>VBSM01002608.1:138442903-138469008 GCA_008086735.1 Cheirogaleus medius
CTTAGGTGTTGATCCGTTAATACCAATTTGCTGGTGAGTACATGTGGTGCTTCAGGAGGATTACTTGAGCCCAGGGTTTTGAGGTTGCTGTGAGCTAGGCTGACGGCACAGCATTCACTCTAGCCCAGGCAACAAAGTGAGACTCTGTCTAAAAAAAAGAAAAAAGAAAGAAAAGAGAAGAATTAGGCCAAACAGAATAGAAGGTGTGTAATTTAAAGGGAACAGATTCAGAGAATAAATGAGATTGCTACCATGGAGTCAGTATAATAATGTCTCCTCACATGGAGCACAATACTTTGGTTAAGGGGTACAAAAATACAATTAGATAGAAGGAATAAGTTCTAGTATTTAATAGTATAGTAGAGAAATTATCATTAACATTAATTTATTATATATTTCAAAATAGCAAGAAGAGAAAAATTATAATATTCCTAACACTAAGAAAGATAAGTGTTTGAAGTGATGGATATCCCGATTAACCTGGTTTGGTCATTATACATTGTATACAGGTATCAAAATACCATATGTACTCCCGAAATATGTACAACTATTCTATATCAATAAAAAAGAAATTTTAAAGATAAAAATAAATAGTTTTACAAAATTTTTTTGTCTTCATAATTATGTCTGTGTGCTATAAATTATGCCTATTTCTAATTTCCGTCAACAGTAGGAAGTGTGGAAAATGGCCAACTAAGCAAGAAGTTCAAATAATGATCTTGGAACAAAAACATGAGATCAGCATTTTTATTGTGTGATCAAGAATAATCTTCAGAGATTAGTTATAGTCACTGGGAATTGTTTAGAAAAAATTATGAATGTCTTGGAAATAGGGCAAAAAAACCCACTACATAATCTTTTTTCACCAATTTTGTATTATGTTAAAATATACATAACATAAAATTTACCATCTTAACCATTTGTAAGTGTACAGTATAGTGGTGTTAAGTACATTCATAATGTATAATCATTCTTCTCCATAACTTTTTTCCTTTGTTTTTTTTTTTATAACATATGGTTTTGTATAAATACCCATAACTCTTCATCTTGTAAAACAGAAACTCTAACTCCATTAAACAGTCATTTCTTCTTCCTCTCCCCAGCCCCCAGCAACCACCATTCTACTGTCTCTGGGACTGTGACTACTCTAAGTACCTAGTATAAGTGGAATCATACAGTATTTGCCTTTTTGTGACTGGCTATTCTATTTAGCATAATGTCCTCAAGGTTCATCCATGTTGTCGCATATGTCAGAATTTCCTGTCTTTTAAAGGCTGAATAATATTTTATTGCATTTATATACCACATTTTGTTTATCCATTCATCTGTGGATGGACACTTGGGTTGCTTCCACCTTTTTTGCTATTGTGAATAATGCTGCTATGAACATGGGTGTACAAATATCTCTTCAAGACCCTGTTTTCAACTCTTTTGTGTATATATCCCAAAGTGGAAGTGCTGGATAGATGGTGCTGTGATTTGGATGTGGTTTATTTGTCCCCACCAAAATTCATGTTGCAATTTGATCTCCAGTGTGCTGGTGTTGGGAGATGTGACATAGTGGGAAGTGTTTGGTTCATGGGGGTGGATCCCTCATGAATAGATTAATGCCCCCCATTGAGTGAGTTCTTACTCCTGTAGGATAGATTAGTTCCCCAGAGAGAGTGTTGGTAAAAAGAGTGTGGCTTGCTCAGTGTCGCTCCCTTGCGTCCTGTCTTGCCTTGTGATCTCTTTGCACATGGCCCTACCCTTTGCTTTCTGCCATGAGTGGGAGCAGCCTTTGGCCCTCACCAGATGCAGTTGCCCAATCCTGGACTCTCCAGCCACCAGGATCATGAGCCAAATAGACCTCTTTTCTTTATAAATTAGTCTCCAGTATTCTATTACAACAACAAAAATGGACTAAGACAGATGATACCACTATTTTTCATTTTTTAAAGAACCACCATACTGTTTTCCACAGTGGCTGCACCATTTTACATTCCCACCAATTGTGCACAAGAGTTCCAATTTATTCACATTCTCACCAACGATTGTTATTTTATCTTTTTTTTTTTTTAAATAGTAGCCATCCTAATGCGTGTGAAGTGGTACATAATCTTTCAATACCATGCTAAAACATTTTCAAATAAGTCCACCTGTGAATTCACCTGATTCTTTTGGGGAATATAATTTTGTTTGTGTAGCCTCCAGATGTTTTACGACATTCAAACGTTACAGGGTAATGTGTAGAAAAACCAAAAAGGGGAAATTACTTTTTTTCTCCTGTCTGCTAAAGAAGATACCCCCAATGGTATAGTTTATAGCCTCATAGAACATTAATTGCTTTTATACCTAATTTAGCATGCTTGTGTAGCATTTCTTTTCTATTGACTATGTAAATTCTATTTTCTCATATCTTTTCTAAACCAGCTTTGCCAGTCTGTTGATTTCTTCGTTATTGAAGTAAATAAAATTTTGATATGTGCTCCCTATTGAGAATTGTGTTTTGTTTTTTGTTTTGTTTGTTGTTGTTGTTATTTTTTTAACAAATTCAGTTGGAAACTTTCCTCATCTGGTGTTTTTTTTTTTTTTTCTTGCCTGCTTTCATGTGACATTTGTGTTCAGCTCTTTTCACCCACTCTGGAACTCAGAGGGTGCAACCTCTTGTCCAGGCTTGACAGGATTAGGTGGAGAGCAGCAACCCTCTTGAGGGTAGAAGCTGCTTCTGCCCAAAACATTGAGGGTATCTCTGCAGAGCAAAAGCTCACTGGAACTGTGCTGAGGATATTTGTGCAACTGAAGAGATAACCTGCTGCAGCTTCCCTCACATCATAGGCACCTCTATGGTTTATTCTGTCCATGAACATAGCACCACGGACTTCCTGCCCAGCAGATTGAAAAAATGTTTTGAAATTAATAATACACAAAGTTGATGCTGCTGTGGGAAGATAGGCACTATTATACACTGTTGGTAGTTATATAAATGGGTAGAAACCTTTTCAGAAGACAACTTAACAATATATACCAAATATTTGAATGTACATATTCCTTGACTCAGCAATTTGACTTCTGGATGTCTGAAATATTACCTGCACATGAACAAGATGCTGCAGTGGGCTGTACACTGCCACATAGCATTAATTCAACCCTTATTCTTTCCTAAGATGAATTACATAGGTATCAGTTGACTCAATTAAAGTGCTCCTAGCTCTGGCCAGTATGGCATGGATGGAGCCCCTCCTCCAGGGTGTGGGCTCCCTGCGCTCACTCCAGGTCATCTCCTGGAGCCAGAGTAGAATGCGCCTTCAGGAATGGAAACCCCCAGACAGTGACATCTGCCTCAGTTTGTCTGGATCCACTCCATCCTTCAAGGTTCAGAGATCATCAGGGATGGAAACCACACCATTTATTTTATTTTATTTTATTTATTTTATTTTGTTTGTTTGTTTATTTTTGTGTTTTTCCTTTTCTTTTTTTTCTTATATAAACTAAGAACATACGCCACTTATTTTAATAGATAGTTCAAAATAAATCATTATTAACTAGCTACAACAAGGTAATTGACAAGGCAAAAAGAGAATAATACCAGCTTGTCACAGATGTAGCCACTGCCAGAAGTGCCTACCACCCCTAGGGTTGAGGGAACAAAGGAAAGAGGTTGGAATGACTAAAACTGAGAACTTGGTAGGAGCCTCTGGGGAGGTGGGACTCAGCCTGTGATGGGGGGGGCTGCCCAAACCTTGCTGGCATCTCTGAGTGGAGTCCCATGAGGGGATTCTGCTGCTCCCTGGGAGGGACTGCCACTGCCAGGCACCTCTCGGGATCAGGTGGCAGACAGGAAAGAGCGAGCCCTCCACGCCTACTCCAGCCTTGCAGGATCCCCTACTCCCTGCTAGCAGTAGAGCCTCCCAGGGAGCAGTGGGCAAAGGAGAAAGTGTCTGTACAGTCCCAGCTGAGAGTCACGAAGTGGAGTGTGAGAGGGTGGGCGGGAGCTGACAGGTGAGAGCTTGGTAACCGGCGCATCGGCTCTTCCTATTTTCTTACCAGTTTCCCAGTAAGTGTAGCAGGGGTGTCATTTCTTAACACTTTCCTTATTTGCTGCAATTTATTCCTTCAAGGGTTCAAACTTTTGGTCTTGCTGGTAAAATATCTGAACATCTTCTGCAAGCAAGGCAACTTTCCTGTCCATATTATAGAAGCTAAGGCTTTTTGGTCATCAGCTACTGTGATATTTCATGGCCTCCCCATCTATGCCACACATTCTTCAAGCAGAAGTGATTAAGTGCCAGGTACAGGGCCAGGACCACAGAAGTGCTGAGCCCTTACCAAATGTCTGGCTGACTGAATGAATAATGTGGTTTCACTTAAAAGGACGGCCTCCTGGTCACCATCTTTGCTCTCCTGCTCACACCAATTCTGCTTCCACTCCACAGGTAGCCAATCAAGAGTGGTCACCTGCTTCATCTCTGGGCTGGGGCAGGGGAAGCATTTGCCTCAACCGACTGGGCAGAAAACACATCTGCTGTCACTAAGTGTGGAAACAGGAGGGTTGCAAAGGTCCTGCTCCATAGCACACATGGCTGGAAGGGAATTCTAGTAAGTTCTCTGGGTGAGGCTTGAGATAATAGCTACCTTGCCCAAATACCAAGAAAAATGCCCAGGGGGAATTAGATAACATGGGATATTGCAGTGATCAATCCAAACTATGTAGTTTATTTCACTCATACTCAGACACAGTATTCACTACTTTCCTGCACTAAAACAAAGCACACCGATTCCTGGGGCAAAGCAGGGGGGTTCTATGGCTAGGAGAGAGGGGACAGGTGTTATGAACTACATATTTGTGTCCCCCCCAAAACTTCATGTATTGAAACCCTAACTCCCAATGGAATGATATTAGGAGGTGAGGCCTTTTGGAGGTAATCAGGTTCTGAGGGTGGTGCCCTCGTGATAGGATTTGTGCCCTTTTAAGAGCAAACTGACTCCCTTTCTTTCTCTTCCTTTTTCTCTATGTATCATTCTCTCCTCCTATACCCCACACCCACCTGGTGATGCAAGGATACAACAAGAAGGCGGCCATCTTCAAAGGATCAGTACCTTCATCAATACTGGATATGCCTGAACCTTGATCTTTGACTTCCCACCCTCCAGAACTGTTGGAAATAAATGTTTGTTATTTAAGCCACCCAATCTATGGTATTTTTGTTATAGCAGCCCAAAGTGACTCATACAATAGGAAACATCACATATAATTTTGCCTACACCATAAACCAAGCTTCTTTTAAAATTGCTCACTGCAAATAATCCAAATGTCTATCAACTAATGGATGAATGAACAAAACAATGATATATCCATATAATGAAATGTTGTTCAGCAATAAAAAGAAATGAGGTACTGATTCCTGCTACAACATGAGTGAACCTTGCAAATATTATGTTATGAGAAGAAAGCCAGTCACAAAAGATCACATAATATATGATTCCATTTAAATGAAATGTCCAGAGTAGGCAAAACTATAGAGACATAAAGCAGATTAGTGGTCACCAGGGTCTGGGGAATGGGGGAATGGGAAGTGACTGCTAACAGGTATAGGGTTTCTTTTGGGGGTAGTGCAAATGTTCTAGAATTAGATAGTGGTGATGGTCGCACAACCTTGTACCAAAAATCACTGAATTGTACACTTTAAATGGTGACTTTTATGGTACATGAATTATATCTCAATTTTTTAAAGGAAGAAATGATACTGCAAAACACAAAGAAACCAAACCATTCACTATTGCCATGAGTTTCCTGCTTCAGTTTTCTAAATGGCTAAACGCTACCATGGCTTTCCACATTCAGTGTCTCATGTAACATGGTACTGGCAACAGATTTAAGAAGCTGACAGCAAATGTTGGTTTTACAGGATTCTTCCCATAGAAATTTATGGCACAGTTTATTTCAGACTCAAATTGGATGGTCTACCCAGATGACTTCAGAAGCTGCGGCAGTGTGTGCCTTATCTCCTAGCAATTGTGATATTTCTTCCCAGTAGTGGTGACTTTCTAGTTAGACTACAAGTTACTGAAAGAGAAGGATCCTATTTTCTTCATCTCTTGTGTTCCCAACATCTACCTATCATATGTTAAACATGAAGACAAACTTCTTCACATTTTACCTAATTATAAGAGGAAAAAAATGCAGCACTACAAAATCTAATACTAAATTTGATCTACTTAATTATGTTTAAATAGATGGAAACAAATGGTGTCTTCATCTCCCTTTGAAAGAGCAGGGCACAAGATTTAATATCAAACATGGCATTTTTCTGCTAAAGCTTTGGCTAACTTTCTCAGTACACTCTCAAAACAGTCAGATGTTATCATTCTGTGGCCTTCCATAAAGTCAACAAGTGAAATAACTTAAGCATCCCCAAAGACCTTTGCTCTTAGCCAGTCCATTTTTGCTTTGACTGGACCACTTCCACCTCTTGGTAGCCATTGCTTTGGTTGTGCTTTGTCTACAGGATTGTACTGGTAAAGCCATATTTCATCTCCTATTACAATTCTTTGAAGAAATGCTTCAGGATCTCAATCCCTCTTGTATAAAATTTCCATTGAAAGCTCTGCTCTTGTCTGAAGCTGATCTGGGTGCAATGGTTTTGGCACCTATTGAGTGGAAAGTTTGCTCGACTTTAATTTTTCAGTCAGAATTGTGTAAGCTGAACCAATTGGGATGTTTATAGTGTTGGCTGTTGTTTGTGCTGTTAATCATTGGTCCTCTTCCATTAAGGCACTAACAAGATTAATCTTTTCCTCAAAATTAATATGGATGATCTGTCACTGCAGGCTTCATCTTCGACATTGTTTCGTCCCTTCATTTGTAATCAGCTGATTTCTTTGGGGCCTCGTTCCCATAACTTATCATAAAGCATCATTCTTCCACCCAAACTTTACCATAAATTTGATGTTTATTCTTGCTTCAATTATAGAAGAATTCATGTTGTTCTGATAGGGGCTAATTTCAAACTGATGCCTTATCTTTCTTATTTTCTCAAACCAGATCCTTTTCAAAGATGATGTAACAAGTTAGTATGAGTTTATTTTGATGCAAAAAACCTCCAATCCATGCATTGTTTTTTCATAATACACATTTTCCATGAACTTTTTTTTTTTTTTGAGACAGAGTCTCACTCTGTTGTCCCAGTTAGAGTGCCGTGGCATCAACCTAGCTCAAAGCAAACTCAAACTCTTGGGCTCAAGTGATCCTTCTGCCTCAGCCTCCCAAGTAGCTGGGACTACAGGCATGTGCCACCATGCCCAGCTAATTTTTTCTATTTTTTTGGTAGAGACAGGGTCTCGCTCTTGCTCAGGCTGGTTTCAAATTCCTGACCTTGAGCGATCCGCCCACCTCGGCCTCCCAGAGTGCTATGATTACAGGCGTGAGTCACCGCGCCCGGCCTCCATGAACTTTTTGAAGATCTCTCATATAATTAATAGCTTTATTAGTTATCTAACGCTGCATAGGAAATTATCCCCAAACTTATTGACTTAAAACAGTAAACATTTATTATCTCACACAGTTTCTGTGGGTCAGGAATTTGAATTCAGGCATCACTGGCAGCTCTGGGTCTCTCATAACGTTGCAGGATCATGAAGTGAGTCAGGGATGTTGTCATCTGAAGGCCTGACTGGGGCTGGAGAATCTCTTCCAAGTTGGCTCTCTGCCATGGATGGCAAGTTTACACTAGCTGTTCACAGAAGGCCTCAATTTATCACCATCTGGACTTCTCCACAGTGCTTTCGAGTGTCCTCACAACGTGGCAGTGATCAAAGAGAGCACAAAACAGAAGCTGCAATGTATTTTATGGCTTAGCCTTGGAAGTCACATTCCATCACTTCTACAATATCCTATTGGTTACACAGGCCAGCCCACAGTGTGGAGAGGACTGGGCCAGGCTGTGAATACTGGGAGGTATGATCACTGTGGGGCCATCTTGGAAGCTGGCTGCCACACATAAGCCACAAGATAAAGGGCAATTTCATTCAGTGGAATTGAGTGGGAACTCCCCTCTACCTTCCCCAACACAAACCCCAAATCTTGGCTGTGACATCTCAAAAAAGACATACTGTACTTTGCAGAAGATCCAGGGAATGAGCAGGTATTAACAGAGGGAGGAAAACCACTGTGGCTCATCCTCAGTGGATCCTTCTTAGACTAACCCACAAGAAAGTCCTGGGTTTGAGATCTGCTTCTGTCTCCAGCCAGTCTTGCAAACTTGAGCAGGTCTCTTTGCTTCTCTGAGCCTCAGTTTCATCATTACTATATTGGAGTTAGTAAGACCTGTCCTGTCTATCTTGCAGGGTTGTGGGGAGGACTGACTGGGATAATGAAGGTGAAAGTGGGCAAGGTGTGTATGGTATAATTATTTTTATCAGATATAAATGAATAAGCACATGTAAAGCCACTGAGCCACCAAGGGTGCAGCTGGCATGCTGCCTGTTGCTGGGCCCTGCCTATCAGATTAGAAAGGGTGCTTGTCTGTGTCTGCCACCTGCCAAAATAATGGCTCCAAGTCAGAGGATGTCTGGCAGGGCGAGAGCCAGGTGTTGTGGGACTTGAAGCTTACACAATTTGGGGATACCTAAAAGAAAGGAATGTGAACATATGACTTGGGCCTCTCCATGGTCTTGGAAGGGGCCCATGCAAGTGGGGAACCTAGAAGTTTCTTTAGCTTCATGATAATTCTGCCTCTGACTTCTGGATGTGCTGCATGTCTGGGATCTAAGCATCTTTGGAGCAGGCCAACATCCCAAACAACCTTTTCCTCCACTGCATTTTTTGCTTTGGGAATTTTCAGCAGTAGGAACACCTTCTCAGATTTTGGAGCTAAATCTCACCAGGATATCCTCTGAGCAGCCTTTGCTGGCTGTTCCTGACTCACTCAGGGCCAGCTCTTCCTCTGATGGTGAGCTGGGCACAGATGCTCTACCCCAGAGATCCTTGTGAGGCCTCAAATCAAAGCCCTTGTTTCACAAGTGGAGGAAATATGGCCCAGAGACAGGCAATGACTCAGCTGTGAGATCACAAAGCCTGTGAATGGCAGAGCTTAGGGAGGAAATTAGAGCCCCTGCATCCCGCAGAGATTCTCCTTCCTCCAGGTGTCCTTGAATACAAGTCTTCTTGAAGTCATTCCTGACTGTCAGGAATCTGCTGTCCGTGAACCTGTTTGGTAGTCATTCATGTTTCCAGATGGGGAGAACCCAGAGTTTGCTCACCTTGTGGAAGAGGTTGGCTTTGATGGGGCACAGCATGGGCTCGTAGGACTAAGGGGAGTTGCAGCCCCTTTCTAGTTCCTCCCAGGGTTCTAGCAACACTGACAGCTCCCTCATCCCATCCCAGCCCTGGCCATAGGTTTTGTACCCCACACACCACCAGGAGGTCCCTGGGCCCTGGTGCCTATCCCTGATGCTGGCTCTGTCCCACAGTTCCTGTTTGTGCTATCTGCCTTCCCCCTAGAATCTGACTCTTCAGGCTGACTTGCCCTAGAGTTTGACCTCTGGCTACCCCGGCTCATATACCCCCAGCAGCTGTTAGCTCCAAGTACCCCCACACCCAGGCCTCTGCCCCAACCAGAGCACTGATTCAGCCAAGACAGAAACCCTAAAGGTCCCACTCAGGACCCCTACACGGAGGATCCAATGCATGTGGCGCAACCGTGCGTCTATGTGTGTGTGAGAGACCCACTGTTCCCTGGACAGGCTCAGCTCTGGCCCAGTCCATCCTGATGTCCCTAGACTGTCCAGAAGGCAGGAGCCTGAGGCCACACTTGCTGTTCCCTGGGCCCCCAGGGCTCACACCCAGACATTAATGAATGGCTTCCGTTGTACCAGTGGTTAAGATATTGAAATACGTCCGTATCACTGGGTATATAGCTGCAGCCTGATTGCCCCCTGCCACACTCCCAGGACCTTCACATGATCCAGAAAATAAAGGGTTGGCTCCTGGCCTAATAGGAGCTCTCCAGGACCCTGCCTAAGGCCTGGGCTTGCCCTCACTGGGGGCAGTCTGGCTATACTGGTGATTAAATATTCTGAATTTCACACCCACTTGGGTGGACCATGGGCCCCTATGGCCTGGTTTCTGACATAAGGTCCCAGCTGCAGCTCCACTCCTCTCCCTGGCAGTGTGGGCTTGCTGCTGCCTTGGCTCAAGGACAGGGGTCTGGACAATCTTCCCAGAAAGAATTCTTGCTGCACAGCCTGTGTTGTCTGAGCCCTGCTGCCTCTGACAGGCCATGCTGGAGCTGGCTTCTGAGTGGCCCCAGTGCTGCCTGGGCCTGGCTGTATCACTGGCTCTTCTGGGTTCTGTGCCGCCCCCACACACTTGTCAGGTGGGGCCGGTTCCAGATCCCAGGTCTCCCCAGCCTGCCCTGCTTCACTGCAATTAACTGGGCTGTGCGTGACAGTGTGTCCAGATGTGACCTGGGAGGGGCAGGGAGGGAAAAAGCACACCCTCCACCCCTCCAAATGGCCCCCACCCCTGCACCTCCACAGAGGCAGTCATCCAGCCCGTCCTGTACTCTTCATCCTGGCTGGTGCCACACTCAGCCTGTGCCCCCGGGCTGCCATGTGACCCTTCCTTCTAACCCCGACTCCCATGGGGCTTGGATCCCAGCCAGCATTGAGGTAGAGAGCATCAGACAGACCTAGCTACGCTGGGGCTGAGGGTGGCTGACTGTGTTGTTTCTTAAGGTTACCTGTTCCTGCCTACTTCACCCTCCTTGTATTTGTAATAGAGTCTGAAGAGAGGAACATTTAAGGCAGAGACTTGGAGCACTAATGGCATTAATATATTTGAGGCATTGGTGTGAAGATATTTGGGGAGTAATTTTCACTTCTGTGATCTATTTCTCATGCCATATAGAGAACCATCTGTTCTGCCCAGGTATAGGAGCAGGCCTATCTCTGAGTTCAGAGAGTAATAAAAGCAAAAATAATAGCTAACACTTTTTGAGTGCATAGCCTGAGCCAGGCATTTTGCAGACATTTTTTCATTTTTGTCCTCCCATCACATTTATGTTATGTATGTTTTGCCACACTAGAAAATATAAAAGAAAAAGAAACAAAGAAATCAGGGAGTCCAACCCCCTTTTTGACGGATGAGTCAAGAAATGATTTGTCCTGAATTGTACAACTACCTCAGTAGCCTGGATATCCTCACCTGGTCCTAAGACCCGCCTCAAGGCCCTTTGGTGGAGCACATTCCATCACCTGCTCAGCCACTGTATCCTAAAAAACTTTTTAATCCTTTGATTACTCACTTGGGGTTTCTACCCTGAGGCTGAACAGCTCTCTCTTCTGCAAGGGTGGAAATGAAGAGGTGGGGGGGGCGGGGTCTAGCCTGCAGCTCGTGGGAAGGTGATGGTCACCTGCTCAGAGCACAGCTGAGGAAGGTAGCTGCCCTTCCTTTCATGGAGATAAGGGATTATGTAGGAACTCTGCCTGTGATGGTCTCCTTGTCCCACTCCAAGGCTGGTCCTGTGGTCAGAGCTTCCCCTGCCCTCGCCCACACTCCAGCATCCCTCTCTCTCTTTACACACTGCCCGTGACCACCAGCTGCTGAGGTCTCCTGGGTGTTTGGCCTTCCAAGCTAGATGGCAGGGGCCCTGGGAGCAGGGATCACATCTTCTTTTCAAATGTTACCCTCCCCCACCCCACGCAGCATCTGCCAAGCATCTTACACAGGGCTCAACACTCAGTAGCCTAGAAAGTTCAGGAAACTTTCACTGGCTGCTTTGTGCACCCAAGCTCACATATCTTGTCCAAAGGGGCACCTTGGCAATGTGTCTGGCTGCTTTCCAGGTAACTGCAGACATCTGGAAGACAACTGAAGGCCACATCTGGGGAGAGACAGTGAAGGAGGACTCGTGTGGGGCCTGGGAGTGGGCAACAGGGCGAGCGCAGGCAGGTAACGAGGGCTGTCACAGACCCCAGGAGAGGGGCAGGAAAGCCTGGTGAGGTGGTCCTGAAAACCATCACCTAGGGAAAGGGCCAAACGCCAGGGACAGCTGAGTGGAACTGAGGCTAAGGAAGGATCATAGCCACCTCATACCCAGGGCTGATTCCACTGGTGTGGGCACATGTGGGGCAGAGTCCCCTCAACCTTGCTTCTGACCGTCCCTGCATGGCCAAGACCAGAGGACGATGGCCAGAGGACGAGAATGAAGCTTTATGGAGCATTGGCCTTTGGTCACCTGCCCCATCACTCTCAGCTCTGATCAGAAACAGGCAACCATTCTTTTCAACCTGCTTCCTGCCCCAGACCAGAGCCTCTGGACAGAGACCTGTTCCGAGACTTGCGAAAATCCACTGGCTCCCGCCTACATTTCCTGTATAGGGAGTTTAAACTTCTTCTAGAGTTGCGTCAAGAAAAATTGTGAAAGACTTCAAAATGGGCAAAGATTCCTGGAGGTTCTTTCAAGGGAATGTCAGGCATTTTCTAGACTAGAGGACCCTTCCTGGGTTGTCTGACTCTGCGGGGATCTGTGCCTTTCATTGTCTTTGACGATGTGGAGTCTAGGTAGAGACAGAAGTTAACGTAGGGAGGGCTGGTGCTGAGACATAAGGTTCCTGCTCCTAGAAATGCAAATGAAGAGGCCAGTTTGCGACTATTAGTAAGTTCCCTTCAGCCTGATTGCCTGTATATGTGTCTGTTATTTGGATTCTCTTGTGAACTGGTTCTTTTACTGGGATCCGCATTAATTAATAAGTTATTGATATGTGTTCATTTTATATTTGCAAAAGAGTTATAATTTTACCTTTTAAAAATTATCCTTTAACCGTATTTTTTTTTTTTTGAGACAGAGTCTCACTCTGTTGCCTGGGCTAGAGTGCCCTGGTGTCAGCCTAGCTCACAGCTAGGGGCTGGGCTCAAGCGATCCTTATGCCTCAGTCTCCCGAGTAGCTGGGACTACAGGCATGCGCCACCATGTCCAGCTAATTTTTTCTATATATTTTTAGTTGGCCAATTAATTTCTTTCTATTTTTAGTAGAGACGGGATATCGCTCTTGCTCAGGCTCGTTTCGAACTCCTGACCTTGAGTGATCCTCCCACCTCAGCCTCCCAGAGTGCTAGGATTACAGGTGTGAGCCACCACGCCCGGCCATGTATTATTTTTTTTTTAGAGACAGGGTCTCGCTATGTTGCCCAGGCTGGCCTCAAGCGATCCTCCTGCCTCAGCCTTATTAAGTAGCTGGGACTGTAGGCATGTGCCACCACGCCCAGCCTTAAACTGTTTTAAATATGTGTCATGTATGTACTCAAGCTGAAGCAATATAGACAGGAAGGGAAGGAGGCAAGCAGGAAGTGGGAAGGTGGAAGGGAAGGTGGGGAAGGGGAAAAAGAAAAGAAAGGAAAAGCCCAAAGGGGAAGGATTGAGGGGCAGATATGGGCAGGGGGAAGGAGAGGGGAGGGGGAGCAAAACAACAAGGGAGGAAGTGAGAGAAGAGAATCTCACATGCAAATACTCTCCCTCTGCCTTAAGGGAAGTCTTTATTTTGAGTCAGCTGTGAGAGGTCCTCTCTGTCCCTTAGTCCAAGAGGAAAATTATTTTCTGTCTCTGTCGTTTCCCAGGTCACCAGTTATATTAAGCCAAGGTCCCTTGGCGACTGCTGTCTATAATTTTTCCACTCCCCACCCTTTTGAGTCAGATTGCAAAATAAGGACATTTTGAAACTTGGATTCTTTATGATCAAGGCTGTGGAGATATAACCCAGGACTCTTCCAGGCCTGGTGGAACAGGGCAGGGTCCTTACTAAGGGCCCTGTTTAGATCAGCAACAGGAAGGCAAGCAGAACCACCAGGTTGCTGCCATGGTGCTCACACCCCAGCCTGGCCACCTGGGGAAGCCACATAGCATTCCCAGGCCTCCCTCTAGCAGGAGGACAGGGATGCTCCTGAGTTGCTGTTTCTGGGGTTAAAAGTAGGCTCTTTGCCTGAAATGTCTCTATTGGCCTGGCACAGGCCTGAAATTTAGAGAGCCAGTCGCCATCATTTCAACAAGCCCCTTCATCATATGACCCCAACCTATCTTCCCAAACTTACTTCCCGCCATACCTGCCCTGCATCCTGTGCTCCTGCCAGGCCAGCCTGCTTGCCACTGTCTGCACATGTCAACTGTTTTCACACTTCTGTGCCTGTGCTCTTGCTTTGCTGCTCTGTCTGCTTGGAAGGCCTTTTCCCTTTCTTCTGCACTCAGTGACATCATACTCCTGCTGTCCTCTCATTTCCAGGCAGAGTGAATTATTTCCTCCCTTGAGCCTTCATGTGTACTTTATATACATCTGTATTTAGACACAACACTCATCACTCTGGTTTGTAATTGCCTGCCTGTCCGCTGGTCTGTTCTTCAAGGGCAAGAGCCCAGGCTTATTAGTCACGGCCTGTCGTGGTACTTGGCGTAGTGCCTGGCACATTCATTTAGTCATTTCACAAATGTATTGAGCGCTGACTATGTGCCAGCTGTTTTCTAGGTGCTGGGCAGTGAGCACAACTGATGAAGATCTCTGTTCTCATGGAGCTGACATTCTTGTTGGGGAGGCAGACAACATGCAAATAAGCAGAAATAAATAATATGTCAGGGACCAATAAATGCTAGAAGAAAAACCAAGGGGGTTAAGAGCCCAGAGAATGATGGAGGATGTTATTTTTGACAGGATAGTCAGAGAAAGCCTCTCTGATAAGGTGGCATTTAAATAAAGGCTTGAAAGAGGGAAGGCAGTGGGCCATGTGGGCATCTGGGGAACAGTATTCCAGGCAGTGGGAACAGCAAGTACAAAAGTCCCCAGGTGGAAGTGTGTCTGGTGTGTTCAAGGAACAGCAAGGGGGCCGAGATGGCCTGAGAGAAGTGAGTGGCAAAAAAAAAAAACAACAACCAAAAAATGGCAATAGGAGATGAGCCCCAGGAAGTAAGTAGCAGGGGACCAGAGCCCTTAGGGCCACACAGGCCAAGATGGGAGCTCCAGCTTTTACTCCAAGTGGGACAGGGAACCACTGCAGGGATGTGAAGGGAGGAGAGGTGATCTAATTTAAATTTTGTGACTTCCTGGATACTCTTTGGAGAACACACTGTCCGGGTGGGTGTTCACAAAGCTCATCGGTAATGTGGGACCAGATGCTAGTGGCCCTTGAGGACAGTGTGACCTTGTCCTTGATTGGACAGTAAATGGGAGAGTCTGTTTCCTTGACTCTGTGTTCCCTCTTCCTTCTATTTCTGTAGAGAAGTGCCCCAGCTGATGAGGGCTTTTTGCTCCTGGGCATGGAATGAGCCTGGACTCGGGAGATTCTGGACAAAATCACAGGAACTAAACAGAGAACCCTGGCCTGCTAAATTGAGACACTGACCTGGCCTGTAACAGTTTACCGAAAAAGTCAAGGCAGACTTCCTGGAAGAGGGAGGCTCAACTATCCAGTGATTAATAAAAGGCAACCATGGCGGGAGAAACCGGCCTTTCACAACCCCGGCACTCTGACAGTATGACGGGTGGCTATGAGTCACCTTCAGGCGAGCCATGGCAAAGGAGCGCTAATAAAAGAGTGGCTGAGGGAACGAATGAATGACTTGACTACTCGCTCCTTTCCAGGCCCTTTCCCAGGTGTATTTAGTAAATCCTCAATTTAGTAAATCCTCACTGTGAGTAACCACTGAAAGTTGAAGATGTCGCCTCTCCACCCCTCCAAAGACTGGAATCTCTAATGGTGGAATTTCAAGCACTGGGGAAGGTGGGCTCCTAAAGTGCCCGTGGGGAGGCGACTTCCAGGAACGCGTCTATTCCCATTATAAAAAAAGGCTCCTATTTCCACCTCCCTTCTCCCAGGGAGGCACGCGGAGACCGCGATCGGGTGGAGAGGGGCTCGAGTGGCCCAGGGCCGGGTCCCCGCGCACGGGTGGGCTGCGCCGCGCACAGTGGAGCCCGGAGCCCGGCAGAGGGCGCAGAGGAGCCGTCGCCGCCCCTCCCCCCGCCTGGCGGCCTCTGCGCCCTGCCGAGCTCGCCGAGCCGCCGAGCGTGCGTGGGCGCCGTCGGGAAGGCCTTCCTGGGCCACTCCTTAGCTATCACCTGCCCGGATCCCCGGCTGCGGCCTCAGCCCCATTTCCGGTCACCTCAGTCCCCCGCCCCCAGGCCGTCCTGAACGGGACACGGCCACACCCTCTGCAGGCCACCTGGCCTCCTTCCCTTCCAGGTGTGGCAGTGGGGGAGACTGGTGGTCGGGTGGGGCAGGGTCTGGAGGATGTGGGTCGGGAACCCCGGCCGTGAGGACTGACGGTTTTGTAGAAGGAGGCTACAGGTGAGAGGTCAGAGCCGATTTCACCCCCAGCCATGTCTCAGGCCTGCGTGGCCAACCCTTGGGGTTGAGCGCTCCGATGGGGGCCGAGAGTAGAGCCCAGGGGCCCAGGGGGAAGGTGGGAAGGCGTCTCCGCTGTTTACTTCCGCAGGGCCTGGCACCTGATAGGGGCCAATCAGTATTTGAATGGGTGAATGAATGAATGAAAGAAATGGAAAGTGGTCTGTTTGCCTAAAACCCAGCTCTGGCCAGCCCGGAGCTGACACTTTACCTTCCAGCAGGGTTTGCCACACTCACCTTGCTAATTACCTCCTCCCCCACCTTCGCCTCCTATCTTCCCATTTCTCACAGCGTTGCCTTTTCACTTCCTGCCACTGTTCAAACGCCCCCACTAGTACTTGGTCCAAATCCTGTATCTTAGCACGGAACGCTCTGTATAGTCTTGCCCCATCCTACTGAAGGGTAGCAGAATATGCCACCCCAAAATATGCCACTTTGATTATTTTGAGGTGAAGGCGATTGAGAAGAAGCAGATACAAGGAAAGCTCTCTGGCCTCCCCTATTTGCCTAAAAGCAGGACATACATTTACAAGGGTGTCCCTCCTCCTCTCTCTACCAGGAAGGACAAAGGTTGATCACAGAAGACAACTTTAGACCCTTATCAGCCTGGAGATGGCACCAGAGGAATCCACACGACAAGCTTTACTAACTATCCTTTGTCTACCATTACTTTCCCATTTATTTGTCTTCCCACAATTTGCCGCCCCCAGAGACTCAAGGTCTTTTTCCTTTTATCTCGCGATTTCTCTAAAATTGTATTGTTCTTTGTTGAAGATACCATATAAGCCAGAGTTCTATGCCACCTCTTTAAGATTTTCTCATTTTCCCTGAGTATCTCCCATGTACACATGAGGTATACATGCTAATAAATTTGTGTTTGTTTTTCTATTGTTAATCTGTCTTTTGATATAGGGGTCCCAGCTAAGAACACAGAAGGATAGAGGGAACATTATTTTTCCTCCCCCACACGACCTGCTGGGGAAGGTCTGTTACACCACTACACTAAATCCACTCAGGTGAACGTAACTTGAACTTCCTCCTGGAAGCTGCCCAGCCCATCTCCCCATTAGGAACACTTTCTCCCTTGCCTCAGTGCCTCCAATCTTTCTCTTCCTTCGAGGCCAGCCTTAAATCCCACCTGGTTCCTTCAGGAAGCATTCCCTGACTTTCCCAGCCCACAGTGGGTTTTCCTGGCTCTGACCTCATGCAGCATACACTCTTTGACCCTTTTTCTGCACCAATTATCCTGTGTCATATGCTACTTTTGTGCTTATCTCTTCTCTCCTACTAAATTGTAAGCATTTGGAAGGCAGGATCTAAGTCTTATTTATCTTTCTTTCTCCCCCTTCAGTTCATTCCACATTTATTGAGCACCTACTAAATACCAAGTATAAAGTTTAGCATATAGAATCCCATAGGAGTTTAGGACATAGTCCCCACAATGAAGTTGGGGAGAAAAGAAGACACACGGGGCTTCAGAAAAAGTAGAGAATGTGGCTTCCTTATGGAGCACTCACAGGAAAGTCTCAAACACTTCCTTTGGGAGCACTCAGCATCCTGGATTAGGAAGCAGTCTCATTCTCTGAGGGAGTGGCCGCCCATTCATGGAGCTGTTCACACACCCATGCCCTCATTCATTCATTCATTTGATAAGTATTTGTTGAGTCCTCACTTTATCCAGGTGACTCATGGGATTGGTCTACAGCCAAGGACTGGCTGGTGTGTACGTGTGTGTGTGTGTGTGTGAGAGAGAGAGAGAGAGAGAGAGAGAGAGAGAGTACGGGTGCAGAGAGGGGAATACCAGGAGCCTGGAAAGCTTTTGGGGTGAATTGCTTCTTTGTCAGTTCCTGTTCAGAGGCTTAAGTTCCTGCTGGAAATGGTCTTAGGAAAGATGTGGTAGGTGTAGCAAGGGCAGGAAAATCTGGTATTTCTTGGAGGGAAGGTGGACATTAGCCTTCCCTGAGGGCAAGGTGCTACACTCTGCCTGTGGTTCACTTTGGAACAGCTTACTCTGCCAACGAGCAGGTTCACTTTAAAGTCCTTTCTTTCCATGATCATGGGGCTTTCCAAACAGTCTTGTGTGGTATTCAGTCCATATGCCAGATGGGAAGGCTGATGCTAGGAGATTCATGATTTCCCCACAGTCACTGGGCTATGGCATGCCTGGGCCTAGGCCTGGTCTTTCCAGCTTCATTGTAGGGTGCTGTGTCCTAGACACCTTTGGGATTCTATATGCTTGACACCTGGTATGTAGTCGGTGCTCAGCCTGTTCTGTCTTTAGGCCTACTGAGGAGCTAGTCAGAGGAGAGGAATCTCTGGCTCCCCATAATGAAGGAGGCTGGCCCCTGGAACATTTTAAGTTTCAGCCCAAAGTGATGGCCTTCACTATATCTGGCCACTAGCAGCTCTCCAACTCTCACTCAGAAATTCAATGATAACTAATTACTGAATCCTAACTCCAAATGATTTCCAAACTCCAATCTTAATACCCAAATTCTAATCCCTCCTTTAAATCATTCATTCCCTCATTCTAACAGGAATACATCACTCCACGCTTTAGGGCAACTTGGCCCCTCTCAAATCCTCACCAGTGGCCTGATGCTATCTTGCACGTCCTTTATATAGCCTGCAGTGGGTTCAAGCATCCTGGAGCAAGGAGAAGGTCCAAAATAAAAGGGTGCACGCAGGCCGGGGGGACTGGTAACACCACGAATTTGTCTTAATTATGAAAGTGACCACCTTTCCTCCCAAGTACCCAGGCTGTCTTGTTGTCCCTAGGGCCCTCCTGGAAGGGGAAAAGAAACATGGTGTTAACCCTTCTAGATATTTTCCAGAGAGGTCTAAAACAGGCAAGGCTTACCAGAAGAGCCAAGCATTAGTGGACGGAGTCCAGGTATACAGGCATTCACTCATTCAAGGAACTTTATATGATCAGTGAAAGGGGCCAGGGCACCCTGGCAAATCAGGTGTAATCCCTGCCCTCAGGCAGACTGCTGTCTAGAGGCAACTGATTTTTTTTTTTTTTTTGAGTACTTGCAGTGAGTTAAGTACCTGTGTTAAGCACTTATTTAATTACTACCACCCCATGGAAAAGGAACTATTATTGCATTTTTGTGGATGAGGGACCCGAGGCTAGCGCTAGTAAAAGGGCAAAGCCAGGGACTGAAAGGCTCCAAGGTCACTTTTCCTGCATTGCCTCCGGGCGGGGCAGGGGAGAGAACTTTTTCAGTAACCCTGGAGTTGTTGCTGATTCAAGTCGCCTCCGGCACCACTTTGTCCCAAGCAGCAAGTTGTGGAGCCAGGTGATTGGTCCAGATTCTTTCCAAGGCCCCGCCCCCTCGATATGCTGAGCCTATCAGATTGCGAGCCCTGGGGGGGTGGCTTTTAGAGCGCTCACGTGGCTTGGATAGTCTGAGCTGTGGCCCGGGGAACTCTCTTGGTTGGTTACTACTTCTTTCCTTGGTGTCGTGTTCTTGTTGACCACCAGGGTTCCAAGCCACTGGAGAGCTTCTCATTAAAGTCGCAGTCAGACCTGCATTGTCCACAAAGCACAAAGTCCTGCCTTAAAGGAAGCAATTCTGCTTCCACTTTATGATCATTGGAAAGTAATGCTATTTAGTTAACTGGTATGTCAGGCAGCTGCTCTATGACCAGCTTCGTGGGGAGGAATGACCCCTTCCCTTAAGGCGCTTACAACGTGATCATAAAAAATATGATCTAATAAGTAAGGTATAATAATAATAATAAATTACATCTGATAGAGCACTAACTACATACCAGGTACTGCAGCTTTCAACAGGATTATCTCATTTAATGCAGAGTAACATCAGCACACATGTCAGCAACTTCCCTCCTGCAATACATAACAAGTGAGAAGAGCTGGGGAAATGGCATCAGAGGAACTTATATTCAAATCTATATCCTGTGAAATATTAGCTGTATGATGCTTGGAGGTTACTTAACCAGTCTGAAACTCAGCTTCCATAGCTGCAAAATGAGCGTATTTTATACCCCTATGGTAAAGAGCTGTTTGTGGGGGGTGAGGGATTATGCCTATGAAGTCCATGAAGCACATAGCAGGGTGTCTGTCTCCTCCAGGGACCCTCTCTTTTGACATACTTTCTGGTCAGCCCCACATTTCTCCTGGGGGCTCTGTGTCTTCCAGAGAAATGTCCTGCAGAGAGCTCACTGCTGGAGATGCTAGACCCCACATCTTCAGCCAAGGCTCCCATCCCCACACCCTATCTACACAGGTGAGCTCGAGTGCTGAGTGCCAGGACAGAGCCCTCCACTGGTGTAGACAGCCTCATTCCATGTAGATGGGGAAGAACAGGTGGGGAAAGGTCAGTGTGACGGAGCCTCCTCTGTTAACATCCCTGCCAAGCCCCAACCCCACCCCACACTCCAGCACAGAACAACTGTCCACTTAGGCTCCTTCCTGCCTGCTTAGACTCCTCCCATCCCTTCCACCAAACTTGCTCAGCTGATGGATGAGAATCCCGCAGGACCCCTGCCCCAAATGGGAAGAGCACTACAGATCAGGTGTACAGGGTCAGCAGGTAAGAAAGCTGGTGTTTGGTAAAGCTGGCCCTCAAATTTATTTGTAAGTGGCAAAATTTATCCTGAGCAAAAGTCAAAGGAGTGGGCAAAGATGATGTACAAGCATGTTCATTCACTTAGGATTGTAAAACAATGGAAACAAGCTAAATGTCCAACAATGGGGGTCCAGTGAGTGAAATTACAGCCTTCTGTACTCTGCAATATTAGGTAGCCATTAAAAATTATGTAAAATAATATTTTCTAACCTGGGGAGATAACCATCCTACATTGCAAAAGAGTGAAAAGCAGGCCAGAATAGCAGAGAAGTCCTCCAGGAAGAGAAGGCGAGGGCCAGCTCTCTGACTTTGCCACCAAAGAAAATATGGCCTGGATTTGTTTGTTTGTTTGTAAAGCCAACTCTCAGCCACCTATACAAACTTTGTCTAATGCAGAAGGTTTCAGAAACTGGTTTCAGATTCTCCTTCTATCCCTCACCTTTTTTGTTTGTTTGTAACCACAGTCCTGATATCTCCTCTCAGGCTCAACCAGGGCCTTTGCACAAACCGTTTCAGTTGAAGGAACCAACCACTGAGTGCATATTCCCCTTAAAACACACAGACACACACACACACATGCACACACACACGCGCGCCCACACACACACACAGAGCTCTCAGCTCAG
Organism: Cheirogaleus medius; assembly: GCA_008086735.1. Classification (NCBI taxonomy): domain Eukaryota; kingdom Metazoa; phylum Chordata; class Mammalia; order Primates; family Cheirogaleidae; genus Cheirogaleus; species Cheirogaleus medius. Next base: position 138,464,491 of record VBSM01002608.1, read on the forward strand.
TCATCACAGCAGCTGGGAAGCCTTCTTTGACTCCCCTGATAGGTTAGTCTCTCTGACACATCCTCCCAGCACCATCTACTTCCTTCTCCTTTGTAGCTCTTGTCATGGCTATGATTGTACATTTTTTCTGTAATTATCTGATGAATGTCTTTCTCCATCTATGCTGTCTCCATCCACGATGACAGGGATCATGGTTGTTGATGCTCCCCCTCTATCTCAGCCACTCAGCATGTTCTTGCCACGGAGACTCCCAATGAATGTGGATGCGTGGACAGAGGAATGGCTGGGGAGATGGATGGGGGCATGAGCCTGCAGGATGTGCCAAGCAGGAGGGAAGGGAGTGATTACAACAGATAGGCCTCCAAGGCAGAAGGTAGCTTGGAATCAGGGCAAGTTCTGTCTATACATAGCAGAGTAGGTGGCTGCCTGTCATGCAATTTCAGGGTCACTGGGAAGGCCCTCCCCCCCATCCACTCCAGTGCCTGACAGCCCTTTTACAGAAGGAGACAAAGCCTTTTGTTCGCTTAAGTGTACAGAGCTCAGGCTTGAGTCCTACACGCCTGGAGGGGCCAGGGGGGCTCAGTAGCTTACATTCATGCTTCGGGGAAATGACTGACAGGTTTTTCTATGTGCAAATTGTGATGCAGGGGAGGGGCTGTGTGGGCAGGAGGGAGGGCGAGGGACTCACAAAGGGGAAAGGACACAGCAGAGGCCAACCTTGACCTGCAGAATCATTTCGCCTCTGCCTGACACAGCCCATCCCTACTGGGTATTAACAGCCCTTTTGGTAAATCTGGTTCTGCAAATATTTGACGTCTGGAAAACTTTCAACAAAGATGGCGTTCAGAAGCCTGGCTCGGAGGCCCCAGGATGACAACCTAATTACGTTCCTTTTAATAGCTCCTTCCCAAGTGCTCAGTCAGGGACATCTGCTCTGCCGTGGTTGCACCTTCAGGGAGGAATATTTTTAACACCGCCATGCCACAAAAGGAAACTTCTGAAGGCTGGATGAAAATGGCCTCTGCGTTCCCAGTGCCTCAGGGCCCAGGTAGGGCCTAATGCTCTCCCCTCCTCCACCCTACAACCCCCCAAACAGGGCCAGGCTCCTTCTCCCGAGCAGAGGAGGCGTTGGTTTACTAGGAAGTGGTCTTTTTTTAAAATCTTCCTTTTTCAGTTTTTACAAAGGTAAATTCAATGTGCCAGGGCGCCTCACCCAGCTTTCTGTGTAAGCAGGGTGTCTAAAATAACCACCGAGAGCAGAGCAAACCCTCTGACGCCAGCACTCCGTGCTCCCCGCCGGGTCCCGGGAGTCAGGGTGCTCTCTGCCCCTGGCTGCTTCTACCCATTAACTGTGCTCACCCCTGCACCCCAGCTGAGAGTCCCCCACCCAGACCCTTGTAATGTCAGAGGACCCCTGGGATCAAAGAGAAAAGCACAGCGAGCCCAAGAGATGATCTGCTCTAAATCCTTTCCTCCCTTTCTACAGACAAGTTACCCGAGGCCCAGAAGGGTAGAGAGACCTGCTCCAGGAGTTAGCAGACAGTTTGTTTGGGTGAGAGCTGCTCTGCTTATTAGTTTAACCAAACACATTGACAGAACCTTGATTGAGGGGTGACCTCTTTATCTAGGAAGCCAATTCTCTTTGACAGAGGAACACCCCTGGAGCAAGGGAGAGCCCCTGATCCCCTGGGCCCCAGGCACCCATATATCCATCAGAAAAGAGCTGCTGAGCATCGAGGGGCAGTGTGCTGGGTTTGCACTGATATAGTCAATCCACAAACTGTCTATTTTCATGATGGCTGCTGTTTCCATCAGAGGCTCCAGCACATCACAGGGAGCTATGGCGCTTTTGTGTTTATGTTTCCTCAAGTCCTTCCCACCCTTCTAGTGAAGTCAGAAGCAGCAGCATTTCCTGGCAAGTGCCAAGGACCAAAGAGTGAATGAAAGCTGCTGTTTTATCCTCGCGGGAGGTCTTCATTCCCAGCCTAGAGTCCAGGGGCCATCAGGCTCAGCTCTGGCCCTCCCATTGCACACATAGTTTTCATTGCCTCTTCCTTTTGGCTCTCACTTGACCATAGTAGGAGGACCTTGGTGTCCTCCCTTCCCCTCACCTTTCACCTTCAGCCTCCATGGCTAACCAGATACCCAGTCTTTGATCTCCTTCCTTTATTCAGATTCTGGGAAAAGGGAATCTGTTTGACTCAGCTTGCCTTTGGCTTCAGGCTCCCTCCCTCTGGGGGTGCCAGTGTCTGGATGTACTGGTCTTGGGTCAGGTGGACCTTCCAGGCCAATCCTTATCCACCTGCATGACAGTGAGCCTATGCTGCTTCTCCAAAAGGGCTCAGGGGCCTGGGGGCAGCCCGCTGCCTGGCCCGGGTGGTACTCAGGGGTGCTGCAGATGCAGGAAGAACCAGGGCAGCCATATGGTTGGACAAAGGTGGGGCTAGACCTTGATGGTGTGGTTCCCCAGTCACTCTTAAAACTAAAGGAGCAAACAATTAAGTGCTCAACAGGCACTAGGATGGACAACGCTCAGGAGGTGTTGGGGGGTTGAGGAGGAGGCAAGTGCACTGAGTATGTGGCAGGGTTGGAGCCCGTGGTGAACTTGCCTTAATCACAACCTCCACCAAGGCCATGATACAGGTAACAAATACTGCTACTAGCTAACACTTAGTCCATGCCAGACACTGTTCCATGTGCCTTCCATCCATTAACTCATTTAATTACAATGCCCTCTGTCTTAAGTACCAATCTCATTGTACCTGTGAAGAAACTGAGGCTCAGAGAGATTACGGATCTCTGAGATTACGTAATCTCTGAGATTACGGCCAAGGTTACATAGCTAGTAAGTAGAGCAGCTGGGATTCAAACCCAGGAAGCATGTGCTCTTAATTACTTTGCCCCCTTGGTAGAAGCAGGTGGCCACTGCCAATGTGCTGTTTGAGGGACACTGTACAGTCCTAACTGCTCAGAACTCTCCCCTCATTTCTGTCACGTTCGCCACCTTTCTTAGGGTTCAGAAGTTCCTGCTGTTGGTCACTGATACAGTGGAAGATAGGGTTACCTCAGAAGAGGCCTTTGCCCTCTCCCCTTGGACCTTTAGCCCTAAGCAGGAATGAAATGAGCAGGGTGGTTTTACCATTAGGAGGGAGGGAGTTATCAAAGGCCGGAGGTTGAAGGAATCACAAGTAAAGGGCTCTGGGGTTAACCTTGTACTTAGGCAGGGAGAGAAGCCAATACTTGGCTTGATTTGATTTGCGATATCTCAGGGAGGAGCCCCACCACCCCAATTCCTATCATTCCACCATCATAGTCTGGGGGCAGCACTGACTGTAGGACTTTCTGTGATGATGAAAATGTGCTATATCTGTACTGTCCAGTTTGGCAGCCACTAGCCATATGTAGCTGCTGAGCACTTGAAATTTGGCTAGTGTGTTTGAAGAAGTAAATTTTAAATTTTAATTCATCAAATTTTAAATAAAAATGGTCACATGTGTCTAGTGGTGATTATAATGGACAGGGAAGTTCTTGAGACCTCTTTTAGATTATATATATCCCACTGGGATTATCATACCTTCAGCAATTATCCACTAAAACCTTAGTTCAGGGAGTGCAAGCTAGGGACGAAGGTGTTAGGCAGGTACCTGTCATCTGGCCAGCCTGGGCTTTAGGATCTTTAAGTCTGAATGCCCTCAGGCAGAGTGGGTGCTGTCCAGCCTTCATCTCCCCTTAAACTCCAGGGCTGAGTCACATATTTTGCCATCTCTGAAGGCCATGCCTAATTGCAAACACTGCCTTAGTAAAGCCCTTTGATGGTTCTCAACCTTGTTTCATTTGGTCCTTACAGCAGCCCCAAGAGATGGAGATGGGATTGAGATTGTTGTATGTATTTTATGAGTAAGAGAATGCAGGTTCACGGAAGCCTCCAGGAAGGGCCACTCTCCAAAGCCTTTCCTGTCTCATTTGAGTAGACATTGAAAGCCAGGGCCTTGCATTTGTGGCCTCCTTGCTGGGAACCTTGTCTGTCTCTGGTTGCAGGCTCCCACAGCCCTCAGAGTGCCTCTTCCCTAGCGCTCCGTTCTTGTTTTTATTCAACCATCATCTCGATCCATTTTTAATGCAACCCAGCTACTTTCCCGTGGCTTACTTCGTACAGCGCATCCACTTGCTGTGACTGCCTGCCTGGGCTTCCAGCCTTCTGTCGCACTGCCAGGGTTGAACCCGCTTGGATCAATCAGCAGATTGGGCTGGGTGAACTAGGAGGGAAAACAACCCTCCCACTTTGCCACCAGCCCTAGACCTTCTCTCCACATCAAACCCGATCCTAGCCCCCTCCCAGTTTTCCATGGCTTCATGCTGCTTATCTAAGGCTTCTGGAATTTAACACCTGCTTGACCCATGCCCCCTTCCCGAATGACTGCCTCAGCTCCTTTACTGAAGTTTCCTGCCTGCCTGCCCACCTCGGCCCCACTGAGTTCTCCCCTGACTTCCCCACCACTTACATCCCTTTTTTTTGGA
>VBSM01002608.1:138469108-138491145 GCA_008086735.1 Cheirogaleus medius
AGAGGGAGGGAGGGAGGAAGGAAGGAAGGAAGAAAGGGAGGGAAGGAGGGAGGGAGGGAAAGAGGTAGATTGAAAACTCCAGATTATCCATAATTAGATGATCCAATAAGATTCTCACAGCTCTAACATGGTGGAGTCTAAATCTTTTCTCCCCAGGTGGGTGATAGGCACCTTGGGGGCAGGACCCACATCTCACACATCACTGTGTGCAGAACACACAATAGGAGCCCAATCAATGCCCCTGGAGTGAAGGAAGGAGCAATGCACACTTCTTTGTTCTCATCTGTGACGTTCCAGTGTAGCTCTTCCCCCAGCCAGACTGAAAGACCTGGGTCCTGTGCTTCCTGTGCCTGCAGTCTGGTGGCAAACCCTCTTTCCAATCTGAAGGTCCAGTCCGTGGGGGTGAGGGAAGGCACTCTGCGAGGCAGAGTGTAAGCTGTAAGGCAGTGACTATAAAGCATAATGAAACAATGCTGAAACCCTGGGTGTGGGTCCTGCCTCCTCAGCTACCTCCATGGTCTCTGTCAGGTGGCTCGAGTCCCTCTGAACCTCAGATTTCTCAGCTTGATAATAACGTTTATGATTTGCTTAGTGTTTTGAAGCCAGACCTTTTATCTAGACAGGCTGGGTGGGGTCAGAAGAAATTGCCCTCTTGCCCCGAGGCATTGTGTGCTCCCTGGTGTGGGAGGCGAGAGAGAGAGAGAGAGAGAGAGAGAGAGAGAGAGAGAGAGAGAGAGAGAGAGAGATTGATTCATTATTTCTTCAGAGTCCACATGGTTGGGATGGAAACCACAACTGAAAGATTCATAGTTGCGTCGTGAGAAGCAATCACTTGCTAATAAAACCCGCACAGTAAGATGAACCTTATAAAAACCACTAGAGTGACAGAGGCCAGGAGAGCCGCTCCAGGAGGGAGGGGAAGGAAAAGGGGGTTCACAGAGGGAAGCCAGGGACCAGCTACTGTGACCAGTTCAGAGCACAAGGCCTCATCCTCTGTCTGATCCGACTTCCTTTCTGATACCCATCTCCCAGTTTCCTATCATTTCCTCTTCCTCCTCCTCTGACGCCTAATCCTGGGGAGAAAAGTGGTTAATGTAATTATATTGAACATACTGAGTTTCTGTTTGAGGCAGAGTACTCAGCATTACAAAACGTTATTATGTTTAATTCTTGCAATAACAGGGCAAAGTAGGACTGCTGTCCCCATTTTCCAGGTGAGAAACCTGAGGCACAGAGAGATCAAGGAATTTTCCCAAGGCCCACCACTCATGAGTGACAAAACTGGTATTCAAACCCAGGTCTGTGCTGCTAAATCTTTAACAACTCAGCTCTGTCTCCCAAATCAAAGGATGCTAGAAAGGAGCTCAGAGAAGCCAATCATTTGCTAGGGTCCCACAGTTCATCAGGCAGAGCTGGAATTCAAACCCAGGGAAGTCTCTGTCACCAACCAAAGCTCTTTCACCTGCTGCACGGGCTCTTGGGCTGCCTCTTGGACGCTGTTTGCCCCTCCGCTCCTAGCGTACGATGGGGCACACAGGAGGCATTCAGGAAATACCTGCAAGCTGAAGCATTCAGCACATCTTGTTTGCTATACCCAGCTGGAGTTATTTCCTCATAGACTCTTTTCAAATTGCGTTGATATCAGCCAGGGTAGCCTTGTCCTTGGACACGTTAGGTGTCGGTTCAACCCCCATTTTCCCAAACCTGGAGGGCCTAAAGTTCCAGCACAGAATGCACATTTCCTAGCAAGGAGTTAGGAGATTATAATGAATTGGATTTAATGTCCTAACATCTTGGGATAAATGAGCTTTTCAGTTGGTTTTCTGACAAGGGGTATGGGTTGCGGAGAGGGGGCAGGAAAGACTCAAGTGCTGATGGAGGGCAGATTGGGCGAGGGCAGCAGGCTGAATCTGCTCAGCAGGTGCGCAGACAGATTTTATATAAATTGATTTTCTGGAGATCTGGGCCTCTTGAGCCTACTTCCTTGAGCTCTGTATCTCTGGGTGTGATCTTGTCTCTGGGGCCCTATAGGCCCCTGGCCCAGGCCCCTCTTGTTAGCTAGGGTAGGAGCTCAGACACCCCTGGAGAGGAGCTGAGGACGAGAAGGCCCTAGGATAGGGCCAGCAGAAATGCCAATTTCACACAGCAAGTCTTCACACCTGTCCCTTTCAGGCGGTCCTAGGCCTGGCCACAGCCCCTGGAAATGGTCCCGCCAAGCAGCTTGGCTTGTTAGCGGCTGTGATGGACAGTAAACTGTAAGAGAGCCTGTAAGAGCTTTGAATTTCCAGCCCGCCTGGTGGAAATAGGTTTCTCAGAGGCCTGTGCCAGACTTAGTTCCTGGCAGCCTGATTGGGATTAAGGCCTTTCCAGAACCTTCACCCAATCCAATTTGAATGAGCAAGGATTTACTTAGCCTCTCCTGAGTGCCAGTGCTGTGTCTGGGTACCAGTGTAGGAGACTCCATGTTCTTCTCCTATTCCAGTCCTTTTTACACCCTGATGGCAGCCGAAATTTCTCAAAGCCAGCATGGCATTGTACTTAGAGGCTTTGGAAGAAGACATACTTGGGTCCAAATTCCTCCGTCGCTGGCTAATTGCATAACACCATCACTGAGCCTCACTTTCTTCATCTGTAAACCATCAAACTCATGTGGCTGAGTATGAGACTTAAACGAGATTGTGCATGAACTTAGACCAGGGTCCATCAGCTGGAAGGCGGTGGTTTGTCAGTAGCAGCCTTCAAACCAATAAGCAAATAAAACCAGAAAGCTGCTGCCATTCCTATCAAAACATCCCTTTGCTCAGACATCTCCCATAACTCCCTACAACGCACAGGGCACAGTCTTGCCTTCTTTACTTGGCATTCAAGGCCTTCCACACAGAGCTACATTCCAAGTGCTCCACTCAATAACCACATGTAGCTTGTGCCTACTATATTGGACAGCACAGAATAGCATATTCCCATCATTGCAGAAAGTCTAGGGCAGCCCTGCTGTAGGTGATACTACAGCTCACACACCTGAGCCCCTTTCCTTAGAGCACGCTTCAATGGGGGTGTGGCAGAAGGATGGTCAGCATGAATGCTCTAGAAGGTGGGAGTGGGCACCACCAGGCCAAGGAAAGAAGGCAACCGCGCTCAAAGGACAGAGGTCAGACCATGGAGGTAGCCCCCTCGCCCCGCCCCAGTACCACCACCATCACTTAGTGACTCTTTCATCCTTTTCCCCATTTTGGCCTTAGCCTCCCTCGGGGCGCCCCTGGAAGGTAAGGAGATAGAAGGCATTAGAGTGTAAGAGCAGGGCTTGGACTTGGTGACCTCTGTAATTTATTGCATGTGACCTTTCTCTTATTGGTTTAATTATTCCTACTTCTCCAGTTGTTGGGAAGAGTAAACGATTAACACCAGCCCCTGCCTGGGCACGTTGGGAGAGATTAACAAATGATAGACCCTTTCCCCATCTTCAGATAAGCCCTGGGTATGAAAATCTGTCTCTGTCAGAGGGGAATGTGTTTTTTTTTAATAAGGAAAAAAAGAAAAGAACAAAAAATTAGCAGATCTTTTCTTACAAAAGCACATTTACCTTAAAAGAACATGCTCCTGCCTCCCAAAAAGTTGGGGGAAGTTGGATAAAAGATTGACCATGAGATGATAATTTTTACAGCTCAGCTATAGTAATACAAGGGTTCATTATTCTACTCTCTCTGTGTATGCCTGAAATTTTTCGTAATAGAAAAAGCTAAAAGATTAAGAACATGTTCCCATGAAGATTTAATGTACTGGAGTGGACCCAGATCTCTGAGGAGTCTCTTTTTGTAATAGCGGGCACCTGTTCCTGACGATCTGGGGTTCACGGGGGCGAAGGGAGGGAGCAGGGAGGGTGGGGAGGGACAGCAGATGACTGTTCATCTGGATGTTTCCATCCTGGTATCTGTTTATTTTATGGGGAACCTGAGCCTGCAGCCTCTCAGGTGTCGCTTCTGATTCCCAACAAAGGGTTCTGAGGCTGGGCCCTGGTGTCCAGGTGTCCTGGCCTCCAGCCAGATTTTCCGTCACTTCTAAGTTTCAACCCTGGCTGGGCTGGGCTGGGCTGGCCTGAGAGCCCCAGCTCCTGGGGTGGGAGCTGTCCAGTTCCTGGGCTCTCCAGCCTATCCCTACTCAGGCTGCACCTTCCCTTCTCCCTCTCGGAGCCCCCCCTGCTCCCAGCCTCCTGCATCCTGCCAGCACCTCTCTCCCCCACCCCTGAGGGCCCTTCATGTCCCTAGGCCTTTCTTCTCCCCACCTGGGAGGGGCTGGGCAATCCTGGGGGCTGTCACTCCTTTGGGACCTTTTGCTGCACCCTATTTTGCTCTAAATGTTTCAGGGACCAGTCTGGTCTCTCTGACTACAATGGCAGTCCCAGGGGGCCGAAGCCCTGTTATCTCCTCATTTATTTCCCACAGCACCTACCATACACTAGGTACACACAGAGGAAAGATGGATGAATGAATGAATGAATGAGTGAGTGAATTGTGAACTAATGAGTGAATGGATCTTACAAGCAGTGAGCCCCAATTTTCTCTGCTTGCCACCCTCCTCCTTCACCAGGGGCTCTGAGCCAATATCAGACCCATGAGGGGTGGGCTTCCATCCAAATTCAACCAGGCCGGGGGCTCCAGGCAGTGGTCATTCTGTCTGTCTGCCCATGTGGAGGGAGTGGCCAGAGACTGTGTGTGAATGATTTCAGCCTAGGAAGGGCAGTGGGTACTTGCAGTCTCTGGAGAGTGATATTGAAAGAGAACTGGCAGAGAAAGAGAGAGGGAAGCGGGGTGGAATAGAAGCAATATAGGTGTGGGGGGCAGGCGAAGAGGAGGAGAGTGAGGGAGAAAGGGGCACAAAGACAGAGTGAGGGATCCTTGCCTTGCACATCTCCAGTCCTCTGACGTGGCTATGCCGATATCCCCAGCACTAATTGCTTCAATTAATAATACTGCTCTATAAAATTTCAGCAGCCAGGAGCAAGTGCAAGGAAAGATGACATAATGCATTAATAATGCAGGCAGGCGATCGGGTTGGGTTCCTGGGGAGCTCCGTTAAGGAGCGGCTGCCTGCCGCAGTCCTCACACCAGCTAGCGATGGGCTCGGGCAGCATGTGTCCTTGGGCCTCTGCAGACCAATGGGGCTGTGGAGCTGCAGGGGCAGAGGTGGCACCAATGGACGGGAGGCGAGGGAAGGCTTTAACCTTCTCATAAGCTCTGGAAGGCACCCCTCCTATTCTTTGATCTGGACAATTGATGTTTTCTCGATCTTATGTAAGTGCTGTGCAGTTTCGAGATTGCTGCCCTAAATCCCCCCTTCCTGGCTGCCCTTTCAGATTAGCAGGCCCCCTGGATGCTCTCAGATGGTTGTTGCTGCTGTTGTTTTTCAAAATCCATTCTTTTTGTCTATTTGTCTCTCTGTTCCTGGGTTCTTAAGAGAGCTCTAAGGGAGGCAATTCTCTCTTTCAGGACAAAAAACCCATATCTAAAACAAACATGAGCAGGTTTCTCACAAGTTGGCATCACCATCACCAAAGCCTCCCTTGTGTCTGCACGTGCACACAGTCTGTCCCCCAAACAGTGCCCAGGCTGGGTCTGTGTGTGGAGCCAGGAGCAAAAAGCCAGCAGCAGGCATGATGGTCTCAAAGCTGTAACTCACTAAGTGATTTTGTACTACTGCAAAGCCAGTTGTTTGTCCATTTGCCTGCAGAAAGCAGGCCTGGACCATCCCAAGCAACCTCCTAATCCAGAGCTTCTTATTCTGCAGTCTAATGAGATGCTTCAGAGTGTCCCAGAAACCCTGGAAGTGATATGTGATCAACTTTGTACATAGGTACATTTCTCTGACAAGAGGGTCCCCAACATTCTCCCGTCTCTAATGAGTCTCTGATGGCCCCAAGGATTCTGAAACACAGCTCTAATCTCCTTGAGCAGCCAGGCACTTAAATGAACACTTAGATGTCTGAGGCACTTGGAAGGACCCTTCCTCTGTCCATCTCTGCATCCACAGTTCTATGTTTCATCTATGTCCCCCATTTTTCACCTGGATTTCCACAAAGTTGTATCAAGGGCTAGAAATAAAGAAGGCAAGAAGAGGCTCAACATTCATCTAAGACTCAAGTTAAAATGCAAACTTGTGCTTCAAGTCTTGGCACCCAAGCATAGGCTGTTGCCTCTATTTCACAGTAGGATGAAGTTTGTGTTGGCAACTCAACATGTTCTCTAGAACAGCCTTGCTTTCTAAGGAAGGATGGTTGGAGACAAGCATGAGTTGGGTACCTTCTATGTGCAAGTTTCTGTCCCCAACAGTCTGGTGTGTGATCCTGAGCACATTTCAGGGAGGAAGACTCTCCAGGCCCACTTCATTGAGGAGGAAACTGAGATTCCAAGAGGTTAGGAAACTTGAACAACACAATCAAGGTGTGAATCCAGGCCTTTTTGCCATCAAAGTCCAGCTCTTTCTATCACACAGAATTGCCTGGGTTTAAACAGTAGCTCTCAGGGGCATCTTCTGGGAGCAAGGCTGGCTAATCCCCAACTCCAGGTTCCCATTTCTCATTGCCTGTTCTCCACTTGTACAAATCCTGTCTTTCTTCTACGACCTAACTTAAGTCCTACTTCCTCCATCAAGTTTTCTAGACAATTTCAGCACAGAGCCGCCTCTCTGAATGGGAGGAATGGTGTGGATAGATGTCAGGTATACAAAAGGGTGGGCTGCAGTGGACACTGTTGATTTTCATCCAACATCCATTTTCCTGTTTATTCATGTCTAACAGATCCCAATTTCTGATTCCTTTGTACTCAGTGGGCAGTGACCCATTTCAGTTCCAGGAGTGGATTGAGCTTGGTCTAAACCAGTTGCAGAAATCATATCCCCCTCACTAGTCTGGGAATGGTCATATGACCAAGTTCTGGCCAGTGAGATGCTGGGAGAAACTTTCTGGGGGGCTCCAGGAAAAGAGACATGGGAGAGGCAGTGTTTCCTCCTTCTGTGGGCTTCCTGCCACCCAGCTTGAGGACAAAAGCCACTCAAGGGTGGCAGAGCAGGAGGGAAAGGACTCCTTGACCTACTGTATCAAACACCCTGAGCCTGCCCTTCCTCCCAGCTCTGCTACAAGATGATAAATTCTCCTGCAGTTAATGTCAGTTTGAGTTCAGGTTTTTTGTTACTTGCTGACAAAAATGTCATAGCTGATATACTCCCTTCCTTAACACACAGCATTTGTACTGTTTTCCTTGATACTTACCACACTGTCGTCTCTATTATACTGTTGTCTTGTATCATTATTTAATGTTTTCTGTGTTTATATCTTGTCTGTGAAGCCTACACTAGCTCTTCCCGCCCACAGAGCTGTTCTTTGAATTCTCATAGAGCTTCTAAAAGGCTGTCAAATCTGTCATCCTTTCACCCCAGAAACATTTATTCAGCCCTACTATGTGCAGGGACTGGGGATACAGCAGTGACGAGGTAGGCATGGTTCTCACAACTACAGAGTGTATAGTCCTGATGAGGAACTCGGATGTTAGTCAAATAGCCTTGGGAATAAGTCTAGAACGACAACGGGGAAGAGGATGGATGGAGTACCCGGAGCTATGCTAAGTACAGTAGGAGGACCTGTGCTAGCCTTCCTAGCCCAGGGAAAGGGTCTCAGAGAAACTGAGATCTGAAGGATGCATGGGAGTGAACTGGGTGAAAAACAGGGAAAATGCATTCCAGGTGGCAAGAATAATGTGTCCTCTCTTCTCCACTCCAGCTACCGTTGCCCCATGACTTTTGACCAGACCATTCTTGTTGCTTCCTAAGTGGCCCCCCTGCTTGCAGTTTTGTTCCCCTCAAGTCCCTCCTCCTCCCAACCATGAGCGTTGTCTATTAAAACCCCTTGGTGGTCTCCACCATCTACCAAGATAAGGTCAATTTCTTAACAAGACTCTGCCTGATCTCGTGTGTAGTCACCTTTCTAACCTCATGTTCTGCCTCTCCCTGCTCTGAGAATTCCCTGCTTGTATAAGTCTCAGTCATGCCAGACCCTTGGATCTTCTCACAGTGTTCTCCGTGCCTAGAACATCCTTCCAGGCTTCCTCGGCATGGCTGCCCTGACTCAGCTCAGGCGTCATGTCACTTGGATTGGGTGCAAGGGCCCTCTTCTGTGCTGCCACCAAGCCCTGTGCATATCAAAATTGCCCCCAATGAGTGTGTCCCCAATTAGAACTGAGCATTTACAGTGTAGGGACCATGTCTCATATATTTTGTACCCCTTGGAACTTAGCACAGCTTGGCACACAGAATGTCCTCAGGAACCATTTGTTAAACTGCACTTCAGCACGGACTGTCTTGCCACACAGTGTAGCCGTGCTCATGTTATGTTCCCTCTGACTGTATTCTATTCCCCTGCCTCGTGTATGCCACCTTCCACTCCGCGTGTAGATCCTAAGTTCCTGCAGGCCAGACCACATCTGACAATTTTCAGCAGTCCTCATAGCATTGAACATTGGTCCCTAAATAAGCATTCACCAAGTGCCAAATTAATGAAGGGATGAATGCATGAATGGATGAGTGGAGTCAAACAGTTAAACATATTCCTTCTACCTCTTCAGTCGGGAGATTACAAATGTGTCCTCCTCTTGCTGCCAGAATCCTTGCAGGCAGGCCTCCGGAGGACAGGCACCGTAGAAAAGTGAACATTCCCGAGGAGCTCACTGAGCCGCTGCCCTCCCAGCAGTGTCCTGACACCTTTTTTGCTTGAGCTGCTTTCACTCTCCTGGCTGAAGAGGATGATGGAGGGGAGATCCTGAGGGTTCCTAGAGCATGTGGCCCTGACCTTTCCGGCTGGAGCCCACCTGCCCGCCCTTCTTCATTGCACTGCTTGTCAGCAAAGTGACCCTTGTGGATTATGGCCCAGGAGCTCTGGCCCGTCTCTTCTCCTGCATGGTGGCTTCCTCTGCTCAGGAGACTGGATATGCTCCTGCTAATGGTTTAGAAGTGCTCTTTCCTGTCAGCCCAGACTGCCAGGAGGTCTTGAGAGAGGCAGAAATCTGGAGAGAGAACGCAGGCTGCTCACTCACTTCTGGGGTCTAAACTCTGGAAACACTGAGCAGGCCTGGACCCGAGGTAGTCCAGATGACAGCCAGCAAGCTTTGCTGAGGGCTCACTAAGTGGACTGAGTGATAGCACCAACCTCGGGAGGCGGGCAGGGAGGAGGAGCCGAGGAAGGGAGCAGTGAGTCCCCTGTGAGGTGTCCCCCTTAAAAATCGATCAGCCAGGACTACTTGCAGGTGGAAGTGAGGCCTTGTGTGCTGCTGGATGCAGAGAGGAGCCTCTGGCAGAGGCTGCCAAATGGCCTGGCCGTGCACTGGGTCTCGCCTGGGCTTGGATGCTGACCTACAGCCAGCCCCAAGTGCAACTTGGGTGGTTCCTTGCTGTCTCTCAGCCTCAGAGTGTTGCAGGGGGCAGGATAATTTGGTCTAGTGCAATACTAAAATGTGGGGTCCCTTGTCCAAAATTACTAAGAAAACCAAGATGCAACAGAAGAGTGTTAAACCAAGTACAGGGTCCATCTAAGCTCAGGGCTCCGCATGATGGCACAGGTCACCCCCCATAAAGCCGGCCCTGCAGAGGGGTTACGTGAGGAAAATGTGAGAGGGGCTGAAACTCGGAGAATCGGAGGCAGGGCAGGGATTTCCTCAGCACCAACTGCTCTCAGTTAACCCCTAACCACGTGCCTTCAAGGCAGGGACTTTACCTTTGCAGGGGAGAAAAAGTAATCCCTTTCCCTCACCCACTGCAAGGGTCACAGCTGACACTTCTATAACGAAAGACAGGTTAACAAGAGAAAAGCATAACAAATTTACTTAACCAAGGTTTTATTTGACACAGGAGCCTTTAGAAATGAAGACTCAAGACCTAGAGAAAACTGTATTTTTATGCTTAGGTTGAAGAAAGGGCAGTTGTGAAGAAGTATGACAGGACAAAAGGGTATAATGTCACGGTGATAAGCTGGGGGGACTTGGCAAGGCCTATTTGTCCAGATTCTCCTCTGTATCTCTGTCTTCATTCCTGTCCTCTGGGGAGATGGCTGGACACCTGTCACACGAGGGTCTTCATGGGAGAAAGGAAGGAAAGGCCTTGAAGGAAAAGGGAGGAGGTCCGAGAGTGACTCTCCTGCTATGCCAAGGTGCCATATCTCGCGGTGCTGTGTTCCGAGCCCTGACACCTTCTTTGGTTCTCCTCCCTGGGACCCAGAAGGGCTCACTGCTAACTAGGTGAAGGGAAGGGGAGTTTTAATTCAGTCGGCTTTGGAGTAGAGACTGCCTTCCTGCGTGTGCCAGAACCAGAACAACGGGGGCTCCAGGACCAGAGTCTAGGTCAGACGTCAGGGCCCAGACACTGCAAGGTCATCATTTGTCCCAGTGCCTTTTGGTTTAAGTTAAGGGACTCAGAAAACCCCCTTTTAAAATGCAATTCACTTGGCTGGACATGGTGGCTCAGACCTGTAATCCCAGCCTTTTAGGATGCTGAGGTGAGAGGATTGCTTGAGGCCAGGAGTTCATCTCTATAAAAAATTTTTAAAAATTAGCTGGAGGTGGTGGCATGTGCCTGTAGTCCCAGCTACTCAGGAGGCTGAGGCGGGAGCATTACTTGAGCTCTGGAGTTCGAGATTATGGTAAGCTATGATTGCACCATTGCACTCTAGCTTGAATAACAGAGCAAGACCTTGTCTCTAAAAAAATTTAAAAAAAAAAGGTAATTCATTTGGTAAGCAAGGAAGGGAAGAGGTAACACATTACCTGCTTAGCGGGTGAGATCCTACAGGCTCTTTGCCAAATAAGCTTTCAAGCAAGGTAATTCTGAGCCAATATGGAGTTTTTAAAAGTACTTGGACAGTAAGACTTTATTTAAATGGAAAAATATACTGTAACTTGAATAGAAAGACTCCATTTTGTAAAAGTTGAGGAGTGGCAGAATATGCCACCTCAAAATATGTTACTTTGGCATAAGGATTATTTTGAGCTAAAGGCACTTGAAAAATAGCAGGTACAAGAAGGGTACCCTGATCTCCCCTTTTTCTTCCTGAAAGCAGGAATAAAACTCCCATATGGAAGATGTGCTCCCTATACCAGGAGGAAGGCAACATTCTTATCACCAGGGACAAGGAGTCAAGGCTGAGAGAAATATGTGCAAACCGACCTTATAAACTGACCCTCATCTTCTTAGTCTCTTCTCCATAATTAACTACCCTCGCCCAAGGCCCCTTGCCTTGCGGTGTTTTCACAAGTTACTTTGTGAAACTCTTTATCCAACTCCATATATGAGTGTTTGACTCTAACCGTTTCTTTGGCTCTTCTTTTCCTTATGAGTGCTCCCATGTCATCTAAAACTCACAGTAAATAACTGTATGTGCTTTTCTCCTGTTAATCTGTTTTATGTCAATTTTATTCTTGGCCACAGCTAAAAATCTAAGAGGGTAGAGGTAAAAATTTTGCCTTCCCTAACAAAGTGAAAAATTTTCTCTACACTCATCTATTAATTTGGTGTAGTCCCAGCCAAACATCTACAAGATTATCCTTGTTATGAACTTGGCAGAAATGGCATTAAGATTGAGTTGGAAAAAGAAACATGGCAGGAGAACCAGGGAGATTAATGCATAAATAAAATTATGGGATATCTAAGGATAGGACCTTAGATATTTTATTTATTTATTTATTTATTATTTTGAGACAGAGTCTCACTCTGTTGCCTGGGCTAGAGTGCCGTGGCGTCAGCCTAGCTCACAGCAACCTCAAACTCCTGGGCTCGAGTGAGCCTCCTGCCTCAGCCTCCCGAGTGGCTGGGACTACAGGCATGTGCCACCATGTCCGGCTAATTTTTTTTTCTCTATATATTTTTAGTTGTCCACATAATTTCTTTCTATTTTTAGCAGAGACAGGTCTCACTCTTGCTCAGGCTTGTCTCGAACTCCTGACCTCAAGCAATCCTCCTGCCTCAGCCTCCCAGAGTTTTAGGATTACAGGCGTGAGCCACCACACCTGGCCAGAAACTTTAGATATTAAAGCATGTTTTAAAAGGCACATAAAGGGGCCCTGGGACCCTCTGGAGGACACACAGGTGGCCTCAATTCATTGGGGAGTTTGGGTGTTGCTGCAAAATTCTGCTCCTTCAGGTAAGAATCATTAAAAAAAATCATACCAATTCCTGAAGGCTGGGGGAGTCAGTGGACTATACATCCTCCCGCCCACCCTGCCATTCCCATAGTGTGAGCTGAGCAGAAGGTCTTAAACAGGAAGGCAGCTTGGAACCAGCCAGGGGTGGAACACACACCTTGGGCTGTCTGGGATCCTAGCATGGCATTTCTTCTTTCTACTGGTTATTACCTAGGTCCTTGTGCTTTGTATTCCTTGAGTGTCTCCACACAAAATTCAAAACATTAATTTAAAGGACAGGGAACATTTAGGGTCAAAATTTGCTTTAGCGAAATGTCAATTGGTGGAAACTCAGTGTGATGTTTCTCTGGGTGCTGGTGTCTTGCCCTGCCTTACCGTTCCCTCAGCCCCTCTTATTCCCACAGAGAACTGAGAGTGGGGATTATTCCAGAAAGCAGCAGGATCCAGCCATATGGACGTTCTTAGTCCTTCCTGCAGCCTTCCCAGCAGCCCTGGCCTCCATTTCCACAGGGGCACTTGCTTCCCTTGCTTCTCTGTGATTGGGGAAAAACGGTTTGCAGTGATTTTTTTTTTATTTCAGCATATTATGGGGGTACAAATATCACGGTTATGTATATTGCCCATGCCCCCCTCTCCCCTCCCCCCTTGCAGTGAGTTTTTGAAGCAAGATCCCACAATCCCAGCAGAAACCACTCTTTTTTCTTTTGAGACAGGGTCTTGCTCTGTTGCTGGGGCTGGAGTGCACTGGTATCATCATAGCTCACTGCAACCTCAGACTCCTACCTGGGCTCAAGAATCCTCCCACCTCAGCCTCCTGAGTAGCTGGGACTATAGGCATGTGTCGCCACACCTGGCTAATTTTTTCTACATTTTGTAGAGACCAAGTCTCCCCATATTGCTCAGGCTGGTTTCAAATTCCCGGCCTTAAGCAATCCTCCTGCCTCAACTTCCCAAAGTGCTAGGATTATAGGCATGAGCCACTATGCCTGGCCTGAAACCACTCTTCATTTTTGCCAAACACTGGGTATTCAAGCCTTTTGTCTAAACTGGGAGCAGAGAGCTTTTTGGCCTGAGGTGGATTTCTAATCTGTCCCTGCCTCAGACTCAGGACTGGCAGCTTTTGTCCTGGATGACGTCATTGCAGGGTTCTGGGAGAGAAAGAGCAAATGTGCACATGGCATCATCCCTACTGCCTCCAGGAGCTGGAGTGGGGTCTGTGTATTGACACTCGCTGGCTGAGACTTAGATCAGTTGTCACTGCAGGCAGAATTGCTTCTTATTTTAATACTGCGGCAGGAACCAAAGTGCAGGCTCATGTAGCTCAAAGGCAGCAGGGGCTGCTGCTCAGGGCCCATCTGGTTCCTAACGGGCCCTTGGAACAGGCCTGCAGACACTGGCTTCCCAGGAGCTGGAGGGCTGGGACCTTGGGCCAGCACCGCACCCCTCCTCCCAGCCCCTTGCTGCATTGCACCACTGATTTAGTGAAGACATCATCCTCACCCCCTTCCGAGAGCTGCTTGCTGCTCTGCTCTGACAATTACACTGGCTGCTGCAGAGACGTGCTCATCCCCACTGACATATGGCTTTTTAAAGTGATAAATTGCATTAGCAAATTTCTTATTAGCTCTGCTGTCAGGAGGGAGCTCCTGCCACGTTAGCTTGCTGAGGCTGATGCATAACTTTCTGACCGTTAATTACCATGCCAAGGGCTAGAGGGACTCAGAAGCTGGTGGGTGGAGGCCCCTGTTCTCTCTTCCCCCTTCCAGAAGGCTGGGCTTGGTGGCCTTTGAGCTGTCTTTGCTCTGGCTCTGCAGTGGGCTCTAGACTTTAGGCCCCCGAGTAGGGCACAGGATATCCAGATACCATCTGGGCTGCTTGGGGTTGGGTTCTCTCTAAGGACCTCCAGGATTTGGCAGCTTGGAATCTGCACAGCATCTCTTTTGGAGCTGTATGTTCAAGGCAGAGCCTGGACTGTGTCCCAGAAAGGTGCTTCAGCCTCTCCTTGGGGGTTCAAGGCCAGCGATCCTTCTCATTCCTCTTCCTCTCACTCCAGACAGCTAAACAGTCTCCTCCCTGAAAGTGACATCCTGTCTCCTGCTTAGGTGGCTATCCAAGGAACTGTATATTATTCAGGATGTTCCACCTGATTTCCATGGACTCAGGCTTTTCTCTTATACAAGGAATTGCATAAAACTCAAACTCATTGGGGATAAAAACATTTCAATTTCTTGTTTTATCTGATACCCCAAACTAGTAACCATTTTGAGGGTCCCTGACTCCTCTGATAATCAGACAAAAGAAATATGTCCTCATCTCCTAGAAAAAGGGCCATACAAACATATGCATTCAGTTTTGGGTTTTTTCCAGACTCTCTGCAGCCCATTTATGTTTTATAGATGCCCTTCTCAAGCCCCCCTGAGCAGCTGATCCCTGACCATATCGGCAGCTCCCTGCCACAAAAAGTGAGTTAGCCTTCTCCTAAAACAACAGCAGAGCCAGCTCCCCAGAGCACCCTGGGGCACAGTTTGGGGGAAGGCCACTAGAGGCAATTGCATCATTTCTTGGGTTACATTGGACATGGAGAGACTGAGAAGTGTGCTCACTGCGACAACAACTTTGTGGCCAGGTCTGTATTAACTACTCAATCTGAGAAGCCTGTTCTCCTGGCTAGGAGGCCCCAGTAGTAGCATCTCCTTGTCCTGGTGTGCTCCTGCTGAGAAGGGAGGGTAGGGAGGGGGAGGAGGCAGGGACTGCAGCCGAAAAAGAGAGGATTCTGAAATGGGTGCGAAGGAGGGTGTGTGGGGGGAGAGAGGCAGAGAGAGCGGGCTGGGAAGAGCACTGAATTCCTCTTTACTTGGCTAAGGATGCTCGAGATGGAACCGCTGAAAATTTTGTGAGGATGGGTTTGCACTCTTTAACACGCATGGCCTCAAGTTCTGCCTCGTCTTAGGCTTTGGCTGGGAGTAAACCTCTGTTCTGTGAAATCAGAAAAACACTTTCTTTTCTTGCCACTTCTCAGAAAGCTGGGCTTTAGGGAATATCCGAAGAGAATGAAAAGATGGAAGGAGGTCCTCTGAGCAAGTGAGGTGGATAAGAAATTATTTCCCAGGGTCCCGGGTTGTTGCCATGACTCCCAGGGGGAAGAAGGAGGACAAGGCTACTGCAATAAGACTAGTCGCAGCCCGGTTCTTTTGAGGGGTGGGAGGCTCTGATTGCCTCCTTCTCTGAATGTCGGGAACATGTGTTGATGTTGGTCCAGGTCCCAACGCAGCCTCTGGACCTCAGCCCTTCCAGGGCCCACCCTCACCCCTTCTGTCCCTCCCTCCTACCTCCCTGCTGGTGCAGTCATGAGGCTGGGCCCTTGCTCCAACCCTGGCCTAGCTGCTGCCGGGTTTCCCACGTCTCCTTCCAGGACTGACATGCAGGCCCCCGCCCATCTGCTCCACTCCTGACGTTCAGCTCACTTTTAAGGAGGCCACTCCTTGGGCTTTCCAGGTTCATACTTCAGCCTTCTCTGTTTCTCCAGCTCCATGGTCCAGAGGCTGGGGCACGATAAACCTCCCTGCGAGAATCCCACCTCTTCCTCCTTCATGTCAGGACAAACAGCAGTCTGGCCACTGATGGGGAAAAACAGATAAGTTAGAGGGGCTCAAGATTCTATGACTGGGAAAGAGATGACTTGGGCTGACTTAGTTTCCCTGAGGACTCATCAGGCCTGGGAGTAAGCATGTCTTCTTCCTGCCCATGGGGGAATGGCCAAGAGGTGATCCTCAAACAGAGAGGTCAGTTTAGAGGAAGAGGGACTCTGTTGGCTACCAAGAGGATGAAATTCTGCAATGGCTCAAGGGTGAAGGAAAAGGAATCCACTCCTGAGAATGTTCTCCAAACATCCACTGTCTATCCTGTATGGCCTTGGAATTTCCTCATTTCCAGACTTGGGATTCTGGGACTGCTTCCTCTGGCTGCCCCATTCTGTGCCTCTCACTGGTTTAGTCCCTATTCACATAAGCTCAGGCTTTGTCAGAAGTTAGGGGCCCTTACCTTGGGTGTTGAGGAAGAGCAGCATCCCTGGCCCAGGAATGCCAGTAGCATGGACCATCATTCTCTAAGAACTTAACTTACTTTCAGGTTTGAAATGGGGAAAATTGAATATCCCCCTAACCCCTGTCCTAAGACCCTTGTACCCATACCAATCGTAGCTACAGGCAGAGGAGAGTAAACAGGAATTCACAGAAGTAAATGATCATCATAAACACACCCAAGGCCTGATTCTCCTCCAGCAGACCTGGGTCCTCTTTCTCGGTGGCTGTCCTTCTCACCCCCGATGACACTGCTCAGAAGCACATCTCTGTCTTCCTGATGGGACTCAGGGGCTTCCTTTTCGAGGAAAAATGATCAAGTTGGCATGGGAGGATGCAGACAGCTATCTGAGTCCCAACACTCCAGCCAGAAAGGAGCCCACCTTACTGTTCCCACGGTGACCACCCCAATGTTGCCATTTCTGCCAAGATAGGAGGCTGGAGAACCATCCCTCTGTAAAGCAAGAACCTTGCTGGAAAATGCCCAGACACTGAATTCCCTGAATGTTTTGCTCAAATCCAGGAAAGAAAACTGTGGTCTCTGCCTCCTCTCAGTTACTGCATCCTTAATAGCCCTCATACTAGCCCAAAGTCTGAGGACAATGGCCATGCCATCCGGGCTTCATTTACTCCAGGGAGCACGAGGAAGACCCAGCTCCCCCCACCACCTAAGGCAGCAGTGCCATCCCCCCATGGTGCCATCGATTCTCTGGGGGCACTTCCTATAGCCTGGTGGCTGCCACCTGGTGCAGCAAGGCCAGCTCTAGGGCTCTAGTTTAGCTCAGCCAGAGTGTATTACACTTCCTATGCATGGAGGGCAGGGCTGAGTCCCTGAAGGTTGGGTAGAGGGAGACTGTGGGAGAGGGCCTGGGGTCCTATGTCCACAAGCTCTCAGGGGAAGCATGGGGGAGGCAGATGAGGCACAGCGGGAGGTACTGGAACAAGAGCTATGAGGGGGCTGAAGGGGCTTCTGAGACTTACCCTGAAGGCCGGGTCAGTAGGGACAACTTTGCAGGGTAGGGATGGGTATGGGTCTTAAGCTCAGTGTTGAAGAATAAAATTCCAACTCCTTGGAATTTTAGAATAGACCTTGGCCTATAGGTCTTCCCATCTGACCCCACTCCCTCCCCAGCCCACTCTGCTCCAGACATACTGAACTTCATGCTTCTTGAACCCACTCAACTAGTTCCAGCCTCAGGGCTTTGCAAGTGCCTCCTTCTGGAATGCCCTTCCTCATGTCTTCTCTTGTCTGCCCCCTCATCCTTCAGGTCCTAGCTCAAATGTCATCTCTTCTGAGAACCCTTCCCTGTTTGTCCCAACTCAAGCAGCCTTTTCCCCTCCCCCATGGTTCTGTGTCCCAGTTCTGTGTTTTTGTTTTGCCACAGCACCCGTCACTATTGGAAGCCATCTCTTGTATCTACGTATTTGCTTACTAGGCGATTGTCTGTCTGCCTCCACTACTCCCTCCTCTATTGCTCCGTGAGAGGAGGCCCTTGTGTTGTTCCTGGCTAGTTCCCCAGAGCCCAGAACAGCACCTGGTTCACTGAAAGGTATGCAGTCAAAATATGTTGATTGCATATGGCATCAACAGGGTGGAAGGGAGAAAGAGGACATTTGGCCCCACTCTTTTCACTACCCTTCAAAGGTTCTCCAAAGCCAAGTGGACAAGGTCCAAGTGTGTCATCCTGACATGCAGAGCCCCAACCCACTTTGCTAGGCTCATTTCCTGCCATCCCCCCTTGCTCCTCCACGCTCCAGCCTCTCCAAAGTGCCGAATGATCCCCACCATCCCAAGTTCTCGCACATGCGTTCTTTTACATATGTTCCTACTGGAATGCCTTTTGCCTATGCAATTAGAAATTACAATATCTTCTTTTTATAGTAACTGTGAGGATTAAAGCTCGCAGTATAGAACAAGCTGCCAGCACGGTGCCTAGCCCAGAGTAAGTCCTCACTGAGTGTTGGTTAGCAGCTTCCCCTTCCTCTCGGTCCAGGGAACGTGTGAGCATCTCCTCTGTGAAGCGCAGGCCCAGCACTTTGTGGTCTCCACAGTTAGAGACTTGGTAGGGGTCTGTTTGCCCAAGCTGTCTCGCAGGGCAGAGATGTCTCTATTTCCTTTGTGCTTTACGTGGTGGTTGACACACAGTAAGTTTGAAATGTGTGTCGGCTGAATAATGGAGCTGGGGTAAGTCTGGGGCCTATGGTGTGATGGGGTTTGGCTGGGGGGTTTGTTCGTCTTCCTAGACCCAGAGCACATACACCTGCTGACCTCACTGGGAAAGAAAAGTCAGTACCTGCATCCTCATTGTGGCCAGGAAAGCAGGCATGGGGAGGGAGGCTCTCTCCTGTGGCCTAATCAGCCATCTGGGTACACCCAGCCATGAAATTAGAATCCACATCCTAAGTACCATGGCCACATCCAATTTTCCATCAATGAAATATTCAGCCGCTCCACAGCCTTGGCCTGCTCTGTGTCTGGAAGGGAGGGCTTCCTCCCTCTCCTCCCTGCACAGGCCACCCGTCAGTGCCCTGACCAGGCCTTTTGCTGTCGTACCTCTGTGCCTTTACTAATGCTATGTGCCCCCACCCACCTCCACATCTGAAATGCCCTTCCTTCTCATCCCCGACTGTCCAACTCCAGCCCCCCACCTCTTTCCCAAGGCTACCTCCTCTGCCAAACCTTTGCTAGAAGTGATTTTCCTTCCCCTGGACCCTAGACGCTCATCAGAACAGCAAACCCACATTTCACCATCCCAGCTGGGTGGCATTAGTTCTTAACCGGACCCATTCTTGTTCATGTGGGATAAAGACCCTTGACTGGAAACGGTGGTCTGCCACTGCTGTGGATTTCCCCTGCACAGATTCGAAGATTCGGAGATTCGGGTGGGGCTGGGTGCTTAGGAGAAAGTAGGAATGAGAATTTCCAGTGAAAGCCTGGGGGGGACTTTCAAGGACTCTGCCTGTCCTCAAGGTCCTAAATTCTCCCCCACTTTCACCAAGGACCATTCTCCAGTCTTGTCCCTACATGGGACCAATTACCCTGCAGGGCAGGGCAGAGGAAGCTTTGGGGTCAAATATGCAGAATTGTCCAGCCACAGTGTGCTGCTTCCTGGGTGCATGGTGACTGCTGCTAAGTGTGGTGAGGATGTTGTGAGCAACCACAACATAGCAACACGCCGAGGGCGGCACACAGGCAGAGTTCTGGGAAGAAGGCATCGGCGTGGGGCCCCTTGGCCAACCCTGTATTGTCAGAGAAGTAGCGCCTTGCTCTATGTATCTTGAAAGTAGGTGTAAATAAGATGTGAAGTTAGATGTAAATAGGATCAAGTCTAATTTTTACACACACTATTCAAGTGATTTTGACCAAATGGCTCAGACAAGGCAACACACGGTGTTGTGTGAAGAACGGGTGTAGGATTTGGACTTGGAGTCGGGCAGATGGAGCGTTGAGTCTGGCTCTGCTATTTACTCAGCTGAGTGACCACAGGCCAGACCTTTATCTCCCTGAGTGTCAGTGTATACACACATGTTGAGTGTGTGTACGTACAATGTGTTTAGCTCTGTACACACAGCACTTTCATTTTTGAGTATTCTTTATGTGCTAAGCATTATGGCAAGCATTGTGTTTTCAATACCCTCCTTTGGGCCTCATAACAACTCTGGGAGGAAGACATTATTACTCCCATTTTGCACATGGCCAAACAGAGGTTTCATAGAGACTTGCCACAAGACACACTTATTAAAGGGCAGATTTAGGGTTCAATGTCAGAGTACCTAAGCACAATGAGATCCTGTATTACTGTAAAATGGGGATAACAATCTTTCCCTCCAGGATGTCTGATGAGCAAATGAGGTAATCTTTATGAAAGAGTCTTGTAAAGCATTATTTTCCAAAGGAGAAGACTCTATTCTTGCCCACAAGAACTTTATAATCTGATTCAGCTGATCAATAAGGGTTGCATAGCTCTTAGTTAAATGTAACCAGGTGTCAAAATGCGCGGTGCACCTTAGCCTAGTGATCCAACTTAGCGTCACCACTAACGGGACAACAGACGTGGCGTGCCTCCCGACGGGATGGGATGCCATGAGAGGGGCACAGCACTACCTTCTTGGCATATTCTTGCCTAAGTGTATTTGACCTGAATTGAATCAGACAAAACCAGATCGTGGCACATTTTATAAGACAACTCACCTGGACTCATCAGAAATGCCCATGTCATGGAAAAAAAAAAAAAGAAAAACAACAAAGGCAGGGGGACTATTCTAGATTAAAGGAAACTAAAGAGACAAGACATTAAATACATTGTGTGAATCTTTATTATATCCTAGATTTTTTTTTTAAAAAACCATAAAGGATATTTTGGGAGAATTGGGGAAACTTAAATATATTTTATACATTAGCAAATATTACTGTGTCAATGTCAAATTTCTTTGGTGTAATGATGATATTGTGGTTATAGGAGGAATTATAGAAGGAATGTCTTTGTTCTTAAATATTTAAGTGTCATGATATCTGTGACTTTCAAATGCTTTGGCACAAAGAAATCATATATATGTATACAAAATATATATATAAATATATATGTATATAAAAATATGTGCACGCATACATATATACATATATGTGCACACATACATATATACATATATATGGAGAGAGAGAAAGCAAGTGGCAAAATGTTAACACTTGGTGAATTTAGATGAAGGATTTACAGGTTTTTCGGTACTATCCTTTCAACTTTTCTCTAGGTTTGAAAATTTCCCAGTCCAAATTGAGAAGCTGAGCAAACAGAGGTTTAGTAAAGAGAGCAAGTTATTTGCCATAAAACACGTTTATTAAAGGGTAGATCTGGGATTCAATGGATGTGTCAGTGCTAAAGGGAGATGGCTATTTAAAAGAATCTAGAGCCTAGAGCTGAACACTTTTATCATATAAAAAATATCTCCAAACATTTCTTTGTTTGCTACAATTTTAGTGAGTAGGAAAGCTTAAGTCTGGCCCCACTTGGTCTCAGGGTCTGAGGCAGCTTCTAGACTCCTCTAAAGGAATGACTCTAGTAGTTAGTTTTTCATCAGGTCTGCTTTCCCTTTGGCTACAGTGTAGTCAAAATAATTCCCCGCCCCAGTCTCGGATTCCTAGGAGACAAGGCTCAACATCCTTGCCAAGGCTGGGGAAACCCCTGGGGCCCTGGGGTTTCCATGGTGCAAACAAAGCCCTGACTCTACCAACAGGCCACACCTGCTGCACAGAAGGGACAAAGGTGGCCCGAAGACCTTCAGCAAACGTGTGTGGGGGCCACTGTCAGTCCCTTAGGGTGCTTGTTTAAATGCCCCATCACTACTGAGGCTAGGTCTGGGGAAGCTTCATTTTAATCAGTGCTAACTAAAAAACACTAATAAGATTTATACTTTGGAAAAAGGAGAGGTTTATTTATCATACAGGGTAGCAACTTATTGGGCGACTATTCCAACAGGCTGGAAGGCAGAGCCCCAGCCAGGAGCCAGGCACTTTGCTTCAAAGGACAGACAAAAGTGTGGGCTGGTCAAATACACACAGTCAACAAGCCATAGGAGGAGTCATGAGTATTTACAAAAAAGGGTAATCACACACATTTATAGTTGTGCATTATCTCTCCCATCCTGTCATGGCTGGGAATTGAGTTTTAAGGTGTTTCTGGGGTCCCCGGTAGGATTTTATTTTTATTTCACATTTCCCCTTTTGGCTAAAATATGCCAGGCTGGGCATGGTGGCTCACGCCTGTAATCCTAGCACTCTGGGAGGCCG
>VBSM01002608.1:138491245-138502102 GCA_008086735.1 Cheirogaleus medius
AAAAAAAAAAAATAAAAGAAAGAAAGAAAGAGAAAGATGTACATCTCTTTTCTCCCTGTTCAGCTATTTTCAGAAATTGTGCAAAACAGAACTCTTGCGGGTGCCTGTTAGCGAGTGAACTCATAGGATTGATCTTTAACTATTACTAGGAAATTGCGGGATTAGGTATCTTCCTATTAATTTTGCAAGGCCAGCCTTTCACCTGGGCCAGTCAGAGAGTGACATTCTTTACTTACCACAAATCAGGAAATAATATAGATGAGGTATCGGGTCAGCATATTTTTCCAGAGGGCTTTTTAACTGCCCCCCAAAGTCAACCTGATTCCTCAAACCAGTCTGGGCATATTTGAAAATATGCCATTCCAGTCAAAGCCTTGGTAAAATAACCGATAGCTCTAATTCCTCTAATTCTGTCCTGTTATAAAAGAAAAATAGATTCTTATTGAACTTACACAAATAACTATATTGTTATAAAATAAGAATACTTATGAATAGTTTCTAAATTTTGGAGAAATCAAGTAGAAAGAAAAATAAATGTTTCAGATTGTTTAGAAAATAAACTTTACCAATTTGCTGTAAGCCATAAATAGCTTAAAAGAAGGAAAAAGAGTTTTCTTGATTTCTGGAAAACAAAACATAAAGAATTAGCAATTTTTTTTTTTTTTTTGAGACAGAGTCTCACTTTGTTGCCCAGGCTAGAGTGAGTGCTGTGGCATCAGCCTAGCTTACAGCAACCTCAAACTCCTGGGCTTGAGCAATCCTCCTGCCTCAGCCTCCCAAGTAGCTGGGACTACAGACATGTGCCACCATGCCTGGCTAATTTTTTCTATATATTTTTAGTTGGCCAATTAATTTCTTTCTATTTTTAGTAGAGACAGGGTCTCGCTCTTGCTCAGGCTGGTCTCGAACTCCTGACCTTGAGCGATCCACCCGCCTCGGCCTCCCAGAGAGCTAGGATTACAGGTGTGAGCCACCGCGACCGGCCAGGAATTAGCAGTTTTAAGCAAATGGTAAAAAAAAAAAAAATTAGTTCAGTCCCATGTAATTAATTCTTGTTCTGCTTGAGGTTGCATTAGCAATTCTCATGAATGCATCAGGTTTTTATTAAAGTGAGCCAGTTTGTTTAGAGTCCAGTGGGCATCTAGGTGAGGTGTCTAGATATTGAACTTGAAGCATCTTCAGTTAAATTGGAAGTAGCTTTTATATAGAAAAAAATGTTAATATTTGAAACAGTTTATCCTGGAATTTGTATGTCACAAGATGTGCTCGTAGGACCTCAGGAAAAAGGTGGTAGCGATTTCATTAAGTCCAAGTCATAAAAATGGAAGAAGAGTTTGACAACATTTATTTGGAGACTTATAGTCAAGACAGAATTCAGGGTTCAGTCTAAATCGTATGATCTCTAAAGTTAGTAGAAAACTTCTTTTTTGAGAAGAATTAAAGTAAAATAATAATTGTGGATGACAAAAAGTCTTAGAATAGCCATGGTTAAGAGACAATTGACAAAGAAAATTTGGTTATTTTTGTGACATACAATAATTTAACATAATAACCATAATTGTTATTGATAATATATATCAAAGTATATCAGAATTTTAGGAATCTCATACAATTTTGGAGCACATATTAATAACATGCTTATATAAACATAACTCAAAGAAAGTTAAATACCATTTTATATTTGACAATGCTTCCTGTATAGTTTTAACATTTCAAGTAAGCCAAATGTGTTTCTCTTAGATTTTCAGTGGCCCTAATATTTAGAAAGCTAGTTTTGTTGCCGCCCAATCAGGTTCGTTTGCCCTCTGTCCAAGAGGAAGCCCATGCACTGAGACAGCAGGGTTTGCAGCAGAGAAAGAGTTTAATAATTCCGCACAGCGCTAAGCAGGGAGATGGGTGGCATTTCTCAAAGCCACCTTCCATCGAATTTTGGAGACAGGGCTTTTAAAGACAGTTTGGCGCGTAAGCTCTTGGATCTGCTAATTGGCTGTGTTCAGGGTGGAACCATAGGGTTGTAGAAATTGTCTTCTTTGCTGACCAGGTTCTTGGGTGGGGGTCACAAGACCAGTTGAGTCAGTTCCTCAGTATGGGCCACTGGTCTGGGTGGGTCAGCCATTCTCTTGGAATGTAGGACCTGGAAGATATCCCAGAAACTACCCCTAGGTTTCAAAAAGCTGATGTTGTCTACGGAGAAACCTTAGAATCTTTATGACCACTACTAGCTGTGTGGCTCCAGAGTGGCAATTATAGAGAAGCAAACAGGGGTCAGTGGCTAATTATTATCATTATTTTTAGTTAGGTCTCGTGACAGAGAGAATGGCCTGAAGAAACGGCTCTTTAAAACTTCCCCCTCTCATTTTGGGAGCTGTGGCCTGGCCTGCACCCCTGAGGCAGGGAGAAGGTTTTTCATTCTTTGTGTTACAGGAGATAGCTCAGGCATCCCAGGCCAGTGCCAGCCCTTCAGGTGGCCCCAGGTGGGGCTTTGTCTTTGGCAGAGATGGGATGATTAAGAATCATTAGCACAATAGCCTAGAACTGAGGGCCTTCCCTTTAAAATCTCTGTATTTCTGCTTATGTTCAGGAAATTTGGATTTTTGAGATGAGAAAGACTACCATTTTTCCTCTTTTGCTGGCAAAGTAATAAACTTCTCTTTCCTTCTCCTCAAACCACTTGTTCCCATTCTTCTGGTGCGGCCTAGAGGACAAGTGCTAAGCTTTTCGTAACAGCCTGCACCTTATTTTTAGCTAGGCCCTTGCCACAGCTCTTGCCTTGCACCTCTTTATCAATTTGTAAAGGCAGTTTCAGTTTGAGGTCAAAAAGACAATTTAGAAATTTTCATTTTGGAAAGTTTGTCAAATATCAAAGGCTTAACACACTTTTTGTTATAAAACATTTGTCATAAAACAGGATCATAAGTTATGATAAAACAGTCATTTGTTTAGCCAAAGTGATAAAGATTTTAAAAAGCAAAAAACTTTACTCCTTTTTTTCTGAAAAAGAAACCATATCCAATTTTTTAATGTTTTGTTTATAAAATTGTTTCTGTTATATCTAGTAGGTTTAATTACATATACTAATTATAATGTTAACTTTTAGTAACCCTTATTTTTAATGAAAAATCTAAGAAGTTAAAGTAACTTTGAGCTGCTATCAGTTCCCAATTTTTGTTAGCATATCTAAATATCTTTAGTTTTCTCTATCATATAAAAATAAGATGTTGGCTGGCATGGTGGCTCACGCCTGTAATCCTAGCACTCTGGGAAGCCAAGGTGGGAGGATCACTTGAGCTCAGGAGTTCGAGACCAGCCTAAGCAAGAGAGACCCTGTCTCTACTATAAATAGAAAGAAATTAGCCAAACAACTAAAAATAGAAAAAAATTAGCCTGGCACATGGGCGCGTGCCTGTAGTCCCAGCTACCCGGGAGGCTGAGGCAGAAGGATCACTTGAGGCCAGGAGTTTGAGGTTGCTGTGAGCTAGGCTGACGCCACGGCACTCTAGCCCAGGCAATAGAGTGAGACTTTGTCTCAAAAAAAAAAAGATGCTAAAGTACATAAATTTAAACTGATGTTTAATAATTATTGTTTTAGTATTTTAACTTACTTATAAATAACTCAGACATTTTACAATTATCTTCTTTAACATGATATGCCTTTAAGATTTTAAATTACTAGAAAGAACTTTGAAATTACAACAAATTACAACACAGGTATCATCTCTAATGTTCTCCCCTGTCATCTTAGGTCTTAACTAGCCACACAGCATCCAAGATGGATACAAGGGGCAGGGCCTGTGTGTGTCCCCAATTCACCTGCCAGGTGTATTATTGGGGACAGAAGACCCAATGCTTGAAGGTTCCAACCCCTCCTAGAATAACCAGGAGGCAAAGCTGGGGAAGGGAAGAAGTGACCATATTAGGCTTGGTTGTGTCTTGTAGCTGTTGGTCTAGGCACTGAGAACATGTTCTCAGGCCTTGGGCTCAAAACCAAAAATGTAAGTTTATACTCAAATCCAGCAAGTATCAAAAATGTTACAGATGCAGTAGTTTTATGACCTTAAAATGTTTAGCAGAGATAGTTATCTGGCCTGCCTGATCAATAGGTTCAGGTGAAAATGTCTAGACATGAGACTGGCAAAAGTGCAGTCTAAAAGGACAGCTGGATTTAAACCATGTTATTAAGACTAGAAAGAGAAAAAAATATATATATATATAAATTTTCATATGCTTGAGCTCTTTACATGTAAAAAGCCTCATGTGCCTCTCATAGGTAGAAGATGATAGGAAATTCAAGGTTGCTTATGGCCTGAAAAGTAGAAAAACAGGTTTTGGGAGAGAGGGAAAGCCTTGACTAGTGAGCAAAAGGTGGTCTTGTTATGTAAGAAGCCTTGGGTAATAGTTTTCAGAGAGAATAGATGGTAAATGTTTCTTTTCAGACCTTTAAAGGTAGAGCTTCTTAGTTAAATTTTTTTTTTTTTTGAGACAGAGTCTCACTCTCTTGCCTGGGCTAGAGTGCCATGGCGTCAGCCCAGATCACAGCAACCTCAAACTCCTGGGCTTAGGCAATCCTCCTGCCTCAGCTTCCCAAATAGCTGGGACTATAGGCAAACGCCACCATGCCCAGCTAATTTTTTCTATTTTTTAGTAGAGACAGGTTCTTGCTCTTGCTCAGGCTGGTCTCGAACTCCTGAGCTCACCTCTGCCTTCCAGAGTGCTAGGATTACAGGCATGAGCCACCGTGCCCAGCCTTCTTAGTTAAAATATTTTAGATCAGGAAAAGGTAGTTCTGTTTTGTTTTGTTTTTTACATACACACACACACTCTCCCCTCCCACATGCACAAAAGACAGTTTTGTAGCAGTCATATTAAAATATGTTAAGGAAATATATCTTGGGGCAAAACATTTCTAACCTCTTTTGTCTGTTTTGAAGCTAAAAAGTTTTACATATTAAAAGCCAAACTAATAGTTTTGGAGGAATTTGAGTTAGAGGTTTTTAGAGATAGATAAAAGAGTGGGGAAAAAAAAGCCCAAATTGGGATAATGAGGGAAAAAAAACCCCAAATTTAAACATATCTTCCCATACCTTCTTGAGTCAATTTTTTAGTCCTGTGAATAAATAAGTTTGATTAGGCAGCTGTGTCCCATTCCAGGAGCTGGTATCATAGGAGCTTTTCAAACAGAAGAAGAAAAACAAAGGTCAACATTTGGAGCAATTTAAAAAAAAAACTAGTTGGGAAGGAAAAAAACCAATTGTTTAGGAGCAGAGATGAAAGGAGAGGTAAGAAAGAAGGAAAGAGTAAACTCTAAATATTTCACTTGCACCATTTTTGGTCAGTTTTTTTTTTAAACTTTCAATCATTAAAAGAAGCCAGGAAAGACTCTTGATCCCATTTGGAAAACTTGCAACCCCAATTATAGCATTATCTTCATTGTTTTGGAAGGTTTGATAACCTCTTTGTTTTAACTGAGAGTGCAGATAAACTAGAGGTCTCCTAAGATTTTATTGTGGCCAGGAAAGCTTTAAATAATTTTGGGTTAAATGTCAAACATTTATAAGAATTTTTTATAGTTTTTTAAATCACATTAGTCACTAGCGTCTGTGATGGCGGTGGATCAGAGACCATTTCCTTAGAACTAAGGTTTTTATAACTGCACTTACCTTATGAGAGCATCTTCATAAACCCTTATGGACAGGCTGAGTCTGACAAGGCACCCCCCCACCCCAAACCTGGGACCTACAAAAACATTCCCTCAGGGGTCTGAAATGGAGGGGGCCAGAACTGGGGAGAAATGAAGGAAAGGGGTGGATAGAAATAAAATCTCTGAGATCTTTGTACTAAAACCAGGAGATCTTGGATCCCAGCTTACCTGAGTTTCTCCCAGCAAGGTTGGGGAGACAACTGAGCTATCAATGGAATCCTGCAGACGTTGGTGCGTGGACCTCCAATCACGCTGGGGGAAACTAGGGCTCTTCCTAGGCCCCTTTGTGGTCGCCATTTTGGTAACTAAAAAAAAATTAATGAGATTTATACTTTGGAAAAAAGAGAGCTTTATTTCTCATACAGGGTAGCAGCCTATTGGGCAGCCATTTCAACAGGCTGGAAGGCAGAGCCCTGGCCAGAAGCCAGGCACCGTGCTCCAAAGGACAGACAAAAGGAACAAGATTTTATACTGTGTGGGGTGGTCAAATGTACACATTCAATAAGCTATAGTAGGAGTTATGAGTATTTATGAAAAAGAGAAATCACGCACATTTGTAATTGTGTTTTATCTCTCCCATCCCATCATGGCTGGAAACTCAGTTTTAAGGTGTTTCTGGGGTCCCCTGAGCTGAGATGAGGTCTGTTCAGTTAGCATAGGGCTTAGGATTTTATATTTTGTTCACACCAGCATTCCACTGCAGCACACTAAAGGTCGAGAACCAATAATCCAGAGTAAAATCCTAACCTGTAAACCTGACAGTCAAGGTCTTGCAAAGTTTGGTTCCCCTTCCTCCCCAGCAAGAACCTTCCCTTCCAGCCAGGCTGCAGGGTTCCCTAACATGCCTTCCAGCCTGTGTCTGCCCAGTCCCACACTGCCCTGCAATCTTTCCTCTCTCTCCTCAATTCATGGGATGTCAATTCAGCTTCGAGACCTCATTCAGGTCCCACCTGCTCCCTGGAGCCTTCCTGATCACCCCAGCCCCCTTCCCAAGAGTTCTTCCCTTTCTCTGATTTCACCCAATGTTAAATTGGTGGCATTCAGTTTAATACTTTATGACACACCATCCACTGTGGTTTTTCACTTGCTTCGATTGAATTAATGTTGTTCTCCTGCAAACTGTGATGTTTTCTAGGGCAGAGGTCACGTCTTTCTCTCTTGCTCCCTCCTTGGTACTAAGAACAAAGTTAAAGT
Organism: Cheirogaleus medius; assembly: GCA_008086735.1. Classification (NCBI taxonomy): domain Eukaryota; kingdom Metazoa; phylum Chordata; class Mammalia; order Primates; family Cheirogaleidae; genus Cheirogaleus; species Cheirogaleus medius. Next base: position 138,498,138 of record VBSM01002608.1, read on the forward strand.
CCCAGGTAGGTCCTTAGAACCAGTTTGGTAATAACTGAATTGAGGAAGAGATGGGAGAAGAATAGAGGAAAAAAAGGTGGAGGCGAGAGAGGAGAGAGAAGAGGAAGAGGACTGGCCATGGCTGTGCATGCGGGAGAAAGAACATTTCGATTGAGCCTGGGATCCCAGGCTCTGTGGATGGGTGGAGTTGGGGTGACCACCTTCCCTCCCATAACTATTTGCATTTGGGGCTTGGCTGCCTCAGGATCCCTGCCCCCACATAGCAATTTGCATCCATAAATTTACCTAGAAGTGAAGGAGCTTCCTGAGAGAAGAGGCAGGACCCTGTCACCTCTCCATATTCCTCCTTTGTCATTCAAAGTCATGTGAGGTGAGGAGGGGGCAGGCGTGGGCAGTGGAGCCAGATGAAGGATAGTATGGCTGGGCCCCTGAAGGATGCACCTTAAGGAGAGGGAAGGGAATGTCTGGAGTCCTTCTTGAGGCTTTCAGTGATATTAGTCCTACAACTCCGTGGTGGCCCATCTACCCCAGATCCCTCCACAGATGTCTGCCCACCTATGCTTGAAGCAGCTGAGACCTGCAAGTAAGGCTGTGTGGGCAGGAGGACACCATGGACATTTGTCATAAATGTAAATAAATGGGACCCCCCCTTGTAGGCTCAGGAAGATGAAGGCGCCACATGCATGCTGTTCCCAGATGCCCTAACACGGTGCCCTCTGCCTGGAATCCCCTCTCCCCCGGCCACTGCCTGGCAAACTCCTTGGATGGCCTGACTGGACTCCCCAAGGCAGAGTTAGACTCTGCTTCCTGGTCTCACAGCCCTGCTTGGAGGCCTCTGTGAACAGCTCGGGCTCCCCAGTAAAATGGGAACCATGACAACCTTCTGGGGTGGAAAAGAGAAAACAATATTCAGGAAAAACAAAGGGCTTGAAATCGAGATGACTTCTGTCTCCCCCATTTCACTAAGTCTGGTGATTCTGCACATGCCACGGTGCTGAGTGTTGCATCAGGGCAGAGGAGGCTTAGAGCCCTCTGGATGCCTCTCCACCATAAGCTCCCGGTCCCAGCCCAGACAAAGGATGTGCTCAACCTTAATGGCTACGGGGCAAAAAATAAGGCAGCAGGTGGAAGAAGAGCTGCAAAGATAGCAGCCACTGGAGGAACAAGAAAGGCCAGTGACCTGTGAAATAAACGCACGGTCTGGACACAAGAGAGCCAGGAACCACAGAGTGGGCTCCTAATGGAGGAAAAGTGAGAGAGAAAAATCAATGGTGTGGGGAAGCTTCTGCTCACGTCTTTCCAACGGCTGCAGGGGGAGGAGAGGGAGGAAGAGCTCTGAGCTGTGAATATATTAGCTGCCTGATCCCGTTACCAAGGGAGTGGTGGAGTCCCGGTCCCTGGAGGCCTCTCAGGAGATGGTGGATAATTAGATATGGGTCTCTGGTTTGCCAGAGCTCTGTCTCAAGGCAAGGGATGGAATATATGACCCTTCGAGGTTCCCTTATCTGGACCAGAGCAGGTTACCACAAGACAAAGAGAATTTAGGAGACTGTCACATAATTATTTGTGTTGCATGCTTCCTTTAGCTTTTGAGAAATCTTCTAACAAAAATCTTAAATGCTCAAAAGCAGAATGAATTTGGTGATTTCACAACCCACCCACCCCTATCTTTTATTTAAAATAATAAAAACCCCAATCTCCTGAAACCCTTAAGACAGAGTCTTTAGAGTCGACAAGAACAGGATCTTTAGCTTTCCTTAGAAATGTCTGCATTTCTCTCTGGCTGAAGGAAGGAGGGTGGGGTAGGTTGGAATATTAATATGGAGCATTTAGATGAGGTTCTTAATTTGAAAAGAATGTGAGAATTAATGCTTGAGTTTAATTGGAGCCTGATTCATCACAGATAGATTTTACCCTCTTCTCCTTAATCAATTTCACCCTAATTAATTCTTCTGTGGCTATGTCTTGTTACATTAGATAGTCTGCTGATTATTTCCACAATCAAGAGACTGTATATTCATGCATATTTCATAAGGAATGACTGCATCCTTTTTCATAAGTGATCCTGCTGGTTGGCAGTTGCAGCCGCTAAAATAATTATAGAGCATATTACTTAGTTTTAAAGCATTGTTTGCTGTCATATTCATCCTAGGTGACAATTTGGAAGCGTTCCGGAGGCTGCTGTAACAGGGCAGAGGAGCTGGGTATTTAATGTGGCAATTTTCAATGTCAAGTGCTGTTTATTCATAGGTCATTGCCTTTTTTTTTTTTTTTTTTTTTTTTTTTTTTTTTTAAGAAAGTAAACACAGGAATAATTTGGTTTTGCTGGCTGATGAAGCCATGTACTGTAGACTGGAAGGCCACTCTAATTGTGTGCTTAGTTTAAAACCTTGCCTCTTGGAAGGACCTACTTCTGAAGGCTGACTGGTACCTTCTGCCTCCATTTGTGACTGGCCCAAATAGGGTTGCCCATGTCAGATTATTACTTATCTGGTGGAGTGCTTTCATGTCAGACCCTGATACGCTGCAAGCTTGAAGGCTGGAAGCAAGGCACCTCATAATTCCAAAGCTTCAGCTGTTTTCTGTTTAGTAAGAGGAAGTGGTGGTGGGGGGGGGGAGGGGATGGAATCCACCTAAGGTAAAGGACTGCTTTTTGTTTTGGGAAAACACTAGGCTTTTTGGTTATGCAGAGGAAAGGCTTAGAGCTGATTCTGGAATGGACAGGTTGAGACAAGAGGAAACAAATGGCCATGTATGCTAATATAAAATGCTGTCGTGTGGGTAGTGGCAGACAGAGCTACCCCACTCACCCGCTCACCTAGGCAGAGGGGAGACTTTCCTCTTACTCTTGGGGAAAACAGAGCATTGGAGCCTGGACTCCAGACCTGGCCAAGGGCCCTCCTGTCTGTGGGAGTTAAGTTAGCTCTGCAATCAGATGACAGGCCTGGAAGGAGAAGGCAAGTAAGTGCCCCAGCCATGGGCCAATGGGCTCCAGGAGAGTCCATAGAAACCACCAATTTAATTATTTTTTTTTCCCCCTGTAATTGCAACTCTCTTTTGTCAACCCCAAGCCTTCAGCCTTGAAGGTGTTAACCTTATAACCTTGGGAGAATGAGAGAAGATCCTGTATCCATGCTTGGAATTGGGGGACAGGGAAAATGATCTTCCCTGAGACCCTCTCCTCTAAAGCCTGCTCAAGGAAGCACAGTGGGCCTGGAGCCCACGTGAGGGGCCACACATTGGCCATGGGAAAGAGACTCATAGGATCCACACAGAGATGGAGGCTAAGGCTAGACCTAGCTTGGGTGGACAGGTGCAGAAGTGGAATAAGACAAACCTCCTTCCCCATGTTCTAGAGAGAGACACCTTCAAAGGGAGAGGCTACAGCTTGCAAAGCACACAGGCAGGGGTTGTTGGCTAGCAGCCATCTGGGTTGCCCTTAATAGATATTGCAGTTGGCCAGAGTTTCAGAGGTTGTCCTGCCCCCTTCCAACCCTCTTCCAGACCAGCTGTTCAGGGAAAGAGCCCAACTGTAGCAGCCACCAGCTCATTTCCCAGGGACACCACCACCAGCTGCTCTGCAGAGCCCAGGGCCAGTAACTAGCAGCGTCATTGAACCTTAGGTCATTACTCTCACCCTCATTACAGGGGAGGAAAGTGAAAAAATTCTGGTGCAGTTACTCTCTGTAGTGAAATGGATCAAAAGAAGTGTCCTTAAGACCACTAAGGAGTTGAGGAGATTGAAAGGGCAAAACCTGAACAAGTGTTTGGCCATACTGTAAATAGGTGGCAAGCTGGTGAGATGTCCAGAGCCAGTCCCCCTACCCCCATGATAGGAAACTAGACCCAGGTAGGTAACTTGCTCAAGGTCACTCTATTGATCAGAGACAGGTTCAAGCCTTGCTTCCCCGGTCCCCCAACTCCCAATCCAGTGTTCTTTCTGGTTTTTTTTTTTTTTTTTTTTT
>VBSM01002608.1:138511341-138545854 GCA_008086735.1 Cheirogaleus medius
CAATCCTCCTGCCTCGGCTTCCCAGAGTGCTAGGATTACAGGCGTGAGCCACTGAGCCCGGCCCCCAGTCCCACCTGAATTCTTGACTTCTCATTCTCCCCTCCACTCTCCTCCTGCATGCCGATCTCCACTGTCTGTCTGTGTGCCTTTTATGTCAATCAACATTTGCCATCCGTTAGCTACTGTTCTACGTACTTTACAAACACCAGATAATTTTGTCTTCACAACACTATTATTATCCCCATTTTACAGATGAAGAAAACAAGGCTCAGAGAGATCACATGATTTGGCCAAGGTCACACAGGTCATAGAGCCTGAATCCAAACCTAGCGAAGCCTCCAGAGCCTACATTCTAGCCATGACCCTGTGCTGCCTATTGATGGCAGAGTGTGGGTTTTTCCTTCTTTCTTCTTCTTTTTGTAAAAGGCTTTATTGAATTATAATTGGCATATAATTAACTGCACATATTTAAAGAATACAATTTGATGAGTTCTGACATATGTATGCACCCATGAAGCCATGTTACAATCAAAGTAATGAATATGCCCATCACCTTCAAAAGCTTCCATGTGCCCCTTGGCAATCCCTCCCTCCCTCCCTCCCTACTCCACCCCTAGGTGTTCCTAGGCAACCAATCATCTGTTTTCTGTCACTATAGATTAATTTGCATTTTCTAGAATTTTATATGTGGAAGTAGAGAGCACATACTTTTTTTTCGTCTGGCTTCTTTCACTCAGAATAATTATTTTGAGGTATATGTACCCATATTGTTGCGCATATCAATAGTACATTCCTTGCTATTGCTGAGTAGTATTCCATTGTATAGATATACTAAATTTGTTTATTCACCTCTTGAAGAACATCACATTGTTTACAGTTTTTGGCTATTATAAATAAAGCTACTGTGAATCTTCCAGTGCAAGTCTGTTTTAGACATGTGCTTTCATTTCCCTAAGATAAATACCTAGGTGAGGAACGTCTGGATCATATAGTAGATGTGTTCTTAACTTAGTAAAAAATGGCCAAACTATTTTCCAAAGTGGTCGTACCCTTTTGAATCTCCACCAGTGGTGTATGAGGAGTTCCAGTTGCTCCACTTCCTTGAACAACATTTGGTACGGTCATTTTAACTGTAGCCATCCTAGTAGGTATGTAGTAGTTTCTCATCAAGGTTTTAATATGCATTTCCCTAATGACTATGTTAAGCACCTTTTCATATGCTTATTTGCCATCTTTGTATCTTTTTTGGTAAAATATTCATTGAAATCTTTTAGCCCATTTAGAAAAAAATGGGTTGTCTTCTTATAGAGTTGTAAGAGGTCTTTATATATTCCAGAACAAGTCCTTTGTCAGATATAGGTTTTGAACCTTTTGTACATCTCACCTTTTCATTTTTGTAACAGTGCCTTTTGAAGAACAAAAGTTTTAAATTTTGATGATGTCCAACTTATTAGTATTTTTTATAGTTCGTGCTTTTTTTTCTTCATGGCAATTGCCTGAAGAGAAGGTATTCTCTGTTTTTTAAAAAACAAAATTGTGGTAAAATATACATAACATAAAATATATCATTTTAACCATTTTTAAATGTATAGTTCAGTGGCTTTAAATATATTCACACTGTTATAGTTTGTGCTTTTTGAACTCTTTTAAAGAATTTTTGTTAAACCCAAGGTCACTAAGATTTTCTCTTATGTAGTCTATCAAAGGATGTTTAGTTTTAGCCCTTACAGATCAATTTCAAGTTAATTTTTGTGTATGGAATGAGATAATGGTTGAGGTTCATTTTTGCATATGGTGAAACATTTGTTCCTACACCATTTGTTGAAAAGATTATCCTTTTCCTACTGACTTTCATTGACACCTTTGTAAAAAATCAATTGGTGGTTTTTAAAAATTACTTTTCTGGTTTGCTTTCTACTCTAACTCTTGCCAGGTTGCTTTCTGATTTCCATATACTGTCTTCCTAGATGGACTTCCTCACCTATCACTCTACACTTCTGATCGTCCCTCCTCATTGACTGATAGATTTCTAGTGGTATTCTTCAGGTCTTACCTAATCCCCTGCCTGTCCCCTAATCTGCATTCAGCCTTGTCCAGCCTTCCTTGTCTGGGCTCTGTGCCCAGCACCTGAGCCCTGTTGCTACCCACAGTCCTGAAGCCAGCAGCGTCCTGGAGGGCAAGAGCTGCAGATGGGTCCTGCTTAGGGCCTGGGGACTCTAGCACAGCAGGCTCTCCCAGACAGTTACTCAGGAAACCTTGACAATGGAGATGAGAGATCTAGCCCTCATAGCAATGACACTGCTGCAAGACTGTCTCAAGACCTCACTGATCGTTGAGACCATACCAGTCCAGTTGTAAATCCTAGTTAGAGCCAGAAATGAGATTTGGCAGAAAAAATATTGATGGATAAAAACTGAACAAGGAGAATGCAGAGCCTTGCAGATCAGTATTTTCCCACATGGAAAGAAGACTTTTTAAAGCATAACTATTCATGGACAGCACTACAAAGTTCCCATATCCCTATATGATTTAGAGGCAAAATGACTACAAAGGATGATCTCTGTCTAATCAGCTTTCATGTCTGATGAACAGACTTCTCCTGGGAGAAGCCTTGGAATGACTTCCTTACATCATTTAGACTTCTCTCCCAGTCTGGAAAGGGGAAGGTAGTCCCCCAAATTTTGATCAAGTGTGTCAGGGGACATTTCTCTGTATTCATCAGGGTAGATCCAGGGAAGTTGATCTCAACAAGGACTGTGCATCTTGCTTTCTGGTTCACATCACAGGCTCAAGGAAGCCTGCAGGAGAGGAGTATCTTCTGGAAGGATTTTATTTTTAATTCAGCTGAAAGAGGGTACTGCACGGAACATCCACATCAAAGATGAGACTACATCACATTTTCCACAAGGAATAAACAGTCCTTGCAGTCAGCACATGTTCAGGAGAGCTTTTGACAAGAGGCTGGTAGGACAGATGCCATGAATGGGTTGTCTTGCCTGAGCACTGGGTTTGAGTCGTTTTTCAAGCCACCAGCCATACTTAGGCTCTTGCCTTTGTCTCAGTTTGGGAGGTGGTCAGACATGGGGTCAGGAGGTTTTATTTTGGTGTTGTTCTACCTGGTTTATTCAGGACAACCCCACTAATACCAGGTTCTAACACCAAAGTCACCACCACCCCTGGCAGGAAATGCTACTTTCTGGAAATGCATGCAGCCTGCTTCTTTTGTAGACTGTGTCTAGTGGACAGAGTACCTGGATGTGATGGTCGGTGAAATATAAGGAAAGTGTGGGGTATGGATTCGTGCTATCATATGCTAATTAGCCACTGTCTATGAGTCTTATCCTAGAAGAAAGTAGACCAAGGATGGTCTCCTTCCCGGGCCTGCTCTTGGGAACAGAAGTAAACCAAAGAGGCTTATGCTGGAGCTTGACTCTGACATTTCAAGACTTTAGGGACTTTTATCTCTTCTTAGGATGTTCATGGTAAATAAAGACTTATTAAAAGTGAACCATTTTTAGGACACAGTTCCCCATGTGCCCAAGTTTTAGGCTAGGCTCACTGGTAGGCAGATTATGCAGAGGCTTTTGTGGTTTGAAATCCAAACGGTATTATGAGAAAAGCACATTCTTTGGAGTCAGATATATCTGGATTTAAATCCTAGCCCTGCACCCATCATCTGAGTGAGTTTCGGAAGTCACTTAACTTTGTTTCTTTATCTATAAAATGAGGTAATACCTGTCTCATAGAGTTGTTATGAAGATTATTATTATTGTGTTTGTTTGTTTGGTTTGTGTTTTAAAGACAGAGACTTGCTGTTTTGCCCAGGCTGAGTGTGGTGGCACGTTCATAGCTCACTGCAAGCTCCAACTCCTGGACTCAAGTGATCTTCCTCCCTCAGCCTCTGAAGCAGCTGGGACTACAGGTGCATGCCACCATGCTGGGATAATTTTAAAAATTTTTTGTAGAGATGACAGTATCTCTTTGTTGCCCAAGCTGGTCTTGAACTCCTGGCCTCAAGCAATCCTCTGCCTCAGCCTTCCAAAGTGCTGGAATTATAGGCATGTGCCACCGTGCCTGGCCAAGATTATTATAATATTTTAAAAAATATAATTGTGGCTTTGAACTGAATATTTACCTGTGCCAGACACTGTGCTAAACACTTTACATGTATTAAATCATTTAATCTCAATTCATTGCTTAAATGGTATAATATTTGCAAAGTGCCTGGTACAGAGTAAGGTACACAGTAGGTGCTCAGTAAATGGTAGTTGGTGCTATTGTTTCAGCGATATAAGGAGGGGCCTCTTGCTCCCTTCCTCCCCAGACAGTTGCCTAAACTGAGAAATGTGGCTGAAAACATAATCAGCTCTGGAAAAGAGGAAACACTGGCATTGAAATTAATCCTGAAGTATAAATAACTGATAACATAATCTGTCCGGAGAGTGGGTTTTGATGGGGGAAGGAGGTGAGGAAAGGTGAAGAGGCGGAGGTGGGAAAATAAGATAAACAATGAAGGTAAACTTTGCTAGCCCTGCTTAAATCACTCCCCTGCAGTAGAGTCAGGGAATTGCAAAGTAGAGGACTTACTATACATTTGTTTTTTTAGGTCTGGTCCAGTAGGTGATAAAAAGAGAGGTTGTAGAGAGCCCAGGGAAATTCTGTTTCTGCATCATTGAACTTGGGGGAATATCTGAGACTAGGGAGATGGAGGTCCCCAAGCCCAAGAGAATTTCTGTGGGGAGTGCTGGGGAAATGAGCAAAAACTATCTCAGAGAGGTGTCTGGACATTTCAGTTCACATCCTCTCACCTTGGGGGACAGTATTAGCCAGTAGTAGGAACCCTAAGACTTTCAAATGGGTTTGTGGCTGGTGCAGGCTGTCCTTGGGAGGCTTGCCACAGGCCCCAAACTGTGGCCGAGCTTCTTATAAAAATATCCTGGTTTTCTGTTTTTATAACTTATAAATGTGCTTCTTCCAAGAAGCAAACACCTTCAAGGGCAATTAACAGAAAGCTTGTGGAATCCTCCAAAGCAAAGCAGTATTGAAGCAAAGTGAAACACTTCCGAGAAAGGGTTCTAGGGAATTTATATAATGCATTTCCAAAGATCTTATTTAAAACAACAAAGACATTAACATTTCCCCCACTTTTTATGGGAACTGCAGCCTGTATCCTTGTCTCAGGCAGGGGGTTTGGAGGGGCAGGGTAATATCTTTTGTTCTTTGTGCTACAGGAGATGGGGAGATGGCTCAGCTGGGACCTGGAGGGAGGTTCTGGGTGGAGGTCACAGGATTGTCTACAGGGAGATGGGACGGAGATGGAATAATCAGAATCATCAACTGTAGTTAAACAGCAATTGCCTGAAGCTGAGAACCTACCCTTTAAAAGCTCTGTATTTCTGCTTATTATTAGGACAATAGCATTTCAGACAGGAGTCTCCATCCTCCTCCTTTGTTGGCAAACTAATAAACTTCTCTTTCCGTCTCCTAAAAATAAATAAATAAAAATAATAAAACAACACCACCAACTCTCCATACCAGTCCTGCCCTCAAGAACGGAGGCCCACAAAGGTTAAAACCTTTGGGGTTTTATCATTTTGGGAAGACATATTTATGTTCATGCATTTTTGTTTAGGTTTATTTGCTTCTCTCTGATTTTTAAAATTATTACTATTTTTTGTATAATCTCAATAGCCTTCAAGTTTTACTTGCAGAAATAAATATTTTAAAAAGTAATTCTGTTTCTCAAGGCTGCAATAAAAAAGAACAACAAAGGCAGACCCCTCAAGTGTTAAAAGCATCTACCCAATGTTCCACAGGTTGTCAGAAGATCTGCATGTTGGGGGTAGCAGAGATGAGAAAGGGGGATTAAGCACCAGGCTGCCTAGTTCATATTTGTTTGCTCGTTCATTCATTCATTCAATCATCAAATCCCAACTGAGCACCTAGTTTGTGCCATGCACTCTGCTGGGTGCTGGGGATACAGCAATGAGCAAAACAGGCAAAAATCCCTGCCCTCATGGAGCTTGCTTTCTAGTGGGGAGCACTGTGAGCAGAGGCCCAGAAGTGTGAGCATGCCTGGGGTGCCGGAGGAGCAGCAAGTCTGTCTGTGTGGCTGGGAGAGAGGGTCACACAAGAAGAATGGCAGGAGAGGAGGTCAGAGAGCAATGGGCTTTGGCTTTACTCTGAGTGAGGTAGGGGAACCACGGGGAGGATGTGAAGAGAGGACTGGCCTGTTCCCGCCTGCATCACAGTAGAACCCCTGGTTGCTGTTGTGGACATAGACTTCAGGGGCACAAGAGGAAGCAGGACTTCCAGTGAGGAAGCCGCTGCACTCATCTGGCCAAATACAATGGTGACTGGACCAGAGCAGTGGCAGTGGGGTGATGAGAAGGGTTGTTTGAGTTCTGGACGTGTTTCGGAGGTGCTGCTGGTAAGATTTGCTGATAGGCAGAATGTGTGGTGCTTCCAGATCCTGACTTGGTGTGAACTGTATTTTCATTTTATGGCAAATATGGGACCACCAGGGTTTTTGGGCATCAGGTATCAGACTACTCATACAAAGTTACAAAGGTAGATTTTTCTGGAAGGATAGGCAATATCTCACAGACAAGAAGGAAAAGCTTTAAAACTGGCTCTGAAAGGCTGGGTCTGGGATCTTAGTACCGGGAGCTATCCTTCAGGTGGGGCCTCCCTCCTGGGACACATAGCTCCAGCAGTCTCAACTCAGGAGTCCAATTCCAGCAAGAGAGCCATGAGCAGGCCTACCTTGGGCCACATCTGTGGTCGTTGCTGGATAGAGCCACCCAGGTGGGCAGCACTTCGCCAGAGCTATTAATAAATTGGGATCAAAGGAAAGAGGACCAACGCGTGTTGGGAAGGCAAAACCCACAGATGTTAAACCCCATTCCAGCTTAGAGCTTATGAGGTGAAAGTAACAGAGGCTCAGGCACTTGACTGAATGGGAGGAAGAAGGAAGGGAATCAGCCGGCTTCCTTTGAGCTGTGCTGAGGGAAGAGTGCTGGGGAGCGGGGGTGGGGGGCTAGGGGGGTGCATCCGGTCTGGGCTGTGCTGCTCACTAGCTGTGCTACTTCACGCCAGTGGCTTAACCTTTCTGGCCTTGGGCTCATGAGGACCAGAGCAAATTTCAAGGCCTTATCCTGTGGGAATTCACAATGCGAATTGTATTAGGCTTTTTGACATTTTCAGATCAGCTGCAGGGGGTCTTGAGGCAGGATGTGAGCAAGGTGAGCAAGCCACAGGGAGCGCATAAATCGCAGGTGTGCGCTATTCCACAGGCAGGATCCGGAGACTTGATATTCTCTCCTACTGTTTGCTTTCCACCCTCTTTTTTTTTTTGAGACAGAGTCTCACTCTGTTGCCTGGGATAGAGTGCCATGGCGTCAGCCTAGCTCACAGCAACCTCAAACTCCCCGCTTCTGCCTCAGCCTTCCGAGTAGCTGGGACTACAGGCATGCACCATGCCCAGCTAATTTTTAAAATATATTTCTAGTTGGCCAATGAATTTCTTTCTATTTTTAGTAGAGACGGGGGTCTCGAACTCCTGAGCTCAAATGAGCCGCCCACCTCAGCCTCCCAGAGTGCTAGGATTTCAGGCGTGAACCACCACACCTGGCCTGCTTTCCACCTTTCTTGAAGCCAAAGAAACTGTGTCCTCTGAAAGATTTGATCCACCCAGGGTTTTCTAGGCTTCAAGATACCATTCGTTACATTATCACCTTGAATTCTCCCCTGGGGTGCGAGTAGGCTGTAAACCTTAACACAGCAAATTGCACCGACTGCTCCTCAATTCGGGCTGAGCACTCCCTCCCGAGCACCCCCTCCCCAGCACTCAGGCCCACTTACATTTCATACCATCCTATTTAGCACTTGATTACATACTGCCTTGAACTGTTCCCCAGCCCACTTGGATGAGAGCCTCCCACCTTCCAGCCCGCCCACTCCTAACTCCCAGTGTGCTAGATTTTCAACCTCCTCAAAACCTGCAGTCGCTTTCCCCTGCCATTTCTGTCACTGCATCGGAACCACCCCCCCCCTTCTTCATTTCCTTCCCTACTTGTCTGAGCTTCACAAGCCAGCTTGTCACTCTCCTTTGCCTAAACCCTCCCTCCCCTCTGCCCTTGCCCTGCGGCTCCTGTCTGGCTGCACCCCAGCCTTCCTTAGCAGGCGGCCCTTCCCCCACTCTGACATCTGGGCTCCTGAGCAGTGCTGGGGAAACGCACGGCCCACGCAGATTGGCGCTACTACAAAGGCGTCCTCTGCCGCCTCAGTGGGCAGCTGAGCAGCTTGAAACCCTCCTTAGTGTCCCTGTCAGCAAACTCCCCTCTTCCCCACAGAGGCTCTTCTAAGTGTTCCCCACCCCTTGAGCTTTGCTGAGAAAATAGAAGCCATCAAATGGGAATTCCCTTGTTTTTATGTACCTGCTCCTCTGCCCCACCGAGACACGTATCTTCCCCTCCTTTGGCATTCCTGCCCGCCCCCAGTCTGAGAGGCGTGCTATCCCTCGCCTGTCCAAGGGTGACCCCGCCCAAAAGCCCTGCATTCTTGGCACTGTGGCTTGTCAGTTCTCTCTCTCTCTCCTCTACCTCCCTTCTCTCTCTATGGCATCTGGTCTTTCTCCCAAGCACATAAACGTTCCCTCTGTACCAAGCTGTGCCTCTTCCTCCCAGCCAAACTTCATGGTAAAGCATGCTTGCTGCCGCCACAGCCCGCCGTGACCGTGAAATGAGCCATGGACAGGTGCGACCCTCTCGATGTCCAGTCTGTGGCCACCTTCAGCCCCTGTCTTACTTGACCTTGCTGAAGATAAGACACTGACACTCTTCTGGATTCCTTGCCCTCTCTTGACTCCTGTGACAACATTGTTTTCCTGCTTCCTTTCTGTGGTGCCGTCTCAGCCTCTGCCTCTCCTCCCTGGCATGCTCCCACTCAGGCTCCTGCAGGCCCTGGACATGGGCTCCGGGATACGATCCAGGTTCCTCTGGACAGCAGACAGGGACCTCCGCCATTTGGCTTCTTCGCCCGATTTACCCCCTTCTCTGCTGGCCGCGTCCTCTCTCCTCTCTGTGCCTTTGTGCATTTCTTTACTCTGTCTGGAGTGCCCTTCCTCCCTCTCTGCCTCCTGTCTTGGAGAACTCCTACTCATTTTTAGGGATCAGCTCAGGTGTGGCCTCATCTTCTAAGTCAGTCTTCTGTAATCATACCTCATCTGAATTTCCAAAACACACCCAGTTGTCTTAGCCTCAGCATTTAGCACATTACATTGAAATTACCTATTCATCTGTGTCTGCTCCACTAATCTGCCAGCCCCTTGAGGCTAGGGACTGGGCCTCTTGCCTCCATATGCTTGATGCCTGGCACAGCTTGGCATAGAATGGATGCTCAGTTCATGTCTGCTGAAATGGGTGAGTGAGTCAAGGTACAGTTGTTCCTCAGTATCCATGGGGGATTGGTTCCAGAACCCCCACCTCCACCCCTGCAGATCTCAAGTTCTTGAGATAAAAGTCCCTAGTATTTGCATATAACCTACGCACATTCTCCAGTATGCTTTACATCATCTCTAGGTTACTTACAATGCCTAATACAATGTAAACGCTTTGTAAATAGTTGTCATGCTGTATTGTTAGGGAAGAACAACAAAAGTCTGTACGTGTTTAGTACAGATGCAAAGATCCTTTTTTTCCAAGTATTTTTCTATCCATAGTTAGTTGGATCTGCGCATATGGAACCCAGGCATATGGAGGGCCCACTGCATTAATTATTATTCCCAACTAGGCAACTCCAAGGTAGTGAATGTGGTCCATCTTCTCAGAGCATTTTTGTGTGGTAGATATATATACTTTTTTGTTGTGGTAAAACACACATAATGTAAAATTTACCATTTTAACCACTTTAAAGCATATAAGCTAGCACATTTTTATCACCCCAAAAAGACACCCAGTAGTCATTCTCCATTCTTCCATCCCCCCACCCCCTGGCAATTACTAATCTGCTTTCTGTCTCTGTGGATTTGCCTATTCTGGATATTTCAGATAAAAGAAGAAACACAATATGTGGCCTTTAGTGTTGGATTCTTCCACTCAGCATGTTTTCAGGGTTTATCCGTGTTTCAGCATTTCTGAGTTCTCATTCCTTTTTATGACTAAATAATATTTCACTGGATGGCTATAGCACATTTTATTTACCCATTCCTCAACTGACGGACATTGTTGGGTTGTTTCCATCTTTCGGCCATTAAATAGTATTAACACTTGTGTACAAGTTTTTGTTTAAACACTTAGTTTTAATTCTTTGGGGTATATACCCAGGAGTAGGATTGTTGGGTAATATATGGTAATTAGTTTACTCTGGTAATATGGTAATTAGTTTACTATGATTAGTTTATTGAGGAACCACCAAACTGTTTGCCACAGTGGCTGCACCATTTTACATTTATATTTATGTTACCATTTACATTACATGAGGGTCCCAATTTCTCCACATCCTTGCCAGCAGTTTTCATTTTTGTTTTGCTTTGTTTTTGTTTTTGTTTTGAGACACAGTCTTATGCTTTCACCCCAGCCAGAGTACAGTGTCATCATCAGAGCTCACTGCAACCTCAAACTCCTAGGCTCAAGTGATCTTCCTTCCTCAGCCTACTGGGTAGCTGGGACTACACATGTGCACCACCACACTCAGCTAATCTTTTCTGTTTTTAGTAGAGCCAGGTTCTTGCTCTTGCTCAGGCTAGTCTCAAACTCCTGAGCTCAAGTGATCCTCCTGCCACGGCCTCCCAGAGTGCTAGGATTATAGGCATGAGCCACTGCGCCTAGCCTGTTTTTTTTGTTTGTTTGTTTGTTTTAAGTATAATCATCCTAGTGGGCATGAATGGCAGATATAACTTGAGGCACACACTCAGCTTAGATGATTCTTGTCCATGAGCGTCTTACTGCATTCTATAGAGGCGGTTCCCAGCAGTTACTTACACCTAATGTGATGCTGTTCCCTGGTCCCAGTTGATTGGGTCAGGGCTGGATTCCTGAAGCAATTTGGGCCCAAAGAGTTCTTTCCATGGGAGTTTTATTTGAGAAGGGGGAGGGGAAGACCTGGTTCTTACGGCTGAAATGTGAACTTGGGAGCTGTGAGTAGCTATCTTTGTCCCTTCATGTGGACAGAGCAGCACAGGGAACTTCTCAGAAAAAAAGATGAACACAAATACTCAGAAATGGAAGTGAGAGATGGAGATAGCACAGATCCTGAGTTCTGACAGTCCCAGTTTCCAGAACCAGTCCTTCCTTGAGCCTGACTGCATTCTTGTCTTAGGGCTTATAACTTGCCCTTTTATCCTATTGTGGTTAAGCCAACTCCAATGAATGTATGTTTCTTGAAAACAGGAGGACCCAGGGCAACAACAACTCGTTGCCACACTCACAACCTACTCTTAAGAGGGCCCTCAAATTGTAGGCCAAAGCACAAGACCTGTAAGCCTACTTCCTTTTTTTGTCCTAAAAATCATTTCTTGTGACCTCACTGACCTTGCCTCTGCCCACCACCCCACTGTAATTTGGAGGCAAATTCAGCATGTTAACATCATCCGATATTCACGATGCATCCTCAAGGGCAGGTGTCCAGTACTTTGCCACGACCTTGATCTGTGTCTTGGCATCTGTTCTAGATTTTTTTCCCCTAATAGCAGAATTCTTTTGTTCAGCTCACCTAGTGTCATGTTTTCTTGTTTTAGTTATCATTGTAACTTTTCCCACTCTTGCAGAGCTCCCCAAGGGCAGCAAGGCAACAGGGAGTGGGGGAAGGACACTCAACCGGGATTTCTGAAGAACCAAATTCTGCTCCTCTTCCTGCCTCTAGCTTTGCTCTGTAATGCTGAGTAAATCATGAGACTCTTTTTCCATCTGTGGAAGTGGGAGAGAAAAATAATACTTTCTCTGCCTACTTCACAGAGATGTAAGTTAAAATTAGGTCATGGATATGAACATTCTATGAAGCAAAAATTTATAAATTGCTGTATCCATGATGGCAATGCACTCCCTTGTTTTCTGTCCCACCCTGAGACACCAAGTTCAAGGTCCTCACTCAATAATTACTTGAATTTATTTAACTCTAGTTGCTTTTTTTTCCCCTTTAAATTATGGCCCTATCTCTTTATCCATTTATTGAACACTGATAAACACTTTTTAAGGTTACAAATATGGAAAACAAGAGACATGGATCCTATTCTGTTTTAAGGCAGGCTAATTTATTGCCATTTCTTAATGACTACATTTATTTTCTTTTAACCCCATGCGCCATTTCCTAACATGTCTCCTTCATGTCCATTGCCCATTAACAGTGGTTCCCGAACTCGTCTGCACACTGGAGTCAATGGAGAGCTTCAAAAGATTCTGATGCCTGTGGCCCACCCCTAGAGATTGTGATGCAATTGATCTGGGCTGTGGCTGGACTTGGGAAGTTATAAAAGCTCCCCAGATTATTCAAATGTGTAGCCAACTTTGGGGATCGCTGTCTTTAGAGCTGCGGTCCCCAACTCCTGGACCACAGATGGAGACTGGTCAGTGGCCTGTTAGGAACTGGCTGTACAGCAGGAGGTGAGCGGCCGGCAAGGGAAGCTTCATCTGTATTTATACCCACTCCTCATCCCTGGCATCACCTCATTAGCTCCGCCTCCTGCCAGATCAGTGACAGCATTAGATTCTCATAGGAGCATGAACCCTATTGTAAACTTCGAATGCAAGGCATCTATGTTGTGCATTCCTTATGAGAATCTAATGCCTGATGATCTGAGGTGGAGCTGAGATGGTGATGCTAGTGCTAGGGAGCGGATATAAATATAGATTATCATTAGCAGAGAGGTTTGAATGCACAATAAATGTAATGCCCTTGAATCAACCTGAAACCACCCCTCCCCCCACCCCTGCAGCCCCCTATCCCACTCCCACCCCCGGTCCATCTGTGGAAAATTTGTCTTCCATGAAACTGGTCCCTGGTGCCAAAATGGTTGGGGACCATTGCTTTAAAGGGTTTTTTGATTTTTGTTTTTTTAATCTGATTCTAATTATCTTTGGGTTAATTTCCAACTAGGCTCTCATCTAAAGCATTTCCCTTATAAGTTGCTGGAGGAAACAACAGGAGATTAATCCTAAATCCATCTCTTCTTCCCACTGTGATTGCCTTGGTCTTCATCAGGTTAATTGAAATCCCTTCTGATAAAGGCAGCTAAGCCGTTAATGAAAGCTTCACTTATCTGCATGCACATTTCCTGTTCTGCTGTGTCTTCCCTCCAACAATTTAGCTATGATTTCCATACCTCTTTTTTTGTTTGTTTGTTTTTTTCAAATTCAAATGGCCTCTTGCTGTACCTGAGTGGCTGGCAGGTCTGTCTACCTGCTATCTTCACTTCTGTTTGGCCGAAATTTCCTTCTGTCCACTTGGGTCACCTCCATCTTTAGGATCTAGCCAGCCAGCTCGGCAAGCTTATTCCCAGGGTTGCTTGGGTTACACCTCAGACTGAGACGTCTCAAAATTTGGAGCCAGATTTGCTAAAGCAATTCTGCGCTTCTGTGTTTATCCATTCCTTCCTGACTGGGGCCAGACTGAATCTGCTGTTGATTTCATGTAAGCAAACCCTCTTAGGGATCCTCCGATGGCTACGGTGGATACCACCTTGGCTTTAGGCAGGAGATAGGGCAGACTCAAACCTGAACACACATTCCTTTTGGCTTTTGGGCCACCTCCTACCCTAAGAGAGTGTATGAGCTTCACCTTAACATGGATCTGAACACCTGAAAGTAAAAACAACTGCTGTTTCACCCGGGCCATCGTCCCCACTCACGATGAGTCACTGTCTGTCATCTGCCTTGGCCCTCTGGGCTTATAACACCATCTGATTTCCAGGGATTGGAGAGGAGGTGGGGATGACAGGAGAATAGATGCTTTCAGTTCAACAAGCATTACTGAGTCCTGGGCTGTTTCGGGCCATATGGCGCCACAGCCCATGACAGTCCTCATTCCCTCCCTCTTCTAGTCATTCACTCCCTCTCCCGTTAGCTGGAGCCAGAGCAGCAACGCTAACCAAGGGTGAGAGTTCAGACTCGCCCACGTCACCGACAAAGGGCCAAAAGTCGTCCCATCTCTCCTTTTTTAAGTTTAAGAGCTTCTAAATTCTTTTAGCTGTTTAAATTCTTTTACTCTTCCTCACTTTCTCTGAAGAAAGCAATTTTTACATTGAAATGTAATTTGAGGTATTTGGAAGAAATTTACCCCTGCTTCCAATGACTGATGCATAATAGCATTTTCCCACTTTAGCTTTGCTGCAGGGACCCAAGAGAAATCCTGAAGAGCATGTGATGCCTGAGGCCACAGATTAGGGCACAGAAAGGTTACTTCTCTTATGTATTATTAATGCCATTTCACTAGTAATAATAACAAATTATTGAGCACTTACTATATGCCAGACACGATGCTAAGCCCTGTCCATAATTTACTTCAGTTACTTCTTGCCCTACCCTCTGAGGTAGATATTACTTAATATCCCCATTTGACATGTGAGGGCACTGAAGCTTAGGGAACTGAAAGCTTACACAGCCAGGAAATGGAAGTGCTGGAACTCAAGCCTGTTCTGACTACTGCAGTGACTTAATCTCTATATCTTTATAGTTTTCTGAGATGATCTCCATTTATTAAAATGTCATTTTTAAAAATAAGCACCACATGTACTCACCAGCAAATTGGTTTCACTGATCAACACTTAAGTGCACATATAGGAATAACATTTATCTGGTGTTGGGCAGATGAGAGGGGGCAGGAGGAGATGGGTATGTACATACATAATGAGTGCGATGCACATCATCTGGGGGATGGACATGCTTGACGGTCTGACTGGTTGGGAGGGGGCGAGGGCAACATAAGTAACCTAAACGTTTGTACCCCCATCATATGCAGAAATAAAAAAATAAAAATAAATGATGCAAAAAAAGTTGTCGTCTTTGAATCCCAGTAACACCATAACATAATGCCTTGTGACTATTGGGGTTATAAATATGAGGTATCAATAGTTTTGTGTACTTAATAATCACTCGAAAAATATTTATCAATGGGTTGATTGACAAACAGCATTTTATTCACTTATTCTCGATAGGGTTCTGGATTTTAGGACGTGATGGAAGGGAAGCCAATTTGGCTTCCTGGGGGGTTCTTACAGATGCCCTCTTCAGTCATGCCTGTGCCCTGTTGTTGCTCATACCAAGCCTACTCTAAAAGGCTTCCTTATTTCACAGAGACCTAATATAAAAGCGATGGAGCTGGCTGACAAGGCTGGGGACTGCTGAGGCTTTTGAAGGAAAAGACAGCAATTTCAGAAAATGAATCCTGTGGTTTAGAAAGAAATCAGCTGAACTTATGATCTGAGCTCATTTTGTTCTGTTCTATTAAAAAAGAAAAAGAAAGAAAGAAAGAAAGAAAGAAAGGGGAAAAAATTGTCACAGAGAAAACAATTTCTTTAGGGCTGGTGAATTACTGTCTATCTATGGAGCCTGCAACCTCCTGAGATACCTAGTCTTTTAGAGCCAAAAAGGGACATTTAAAGATCACTTTTTTATCTAAGTCCTGAATGTCATAGAAAGGAAACTGAGGCCCAAAGAGTCTGGGACCACACCACTGCTTAGTGGAAGTAGACTCCAAGTTTTCCTGCCTTTTTTTCTCTTACCCTTTCTTCTTACTTTTGGTTTTTGACAGACAGGGTATTCACAGGCCACTCAGACAAAAAACAAGATATTAATAATTTTTGCTTCTTCAAGAAAGGTCAGTGAGAGCTCCAAAACTTCTAGAAAGAAGAGTCAAATTTTTAAATCTAATTTTATTAGCTGAGGAACTGAATAAGGAGACAAAGGCCCTACAAAGTAAGACTTATTACTGCTTTCCAAGAAGGAAGAGGGAAAAGAAATATTGGCTCAATGGGGATTTGGGTCTATAATTTAATTCTTCATCTCAGTTTAGAGAAACAACCCAGAGACAAAAGGTCAAGGACTCCTGTTGGTGATCTCTTGAGTTGGTAAGGAAAGGAGTCACCTACCACTTCTCCAGGGACCCCCTAGGATTCCAAGTTGGCTCTGGTATAGAAGTCTAGAAAGGAATCAATCCATTGGAACCTCATTGTTCTGGAAAGTGCATCTAAATAAAAATGCTGTTGCTGTCTACGGCCATACCACCCTGAACCCGTCTGATCTCGGAAGCTAAGCAGAGTCAGGCCTGGTTAGTACTTGGATGGGAAAAATGCTGTTGCTTCACCAGACCAAGTAACTAAACTTGGAGAGTAAATCCCTAGCATAGATGTGGCCAGTGATTCGTATCAGTTCTAGGGGAAGAATTTAGAGGTGAAATGAAGAAGGAAGGTGAAGTTGTATCAATTCAATAAACATTTACTGAGTGCTAACTATGTAGTAGACACCAAGAAATAAAGGCAGCTCTGTCCCTGGAAAGGCTTGCAGATGTGTAGCAACTTGTTCCTAGGATTCAGACACCAGTATGCAAAGCCATCCAGCATCCCCAGTGGCTCATTTTCATTCTTAGACTCTTGTTCTGTTACGTTTATTGGGCAGCCCAGCTCACTCCTGTGGTCTACAAAACTCCCCAACTAATTAGCAGCTCACAGATGTTAACCTAGCAGCTGGGTGCTATACCAGGCACACACATCCAGCCAAAGTCTGAGGCTGTTTAAAAGAAAAAAAAGATAAATCCAGAGTCAACTGAAGCATCCAGTTCTCTGCCCCAGATGTCATCTGTGTTAATAGGCAGCAGGCCCTGTCCCAGCCAAGCTCAGAAATTCAGCTCTATAAGGCTGCTTCACTCTATCAAGACTTCATTTACTGTGGAAAGGGACTGCTTGCTTGTGTTAAAAAATAAAACCCAAATAACATTATCCATCATGGGATCTGATCCAGGCCAGTGCCAGTTGGATCAATCAACCTTTTAAAAATCTTTTTAGGATAAATATACAGCTACAGTCATGAATTAAAAATGTGAGGGAGAGAAAAATAGTCCACAGCTTACAGTGGTTAACACTGGGTTTAAAACCAAAGTGTGATGCTGCATTAATCTTCTCGCTGAGGCCTAATAGGAACTGAGTAAAATTTGTTTTAACTTTTTCTGTTCCGCCAAACATTGAAGATTCTTGAGTTTTGTGGAAGATAAAGGGGACTGACTTCAGTAGGCATAGGCGAGGTAAGTCATGGCTAAATCAACTCCCAGTATTTTCTACTGAAGATGTGTATCTGATTGCTAAATACTAAATACATTAATACTGCCAATGTTAATATTACTGGCCAATTTTACTCATCCCCTTACAGATGTATTTCCAAGTCATGAGTCCTTGTATCCATATACAAAAAAGTAGATGAACCAAGTAGTGGTATCTAGAGTCTTTGGGGTAACTGTGATTCCCTACGTGAATTCTTCATTGTCCTTCTGTATTTTGCAGGTAGAGTTGTGCCAAAGATTACAGGACACAGGTTGGGAAGCAGGGCCAGCTTCACGGGCCTATGACCAGGACAGGCACTCAGGGCTCCACACGCAGAAGGGCCCTACAGAAGGCAACAGCGGAACAAAGTCCTGCCCCATTGGTGCAACACTTGGGGCTTAGTACTCTGCAGTGGCCATCTTGGAATTCTCAGTCATTTTATCTTCAAATTTGTGTTCCATAAGTAAAGAATAATGGCACAAGGAAGCAAGTGCCTGGGGGCTTGGAAGCTTGACTCTCTTGCCGTCCTGGACTTCCTGGCCTTCTCACTTCCCCAGGATGGGTTCCTAACTGTCTGCCCCTGTCCCCTGGCATCCTGGGCCTCACCCAGCCTCCCTTCCCTAACCATACTCTGTGATTGCTGTCACCCTCCACCTGGGTGATGACGAGGTTGTGTTGGTGGGGAGAAGGCGTGTTCCACTGTTGCCCTCTTTTCCTGGCAGGGGCCTGGGCATAGACGTAGGGAGGATCAGTGTTGGGTGTGTATCCCCTGGCATGTCGGGGTAAAGCAAGTTGGCAGCAATCTCTGCCCCAGGCTGGCAGTGCCACAGCATATTTGGCTGGTGACTTGGTGGCAGCCTCTTGTCTATCCCCTATTCAAGTGCCTGGTGTATCCTGGCATAGAGGTTATAATCTCTGGGGGATTCACCTATTGACCCTGGGTTGGGGCAGTGGGCCCATGGGAATGAGCTCCTTGGCCCCAGCCAGGGCCCTACGTTTTCATTTTGCAATGGACCCTCATGGCAAGTTGTCAACTTCAAAGACTGGGTATGGGGTGGGCTGAGGAAAAGCCTACGTCTTAATTAATACAGTTTTTATATGACATCTACCTTGGTATAAAACCTGTTGGTAAATACATTGGGAGGAGGAAAAACAAGTTCTTGCCCACAAGGAGCTTATAATCTAGTTCAAATAAATGAAGCTGAAATAGACAAATTGTGAGAAGATTTCACAAAGAAGTGGAATTGAAGAGGGCTTCTGAAAGCAGAATTTAGGTATGGAGGTGAGGGGAACAATGATATCTGGTAGATGTGCTCCAAAATGTAGATAGAGCTAGGTGTGAAGGTGGCCTCATCCCAGAATTACGCAGAGGCCAGTGCAACCCCACAATGCATGCTGATTTGATGATCATGGTGTTTTTTTGGTTCAAGGCCAATCACAGCATTCCAGAAGGGAGGGTGGTCCTGGTAAGAGGGGAAGATGTGGGAACAGGCCCAGGTGACATGAACCACCGAGGAGAGTGGCCTGGCAGGATGAAGACTGTGGGCTTAGGGGGGACGATAGGCTACATGAAGCTAAATCACCAAGGGCAGAGAAAGAGAAAATGGGTTCAGGGCCTCCCAGCTGTGTACACTGAGGCACAGCGGGCTGCTGGTATACAACACAGCAGGCCACTCACAGTTTTTCCCAGACCAGCAAAGAAGGGACCAAAGGAACTGACCTTGTGCTTAAGCAAATGATGGAGTGAAGTCAGGTTTCACAGTAAGCTCAATGATGAGGGGAAAAAGCAAATATTCTCTGGTGAAGGTTGACTTAATTAGCCATTTTAATAATTCATGAGCCTTTAAAATGTTTGCCAGAAGATTCAGAGCTCAGATTCTGCTTCTGGCGTTTAGCTCTGGGTTTTCTCTATCACAAATTGTGCTGCCTCATGGAACAGTGGCAGGAGCAAGCCTGGGAATGTGAGGTCCTAGCTTGGCCAGACTGTGTCCAGTTTTTAACCCTTAGGGCTTAAAACCTCTTTGAGGATCTGATGAAAGTTCTGGACTCTTGCCCTAAGAAAATGCATGTGTGTACAAATTCAGGGCTTTACAGGCTCCCCTAAGGTTTGCCTTTGAACCCTAGCTTAAGAATCTCTGATATAGGACGATCTCTAAGGGCTCTAACATTGTATGATTCTTTTTTAATATACCCACAAGCCACTCTGTTGACATGTCACCTGCAAACGCTGTGACTCTTTGAGCTTGCAGGCAGGCAGCCTCATGTAGATGTTTGCAAAGAGAGAAATGCATCATACAATATTTGTTCATTAGGCTGAAGCAATGTTAATGCAGGAAAGAGAACTGAATGAATAAAAAGCGGTGAGTCAGCTCCCTCCATGCCACCTGCTAGGGAGGCAGCCTGCTGAAGTGGAGGGGGTGGGCTCTGGAGTTAGACAGCCTGGAGGCCTCAAATTCCAGCCTAGGAACTTTCTGGCTGTGACTTGGGAGAGCGATTTAACCTCACTTAGCCTCGGTTTCCTCATTTGTAAATTAGGGCAAATAAGATGTACTCTATATCCCCATGTTCTGAGGACAGAGTGAGCCAAACTCTGTAAATCATCATGCATAGTGCCAAGGCCACAGTAGTGCTCAGTAAAGGTAGTTAATTCCCCTAATCTCACCCAGAAGGAGGAGGGGTGCTGTGAATTGGGGTGTGTTGATCTCATGCTGGGGGAGGAAACAGACAGGAGTGGCTGGGAACTCTCTCTGAACTCCTGGATATGTAGCTTCTCCCTCTCCCTCACCCCCACACGCCTCCCTAAAGGGAACGAGGCTGGGCTGGCTGGCTCGGAAGACCCCCTGTAACGGCCTCCCTCTTCTCCCCTCCGCTGCTGCTCAGAAGTGTGGAGGCTGCAGGAAACAATGACAGGAAATTCTGGGGCTTTTCCTGGCTGCAGGCCTGACTGCAGCAGAGAAGGAAACAGAGAGGGAAAGAGAGAAGGAGAAGGAGGAGAAAGAGTGAGAGATGGGCTTCTTCTCCATTTCCTCAGCAAGCAGTGTGACAGTGTCGCCGAGGAGCCCACTGTGGGGGCTGCGGCTGGTCCTGGGGACAATGCTGAGCTGGGCAATACGGCTCCTGCTCTCAGAGACCTGACAACTTTGACACGGATGCAAAGCTTGCCTGAGAAAGGAGAGGCTAAGAGCTGCACTGCTCAATGAGTGCAGTCCCCTCCAATATGGGGTCTGGGGTGGGGGTGGGGGGTGGGCAATGAGGGCAGGATGGTGGGAAAAGTGTTGAGTCTGTGCCAGGCCTCACCCACTAACTCTCATCCCCACAGGAACACTCCAAGACAGACGCTATTACCCTGCACTGCACAGAGCGGGGGACCTGAAGCTCAGAGAGGCTGAGTGTCTCACGTGAAGGCAACAGCTAATAAGTGGTGCCACAGGATCCAAAGCAAGCCTGGCTGCTTCTGCAGTCCTTTTATCTCCATTCCCCTTACAAGTGAGGGAGGTAGAAATGGGGAACCCCCCCCAGTCCTACCTCGGGGGGCCTGTGACGTCATCACCCAGCTGTACATAACGCTCCATGCAGGGCCCAGGCTTGGTAAATATTTGCCCTGTGAATGGGAAGGAGAGAATGCTCCTTTCTTGGTTCTGAGCAGCTCTTGGCAGTTCACGTGCACTGTTTACCTTTCCTCCCACATTCCCCCGTGAGGAATCATCATCCCTCTCTTCCCTCAACCACAAACAAGGCACAGAGGAATGAAGTGAAGTGCCTGGTTGACACAGAGCCTGTCTCAGACCTGCCCTATGGCCTCAGGTCTCCTTTCAAATAGCAACCTCTATCAGAGAACCCCAGTAAAGAAAAATACCTCACATCATTTCAGAAGGCAGACTTGGGTGGAGTGAATGTTTTGAGGCCTTTGCAGCCCCAATGTTGAGAAAGACTGCATGTGTAGGAGCTCCTCTGCAGGCAGGCATTTTGGATTCTCTGAGGAAAGCTGGCATCCCAGAGGCTGCCTGCAGATCAGCAAGAGAAGGTCTGTAGCAGGCGGCAGCAGGGAGGCATCCGCCCAGCTTGGGCCTCTGCCGAGGGGAACCCTGTTGTCCCAGGGAATTTGCTGAGCAGAGTCCCCTGGCCTGATTTGTAGCTGGTGATATGAATGCATTATCCAAAGCTGGGTGCCAAGCAGAGAGCAGAACGAGACCACCTCTCCATTCATTTCCAGCCATTGATTTGATGATGTTGATGGACTGTGATTTTTAAATGGAAAGGGCTTTGTCATCATGATTTTTCAATAAAATTCTAGCACAGCTCTTTATATTCTAACCAAGGCCCTAGGCATCCTATTCACATGTTGGGTATGACATGTTCCCCAGGGTCAGCTTTTTATTTCATTGCCATTTTAAGGGTACCAGAGTGTGTGTCTAAAATTTACATCTAAATAATAGATTTCTGGATGGTAAAAGCCTATTATTTACATTTAGTAAAGTCCCTTTGGATAGTAAGAACCAACATAATATTAATTTTTCTTGCTGTCACTTAACAATATGAATTGGTTTTGTGTAAGAAGCAAGAGCTCACTGGATTGAATAGGAAATTGGTAAAACAAATTTGACTTCTGTAGGTTTGAATGATTACAATGTAATAAACACATAAAGGCTAGGAAGCTAATTTATCATTGCTTTCAGTTTTATTTATTTGAAATTCCACCATTGGTATAAACAGGCTTTATTGAAGATTATGAGTTCAGTTTCCAAATGAGTTGTAAATGGCTTTCTATAGAGAAATTACTTAATATGTTGTTTTTCTGAATAAAACATGTTTTTGCCCAGTGGGGTTATGTAGCCCACATATTAATATTGGAAGATGATTCTGTTGTGCTTGGCATCTATGATGTGCAACGTTTGATTTGTTCTCTGATCTGTTCGTCTTCACTCTCTTTAATAAACACTGAGACAGAATGTATAACCTCTTAAGACCTGTACTTCAATGAATCATAAAAGAATGTCTGTCTGTGTGGCAGTATATCACTGGAATGATAATTCTGGTTCCCTTTTAAAATGTTAAAGAGTCTGCTCTTCAAAATAGACTGCTGTGAAAGTTGAGATGTTGTGGGTCATTGATGGGGAATCATAACTGACCTCAGCTTTCGTTGCATGGTAACAGACGTTCGGGGTATTAGATTATCATATACCACAGAACTACCGGTAGACTGCCCTCAAAGTCAGGGAGGGGGGAGTTTTGCATTTTCAATTTATGACACTACATAGAGCAAATCCTTGTAGAGAGGCAGCCTGTCGGTAGAGCCGGAGCCTGTGGGAAGATAGCCCTCCAGAAGCTGCCATATTGTAAAAACCTGTTCGACTTTAATCCTTTACAAAAGGTTTGTATCTTTCACAGCCCAGTGCGTACTGAAATAATGCACTGCACAAATGAAAACACTGAAAAGGGAATTAGTGTGTAGGTAAATTAACTCAGAATGCCGGGGCTGGGAAGAACCTTGGGAGGCCATTTATTTTAATTCCCTCAAGGCCAGTCAGCATATTTAATATATTAAAACTATTGCCTAAAGACCTAGAAGAGCTAATTGTCTGAAGAGATAAGATTCTACCTCTCCCCAGGAACCCCCATTTGTTGTTGCTGCTGTTGTTATTTTACTGCACCATAAAACTCCAGAATGAAGGATGCAAAGCTCTAGTGGAGAGGAAGTTATTACACAACATCAGTTTTGGAAGAAATTATTCCATACTGTTAATGACAGTAGTATGTTCACTCCATAATTCAACAACTTTAAAACAGTCTCCAATGAAGGGACTTCGGTATCTCAGATCAAACTAAATTGGACCACAAACCAAAGTGGTTTTAAATTTATTGTCATTAAGATTTTAAGTTGACTCAATAATTCCAATGTATTAATAGCAATGGAATACAAATAGTTAAACTATTCAAGCATAAGTGTGTAGCAACCCCAGGAATGAGTCAGTCTAGACCAGCACAACGAAAGCAAGTAAAACTCCAATCTTAAAGGAGTCTGCCTGTTGATGTAGAGGGAATGAAAAGACAGGAGGACTGTCTGGCCTACTTTTATATCCTCACTTCAGACCCCAAACTTGCCCTCCTCTTCTTAAACTCCCAGAATAACCTAAAGCTCAGCCACTTGTGATCACATCCACAATAAGGTATTGTATGCACCCAGCCTGGATGACAGGGCTGAATGTTCTGGTTGTCTTCCTTATTTTTGTATCTTGCAGGTGCCCATTGTTGTACCTAGCATGTAATAGGTACCCAACTTTTCTTATTGCTGATAGTTTGTCAACACAATTTTAGTGGGATCTGCAAATTCTGTACGAACTTATGACTTTAGTTTGACTCTCGGCAGTACACCTGTTTTCTCAACTCCACCCTCTATTTTTTGTCTGACAAGAGATTATTTCTGGTCATTATCTATCTGGAGATCATGGATTTAAATCTTGCCTGCAGAAAGTTTTTAGTCATAAAAGTTTTTGACATAAAAAAGAACTACTTGGAATTCCTATGTCATACATGTTGCCTTAAATTGTCTTTTAGTTGTTTCATGCTTATAGATTTTTGCCTAGTGCAGTGTTGAGCACCAGGAGGTACTTAATACGAACCTGTACAATGAATGGATGAGTGAATGGAAACAAGTACTCACAGGTGGAAAAGTACAGTTGTTAAGTCTGGAAGTCAAACAGAAATCAGTTAGAAGTCTGAGACCTACTAGCTGTGTGACTTTGGGCAAATTATGTAAATCCTTTAAGACTTAGCTACTCCATCTATAAACTTGAGTAGCTGTAGAACTGACCCTAAAAGTCACACAAGAAATAAATGTGATACCAAATGTAAAAGCACAGTACCTAGAATATAGGTATAGTGTTTGAAAATGTTAGTTACTGTTAGTATAATGAGAAGTGATAAAAACACACACAAAGGTGAGAAGGGTGGGAGATGGGGATTACTGGACTTGCTCTGGCTGGGTTAGAGATTTACCAGAATTTTAAACAGGCTGGTGATGGAAGTCAGCCTTGCATAGTATACAAGGGACTAGATTGGAGCCCAGGAAATGTGTTCTAGACCTGACTCTTCTTCCAACTATATGCGAGACCTTGGGCCAATCACCTCAACTTCAGAGTCTTAATTTCTTCATGACAGAGTTGCATTAAATGACCTCTGACATCTGTTCCTACTCAAACAATCCATAATTTGAGGAAAACAATTCCTAGGAGATATTCTCTCTCTCTCTCTCTTTCTCTCTCACTCACTAAAAGGGACCTTAAAGTCAAGAGATCATGTGACATGCTTGCAACCTGAGGCCCAGAGAGGCTATGAGACTTAGCCCAGATGACAGAGCTAGTTGGTGGTGATACGGAGGCAAATCTCTACTTCCTGAGTCCCTGTGCAGTGATGGGTTCTCTGTAAAATGTCAAATGACTCAGAGACAGATGAGGACATAGGACATAGCCCATGAGGTACTTGCTGGGGAGGGGGAGATATAATGCAGTGCTTGCTGGGAGGTCACACCACTAGACACAGAAGGATACAGCTGAGGGAGACCTTTAGTCCCCAGTTAAGAGTTTTAATAGGATAAGGAGAATTAGAAATCACTGATAAGTAAAATTATTCCAGTTTTATTTATTACTAAAAGATACAGTAAGTCCAGACAAAATATATTCAAATACAGAAACTTAAACAGGAACATAAGAGAAAAATTAACACAGGCATTTCCTATACAGTCAAAATGATAGCATTACGGGTTCATATGAATACTGGAACAGTCTTTGGGGACCTAGGGCAGTAGCTCTCACTCTTTTTCTACCCTGGCCTCCGCATTGAACTCTGGGAATAACAGAAACTCCTGTTCTTCTCCAGTCTTCTTTGTCTTCCAGGAAGGCAACACAAAGCAGCAGCAGCACCAGGATAAGAGCAGGGGCTGCAGGAAGAAGTGGCCTCTGCCAAGGGCAGTATGATTGTATCCTGTCTGTTGAGGGTCTGTGCTTTTCTCTCGTTCAGGCCCTGACTACTTTGGCCTTTCGCCTGCAGCTTCCTAATGGGCTTTGTGATATTATCCATATTCTAGTTTGATCCACTCAGTGCTCACTTTTTAGACCCCAAAATATGACACCTTGGGGAAGAACTGAAAGAGAAGCTAAGAGCTACACAGAGATAGCACAAAGAATTGAACGCTAAGAACCAGAGTCTAGGACAAAGGCTATATTGAGAAGAAAAATTTCTGAAGACTTAGGGAAAGCCATTGAAGTGTTTATGGACAGGATGAGTACAACAAATACAGAATGATGACTTTTTAAAAGTTTGGAATTAAAAAAAGAATTCATTTAAAATCTCTGAGGATCCTTGAATAAAATGTCCTAAGTCTGGGCAAAGAAAGTACAAGGTGAATCTGGAACATTTTGTGCCAGAAAGGAAGAAAATACCCCAACACTAAGGAGACATGTCAAAAGGATACAGGAGCTGGCCTGAACAGCTCATACTGAATAAATGTGGGACAACCTAAATACCAAAAATTAAAATGAATGTAACTGATTATAATATGCTGAATTGAAGAAAAAATCCACCAGTCAATAGTAATGCTCACAAAAAGAGAGAAAGAGAAAGGAAAATACTTCTTTAAAAAATGCTTATATACGTATACATGTATATAATTATATTAACAGAATAGAAAAACCATGATTTTGTAACCCACAATATAATTACTGATTTAGACAAGGATCAACAATGGATGATAAAATCATTAGGTAAAAGAGTTGTTGGAAAACAGGATAGTTACATGGTAACAGTGTATTGCCCCACAGATCACTCATTAATTAAAAGTAGAAAATGTACCTTTACAACAGTGAGGTCTGGTAGATGCTACCTTAACTAAGTGATCAAATTTATCATCACAAATAGTAGAATAATTGCTATTACATGCTCTTGAGATTATGGATTGTGAAATACACAAATATTACCTGTGAAGTATTTTTGCCAAAAGTCTTCAACCTGAATCTTGTCAAGCCTTTAACCTAATAGCTTATAGGAAATACAGGGAATAGAGGTACAAGTTAAATGACACTATGAAGAAATAATCAGACAAATCTAAAATGTAAATGTTTAAAAAAATTGTCCTGGATTTTTCAAAAACATCAATGTCATGAATAAGCAAACAGACAAACAAAGGTGGGAAAACTGATCTAAATTAAAAGAATTAGGAGTGTAGGCCAGGCGTGGTGGCTCATGCCTTTAATCCTAGCACTCTGGGAGGCTGAGGCGGGAGGATCGTTTGAGCTCAGGAGTTTGAGACAAGCCTGAGCAATAGCGAGACCCCGTCTCCACTAAAAATAGAAAGAAATCAGCTGGACAACTAAAAATATATAGAAAAAATTAGCTGGGCATGGTGGTGCATGCCTGTAGTCCCAGCCAGTCGGGAGGCTGAGGCAGAAGGATCGCTTGAGCCCAGGAGTTTGAGGTTGCTGTGAGGTAGGTTGACGCCACGGCACTCCAACTAGGACAACAGACTGAGACTCTGTCTCAAAAAAAAAAAAAAGAATTAAGAGTCTAAAGAGACATCACCTTGTAAAGTATGACCCTTGTTGGCTGTGAGTTAGAAAAACAATTTGGGAAATTTAAATACAGATTGAACCTAAGAGGACATGAAAAAAAATTTTTTTTAGAGATAGGGTCTCACTATGCTGCCCAGGCTAGCCTTGAACTCCTGGGCTCAAGCGATTCTCCTCCCTCATAGCTGGGATTACAGACATGCGCACCCCCCCCCCACCGCTGGCTGATATGGAATTTTTTTTTAAATGTGATAACAGTGTTGTGGATTTGTAGGAGAATGTCCTTATTCTTAGGAGAAATATGCTGAAATATGGAGCTAAAGTATGATGGTGCAACTTACTTTCAAATGGTTCAGCCAAAAAATCTGCACATCTGTATGTGAGGCGTGTGTGTGTGTGTGTGTGTGTGTGCCTACGTATGTATGTGCATGTAAAGAGAGAAAGAAAGAGACAGACAGAGGCAGAAAAAGAAAAGCAAACGTGGCAAATGTTAGCCATTGCTGAATCTATATTAATATAGTACATGAGTGCTTCATTGTATTAATACTATCCTTTAAACTTTTCTGTACATTTGAAATTTTTCAAATTTAATTGAAAACTAAATTGCTGAGGAATTGTTTGGCAGTTAAAAAGCTTACACCTGGAAAAACAGAAGCTTTTTCATTCCTAATCAATCCTGTTATTGGAATAGGGGCACATCTAGGCTGTAAAGAAGGAAGGTGTCTCTCTTAAGTGATTCCCATTTTCTCATACAGAGGGGAAACCAAGCTCTTCCTTTCCAGGAAAGCCCTCTGCAGGTTTTCTGAAACCACGAGTGGTGACAATTTCCCAGTAAATATACTTTCTTATACTGACATGATTTTAGAGCATCAAAAATAAAAACAAATATAAGGGATTCAGCAAGTCCAGAAATTAATACATACCCTTTCAATCAAGCCTTAAAAGGTACACATCTGGTACCATAGCCTCATCGGGCTAACAGCCACCTTCTCAGACTGTCTGCCCCTGGTTCCTGGTCTCCCTTCAGCGGAGAGGTAAGTGCATCTCAAATAGAGAGCAAAATGGCAGATGAGCTTCCAAACTGATATTGTTACCAAGAGTTCCATGGAAGATATAGTACACAATGTGATCCTGAACACGGAATAAACAGTATTGACATAGGAAAAATGAAGGAGAGAAGGAAGTTGGGTAGGTAGCTCATTCAGAACATTTTAAAATCTTTCAAAGCAGACAATGATTTACTCCAAGTTCCATAAGCAGAGCCTAGAAACATCAATTAGATAGTCAGATGGGAATGGAAAACAATGAGAAGATAGAAAGAGAGGTCCTCAACGATGGCAACTTCCCAGCTTTGAAAATGGGCATCCCAATTTTTACCTGTCAATCCAGCCAAAAGATACTCAAAAAACATGCCAATATGAAGAAAATAAAGTTAAAATTTGCAAAAATTCACACCTCCACATAACTACTAACAATATACCAAAAACATCAATCTCACCATTCACACATTTTTTTTCAGCTTAATTATTTGACAATTAATTGTTTTTTCAGAGACAGGGTCTCATTATGTTGCCCAAGCTAGTCTCAAACTCCTGGCTTCAAGCAATTCTCCCACCTCAGCTTTCCAAGTAGTTGGGACTACACGTGTGTACCACTGTGCCCAGCTAACTGTTTTAATTCTTAATTTCATGCAGCTAATACAGTTTGAACTGTAAATCCTCTAAATAAGATGGAAAAAACCCCCAATTTAAACAGTATATAAACAATTGTTGTACAATGACATAGAAAACCCAAGGAAGGCCGGGCGCGGTGGCTCATGCCTGTAATCCTAGCACTCTGGGAGGCCAAGGCGGGTGGATCGTTTGAGCTCAGGAGTTTGAGACTAGCCTGAACAAGAGCAAGACTTCGTCTCTACTAAAAATAGAAAGAAGTTAGCTGGACAACTAAAAATATACAGAAAAAAAACCCAAGGAAGATGAAAACTGTATTTGAATAAGTACATAGTTAGCATTTTCAAACTAATTTAAATAACATAAATAAAAAGATTAGAATGGTCCTGTTGGGTATTTTCTCTGATAAAAAGATTCTTATTACTTATAAGGCAACTCATAATTTGTAAATTTATTAAAAGCCATGTGGAAAAGGCATGTAAAAATGATGATATCTTTGTTCCTTCATTCATCTATTCATCCAACAAAATTTATTGAGCATCAACTATGTCCCAGCACTGTGCAAGGTGGTGAGGGTACAAACATAATTATGGTCCCTCAAAAAACTCAGTCTAGTTGGGGCAACCAACCCATAAGGAAACAATACCACAAAGTGTCTTAAGGATATTTTGAAAGATAGCGATTATTTCTCAGCCAAAAGGACAGGGGCTGGTGGAGTTAGGAAGATGTCATAAGGAGTGTGATGCTTGGGTCAAGGAGGAGCAGATGTTCAGCAGGCAGTGGGAAAGGGGAAAAGACTGTCCAGGCAGAAGGAGCAGCACAGCAAAGACACTGGGAAAGAGCACAGCGCATCCAGATACCTATGAGTAGTTCAGCGTGGCTCTGGTGCCAGGGTGAGGGAGTTGCTTTTCATTGAGACCAGAATAGAGGAGAGGTGGTCTAGGTTTCGGTGAAAAGATGATGGATTTGGTTTTGGATGTGATATTACAGGGCCTGTGGGCCTCTAGGAGGAGTTCCCCATCAGGCATTTTCAGGACTGCCTGTAGACCTGAGTAAAGGAGGGGCTGCCTCAGCCTCCCTGAGGGCCCTGCTCTGGCCTTCCTCCAAATACACCCCTCCATGCAGGCCAAGGGGACTTCCTCACCCAGGGCCACACTCCACCACCCCTTCTAGATGACTCTAAGTCCCCAGGATCACAGAATTCCTTGCTCAGATAGCCCAGAGCTTGCTTCCAGGGCCTGTGTCAGCTTCCTCCTCAGCTCCACTCTCCTAGGAATGTGCACCCCAGAGGTGCAGTCTGCTCTCTGGAGAGTGGATCTGAGGATGATGTTGATGATGGGGGTGGTAATGATGATATATCTCTGTTCCTCTGGGTTTCTTTTCTCTGCCTCAAATACCCTTTTCCTCTTTCTCCACCTCTATTCAAATTCCTGGGGATCACATTCTCTAGGAAGTTCCCCCCTTGCCTGTCAGGTTGTCCTCCATATGCTTCCATGCTCTACTATGCTCATCTTTATTGCAGCA
Organism: Cheirogaleus medius; assembly: GCA_008086735.1. NCBI lineage: Eukaryota > Metazoa > Chordata > Mammalia > Primates > Cheirogaleidae > Cheirogaleus > Cheirogaleus medius. Next base: position 138,541,341 of record VBSM01002608.1, read on the forward strand.
CATTTGTAGCACAAAATAGGCTACTGTTAATTATTGAATGAGTGGTCATGGTTTCTCAAGTGACTAATCATTCTGGTTTGCCTGGAACTGCCTGGTTTTGGCACTGAAAGTCTAGCATCCCCAGAAACCCTTCAGTCCTAGACAAACCCAGGAGGTTGGTCACCCTAAATTGACGTCTCAATTTTTTTGAATGAGCAAATAAATGAAAGGCAGTATGTCAATATCAAAACTGAAGGCCCCCAACTTTTCCTGTGTGTATGTGAGCATAAGCCCATTCAAGGTGTCTGGAGGAGTCAGCTCTTTCCCCATATTCTTCAACTCTTGTCACAGCAAAACATGACCAGGCTGGATTCCTGTCCCAGCTCTGTTTTATCCCATAATCCTGGAGGAAGAATAGCTTAACTTTCTCAACCAGGGCTCCTTATCTGAACCGTAGAACAAGAAAATGATTTCAGTACTATTTTCTCAATTCTCTCAAGGTTGGTATATAACTAGTACCATTTAGAAGCATAGGAGAGAAGTTGATTTATTACATAATTCGATGCCTTAGGACAGGCGCCCTCAAACTACGGCCTGCGGGCCACAAGCGGGTGTTTTGCCCATTTGTTTTTTTACTTCAAAATAAGATATGTGCAGTGTGCATAGGAATTTGTTCATAGTTTTTTTTTAAACTATAGTCCGGACCTCCAACGGTCTGAGGGACAGTGAACTGGCCCCCTGTTTAAAAAGTTTGAGGACCCCTGCCTTAGGACATTTAGGGTTTATCTCTTTCACCTGTTAAGAAACTCATAGGCCCTACATTCAAGAATGCTACTGTGAGTCCCTCCACTCTTGTTCATTAGTACAACTGGCTGGAGGGGGAAGCTATGGGAAGGAACCATCAAAGGATAGGGCTTGTGTTATCTCTGATCTGCAAATTGAGGAAGAGGCCTGGACAGGAAGTGCATTCTCATTTTCCCAAGATGAGCAAAAGTAGAGAGCTGTAAGATCTTACCAGTCAGGAGGGGAACAGAGAAAGACAACCACCATCTAGGCCTTGACGTGGTGGTTGCCACCAACTTTGCTTCTCTGCTGGCAATTGCCAAAGTCAGGCAGCACTGTAGGTCATGCTGTGGAAGACAAACATTCTGTAAATAAGTTGACTTGGAACAGTCTCAAATATGCATAAACCACAATGGCTTCAAATGTAACTCTTGAATTTTTTCTCATTTTCTTTTTCTTCTTGGAGAGGTCAGTAAGGAAGTTTCTGCAAGAGAGGCCTTACTGAAATTCAACCTAAGAAACCTGGAAGAACTTTTATGTACTTCTGTAGCAAACATATTTCATTTTCAGATATTTGTTAAAAAGCTCCTACATTCAACACATACATCTCTGAACATGCACCTGTATATTAGACATAAGGACATTCTTGTTATACGTTATTCATCATTCCTTTTAAAAATTCATTTTCTAGAGGAGGTGATTATTCATTTTGCCATTCAATTTCCCATCATTAAAAATTTCAGGCAGTAAAATCACTGCATACTAATGGGATACTGTGTAAAGAGAGAATATTTTTAGTGACTAAGCTGAAAGTAAAGATCATCGATGGCTCTTCCACCTGAGGATGTCAGGAGGAATCAGAGACAAATTTCTGAGGAATGCAGAGTAATGGAATGGTAGCCTTAGGGCTCCATTTTCAGCTCAGATTCTGAAGCAGAGGTGCCCACTTTTAAGTAACATTATATCTCAGTGGTATTTCATTTGTAGGATAAAGTTAATTATATCTCCTTTTCCCCACCATCATTACATCACCACATTAGCAAGGACAATAGAAGCACAGGGTCCTGAGTTTTTGTTGAATGGTCATTCATCTGAAAGGAAGGTCACAGGGTTGCCAATGCTAATTGGAAAAACATTTAATGTCTAGTTTGCATGACTGAAAGAAAGAGGGCCCATCTCTGGTCTAGAAAAAAAACAACTTGGGATGGTGTGAGAAAATGTCTAACTTGGCTAAAGAAGGTTAAATTCCACTGAAGCCTTCAGACAGCTGTTAGAGAGCATCAGAAATGGTCTTGCTGGGCAGAAAAATGTTCCGAAGGGAGATTTCTTCTCAGTAGGCAAGATTTCACCTTGGCTTGCTAAAAAATGTTCCCTAGGTTTCAAGGGTCCACACACCTGTGCTTTTTACTGTGAAATGTTAAAGCCCTGACATGGCCTAAGATGATTCTTTCTGTGCTGTGATTGTACCAACATGTAAACCTTCTTGAGATTCTGCATTCTTGAGGAACCGTATTTTGGGCATTAAATCTTATTCCTAACTTCCCAGTGTCCTCTCTCACTAAGGCAGCTGGCTATCTACTTTGGCTCTAGTTATGCCTAACCTCCATCATACCATACAATTGCACACCTCTGGGCCTTTACTGTTATTTCCTTCACCTAGAACTTGCTTCCTTCTTTCTTCCCTGCCTTTTCCTAGCCTATTTATCATGACTTAATTTAGGAGTCATCTTCTCTAGAAACCCTTTCTGGCATCTCTATGCTGAGCCGAGGTCCTCACCTCTGCACCTTGTAAGCCCCCTCTATGGTAACAATTACACTATATTCAAATTGAGTTCACATAGTAGCTGTTCATAATGTGCTTGTTAAATATTCCAGGTTATGCATCTCCTTGCTTATTTCTGGTGGGACCAAGGAGCTAATTTTTATGTGGTTTTAAAAATATCCATTTAAATCTGGTTAGAGACCCAAAAGGGCACATTCATTATGAAGGGGAAGGCAAGTGTTGGGGGCCTACCCTGTGTCAGGGTGTTAACATTTGTGTTTACATTTTATATGTTAATGTGTTATCATTTTATATTAACTCACATCTTCACATAATTCTAATTCTTACAATATTTTCTCCAGATAAGTCTTATCGCTTACATTTTACAAGTGAGGCCAGAGATCAAGTGAGTCTTCCAAGGTCATACATTTAAGACAGTGACCCAACCAAGACCCATACCCAGGTCTGACTTCAAGCTAGAACCCTATCATTCCACAATAATCAAGGGACTGTTTGGAGAGACCAATCCCACAAAATCTCGGATCCTGTGTTTTTGAGTGACTTTTCTTTTCTAGTAAGTTACTCCTGCCAAGGAAGGCGAAGGGGAAGTATAAACGGAAGACCCTTTTAGATTAGTCAGCTGAGCAGCTGCATTTGCCCTTGCCCAGATCTCCATGGGTTCTGTGAGGAAGCGAAGTGGAAAATGTGTGGCTCCCAGGAGGCCCAAACACTAGGTTTGAGAAGCTAAGCGCGAGATACGCGTTTACTGGGAGTCTCTCAGCTTCATTCTTTATCAGCTCAAGGTGTTTTCGTCTAGTCCTCAATAAGGGGCGGGAAATTATCTGTATGAGTGTGTCAGGGAAAGATCGGTGGAAGAGAAAGGTCCTCCAGCCAAGCGCAAAGCAAGCGACTCTGCTTCCTGGCGCAGTTGCCAGGACAGCGCTGCCCGTGCAGCAACGGCAGAAGCCGCACCGCGTCCTGGCGGCGGCGGCTGCGAGCCCGAGTGACGCATTGCAGGTACGAACCAGCCAATCAGAGCCCGGCTCAACGATCATCGGTGACGCGTCCTCACCGCGATGCTCCTCCGCGCCGCAAAGTAGCGCCCCTCAGCCGCGACTTCACCGGTCTTTTAACGGCTCTCTTGGGAATGAAACCCCATTACGTCATCCGTTTGCCCACTTTTCTTTATCTCTCGCCTCGTCGACCAAATAGCTGTGAATAACGGGGTCCCGAGAAGAGTTTGAGGGAAGGGGGTTGGCCGGGACTCGTTTGCGACGTTCCGTTATCTGGGGTGCGGCGGAGGGATCTGACGGAGGGAGGTGTTTATGAAGCGCTGGGGGCGGAGGAGGAGAATTAGTCCGAGTGGAGCGAGCGAGCTGAGTGGTTGTGTGGTCGCGTCTCGGAAACCAGTAGCGCTTGCAGCATGGTGAGTGCGTCGCTAAGCTGCCGGCGCTTGGCCCTTGGGGGAAAGAGGCCGAAGCGAATTGACTAGAGAAAGGGAATTCGCCTCCCTCACACCTTTAGGGAATGGTTTTCGCCAGAGGGATGGCGCGAAAGAGGTCGGGGGCGCCTGTGACGGTTGTGTCGCAGGTGCTCCCCACCCCCATTCTCCTCAGGGGGGCTTCCTCTGGAGAACTGAGGGCCGGCCGCACAGGTCCCTTCGGGGCTCGGCGGGAGCGTGGGTGAGGGAGAGGGTGCAGCCCCGCACATGGGGAGGAGAGAGGAGGGAGAGGGAGCGCGGAAAGCCTTCGGTCGGTTGTCGCGAAAGGTCAAGCCAGAGGCCGGATTCAAACACCCAACGGACGGTTAGTGCGGGCGCCGGGAAGCGCCTTTGTCCGCTTGCGCCCGCCATGCGCCGAGGGGGCGGGAGGAGCGCGCGGGGCCCCGGGGCGAGCGCCGGCGCCGCCGTTAGCCCGCGTCCCCCGCGTGCCGGGGTCCGGGGGGCGCGCGGGCGGCGGGCGGCGCGCTGTGTGGGCCGAGCCCGCGCGCC
>VBSM01002608.1:138545954-138579168 GCA_008086735.1 Cheirogaleus medius
AAAAAAAAAAAATTTTTTTTTTAACTGGCTTTGTCGTTGAAAGAAATGAGTTTAATACCTGAAGTCAGGGGCGCTTTCTCGCAGTACACATATTGTTAGGGAAAGTGTTAGGGTCTGAAAGGCACTTTCTGTTAACCATGGAGCGAAAGCAAGCTCGGGGGTGACTACCACTATTAGATGGATGCCTTTGTAAAGAGCCACTGTCTATATCCTATTCTCGACAACTTACGTGCACTCCTAATGTTAAAGAACCACTACCACATACAACATCCCCCCACTTTTGAAAATGACTCGGATTTCAGTATAGAAATTGCCAGATCTTAACACACAGTTCAGTTTATTTGTACAACAATGACTGTCAAATACCGTAGAGGTAGAAGAGTGTATTGGGGGAGCAGGGAATTTTGAGAAGCACTTGCTTATCCCCTAAAGACTGGAACTCATCTTTCCGTTTTAAAAAAAAAAAATGAGGGCGATAATTTGCGATACTTTGTGGTTCTTTCTGCCAAGTGGTTACAGCGATGGGTGTGTCCATGAGACAAGGTGACATCTTAAACAGGAGTTGGGAATTCTTGCCAACTGAAACCTCCAGCTTGTATGGGTGTGGGGAGAGGAGTTCACCTTGGACAAAACCGGCATTCATTTAAGTTTGATGGATTCACTCCATCCTGATATTTTAAATCATGTTACTCTGAATTTTTGAATATGCAGGTTGAATTTGCTGAGTCTTTAAGATGTACTTTATAGGCATGTAATCAACAATCCAATTTGTAGAGTAAGCCTTTAAGAAAATTTAGATTAAGGATAAGGCCTTTTCATCATTTCTGATAATTGAATCAAGAACTCCAGTAGATATAGTATCTTGGTGATGTATAGTTTGTATCTAAATGCTTTCATAGTTCCTTGCCCAGTTATAAGCTTTTTGTAGCATTATTGTTGCTTTGGGGGTTTTCGGTTAAATTGACAGTCATCATTAACTAATAATTTGAAAATGGTCCTGAGGTAACTTTACATAGAGATTTTAAACTAGGACTACATCAGGTTAAAGAAAAAAATCTATTTGATACGGAAGTAGAATAAAATGGCTCATGTAGTTCTTGGGCTTAAATGTAGTCAGTGCTCACTGAATTAAGAAAGATAAATAAAAGATGTGAAGAGGTAGAAAATTTTGTCACTTGAGTCTAAATAATTTTATTAAGCTGCAAGGTCTCTTTCTGTTAGTCCCAGAAAATCAAAGAATTTGCTATGGTTCTATTAAAATATAGAAAGTTCTAGCTTCAGCTAGAATTTAGGCCTTTAGTAAAGGTCCTAATTTTTATGAAGCCATTTTATTCTAGTGTTTTCTCTTTTGGTCCAAGATGCTATATAGTAAGTGCTGGTCTGTCAGAATTAAGGCTATCTTTTCAACCTAATGAAATAATTTAGACTACTTTTGATAGAGACAAAACAAATACCCTGACCTATAGGAAAAACTTCACATATGAAGCCTTTGTTGTATCTAAGAAGCACTAGTGGGGAATGAACAGTCAGGAATAGATGAAGGATAGCAGTTTGTGTTTCATTGCAAGCCTATGGACTTATATGTCAGTTAAGAACTTAAATTTTTTTTTTTTTACCACCTTTCATTAGATAAAGTATTCATACCTACTTTTGAATGCTGTTTAGGAAATGTTTGATAGGTACATAATGTATTCACTTCGGGTCACTCATGTAATACAGATTAGTACTTCTCAAGTGTTATGGATCACCTGTGTCTCTCCAAAATGCAGATTCTAATTCACTAGGTCTGGTGGAGCGTAGAGAGTATGCTAATGCCTAGAAGCCTTCTCTGGAGTGACAAAAGTAGTAGGAAGAATTATATCAGTAGCTGCAGAAATAAGGAAGTGAGAACTAGTTATCTCTCTAGTGAATTAATCTTCACTTTACTGAGATAAACATATTAATGAGCCTGAGTTTTCCCAAAAGTATAATTCTTCTGATTATGAAAATGGCACTCTCCATAGACAGAAGGAAGAACCAAATTTGTACAGTAGTTGGAAAAGTTAAAGTTAGGAAATTCTTGCTTTTAGCAGCCTTTAATCTGAATGTTGCTGGTAAAGTTTATTTTAAAACTTGAAGTCTGGATAAGTAGTAAATACAAAAAACTTCTCAGCCTTCCCAGCAAAATTGAGAGCTTTCAGGTTATGTGAGTAACTTAGTCTTTTATGTGTTTAGTTCATTTTTATGATCTGTTCTAAGATTGCATTTGCCTGGAGCTGGACAAGCGGTGTGAGATCCTTAAATTTTGACTTTGCAAGTGAAATTGGACAATTTTAAAGTTTCTTTTATTGGTAGCATACCTGTTTTTTTTCCTAAGGCCTTTTCATCTTTCATGTATATGAGGCTTCCCCAAAATCTTCCCCACACAATGTTGAGAGAACAATCCTGTCTCCATTCCTGTACATAGCAATCATTCCTTTAACTTCCACAGGTGCTGCAGAGCTCAACATTTTTGTCTTAAACTGATTTTACCTGCTACATTGTTAGCCTGCTGCATCTGTCCCTGGTTTCAGTTTGCACAAATTTTGTCAGCTTAAACAAAGTTAACATTGAACAGGTTAGGTTTGTTGTAAAGGGCTTGATAATGCCATACGTTCCTACCTTCTGTGTGGAAATTGTGCTAGTCACGTTGATATTTAACAATGCAAGTTCTTTAGTTAATTTATATAAAATAATAGTTGCCATTTAACTCTTTCAGTTAGCTTTTTACATAGCATTTCACTTTGCACAACAGCTCTGCAAAGGTAGGATTGTATTCTTGTGTTACAGATAAAGTTGACTATGAAAGGTTGAGTAACATGTCCAAGGTCACACAGCTATTTAAGAGACAAAGCTGGGGTACCAGCCTAACTGTGACTTGAAACTTCATTCTTTTTCCTCACCATGCCATTCCTTCAGAAATGTGATGGGAGTCCTGCAAAATGCAATCAGACTAGAAATAAATCCTTTATAGCTTCTATTGTAACAAAGTAAACGTTTGACTCAGTGGATTTACTGGATTTTAAATCTATTCATAGGGAAAACAATCTATAACTGACTTTACACCAAATATCTGTTGGTGGAGGATTGGGACTTGTAGGGGTAAAAGTAGATAGATTTTTATCTTATAAACTTCTGCATTTGAACTTAATTGTTGGCTTTTCAATTTTAACTTTCCAGCCCTTTGTCTTATTAAAAGAATAAAAATGAATTCAATTTATATCGTGGTCAAATCAAAATTGTTGAACATGGAAGAGAAACTTGTTTCTGGGTTCCTTCTCAAATTTTCTCATGTTGTGCCCTAGAGAAAATGTGAGGCCATTTCATTTTAAAGTGTGAACTTTCCCTAGGGGTGTGTACATGAATGAAACTAGGCAATGTTTTATGTTTCTTTCCCCTACGAAAAATGAAAGGATTAAGTATAGTGCACTTGACTCTATGTTGGTAGGGATTTCAGATAGTCTGTTTCTTGGCAGTGTCCTTGGGTACCACATAAGCAGTTGCTTTATGGATGTATGTACTAATAAGCAGTGAAACATTAAAAGATGAAGGCCATAAGAACAAGGAGCCCAGGGATATTTTGGTGCTCAAAATTAAAAGCTTAAAGTTACTGGATATGTCTGACACTTTAATGCTTAATCCTGGTTCTGTTGATTGCTAATTTTGTGCCCTTCTCTCCCATTTAACCCAAGCCTCTCTTCCCATCTGTAAGATAGAGGCTAGTAATATCATTATAGGGTTAGTGTGAAGGTTGAATAAAGATAACATTTATAATGGGTTTTAGCTCAAGACTGAAAGTATTTTTTAAAGCAAAGTCAAGTGCTCTCCATGTGCTATAAAAACATGACAAACCTTAGATTTACTTTGGGATTTCAAAAATAAAGAGAAAATGGATTACTGAACTTAATATTTGGTAAATATTGAAGTTCAGATATTCGGTTTCTTTGCATTTGCCTGTCAGGTAAGAAGAAGTAAAAGCTAGCAGCTCTTTTTATGCTTCAAAAGTATTGTGAAACAATTTGCGTATCTTAAACTTGGAGTCAGGACAGCTCAGCTTGACATTTTTTTTACTCGTGTTTGTTGCTTTATACTAAGGAATGTTGAACTTACTGAAAGTTGTACATGCTGAACTTTGAAAGTTTTTAAACTTGTTTCTGTAACTGCTAATCTAGATATTCCCAAGTCATTTACCTATCTCTTTGATCTCTTTGTAGGCTGACCAACTGACTGAAGAGCAGATTGCAGGTGAGAAATACTTTGTTAGATTGTACCAGTTGGATTTAATATAAATTGAATAACCTCAGAATAAGGTGTATGAAAGAATTCACTTGAATGTATGTTGTAGTTACTAACAAATGGGTGTAATGTGATACAGTAATTCAACCTGCTTTGGCCAGGTGATAATGTAAATAAGATGTGTGGGACTAAACTGCAAATAAAGACAACATATTAATATTTTAGTCTATGTGGATACTCTTTGGAGCCTGGTGCTGTAGTGGTGGTCTTTTTTTTCCGTGTGTCTGAAGAATACCTTACTATAAAACAGGAATTCTGGGGTAGTTAACACTGTACTCCACATCAGTCCCCACATGAAAAGGAGGGGCCCGGAAGTAGAATCAGAAAATGACATTGAATTTACCCTAGTTTAAATTGGCTAATATTTTAACCTTAGAATTGTATATATAATTAATCAGGGAAAAAAACATTCTTTTAATGAAAAACTTAGATTCAAAAGTTAGCATTCTCTTTTATAGATGTTGCTGTAGTAATTTGAATTTTATCTTAAAAAGTATTAATAGCTATTGAAATGAAGCTTCTTAAATCTTGTCTCCTTTAGTTTGCTATGGAGGTATGTGAAATTATTGCACAAAATCCCACGTCAGGTTGTCTTCATGCCATGCCATATAAACATTAGTACTTTAGATTTTATTCTAATACTTTGAGATGGTTGGTTAATATCAAAATGTTGGGGAAACATTACATTTTTCTTTTTTGAATTAATTGCAGTGTTGATACACCTCTCAAACTATTCCTTTCCTTTCATTAGAGACTTACTAGCATGAACACCAAGCAGTTTAACTGCCATAGTTTTCCCAGTAAGCAAGGAGTTTGATAAGAGCTCAAAAGCTTGAACATTTTTTTAAAAATGCTGTAGAAAACTGAGAAGCCCTGTTGGAGCTCAATTATACAGTCTATTGAAAGCAGGCTCCCTGCCCCCATAAATATAGAAATTTGGAAGATACCAGAAATGACTAGTCTTCTCAAATATTAATCACAAATGTTTGATACAACTGTATAAAGTAGAAAAAGCTATTGACATCAAGGACCAAATTTAAGAGGGTTTTATTTTTCTTATTGGGTAATTTGACTTAAACCTGGGATTTGCCTTCTGGGATTGGTAATTAGATGTATTAAGTGTTGAAGCAATCAGAGCTTCAGAAATAATTTTTTTGTTGTTGTTCAGTTATATCACTTTAAATGTATCAATGAAATGTGAATTTTTTGGAAATAGTTTTTTATGTAGTATCTCTTTCACAAATGAGCTCAGGCTGTCTAATAGTTTCAGTCTTAAACTCTGACCTTCTCTGATATACTTAACCTTTCATTTCTAAGTATTCCCAGTCAGGTAGTTAGTTGTACCTACTGTACACAGCACAGCATGTTCACTTTAGAGTAGCAAATGTGTTAATCAAGATGCCTCTTTCATAGTTAATGGTCATTAATGCCCTCCTAAACACACAACACTTTTTACAAAGGTTCGTGTCTGTTGAATAAACGAGGCTCAGTCTTTCAATGACTGATAGTATTTCCATGAAAAATACTTGTAGTTCATCAGAACAGTGTCTTTAAGATAAATTGTCTTTTCATTGGCTTCCATCATAAAATTAGGTTTCTAATGGGAGTGGGGGAAAAAATCTGTTCTTATGTTCTCTCCTTACCCCTCCTTTTCCTAGATCTCAGATCTTTAAAGCCATTCCACAGACTCCAAGCTTTAGTGTAACAAATAGGGTAGAGGAACCAAAATTTTTATGTTACCAAACAAAAGTCACCTGAGATCAGGGACCTTTTTGTTTCATCGTATAGCCCCAGTGCCTGCCACATAGTAAGCATTGAATAAATATTTCTTAAATGGGTAATTTCATTCTCAAGTGACACAAATGTTCTAGAACACTGCTACCCTATTCTAAGAACTCTTTTGCCTTCTTCCCAAGTCCCTTCCTCCCAAATTTGGTATATTTCAATGTCTACCTTTGAGGTGGAGGCAAATTTTTTTCTCTTTCTGGTAAATTGTTATTGCTGGTGACCAGTAACATCTGGGAGTCTAAGATACATTTGTTCTTCCAAAAAAAGAAAAAAGTTTAGCTTCACACATGTAATGCAACATTGAATATATTAAGGTATTTTTTTTATCATCATTTGATAATCTATACTCCAGATTTGTTTAGGAATTCTAACAACAAATAACTTGTTCTAGGAAAAAAATATACTTGTTTAGTGAAGTTACTAAAATTATTTGTGCTACCTGGTCCTAAAGAGTACTCCAGTCTAGTGTGACATCACTAACAAGCTAATTTTGCTGATGACTTTGCCATGATGTCTTTAGTTGTTGGTGTTTGACATTTGGAAGACTGATAGGAAAAATGTACAAGAATTTTTCTTTTTTAAAAGAACTGTGTACCTAAACCTTTATTAAACTTTGAGGGTCCAAATTTGTTTGATAAAGTCCTAACCTTACTCAGTTTTATAGCAGTAGTTACATAAAGTGCCAACAAGGTCTCGATGCATGTTTGACTTTTAAGGGATTATTACTTTCAGAATTTTCTAAATAAGTAGAAGTTAGTAAACAATCATTTGATTTTTCTTTCATTGTAACTGTGTCATGATAACCAAATAGGTTATCATATATAATATGTAATAAAATATATATATATAATAAAATTACAACTTTATGTAATAAACTAGGGAAAGGGTCATGGGGGTTCCTAATGAACAAATAAAACTTGAATGATAGTGAGACTTCTCTGAAAGTTTGGATTTTGGCATAGCTAGAATGGATTTTTGGAAGTCCCTTATACCTATCAATTATGTAGAAGGTAGCTGTTCTGTAATGTTCAGGACCTGTTCTCTTTATTGTGTATTTAGGTTTTGACTCTAGGATTTATATTTCAAGTTATTCCTGGGGGTTACTATTTAGAATTATGTTTCTATGCATAAAGATTATGCTGGTTCTGAAGTAAAGGTAAATTGTAAAGGCAAGTGAATTTAAATTTTACTTTGTGGTTTATTATTTTAAGAAGTTTTTACAGCTATTTCTGACTCTTTAGTGTAAAAATACAAATAGAAATTTGGAATAAAGCTCGAACTTTAAAAATATAATTTATTCCTTTCTTGCATGCATAAATGGTAGGTATAAGCATAGATACAGTTTTATTTTCTGCTTTTACTTATTGTAGCAAACGTTTTAAGCATTATTAGATTTTAAAACTTACTGAAATTTAGAACACACACATATAATCTCTCACCATGTATTGTCCAGACTTTAACTTTTATTTAAATCATATAATAGAAAGATGATTATTGCTAGTTAAACATTGGGAATTTGTGCAGTGAATGGTGGTGATAAAAAATGCCCGTAGCTAAGTAGTATAGCAGAGAATGTAATGTAAACAGATTCATATCTCTAAATTTTAAATTTTTTCTTGTAACCTATGTCATTAGGTGATAGATACTGTGTGTCCAAACCCTAATAGTTTATTCAGTTCTAGATAATATTTTTATATCTTTTAAAAAAAAAACTTAATAAATGGAAATGTCTTTACCAAATCCTGCTATTTGTAGGTGGGAACTCCCTGATCTATTTTTGTCATTAGGTTGGTCTGGGTTGGCACTTTATACTGTTTTTATGAAATCAATTATTAGTGTGATACTAAGCTCTTCTGATTGATACTGAGTTCCTCTGGAAACAATATTTATATGGAATATTGTATTCCATATAGAATTCCGATATGGATTGTTATTAATATTGAATGTAGCAAACTACTATAATTAATGATACCTGATCTATATAAAGCTAAGCAATTAAAATATTTTAAGTAGAAGAAAGTAAACATGGTAGTCTCAAAAGGTAATAGGACCCACACAGTTGTGTGGGTAACTTTAAAGAAAGAACATGCAGTTAGGAGGTAGTTGTAATAGTCCAGGCAAAAGATGCTAGGGCCTTGAACCAAAATACTGGTTCTAGAAAAATAGAAAAAGAATCAGGCAGTATTTAGATGGTAGAATTCAACAAGATTTGTTGACAGATATCATGGGGAAAAAACTTAGAGTGGCTCCTTGGTTTTGCTTGTATCCGTAGGGTTGCTAGGGAAGTATAGAATTTGTATGTTTTACTTGAGGTTAGCCAGGGGAGATATCCTATCCAGGCGTCCTCAAACTATGGCCCGCTGGCCACATGCGGCCCGCCAGGTGTTTTTGCCGCTGCTGCCTGTCCTGCTTAGCAGCCAATTCGTCCCGGACCCACAGTGCGCATGTGTGGAATGTGCGCCACACTCTCCAATGGCCCTCCAACGGTCTGAGGGACAGTGAACTGGCCCCCTGTTTAAAAAGTTTGAGGACCCCTGCGTAGACAATCAGAAATAAAGGTATTATGTTATGAGAGAGGTGAGTGGATTAAAGAATAAGAAGTCTTCATTGTAAGTGGGCATAGATGAAATGGCCCAGAAGCAAAAAAAAGGGGGGAGGCAGGGATAAAATGGGTCACATCTACATGTAAGAGATGGATAGGAGCAAGAGCCTTTGGGGAGTATACAGTAGGAGGAAAATCAAAATTACTGTTATGAAAGCCAAGTGAGGTTTGAAAGTTCTTTGTGCAGGTTTGGATGCTGCAGGAAAATGAGATCATCTTTTTCCTGACATTTATTAGTAAGTATTTGCTAGACATAGTTTTCTAAGTGCTTTACACATGAATTTTTTTTTTTGACGGGGGTGACCAGGTAAGGCATGTTAGACTGTTACCCCACATATTAATTCCTAAATGGTTATCCCCACTTAACAAAAATGAGGAAGTTGAGGCAGAAAAGGTTTCGTAACTTGCCCAGATTACATCGCTAGTAACATACTTGATGGATTGGGCAATTTAGCTGTTCGTTGGACTTGGCATTTTCAGCTGTTGAGTTGGAGCTGTAAGTTTAGTAGATTGATAAGAGAGAGGAAATTGATGTAAGATGCATTTCAAAATTTGGGGAGGAATAAGGACAAGCAGTTAAAATATAACAAAGGTTTGAAGTTAGTCTTAGGCTAAGAGATGTGAACATATTTATATGTTAATCGCAAAATCTGTGGAAGACTAGTTAAGTCCAGAGAAGAGGTTGTATGGTGGAGTGAAACTAGAAGGTATAAGCATTGGAGCAGGGGGATAGGCAGAGAATAAATGGCCTTGGGCTGTAAGAGAAGGTACATTATTTCTTAAACATGTATCACATATATACATTTTGAAATGTATAGATATATTTTGAGGATGCTTAATGGCCTGATGAACTTTGAAACTGCTTTTGTATTTGCTTGCTGATAGGATCTAAATATCTTTTAGCCCCGGGCCATGGCCCAATACCTGTCTGTGGCCTGTTAGGAACCGGGCCACACATCACTACTTGAGCTCCACCTCCCCACCCCCACACCTGTCCACAGAAAAATTGTCTTCTATGAAACTGAAACTTGGGAACAGGGCTGCACAGCAGGAGGTGAGCTGCATTGAGGGAAGCTTCATCTGTATTTACAGCCGCTTACTATGGTTCACATCACTGCTTGAGCTCTGCCTCCCCACCCCCATCCATGGAAAAATTGTCTTCCATGAAACTGGTCCTTAATGCCAAAAAGGTTGGGGACTGCTGTTTTAGAAAATGTCTTACTCAGAAAGTACTAGCTTTGTTATTAAGTCATTGGTATGACTTTGCAGTGCCAAATTTAATCTTTTAGTTTCTCTATTTGTAAAATAAATGGTGAAGCCAGGTAGTCTGGAGTGTTGCTCCATCAGCTTTCCATGTAATCCAGTGGTAAATTAATTAGAAGCAACATAATTTTACAAGAAGATCTTAAGGAATAATATATTTCACTCTACATGCTTGGAGTTTTATATTCTAAACAAAGATGTAAATTATCATTTTTTTTGCAATGATAGAGCATTTAGCTAAAACTGGACATTCGTGTCTTGATTGGCCCATTGGTAACACATCATTATAGATTATTTAGTGATTCTGCCTTCTGGGAATGGAAACTGGCTTATTGCATATTTGTTCTGAATTTTGAAGTTTTTTGTTTTTAATTTAGTAGATGATTGATTTAGACATAATTTTAACCTTTGAGGATAACTGTTAAACATACTGTGCACATAAACAGTACAATTACTCCATACAAATATGTATTTGGTACTTATAATTCTTATATTGTGAGTGTGGGTTAGATCCATGGTTTTGAATTATGTTCTGCAGAGCACCTTCAGTGACCAATAGAGAAACCAGTAATTTGGAGGTTTAGTTCTTTTTCTCTTTCAACCTAGAATAATTTTACTTTTATCTGGTTTAGATATTAGAGTTTCCTGTGAAATTTTAAATGAAAAACTCACTAATAGATTGTTAGGAGAATGTACTGGTATGATTTGGCCGAAGATATCTGAAATAATTTTCACAAATTGTTCCCACTTAATTTTTTAGGAAGCAAAATTCCATTTCAAGTGCTATCTCCACATATCTTAGCTTTAAGAGTTAATATATTCCACTTTTGAGGTTACTTTTGATTGCTAACATGTAGATTTGGATTGTGGTCTTTCTAACAGAATTCAAAGAAGCTTTTTCACTATTTGACAAGGATGGTGATGGAACTATAACAACAAAGGAATTGGGAACTGTAATGAGGTCTCTTGGGCAGAATCCCACAGAAGCAGAGTTACAGGACATGATCAATGAAGTAGATGCTGATGGTAAGTCTTCTTAATTTAGGGGAGTGGGAGAGGGTTGAAGTGGTATTTTATTTTATGTTTCAACTAAACAAACCATTTCAGGTAACGGCACAATTGACTTCCCTGAATTTCTGACCATGATGGCAAGAAAAATGAAAGACACAGACAGTGAAGAAGAAATTAGAGAAGCATTCCGTGTGTTTGATAAGGTAGGTATTCAAGGACTGGATATGTTAAATTTTAATTTGAGGATGAAATGAAGATGTTAGGACCCCTTATCAAGACTTTTTTTTTTTTGATGATTTACCAATATACTTCAAATATCAAGCAAAAGTTTTTAAGAATTCAGTGTAAACTTAGATTTTCTAATAACATAGGTATTGCGTTAATCTATCTTGTGGCAAAGGAGGCATCACTTGACTTTGGAATTAGGAAATAGTGATTTCAATAGAGGACATCCTGCTTTGCTCTTACTTGACATCTAATTTGAAGGTCAACCATTTGTAGATATAGTTTGTATGGCTTTCTAAAGTATATTTCACCATAATGTGAAATTTAGTAAACTTATTAAATTTCTATTTCAACTCAAGTCTATAATTTTACTCAGAAACTACACAAATATTTTTTCTAGGATGGCAATGGCTATATTAGTGCAGCAGAGCTTCGCCATGTGATGACAAACCTTGGAGAGAAGTTAACAGATGAAGAAGTTGATGAAATGATCAGGGAAGCAGATATTGATGGTGATGGTCAAGTAAACTATGAAGGTAAGTCACTCTCACTGCCTCATTCTGTGCTTTAATTTGTAAGTTAAAGGTGCTTCTGATAGGTCAAAATGAATGACTTTTCACCCCCCAAAATAGGGATGCTAAAACAGTTACTTATATTTTTATTAACCTTTTGCTATTCAAGAGTGTTGTCTGTAGACTAGGCAATATCACTGTCTCACCTGAGAACTTTTTAGAAATATTCACTATTTTCAGGTTCTCCTTCATCTAGAACCTGCATTTTAATAAGATTCCTGTTTCATTCATGTTCACATTAAAGTTTGGGAAGCATCAAACTTTTCCTGAATTTCCTAAAATGAAATTAAGGTGACTTTCCTCTGAATCCACTGGATTCTCTTTTTTCCTCAGATTGGCTTGAGCCTGAAACTGTTTTATGTATACTTTAATTCAGAAGTATCACATGACTGTAACCTTTGGGATGGCTATAGCAAGAAGCAAGATGTGGAAATTAAAAGATTTCCAGTAAACCTTTGCCTTAATTTTTTCACAACATAACTTAGAAAATTTAACATTCCAAAAATTGAACCTAGGTTATAGCACTGCAGTTACCATATTGACCTGTAACCCAGTAACTTAAAATTCAAGTCTACACTAAAATAGAGCTAAGAATGCTTCTTTTTTATAATAGCTTATCTAAAGCATTAATTTGACTTATTTAACTAACAGTGAATAATTGTGGTTTATGAAATTCCAGCCTTGGCAGTGAACTAGCTTTCCCTCTGTACTTCATGGTAATTCTGAGGAAAGAGAAAGAAGGGAATGGAGGCTGCTCAGTGGCTGAATAAATGTGATTGGTTTTGTCAGTCTTTGGCCATTGACTCAACTTTTATGTACTTCTTCTTTTTCAGAGTTTGTACAAATGATGACAGCAAAGTGAAGACGTTGTACAGAATGTGTTAAATTTCTTGTACAAAATTGTTTATTTGCCTTTTCTTTGTTTGTAACTTATCTGTAAAAGGTTTCTCCCTACTGTCAAAAAAATATGCATGTATAGTAATTAGGACTTCATTCCTCCATGTTTTCTTCCCTTATCTTACTGTCATTGTCCTGAAACCTTATTTTAGAAAATTGATCAAGTAACATGTTGCATGTGGCTTACTCTGGATATATCTAAGCCCTTCTGCACATCTAAACTTAGATGGAGTTGGTCAAATGAGGGAACATCTGGGTTATGCCTTTTTTAAAGTAGTTTTCTTTAGGAACTGTCAGCATGTTGTTGTTGAAGTGTGGAGTTGTAACTCTGCGTGGACTATGGACAGTCAACAATATGTTCTTAAAAGTTGCACTATTGCAAAACGGGTGTATTTTATCCAGGTACTCGTACACTATTTTTTTGTACTGCTGGTCCTGTACCAGAAACATTTTATTGTTACTTGCTTTTTAAACTTTGTTTTAGCCACTTAAAGAAAATCTGCTTATGGCACAATTTGCCTCAAATCCATTCCAAGTTGTATATTTGTTTTCCAATAAAAAAATTACAATTTACCCAACGGTTGCTCTGAATCTGAGTCATTTAATTAACTGTTGAAGTCTAATAATTTTGAGAATAAAAGGAGAAGTTGGTTTCTACTTGGTATAATCTAGATAAATTTTTCTTTTGACTATTCAGGATTGTATTTAGGTTTTAAATGTGGATGCTACTTCTTTCAAAAGGTTTAAAAGACTAGAAAAACACTTTTGTAAGTGTATCTTACCATGGGTGTTGGAGTAAGATGGGTGTTTAGTTTCCTACCTTTTCATTATACTATTCAACTTTAATGTTTGTCCATGTTGCCTTCAGCCATGCAATGATTTTAATGTTTGAGTGTTCAAAATACAATAATCCAAATCTAATTGGGGGAGAGTTATTTTACCTCTATTTCCTAATCTTTCATTCATTGTGCTTTTTAATTCTACCATTAAGACAAAGGAGAATTTTTAGTTGTTCTTTCCTATTTGCAATGTGATTTTACAAAAAAGATGTCCTTAGGAGTATATTGGCAGTAACTACACCTTGTTTTAGTTTTTACTTGCTTATAACACTGATTTCTCTATAATTTAAGCTACTCCAAAGGTGGTTATTAGGGTTTTTGTTTAACTACCATTTAAATACTTAATGAAAGATTCCATAGCAAACCAGAGCCGAGATTAAAACATTTGAGTTTAATTGTTACCTGGTTATTATAGCCACAAGATTTTTATTTTCCCAAGGGGCAATTCATTATTTGGCAGGTTACTGCCCCATCTTTGATTATTTCAATACAACTTTATTAGTTCTAGAAAATGAAAAATGATGGTTGGTGAAGGAAAGTGATGAGTATGTTTTACATAGCGCAAGGGAAGTTACAGGTATCGATAGTCCTAATGAGGGTGTTACAATATCACATACTAGGTGATCAATTAAGTAGGAAGGTTGTAGATGTGTATTCTACTGAGGGCCCCCTTTGTTAGATGTAGTAAGAGTTTAGTCAAAGAAATCTAAACAAGGTATTTGGGTGGGATAAGTCATGTTTCTGGCCATTGAAGTATTTTCTCCAGGTTGTTAAAGTAAGCA
The DNA here is from genome assembly GCA_008086735.1 of Cheirogaleus medius. Classification (NCBI taxonomy): domain Eukaryota; kingdom Metazoa; phylum Chordata; class Mammalia; order Primates; family Cheirogaleidae; genus Cheirogaleus; species Cheirogaleus medius. Next base: position 138,560,248 of record VBSM01002608.1, read on the forward strand.
TGGACTTTGTAGTTTTATTGGAGCAGTGTTTAGTTCACTGTTGTGTGTGACCTTGAGCTCTATTATCTAAACCTTAGTTATGTTAACTGTAAAATGGGTATAATTTTGGAGGGCTTTTAAAAGTTCAGTGAAATAATGAAAGTAAAGCAACTTAGCATAGTCCTTGGCATTTGCATTAAGTGCTCACTCAACGTTAACATAAACCGGTTATGACCCTGTGAAATGAGGGAATTGGGCAGTTAGTTTTGGTGTTTTTCCAATTTTAACAGTTTGAAGTTTATGTCAAGTTATGGATAACAGATAAAAAGGTGAAGGGGAAACATTTTTTGGACTCATGGTGATTTTATATTCATGAAACCTTTGTAAAAGTCACAGTGTAGGCATTATCTTGAGGTTTTACAGGAAGTTGAAGTGTACAGAAGAGTTAGATAATTTAACTGGTTATACTAAGCTGGGTTCAAATCTCAGTGCCAGTGTGTCCTACAACATAATCATGTTTGAACCCAGGACTGTGATTTTAAAATACCACCTTCAAGTCTTAACCATATTATTACTTTTTTTTATATTAGGGTTGTGGTAATTGATCATTCTTTCCTTAATACATCTGTGTTGTGTTTGCTCTCAGGTAATTCTACCAATAAACCATCACTATTCCAGTTAAATATCCTCAGTATAATGTATTTTCCCCAAATTTTTAGAAGTGTAAAAATTTTAAAGATCTGACACAGCAGAGGCGTTGTCTAACTCTATTATTGTATTCTCAAGGAGAAATGCCTCTCCCCCCCTTATAAAACTGTTACATTAACTTGAAAATAAGTCTTAGTGATACTATTCAAGATTTAGGAGGACATTTTCTTTGTTTATCCTACATGTTTAATCTGTTTTATGGGTAGAGTCCTTGAAATCTCTGACCCATGCTGTTTCTATTTTTGAGATACTTAAACTATTTTCTCATCTAGACGTTCCTGTCTCTTCAATTTCATACCTTGTGTGGGTTTCTGGACTTCTCTGTACCCTTCATATTCTTTTAGTCTCTAGAGTACCAGTCCCTAGTCTGCTGAGCTAGTTTTATAGACTCAGCCAAAATAAGGAAATGAGACATAGTTATGGACTTGATTAATCTTAGATTTGTGAGAACTCTGGTGTTAAACTTGCCTTTTAGTCTTCTAATTTCAATTCTTCATTTTAAACCTAGTGCCTGGTCCTTCTTAAAGTCTATGCTAAATGAATTTAGAATTCCACTATTTTAAGAGTAATTAGCTTTGGAGTTCTCTATTCTCTTGCTCCTCAAAAAGTCACCCGCAGAATCACCTGGGATCTTGCTAGAAATGCAGAATCTTAGGCCCTGCCCCAGAATTGGAATCAGTCTGCATGTTAACAAGATCACCAGATGTTTTGTATGTATGTCCATTTTCAAAAAGCACTGCTGCAATCCATTCTCTGGTTTACTTAAGAGAAAACTAGTCATTTACTCAAATGTTTTAGTCTCATGTTCAAATGATTCAGAATTAAAAACCCATGTTTTGGATACACTTAAAATTAGAGAATTTGTCATAAAATGAGTCCAACAAAAATGGGCACAGGATCTTTTGGGACATGATGGGTTAGGCCTAGGAGGACTACTCAGAGGAGTTGACCCTTGAGATTTTCCAAGTGATCAAAGAAAAATAGCATTTCATGCAGAAAGACTAGTATATGAGATAATAGAAGTGTGAAGATGCCATATTTGGGGTTTGCAAGTATACAGCAGAACATGAGGTTCTAATGAGGGAGAGAAGAGGTGAAAGATTGTATTGTAAATGTTGCTTTTGTCCTGAAGGTAATGAATGACTGCTCACACTGAATGCACTGTGCACTACAAACATTTCACTCAAGTTAATCTTCAATAATAACCCTATGTGGATAGGTACTGATTTATTATCGCTTTTAGACAGGGAAATAAACACAGAATAAAATCATAGCAAATGCAGCTAGCATTCAAATCCTGGTAGTCAAGGTGGGGGAGGGATTAAAAAATGAGGGAGTAATCAATGCAGCACTTTTTTCAGCATATGGGGGAAGTGCAATTTTAATTGAGAGGTGTGTGCATGTCAAAGATGGTTTTAGGAAAGTATGGGAAGTGAGAAAAGAATTGAGTCTACTCTTCAAAATTTGTGAAGGAAAGCAGAAACTTCATGGTGTAGCAAGCAGTGGGGCTTGAGTCAGATCTGGGTTTGAATTCTGGCTCTGTGACTTTTTTTTTATTTTATTTTATTTTTACATTTGAAACTAATCTGTCAGTATAATTGGCTCTGTGACTTCTGAGTGATGCTGAGTCATTTTTGCTAAACCATCCAAGGAAGCCTTTTGGATGTTTCCTCATCCAAAAAATTTTGCAGGGTAGTTGTGAGGATTAAATGAGATTAATATATATGTGAAGTCCCTGGAACACAGTAGATTAAATGAAATGAAGGTTGAGGGAGGGTTTGATTTTCAAGATGAGAATGTTTTCTAGGTTGAGAAGGAACATCAGCCAAGGGAGGTTGAAAGGGTCTATGGGGTGGTCCGTGGTTTCACAGCTAGTGAAACCTGCGTCTAATTCTCACTCAGCTTCTCAAATGAGAGGCAAGAGAAGTCACAGCTCCCAGAATTTCTATTTGGGGGAGCTTTTTGCCTTAAAGCAAAGTATGCCTATCAAGCATACTATCTCCCTGTCTGGTGTGTGGGTTTGGGGGTGAGTTGGGATGGAGCTGATGGAGATTGTGGGTACACTTATGCCCTTAACAAGCCTCTTTGACGCAGATACTTACTCGAGGGTTCTACAGCAACTCCAGAGCCCTCTAGATTTTCTTATCTCACGTGTGTGTGCCTGTCCCTTTTCGAGAGATTTCCTCTGTGCTGGGCTTCGCGCGGGCCCTCAAAGTGTATGCCCGCTTCCCTTCCCCCACCAGGAGACAGACCGGGCGGGTCCCCTGCGCACGCTCGAGAGCCCGCGGGCCAGAGGCGCCTCCTAGCAACCGGACGCCTAGCTTGGCCTAGGCAGAGAGAGAGGAGGCAGCCATGGACCAGGCAGTCGTCGCCATCCCCTCCACCACAGGAAAGGAAGACCTGGAGTGTTCAGATTCGATAGTCACGGCCTTGGTAAGGTCGTCCTGTTGCCGCCCCCGCTCCCGTTCCCTTCACCAGCCCTCCCTGCCCTTTTCCCACCTCTCTCATCTGGGGCCCTTGCGCTGCTCCTGTTCTCTTCCTACCTTTCTCTCCCGCCCTCAGGTCTACCCGCGGGCCCTTTTTCCCTGGTCGTTATTGAATCTTTCCTTTGTTTTATTTCCTTTTCCCCAGCTGCCTCCCTCATCCTTCCCTTCGGCCTTTGTTTTCTGTATTTTTTCCTTCTTCCCACTAGTCGCGTTGGACAACTGCTTTTGTAGGGTGACTGGATTTCTTTTCCTTTCCCCTCCGGCGGGAAAACTGGTTTTTTGTAGTCTATCAGACATGTTTTGTCCCACCACCTACTTTAGTATTTATAAAAAGATTTGAAACTGCCTCTTAGTTTTTAAATAAATTTGATTGAGGAATATTTAACCTATCATTTATCTTTCCCCTTAAAGTGTATTTAAAATGGTAGATGGGGGCAGTTGAGTTCACCTGCCTTGGCAAAACAAAACAGCAGCTGCCAATTACCTTCCTTTAGAGTGATCATATGATTGGTCACTTCTCCCTTCTCCTTCCCATCTCATTTCCCTGGTTCTGGGTAGAGGGGGGGAGACGTGTCTTGACCTGCTTGAGAAAGTTTTATTTCTGTGACTATGCATGTGAGACAGAGAAGATTCAGAATAAATCTCACGAAGAAAGGTATGGGAAGAAAGTCAGACTTAGCAATGTGCATGAAACAATGATTTTTAGAGAAATGCACATATTTCATAGAAAAACTAAAGCCCAGTGGTACTCATAAGTAGAACAGATTTAAGTTACTAGATAGGAAGAATGAATTATATCAATTTTACTGATTAGATTATTCATTATTTTTAATGTACTCTTGCTTGCATTAACCCATATTTCACAGTAATAACAAAAGCATTTTCAGTGAAAGTAAAATTCAATATTTTAATGATTTTACCTAGGAGAAATAGTGCCAAAGGAAAAAGCTAAACAGTTATGTTTTGTGGACAGTGGAGCTGAAACAAATGTGAATAATAAATGGATATAGAGTACTTACTATGAAAGACAAGAGTTTCCTTGGAAACTGAGGAATACCAAAATAGTCTGCTTCTTAATGTGGCAGACGAAGTGTTAAAAATTAAAGCTAGTATTTATTGAACACTGGCTGTGGGTGCAAGTCTTTATCTGTATAGCACCTTATTCTCATACCACCCCTGGTAGGGCCTTACTTTTATCCCCCTGTGAGAAAGCGTGAGAGTTGAGTAACTCATCCAGCCACCTAGGTCGTAAGTGGCAGAACTGTGGTTCAAGCACAAGTTTGTCTGGCTTCAAGCTCCAGTCTTTTCTTCCTAAGAACACTGAATTTTGTCACATCTAATATCCTTAAAACATCTCTGTGAGATGGGGATGTTTATTACTCTAATTTTACCAAAGGGAATTTAGTTATTTAAAAGCACCTAAAATCATAAAATAGCAATTTAAGGAAATATTATAGGCAAAATTATCATTATGTAGCTTTTATTTTAATGAAGGCTTATCAGTTTGGTGCAGGTATTAATTTCTTCAAGTAAATGTTTTATAAATTATATTTACTTTCAAGGGGTCACCTCAAATGAATAAGCATATTTTGTGTTTGATAGAAAATAAACCGAAAGACTTCAGCTTTTGAAAGAGAAGGATGGTGGAGAATAGCATTAACAGTATGTATATTTTCAGTCTTTCCTATTCAAATTATCTCTATTTCCATTAATATTTTAATCAGCTTACCTTTTAAGTCAATAACACTTAATTGTAAAAAAACGGTGGTTGTTCAGATCTGCATGGGCCTCATTTCATACTTATAATTTATAATGTTAGTATCAGCATATGAATGAGAAACAAGCTTTGAATTTTGAATGCAATAAAAGCTTTGGAAAGTAAAACACTCTAGGAATCCAGGTGGCTTTATAAAATATCTAGGTAAGGTTATGACTTTAGGATTTTGGTGAGATTGCACAAGAAAGAAAGCATACATTCTGGAAAGGTGTTTGGTTTCAGGTTTTACTTAGATGGTATAGACCCTGTGATAATGGTTGTTAATATGTCAGTCTATGAAAGCAAGATGGTAATACCTGGAAGAAGAATGACCAGAAGGTCCCCCTCCAAAGAGACAGTTTTTATATTGCAGATATATTTTCTGTAAATACTCTTCAACAACAGAGGGACTTTATGGGTCAGAGCCTTCTTGGAATTGAATTAATTTTAATGGCAGAACTGAGCTAATGCTTAGTGGAAAGATGGCCAGAAAAGCAGCAGCGACTAAATCTTCAGTTCTGGCCATTCATCCATACCATGGTTGTGATTTGAAACCCCTTATTGGACTTAAAAGACTATATGCTCTGCCAGTTCATTCTCAGTCTCAGGTTGCCATCCTTTAGCTTTCCACTTGAGGGCTAGAGAGAAATGTAGTACCTACTAAGTGGAAGTAGGATAGCTTAGTTAGTCAAGAAACTATCCTGAGTGGTCTTACTAGAGGCCTGAAATGTATAGTCAGAGTTGAATGCAAGTTTAAGTATATTCCTGAAGTTACCTTTTAAAGAGTTAAACTTCAACTCTAACCCATTTGCTAGAATCCAGCAGTTGTTTCAGAAAGGAAATAATCATGATTATTTTGAAATATCGTTTGGTCAAAAGTGTTTATTATATTTGATATAATTTCATTAAACTTGAAAACAAAGAAAAATGCTACTTAGGAATGATCTTTCCAAGGGGGTCATTCCTGCTTTAGGAGAAGTTGCAGGTTTACACAATGATCTTAAAACTGATGTCAATTTTCCACAGAATACTCCAATACCTGGCACTTACCACTTGAAAACTTTTATTGAAGAATCCCTATTAAATCCAGTGCCAGCAACCTACAATTTTAAAAATGAAGGAAGGAAAAAGCCACCTCTTGTGCAAAGAAACAATCCAGTCCTAAATGATCTTCCACAGTACATGCCTCCTGACTTCCTGGACCTGTTAAAGAAGCAAGTTGCTACTTACTCATTCAAAGACAAACCACGGCCAAGCCCCAGCACACTAGTTTATAAAGATGAGGTAAAGCACTACTAGCAGATTGGTTTTTGTGGGAAAGCTACTAAAAGCCCCTGAGAAAATATTCTTTATACATAGAGTATATCTTTCCCCAGGAAAAAATGGGAAACCTTTAGGATGTCATATTTCCTATAGAATCAAACAAAGACTGCCTGATGTGCAAATGTGTCCAATGAGATTTTTTCCTGTGAGGTCTTCTTAACCTAAGGAGAATACATGGGGAGAAATTTTCCCTCCTGGGCAACTCTTGGCAGTATTCCCCTAGCCTGGGGAGCCTCTGGGATCTTATCTGTGATTGGGCCATGATCTAGTCTCTTCAAGCAGTTTATGCAGTGAACCCTCTTCTTTTAAAGAGAAAATGCTGCCTCTTGGTGAGTATCCTTATTAGAGCGTGAATATAACTATATACCACAGGGAAGCTTTTAAAAAATTTTCTTGTAGAAATGAGCACATGTTCCCAGGAGGGTCAGCATGTACTCTCATCTCCACCAGTTCATTCATAACATTGATAATACAGAGCACTACTGTGCTCACAGCCCTGCACGAGGCTCTGTGGAAGGAAGATGTGCCTGACTCAGAAATATTTAAGTAGCAGTACAAGACAAAATATATCAAGTGCTGAGGTAAATAGTGTAGCAGGAAGTGCCAAGGGAGAGTTCAATGTAGGCTGAATTAAATGGCTGGAAAGCTCCATGGATTAAGTAGGACTTAACTGGACCTTGACTAATACATGTCTTTTATGTGGTTCTTAATGATTTACTATGGGCTTCCAAGCATATGTTCTTGGTTCCTTCTTCCTTAAGCATTCTGAAATAGGTAGAACAGATGTTATCTCCATTTTAAATGCAAGAGAACTGAAGTGAATAGAGACTAACTTGTTAAAAGGCACATTGCTAATAAATAAGTAGGTAAGGCAGAAATTTTAACTGAAGGCTTCTGAGCCCAAATTTGATCCTCTTTCCAGTCTACCATGTGCCCCCACTTTGAATGAGGGGTGGAATTTGGATAGCTGGAATCCAAAGGAGGCACTTCAAGGGGAGGAGCATAGCATTGTTGAAGGCATGGAAATGGCAGGAACATGGCCTGTTCAATGGATAGAGTTGTGACTTGGACTTTGTTACTTGGGACTTGGGGCACTTGTCTCAGTTCTCTGTGCCTTAATATCTCCCATTTATAAAGAAGCTAATAATAGTATCAATCTTCACAACTTCATCAGAATATTATTGTGATAACCTGAGAAGAAATGTATTGCAACTTGAGGTTGAATTAAGTACAAGGGGTTGTGATTGCTAAGGTAGACAAGAAATTTTCAGCAGGATGAGTGCATGTCATATCCAATGTATAGATGCTTTCTACTACTTTGCAAATTATAGCTTTGAAACAGAATAGAATGGTAAGTATCCATTGAGTAAATCTTATCCTGTTTGCTTAAATGGCTGGTTGTAAACTCTAAATTATACTAGGACCTTTACAGCTTGGTATCAGGTAACCAAGCTACATGTGAAATTGTTCTGGTCAGCTTAATGCAAAGTCATTCTTTCTTATTGTCCTCTGCCATTTACTTCCCTTCTGCTTCCTCTCTTCTTACTTTTATGGGTCTCTGAGGGTTGGCCAATGGCCCACTGTTGAAAGGAGAAAACATACAAGGTTGGTATTATGCAAAACTAAAAGTTTTAAAAGACTAAAAAAGTTTGGCTTACCCAGAAGAATGGATAAAACCTTCTGAAAACACACTTTCCCTGTTTCTTTTCTTTTCTCCTTTCTTCCCTACCTCCTACAAAGAATTAAGCTGCAGAAACTGGAAGAATTCAGTGTTTTCCTAATTTTCTATTCCAAATGTATATGATAATGTGTTCACAAGAGGAAAGATATTCCAATGTAATATTGTTTAATCACCAATAAAACTCAACTCTAGTGTTTTAAGAGCAAAACTCAGTGGAATAATTTGAATTTGTTGATACAGTATACATTATTATTATTTCAGATAGAACAGTGTGCTCAAGCTTCATAATTTTACTAGAATATTCACTATTTACATCTTATCACTGCTGCTTTTTATTCATAAGAAAGTTTAATACTTTTAATACCTTTATTCTGTAGCATGTAATTCAACTGGAGGATCTATATAAAAGTCTTATGAATACATATGTATGTATTTGTGTGTATGTGTATGTGCATGCATAGACTCATCTATATCTGGCCCTTTCCAAAGAGGGTTTGAGGTGGCCCCACAAGTTTTACAATAACCTTTTTCTTATCAGAGAAATAATAAATTTTCATTGTGGAACATATGTACAAAGTGGGACCATCTCTCCCCACATATATGGTTTCCCCCTAGTATTGCAGTCCTCCACTGACTGCTGGGTTACTCCTTATTTATTGATGAAATTAGCTCACTTCCCTCACTGTCACTCTTTCCACTACTCCTGTCATAATTTCAGTGTACATGTAAAAGATCTTCCAATAAACTGGCTTCTCAGTTTCTTGAACTCTCCTCTACTACGGTCACTCCTTAGATTTTTTTTTTCAAGACCAATAATTTCAACTCTCCAGAATCTCTGCCTGAATCCTCCTCTCTGACTGTATTCTAGTCCTAACCCTAACAATTTTCCATTCCCCTCAGCCTACAATCCTTTGCTTCTCCCACCTTTTCTCTACTCTCAACCCCTGTCTCTTCCTTGCAAAACTTAAATTCCATAGTTAATCAGTATAGCTACTCCCTACATGTACTGTCAGTTCCCTCGCCCCTGACTGCTCATCTCTTACATGTTTGGCAAAGCCACAACCCTGGTTAAATCTAACTCTCTGTGCTTTGTACCTGATCCATGTAGCTGAGTGACTGGCCTCATTTTAAATTCTTCACCTCCTGTGGGCACTGAAGGGACTTCCCTAGTTCATTTGCTTTTCCATTCTCCTGGGTGGCTTATCTCACATCTCCCCTCTTTTCAAGCTTCTAACACCTTCTCCCCAATCCTCATTCTTGCTTCTCAGCCTTTCATGCCATCTCTGCTCCTCCCTTGATCGCTTCATCTTGGAGTGCCCCAGACACTCAGACCTCTTCTCTATCCGGTCTTACTCTCTGGAGGGTGATCTCGTCCAGTCTCAAGGCTGTGAACACCATCTGTTTGTTGGTGATTGCCAAATTTGTATCTCCTGCCTAGACTTCTCTCTTGAAATCCAAACTTGTATATTCAATTGCCTTTTCAGCTTCTCCACTTGTATATCTAATCCAGGGTTTCTCAGCCTCAGCACTATTGACATTTTGGGCAGGATGAATCTTTGTTGTGGGGGACTATTCTGTACATTGTAGCATGTTTAGCAGCATTCCTGGCCTCTACTCATTGGATGCCATAAGCCATCTCCCCTCTCAGCTGTAACAACTAAAACTGTCTCCAGACATTGCCAAATGTCCCCAGGGGAGCAAAAATGTTCCTGGCTGAGAACCACTGGGTTAAAGCATTGTGGTAGTGGGTGTGATCTGAGTGGTTTTTCCTCAGGGAAAAACCTATTGTGAGCTGGCTTCATTTTTTTTTTTTTTCCCCACTCTACCACCCTAGCTAGAGTGCAGTGGTGTCATCATAGCTCACTGCAACCTCAAACTCCTGGTCTCAAGGGATCCTCCTGCTGCAGCCTTCCAAGTAGCTGGGACTACAGGCATGCACTACCACGCCTGGCTAATTTTTTCTATTTTTAGTAGAGACGGGGTCTCCCTCTTGCTCAGGCTGGTCTTGAACTCCTAACCTCAAGCAATCCTCCAGCCTTGGCCTCCCAGAGTGCTAGGATTACAGGCGTGAACTACCAGGTCTGGCCCTGGCTTCATTCTTGACTTCATCTTTTAGTACTCCTTCTCACTCTCTTCCTGACCCACTGGCCTCCTGCCTATGCCTTGAACTCAGTACTCATACTCTTACTTTGGGGTCTTTGCACTGATGTTCCTTTTTCTGGAATGTTCTTATCCCAAATATCTTCATGGCTCACTCCCTCTTTTTCGTCAAGTCTTTGTTCAAGTGTCACCTTCTCAGTGAGCTCCATTTAAATTTGCTACTCAACACTCCAGATCTTCCCTAACCTGCTCTTATTTTTTTTTCCTGGGCTCCTGTAGCCATCAAGTAAGTATACTATATAATTTACTTACACTCAACATTTATTATTTGTTGCCTATCTTATCCCATGAGAGTGAAGCTTAATGAGAATATGAATATTAATATTTATCTGTTTTGCTCACTGTTATATCTCTGCCTCTAGAACAGTGTCTAACAATTAATATTTGTTGAATCTGTGAATGAATTGATTGCTCAGATATCTGAAGTCTGATTGGGTCTTATTTGTTTCCTTCTGTGAGTGTGATTATCTTTGTGTGTCACTGATTGCTTTGGAAATTTATTTCTGTGAATTCCCCAAGGTTTAAGGTTTGCTTTTGCTTCTGTTAATATTTAAGGGGACTACCAGTCTGGTACCACTTAAAATGCATTGCTTATGTCTTCTTGAATCACCCCAATGATGTCAATTTAGACTGGAATTCATGAAAGAGATTAGCCCATGGTTATAATCTGTTAGGGATGGGTGTCTTCTCCCTCCCAATTCAGTGCCAAGACAACTCTCCTGCAGTCCCCTTGGCAATAGAATGAGGTGGAAAAGTTTACTTTCAGGATATACCCTTTTAGGGTCTCAAATTCCTGTGGGCATTAGACTCCCTCCACCCTCCACCTCCAGACCAGACTCTGACCGCTTGATTTGAGAGCTCTGGAAGTTCCTTTAAACCCAGTTCTGTTCTTCTGCTGAGTTTAATCTGGACCAACAAACATCCTTTGGACAAAATTGAGCCATTTATCTCCCTAGCTTCTTGCTATTTCCTATGATCTTAATAATTTTATATCTTTTTTAAAAACCCTTTTTTGGTTTGTTTTTAATATTTTATCCTTCATTTCTAGTTGTCTGTAGTGGGAAGGTCATCATCCAAATAACCTGTCATTAGCAGAAACCAGAACTTTTTATTTTTAGAAATATATTGTGAACCTTTTCCACACCATCATGTATTCTCTACACATCATTTTTCATTGTTGCATAGTACTTTCCTGTATGGGTGTATCCTAATGTAGTCAGCCATTCCCTGCTGTTAGTCATAGAGTAGAAATTGTTCAGAACAAACGAAGTCTAATTCTTTTGAGATGCATTGCCCAAATGTCCTTCAGAAAGGTTGTGCTATTCCTCAACTCCACCTTGCAGAGTATAAGTCCATAACCATTTTAAATGCATCATTTACATTTTCAACTAGAAACATGGATCAGGTGACTTAAATGGAGGAGTTAAAGTATAAGCTAGGGGAACTTCAGAACAACCTGAAGTCAGCTCAGTCTGTGCCAGTCCCAGCATGGTTCCAGAATCTCCCTACAGTGGATGGAACAGGGAGAAGATGCTGATACTGCCTCAGTCTGTAGCCAGTGAGTCAGTACTGAACAAGGTCAGTCAATTCAAAAAAAGGTAGAGTGCTACCACTGTGAAGATGCAAGGGAGTTTCCAGAAAATGCTGATTACTAACTGTGGCTTCATCGCTTGCATGAAATGGTGAAAATGAGTCATGTTCTCTTATAATCCAATTAAAATAGATATTCTGGTTTAAAAATAAGCAAAGGACATGAACTGGCAATTCACAAAGAGCTATGCCAATTGCTAAAAATCATAAAGTGATGCTTGGCTTCAACTAATAATTACAAACAAATAACAATAGTGAGACACAATTTTCACCTATGAGATGATCAACAATATAAGTACTGTATGTTGATACCCAATATTGACAAAGGGGATAAGAAACAGCTATTCTTATATATTTATATGAATACAATTGGTATAAATATTTTGGAGAGTAATTTGGTAACCTAGCAGTATTTTAAATGCACACATAGCCTTACATTCACCAACGCCACTGTCAGGAATTTACCCTAGGGATGGTCTTACTAAAGTATAGTGTGTTATTTATATAATACCACAGTTTTGTTTATAATTTTATTTAACTAGAGGACTACTTAAATAATGTTACATCCATACAAGGGCATACTGTGTAACCATTAAAAATAATGAGGTAAATCTACATGTGTTTGTGTGGAAGTGTCTCCAAGTTGTTATTAAATGAAAAAAATCAAGGTGCAGGTGATATTTATAGTATAATCCTATTTGTATAAATGAAAACAAATATACATATATGTGATGTTAAATGCTTACTTTTACTGAGAGATACTTACATAATCATTAACAGTGGTTCCATTTGGAAAGTAGAGATTAGACAGCGGGCAGGGAGACTATTAATTTTTTTTCTGTACCTCTTGAATTGTTTTCAGTGCATAAGTAATACTTTTTTTCAATTATACTCATTTGTAAAGAACTCAAATTTTTTTCCAACTAACATTTTTTTTTCTCTTAAGTGTTTTCTTTCTTTATATGTTCCATTTTTTAAAATTCTCTTATTTACTTTCTAGGTTGGGAACATTTCAGTGATAATCACAATTAAATAAATGAAATTTAAAATTGTCTGATGCTTCTGTCTAGGTTAGGTTTAGCTTTGCCTTAGAAGATAAAGTTCATATAAAAGGAAACAAATTTGGTGATTCTGTCCCCTCCCTGCCCCAAAAGGTCAAAAGGAGGTAGCCAGGCTGGGAAGGAGCCCCATAGAGACTGAATCAGAGGATCTGTTTTAAGATGTTCAAAAGGCATCTTTGAACAACTGGTTGAGAGACCGAGGTTGAGAAAACCTTGGATTCATTGATCTTTGTTAGCTGTATTTATAGCTGTGATGATGATATCTCTGAAGACGTGCTAATTTGCAAGGTGCAGCATGGTAAAATAACTGCTGAAGGAATTTTCAACAGGATGGTTTTTCATTGAGCAAAGTAGGAACCAAAATTTGTGCCAGAGGAGGGGCTGACTAGTAACGCTGTCACGGTGATGGCAGATGTCAGGATTGGACTTCCTGGGTCCTTCGGTAGCCATCACACATCCCTCGAGGACCCTGCCTCAAGTGGGCAGTGGGTGCAGGAGACTGGAAAAATGGTAACTTTTACTTAGAAAACAACAACAGTGACCCAAATACTCATTTTAGATTCAAAGTATATGATGATTTTGAACACCTCTACTATGTAGATAGAAACTGGTTGGTTAAAGAGGATACAAGTCACTCTGAAAACCCACAACTTAAATGTTACAATAACAAAGAGCAAAATGTAGATAAGATGAAATAATTCATTGTTCATTTACAATGAATTGTAATAAAAGTGGTCCTCAGAGTTGGCTTATTTAGCAGATAGTTTTTGAGGTAGAACTTCTCAAAGAGCCATTGCAAGATAAAGCAGCAATTGTCATTTACAAATATGTCAAGAGTGTGGCAAATTGAAGTGAAATTTGAAAGTTGGATATAGATTTCTCTTGGGGACTGGGACTCACTTGTAGTTCGTAGTGAAAATTACAAGGTACTGGTAAAATTAAGAATAATATCATTGGTATCATTAGGCATGTTTCTGTTTTTTGAGAAATCCCTGTGTTGTCTATTTCTCAGACCTGTAAGAAGTCTGAGCAATGAGTCAGTAATGTTTCTGTATGACACAAGAGGCACTGCCTTCAGAGCACTCCCTTCTTAATAAGACCTGTCCTCAGGAGAAACTATTCAGCCAGAGCCTGCCTGACCTGAGGGAGGAGAAACACCAACTCTAACCAGCTCTGTATCCTGTGCCACCTGAGGGTGAAGGGGGAGCTGAGAAGCATGTGGAGTTCGCAGACCAGAGGTCCAGGCTCACTAAAAGGCTGAGACCTAATTATAGGACTCTAGAATGCTTCCCCTCCCCCGACACCTCACCACATTACTGAAGGTCTATTTACAGCAGTTCCTTTCACCCAATACAGCATGTCTGGCTATCAAAAAAAAAATTACATTTACAAAAAGACAAAAGACACAGGTTTAAGAGACAGAGCGAGCATCACAATCAGTCATGGCAAGGATGTTGGAAATTTCAGAGCAGTAATTTAAAATAACTATGATTAATATGGTTAATATGGTAAGAGTTCTAGTGGATAAAGTAGACAACATGCAAGAACAGATGGGCACTATAAGCAGAGAGATAGAAACCCTAAGAAAAAATGAAAAAGAAATGCTAGAGATCAAAAACACTGTAACTGAGATGAAGAATGCCTCTGATGCATCGGTACATTGGACACAGCAGAGGAAAGAATCTCTGAGCTTGAAGATATCTCAGTAGAAATCTCCAAAACTGAAAAATAAAGATAACAAGGACTGAAAAAAAAAACCTGGAATATCCAAGAACTGTGGGACAACTACAAAACCTGTAATATATGCAAAATAGGAACATAAGAAGGAGAAGAAAGAGAAAAAGGAGGAATAGAAGAAATATTTGAAACAACAGTGACAGAGAATTTTCCCCAATTAATGTCAAAGACAAAATCACAGATACAGGAAGCTCAGAGAACATTGAGCAGGAAAAATACCAAAAAGCACAACTAGGTGTATTCAAACTACAGAAAATCAAAGATAAAGAAAACACCCTGAAAGAAGTCAGAGGGAAAAAACACCTTACCTATAGAGGAATCAAGATAAGCATTATATTTGATATCTTCTTAGAAACCATGCAGTCAGGAAGAGAGTGGAATAAAGTATTTTAAGTGTTGAGAGGAAAAAACCCACCAACTTAGAAATCTGTACTCTGTGAAATTATCTTTTGAAAGTGAAGGAGAAATAAAAACTTTCTTAGACAAACAAAATAGAGGAAATTAGTTTCCAGTAGACCTGCTTTGCAAGAAATGATCAAAGAAGAGAAGGAAAACTAATATGCTAAGAAAGTAGAGAAAATGGAATCATACAAAATGCTCAGTTAAAACAACAAAAGGCAGAAAAAGAGAAGACAAAAATAAGAGCAAAGAGCAAGGGCAAGAAATAGAAAACAGTAACAAATATGGTAGATATTAATTTAACTGTTAACACTTTGAACATCAGAGGTCTATATTCACAGAGATTGTCAGCAAGACAAAAATTGTCAAAAATACAAGACCCAACTATATGTTGTCTACAAAAAGTCCACTTTAAATGTAAAGACACATATAAATTACAAATAAATGGATGGAATATGCCTGTAGTCCCAGCTGCTTGAGAGGCTGAGGTAGGAGGGTTACATGAGCCAAGGGATTAGAGACCAGCCTAACAGAGTGAGACTCCATCTCTAATAACAACAAAGAAAGACATGGATGGAGAAAGATATGCTAACACTAATCAAAAGAAAGGAGCCATAAATGCAACCATAAAAAACCAAACAATTCCATTAAAAAGTGGGCAAAGGACATGAATAGATAATTCTCAAAAAAAGTCATGCAAATGACCAACAGGTATTTGAAAAAATGCACAATATCACTAGTCATCAGGGAAATGTAAGTCAAAACCACAATGAAATATCATTTTACTCCAATTAGAATGGCTATATTAAAAGACAAAAATAACAGATGCTGCCGAGGATGTGGAGAAAAGGGAACTATTATACACTGTAGGAGTGTAAATTAGTACAATCACTAAGGAAAACTGTATGGAGATTTTTCAAAAAACTAAAAATAGAAATACCATAAATCCCACTACTGGGTATTTATCCAAAGGAAAATAGAACTACCATAAATCCCAGTGCTGGGTATTTATCCAAAGGAAAAGAAATCAGTTTATCAAAGGGATAACTACACTTGCATGTTTATTGCGGTACTATGCACAATAGCAAAGATGTGTAATCAACCTAAGTGTCCCTGGACAGGTGAATGGACAAAGAAAATGTGATATGTATACACAATGCGATACTATTTGGCCATAAAGAAGAATGAAATCATGTCATTTGCAGCAACATGGATAGAACTAGAAGTTACTATGTTACATGAAATAACCCAGGTGCAAAAAGAATATTGCATGTTCTCACTCATGTGGGGCTTAAAATGTTGATCTCATAAAGGTGGAGAGTAGAATGATAGATACTAGAGGATGGGAGGGGGGATGAAGAGAGGTAGGTTAACAGACACAAACACACAGTTAGTTAAAAGGTATAAGTTCTACCTTTTGACAACAGAGTGGAACGAGCATAGTTAACAACAATGTATTGTATATTTCAAAGTAGCTAGAAGAGAGAACTTGAATTGTTCCCAACACATAGAAATGATAAATACTTAAGATGATGGACACTTCAAATACCCTGACTTGATGATTACACATTCTATTCATCTAACAAAATATCAGGTATGCCCAATAAATATGTAAAATATCTTTTATCAATAAAAAAGAAAAAAGAGACAGAAGGAGTGACTATATTAATTTCAAACAGAGCAGACATCAAAGCAAAGAAAGTTATCAGGGATAAAAGGGGGCATTACATGATGATAAAGGTGTGAATATTCCAAGAAGACATAACAATCTGGCGATATGTATGTGCCTAACAACAGGGCATCAAAATATATGAGGCAAGAACTGATAGAACTGCAAGGAGAAATAGATAAATCCTCTATTATAATTGAAGATTTAAACACTCTTTTATCATAAATGGACAGATCTAGCAGGCAGAAAATCAGTAAGGACATAGTTGAACTCAACATCATCAATCAACTGGATATAATTGATGTCTATAGACTACTTTATCCAGATAGCAGAATACACATTCTTCTCAAACTTACTTGGAACATTCACCAAGCAAGACCACATTCTGGGCCATAAAACAAACTTTAATAAATTTAAAAGAATAAAAATCATACAATGTCTGGTCCCAGACCATAATGGAATTAAACTACACATTAATAATGGGAGATAACTGGAAAACTCCCAAATATGTGGAGAGTAAACAATGTACTTCAAAGTAACACATGGATCAAAGAAGAAATCACAAGAGAAATTTAAAAATATTTTGAACTAAATGAAAATGAAAACACAATTTAACAAAAGTTGTGGGATGTAGCAAAAGCAGTGTTTAGAGGGAAACTTATAGCATTGAATGCATGTATTAGAAAAGAAGAAAGACCAAGAAGCAATCATCCAAATTTCCACCTAAGGAAACTAGAAAAAGAAGAGTAAATTATATACAAAGTAAGCAGAAGAAAAAAAAATAATAAAAATTAGAGCAGAAGTCAATGAAATTGAAAACAGGAAATCAATGAAACCAAAAGCTGGTTCTTTGAAAAGATCAGTAAAATTGATAAACTTCTATCCAAGCTAAGAAAAAAAGAGAGAAAACACAAATGACTAATATTAGACATGAAAGAGGGGACATCACTATAGATCCCATGTACATTAAAAGAATAGTAAAGGAATATTATGCATGACTCCATTACCACAAATTTGATAACTTAGATGAAATGGACCAACTCCTTTAAAGACACAATCTCCCAAAACTTGCACAAGAAGTAGACACTCTGAGTAGGCCTATATCAATTAAAGAAATTGCATCAATAACTAATAACCTTTCAAAACAAAAAAATGCCAGGCCCAGATGGGTTCACAGGTGAATTCTACCAAACATCTAAGGAAAAGATTATGCCAATTCTCTACAATCCCTTCAGAATTTAGAAACAGAGGACATATGTCTTAACTCATTTAATGAGTCCAGCATCCCCCTAATACAAAAACCAGGCAAAGACATTACAAAAAAAGAAAACTATAGACTAATATCTCTCATGAAAATAGATGTGAAAATCCTCAACCAAATATTAGTAAGTCAAGTCCAACCATGTGTAAAAAGAATTATACATCATGACCAAGTGGGATTAATCCCAGGTGTGCAAGGTTGATTGAACATTTGAAAATCAATCTAGGCCGGGCGCGGTGGCTCACACCTGTAATCCTAGCACTCTGGGAGGCCGAGGCAGGCAGATCATTTGAGCTCAGAAGTTCAAGACCAGCCTGAGCAAGAGCGAGACCCCGTCTCTACTAAAAAAAGAATAGAAAGAAATTAGCTGGATAACTAAAAAATATATATAAAAAATTAGACGGGCATGGTGGCACATGCTTGTAATCCCAGCTACTTGGGAGGCTGAGGCAGAAGGATCCCTTGAGCCCAGGAGTTTGAGGTTGCTGTGAGCTAGGCTGACGCCATGGCACTCTAGCCCAGGCAACAGAGTGAGACTCTGTCTCAAAAAAAAAAAAAAAAAAAGAAAATCAATCTAATCTATCAATCATATCAACAGCGAAAGAAGAAAGTCACGTGATTGTATCAATAGATGCGGAAAAGACATTTGGCAAACTCCAACACCCATTCATGATAAAAATTCTCAGTGAACTAGGAATAGAGGGAAACTTCCTCAGCTTGATAAAGAATATCTACAAAAAACCTGAGCTATTTATTTTTGTTGTTGCTGTGATTGCCTTTGGGGTCTTCTTCAAAAATTCTTTGCCTAGGCTGATATCTAGAAGGGTTTTTCCCACATTTTCTTCTAGAATTCTTATGGTTCCATGCCTTACATTTAAGTCCTTTATTCATCTTGAATTAATTTTTGTAAGTGGTGAGAGATATGGATCCTGTTTCATTCTTCTGCATGTGGCTATCCAATGCAGAATTCCCAGCACCATTTATTGAATAGGAATTCTTTTCCCCAGTGTATACTTTTGTCTGCTTTGTCAAAGATCAGTTGGCTGTATGTGAATGGTTTTATTTTTTTATTTTTTATTTCAGCATATTATGGGGGTACAAATATTACGGT
>VBSM01002608.1:138581700-138596290 GCA_008086735.1 Cheirogaleus medius
GCCTCAGCCTCCCAGAGTGCTAGGATTACAGGCGTGAGCCACCGCGCCTGGTCACTCAGTTGGATTTACTCTCTCCCATATCTTTGATCTTTTAGCACTGATTACAGTGGTTTATGTTAGAATGGTTTGGGTTGGCACCTCTCACTTCTGCTGGTCAGGGACCATTCCTCTCTGTATTCCCTACCACTAGCACTGCACTTTACCCGAGAGCAGGCTCGCTAAGTAGTTGAATTGATTTCTTGAATCTAGTACATTTAAAATGTGAACAACTGGGCAGCATTTTCCTATGTACAATTTCAGACATATCGTCTATAAAATTCACCATGAAAAGTGAATATCCGTTGAATGTTTTGAAGCGCCACCTTTTAAAATGTACGTTTTCCACTGTTAGAGAATAAATTATACAATGTTGTATGGTCATAAAATAAGGGATTATGAATGACAGATAATAAAGGAAGTTTATGACCTGTATTAATCTATTATTGTTGTCCTTATCCATTCTGTGTAGTCTCTTCAGCTTTCCCCGGGGCAATACGATGTGCTTCCTGCACCAGTTCCCAAGTATGCTTCTAGGTAATTATATACTTATTAATTAAGCTATTTTTAATCATTGCACACATGCTTTTCTATTTGCATACTCATATACCAATATTCATGGCTTTTAAACCTCATTTATGCACCTCACATACAGATTAGCATTTCTAAATATTTAATGAAAGATGGGGAATAAGTTAACAAAGATCTTCACTTTAAAAAAATAGATTTAGAGGGCCGGGCGCGGTGGCTCACGCCTGTAATCCTAGCACTCTGGGAGGCCGAGGCGGGTGGATAGCTCAAGGTCAGGAGTTCGAAACCAGCCTGACCAAGAGCGAGACCCCGTCTCTAAAAAAAAAAAAAAAAAAAAAAAAAAAATAGATTTAGAAAATCATGTTTTTCTTTTCTTTTTTAAATATAGGAGCTTCATATTTCGTTCTACAGTTCAAAGATTCCCAACAAGCTACTTCATTCCTGTAAGTATAATGTGGACAGTTAATTTATGGTGAATTTGATGTTTAAAATACACAGTGAATCCTTTTGACATATTAAGATTTTGCCCATTGTAGTAGAAAAACTATGAATAATTAATGTAATTGATTTAAAGTACGTCTGAAGATACTAGGGATTTCAATGTAAGCAATCCATTTGTGGCGAATTAGAGGAAAATGTTTACTTTCTTCAGGTCTTGACTCAAATACCACTTTCTCAGTAAGGTATTCCCTAGTTACCTATTCAAAATTTCCAGTTCCCTTCCTTGGTTTATTTTTCTCCATAGCATTCATCACTGTCTAATACACTAAACTTTAAAATTTACCTATCCTGTTTTTATCTGTCTCCCCCACTAGAAGGTAAGCTTCATGAAGGCAGGGATTTTTGTCCTGTATAACATCTAGAAAAGTGGGTGGCACATAGTATTTGTTGAATTAATTAATTAAATCATCAGAGATAGTCCGGGAGCGGTAGCTCACACCTGTGGGAAGCTGAGGTGGGAGGATCGCTTGAGGTCAGGAGTTTGAGACCAGCCTAGGCAAGATAGCCAGACCCCACAAAAAATTAAAAACTTAGCCAGGCATGGTGGTGCATGCTTATAGTCCTAGCTACTCAGGAGGCTGAGGTAGGAGGATTGCTTGAACCCAGGAGTTTGAAGCTGTAGTGAGCTCTGATTTTGTGCCACTGCACTCTGGCCTGGGTGACAAAGTGAGAACCTATCTTAAAAAAAAAAAATGATATAAATAATCCAAAAGAATGAGAAAATATAAAATTGTTTTGTCTTAATTTGATGGACTATAGCTATTTATTTGTAATTACAAACTCCGGATCAAAAAAGACCAGATAGCAAGCATCTGAAAGAGGAATTGAGGTAACCGAACAGGGCTCAGAAACAGACTCTACAATATACAGGATTTTTATGTTTGATAAGATGACATGACAAGTCAATAGGGAAAGCAAAGGATATATTGTGTTGGACAATTGATTAAATAACTTGGAAAAATTGAGTTAGAGTCTCACTTCATACCACACATTAAAATAAATTCCATATTGACTAAAGCATTAGATACTTTTGAAACTCTAAAACCAGAGAAAATATGTGAGTATATATATAATCTTAGGATAAAATAGACTTTCTGAAACGATAGTAATGAAAGAAATTTCAACATTAAAGAAGTATTAGATTTGATTATAAAACTTTTAAAATTTTTTGTATATCAGACAAACTATAAACCAAGTTAATGGGCAAATGCAGATTAGGAAAAGTATTTTCGACATACACGGCAGATAAAGAGTTAATAGCCTTATATGTAAAAATCCTCATAACAATCTATAAGAAAAACATCAGTAGAAAAATAAAAGGGATAAAGGCCATAAATGGACAATTCATAAAACTAGAAATTCAAGAAAAGTGAAAAATCTTTGGCTCTCACTTACATTTAAGTGTGAGAAACTGGAAGGCTGATGGAAAGCTCTCTGTATGTGAGTGGGGTAGATGGCTATTAATAGCCCCCAAAGATATGCCCACGTCCTAATGCCCGGAACCTATGAATGTTACAGTATACGGCAAGGACTTTCCTGACATGATTAAATTAAGGATCTTGAGATGGAGAGATTATGCTGGACTACCAGGGTGGGCTCTAAATGCAATCCCAAATGTCCTTATAAGAGAGATGTGGAGGGAGATTTCACACAAACACACACAGAGGAAGAGAAGGCAATTTCAGATACGGAGCGGAAGATTGTAGTGCTGCAGCCACAAGCCAAGAAATGCTGGTGCCCACCTAAAGCTGAAAGGGGCACCAAACAGATTCTCCCCTAGAGCCTCCCAAGTGAGCATGGCCCTGCTGATGCCTTGATTTCAGTCTAGTGAAACTGACTTCGGACTTCAGCCTCCAGAACCATGAGAGAATAAATTTCTGTTATTTTAAGCCACCGAGTTTATAGTAATTTGTTACAGCAGCCATAGGAAACGAATATAGGTGGAGATGATCTCCAGGTGGGTTTCACAGTGGGGTGGAAGGGACGTGGACCTGGCTTTTCCTTTGGTAGCCCATAAATATCTGTATCTGTAGGTCTTTTCTCTGGGACACGTTAACTGCTTCAGAATGACTTGTCAGCCTCCTGCCTGGGGTATAAGCCAGTTGCCAGTGTTCTGGGACCCGAGTCGGGGAAGGGGCTCAAGGGTCTTACTATTTGGCATTTAGAGGTTTATTTAATTCCAGTTTTCAGTAAAGGCCCCTGTCCTCATAGTTGTGGGGCTCCTGAGTCCAGATCTCTGGTGCAGTCTCCCCAGAAACTAAACCCCGTCTCGTATGGGGCCGTGGGGAGGGCAGTTGCCTGCCAGCTGGGGTCCAAGGGCAACAGGGACATGCGTGTAAACGTTCAACCAGACCTCCTGCTTTCAGGTCCATCCCACCCCAACCTCACGGTGCCTGGTGCTTCAAATTCCAGAGCTTTTCTTGGGTTCTGTGGAGCAGATCAGCCCCTTCTCATTGGCATGCCCTCCCCACGCACTTAAGTTTCTGCTTTCTGTGCCCTGCTAAGTCAGCCACCACTCCTCCTAACTGCTCCCCCTCTTCCAAAAGTCTGTCATCATCTCTCGCTGGCTGTTGTCTCCTCTCTTGGCTCTTTGTGAACGTGCGTGTATAGGTGTGTGTGCGGGAGGGGAGAGTTAAGCCTTTGTTAGCGGATGGGAGAGGAACGGAGAAGTGCACGTGTTCAGTGGGCTTCGGCAGCCACGGCACCAGGTGTCTTCCCCACTGGGTGATATCATATTTCCTCTGAAATATATGTTTTAAATTAATGCTGTGAGTTAATAACAATTTGTTTGCTATTAGTAAAGAGTGACTCAATTAAAAATAATTTTCTTTTAGTTCCAGTAGGCTCAGGACAAGCTGCCTGGTGTGTGAAATAGCACAAGGTAGTTGATTCTGATCATTTTTGCCAGTGTTCTCATTGCTTTTATGGAGAAGATTTTTGGAGATCCTTACTATGCCACTTTCACTAATAGCGCCGCATTCATTCCATCTTATAGATAAAAATGATTCACTGATTTAGAACAGCCTGTCCTACAAAAAAGTGAAAAGAATGCCTTTATAGAAAATGTTCCAAGGCTAAGAAATAGCCCAGGGCTGTGATTCATGTCTGTCCTAAGCAAGCATTCCCAGAGCAGAGTTGGGGGTTTGGTTTAGATCCATAAACCCGTAATCTGCAGAGGAAACTCTTTTGATCCCAGCAGTGGGATCCGGTGGAATCTGGTGTGAGTATGGTGAAGAAACAGTGTTTGCTAGAACACCATCTCAAACCTCACTGTGATAAGTCCTTTCATCCTCAGGCCATCATAATGTGCCATTCAACTTTTATCTGAAACCTCACTTGGCTGATTTTATCACTTAGTTTAATTGTTGAGGTTCTTAGAACTGGAAGAAACTTTGTAAATCAATTACTCTATTAGGGTCCACTATGATAATGTGACTACCATTCACTGGGTGTTTTTGGATACCAGGCACAGTGCTCGGTTAATCTTCACAACTTGGTGAGGCAATATTAATTTATCATCTCTGTTTGATAGGTCAGGAAATGGCAATTAATTGCCTGAGATCACATAGTTATTAAGAGATAGAGCTGGGACTTAGTCTGTAGTGGCTTCAAAACCTGGGCTCTAGGTTGTCCTGCCTAGTGAGTGAGACGATCAAGCAACTTGCTGAAGGTTAAGGACTTTAGGCAGTAGGGAGCTGTCCTGGGGCCAAAGCTAAGTGGTCGGTATTGTGCTGTGTTTGGAGTCACAATCCCCCCATGATTGAGGCTTGTTCATGGAGCCAAGTTTGCCTGCTGACCTCTTTTGCAGTAGGATGAGTTCATGTGCAAGAGCTTCTGTCTCCTGGGAGGCCCACTTGTCAGCCTGCTGATTAGGTCCTGATGGTCTGAGAGCCTTATGATGGATGGCACAGTTTACACCCAGTCTGGGAGCCTGGCTACACTGGCTTTTCCTAACTGGCCTTGTTTTTCCTTGGGACACCTTTAGGATGTTAGAATTTCCAGATTTTTCTCCACAAAGCTTCTTTGTAAAAAGTTAGACCTCACTGAGTCTAACTGACTTCTACAGACATTTTTCATCAGTTCCACAAATCATTTTGGATGCTTATGTGTGTGAGATCCTACACCAGTTAGGCGTTGTTGAGGAGATCAATGCAAGTGAGACATTTTATCGGTGCTCTTCCTGCCCTTCAAGAGGGCAGGGATGCTCTAAAGTCAATCACCCAACCAGTGTATATACATACACAAACTTATACATATTAAATGAGAGTCTGTGATTCACAAGGCATGTGTCTGACGAGTGTGGGAACAAATGGTTCAGCATGCACCACTTGAAATATGTTGCCCAAATTAGATACTGATCACTCAAGTTTAATATTATCTGTTAATAGACGCATATGTATCTTCTTCCTTCTGTCAATACAAATAAATGACTGAGGGAAAAAATCTCAATTAATGGAGGTTCAGTAAGCCAAGATTTTGAGGATGTACCTGGGAAAAACACAAACTCCAAACTGGGGCTGTTTTTCTGAAGTGAGGGTTTGGAACTGTAGCATTTTAAAGGGTAGGGTGGAGGGACCTGATGCGGTAGTGGTTACATTCTTGTAGGTCCCAAGAAATCTGCATTTTACATAAAAGAAGGGAGTGAAGGAGGAATCAGTTATGTAGATGGCCCTGCTTAGGTAGAAGAATGTCTAATTCTGTCTTGTCTCCAGTTCTGTTACCTGTAAGATAAACTTGTAATTCATTATTAGTGTGGAATTGCACAGGGTTTAGCCTTAGGTGCTAGATATAGGTGTAAGTTGCATGTCCTTGCTTATGGGGATTAAAAAGAAATTTCCTTAATGAATGATCTGTGGGACTTGTTCTTCATAGGTGCCTGAGGCTTTTACCTTGGCTTTTGTGTAAGGAGGTGAAGGGATGGCCCTGAGACTTCGATTTTCTTTTTACACTTCCAACAGCCACCTCCAACACTTTCCTGTACATTTTACATTCATTTGATAAGCTTCCCGGCAAGTACTAGACTCTAGGTAAAGGAAGGAGAAAAGGGCAGGGGTCAAGAGAAAGCTTGGATGAGGGGAGATACCCACACCCATTCCTCAGAGCCCATTTCCTAAGCAAAAGTCAAAGAAACTGAAGTGCTAGTTGTCCTGTCAGCTTTTGGCTCCAAGAGCCTTTCCACAAGGCATTCATTATTCGAGGGGCCCAGGAAAGGAAATTAGCATTTATTAATATATCTTTCCCACTCACTGCAGCAATGCCTGGAACTCCACAGGTGGAGATTTTGATATGAGAGCCCGAGAGCTGAGACGTGTGTCACTCTTGATTTAACTGCTGAAAAAATTTTTTGTGGTGGATTTCCCCTTTTAGGGAAATGCAAATGTCTTTTAAATGCAAATGTTCCCAAAAGGAGGACTGTATTGGTCAAATTCATACTAAGGCCTTAATGACCTATCAAATTCTCTCCTATTCTCCATCATGCTACCGTTAATACAAATGAGACAAGAATTAGGGCATCCGAGCTAAAGGAAAGGAACTGAAAGGAGGGAGAAATGTAAGAATGCGTCCCAGTCGTTAGACATTTATGTCATTATTAACTATTCTTTCAGTGCATGAAACGTGTGCTATGCTTTTAGACATTCTTCTTAAGATAGTTCCATACAAAATAAGGGAAAATAAAATTTACAAAGAGTTGCTATGTTGGGGATTTTCATGGAAGTTTAACTTGTAAAATAGATAAGTCTGTTGATTCCTAGGAGAGGATCAATTTTGACATAAATGTGAAATAGCATAGTTTCAGAGAAACTCTACAATGATGAATGTTAAAGAAATGGAGTTCCTGTGTATGTGGGATAAAACTGATATTTTTGTGCAATTTGAATATTCTTCTATCACTTAGTATTAAGAGCTGAGGCCTTTAAGACGTGATTAGGCCATGAGGGCTGCCTGCAGTTCCATCGCATTGACAACACCTGGATTTTGGAGAGGACACATTCAAACCACAGCGTGGGCCTGCCATTGGACATCTGCCCCTTGGGCAAAAGATCAGTGGAGTTTATCCTCGAAAAAACTCAGTGAACCTAGAGGAAAGAGAATCACATCCCAACACTTAGGGAACCCCAGGAAAAGACTGGATTACAATTCAGTTGTCTGATCTCAACATATCCCAGCCACATACCCAGAATTCCTACCAGGCAAGTGAGAAAAGCCTCTAACTTGAGCAAGAGCTGGAGATGAACAGACAGAAGGATGGAAGCCTGGTGAAAAATAGAACTCAGGAACTAGAGGGGGAAGATTTAAAAATATATACAATTAGTATCTACAGAGAGACAAGAAAGGGAAAATTATTTTCAACTTAGGATTCTATATTCAGCCAAACTAAAAATCAATTCCTGAAGACAAAGATTTCAAAACATGTAAAAACTCATAAAAATTACCTCTAAAATATTCTTTTTAAAGATGCTGCTGGTGATAAAATACAAAGGGGTAAATTCAGAGAGAGGAAGGCGTGGGATCCAGGAGATAGTGGGTGCAATTTGGGAGAGGAATAGTGAAGAGGTGGCCCAGGTTGACCACTGTGCAGCAGGCTGAGAGAGAAACCAATCGATATTGAGAAAGAAAATAGAGAACTTTAGAAGGAAGATCTCTAAGGAAAAAGGGACTCAAGAACAGCTGATATGATGGGGGAAAAATGAAGAAAATATATATAGCAAAAATGTGTAAGTGAAAAAAACAAAGCACTATTAACTCCAGGTAAAACAAAAGGCTGTATGAGAAGAGAAATGCTATTATATAACTTGGCTCTGTAAGGAATAATATTTATTCAGCAAAACTGATTTTCGATTAAAATATTACTTTGGATGAGGGGAGAGGAGTGGTGGGTAGAGCAAGAGAACCATATTTTCATTTATTTCAGGAAACGGTCAATAGATAATTTCAAAAATATAAATTAAGAAATAACAATAGAAACATACTATTTATTAATAAACTAACTGCCAGAGAACAGCTAAGAGTTAAAAATAGTTGTCTTAGATTCTCTAAAGAGACATGAGTAAAAGATGTTTCTAAGAGTGCTAGTTGTGTGAATGAATCAGTATACTGCAGTGTTATCTTAATAGAACATTATGTCCTCCATTCTGTGCCGCATGCTATACACTCTCAAAAACAAAACAAATACCAGTGACTTCTGTGTTTCATTATAAGCCTTTTGCTACCAGTTGTTTTAAAATACTATTTCTCTATCAATTTAATAAGATATCTTAAAACTGAAGTTAAAATATATTTTAAGACATATTAAAAATGTTAGAGTACAAATAAATGAATAAATTATAGAAAATTTGGAAAATATTGAAAATTATATTCTAAAAATTTCACACTACTCATATGCAAACAATAGTGTTAATTTTTTTCCCTTTTTTTCTCTACAGTTTTAAGAACATAGTTGTGATCATGATGCACTCTCATTTCATATGCTTTTTGACTTAGTGTATCTTTCACTTCCATGCTATTAGAAATCCTTTTAAACACATGATCTTGAAACATCTTGCCAAACCTTTTTAAAAAGTATTGGACTAATTTTACACTTCTGCCAGCAATCATAAGTGTGTACACTTCACCAAATCTATATAAATCTTGTCTATTGTTATTTTTAAAAATATTTGATAATTTGATAGTAAAAAAATGGTATCTAGTTATTTTGTTATTATTTCTTTTTCTTTTTTCAGCAGGGGGATTTGTTACACACTCCATAATGGATTTTGGCTTCTATGGCCACCATCCTGCCTAGTTATTTTAATTTAGTATGTTTGATTGATTCGAGGCTATTCATTCTAATCAATATTGTTAACCAGTTAATTATGGTCCTTCCTGTATATTTTTTGGTCACAGTCTTTGCACAGTTATCTATTGGGTGGAGTTTTAGTATTCTTTTTTGTTGTTTTGTGTAAACTCTGTATAGTGAAGAAATATTAACACTTATATTGGTTAAAGTTTTTCAGGGCTTTTTTTGTCATTTACTTTTGTGTATTATTTATACAGAAGGTTAAAATGTAAAATATTTATCTCATCAAATTAGGTAGTTTGTCATCAGCTTCTGAAATGTAAGTCCCATGAAAGAAGGGCCTACATCTTTCTTAATCATCAATGCCCAGCACTTCAGATAGTGCTCAAAAATGTGTCACATGAATGAATGGAATCTATGTATTTTTCCCTTGTTTATTTCTTTGACCACTTAAAAAAATTTCCTCTAGAGACATGATCACTTTAATTTTCTTCTAATTTTTCTTTTTATTTTAAAAAAAGTTTTAACTCTCTAATTCTTCTAACATGTGTTTTGTGTATCATTGCGTGGTAAGGTCATGGTGTCATTCAAGCCCGGTTGACTTAGGATAGGTCCTCATTGTTGATATACTAAAACCTACAATCACCAAAACTCTGACCTGTACATCTGAAGCAATATAGTACAGACCTATAGACATTCACCCAGTCCCTTTAAACCCCTTTAAAAATGAGGCTAGTTATAAAAGATATATACAAGCCCCCATCTCTCCTCCTTTCTTTCTATGATCTGTGAAAATGAGCTTATTGAAATTTGTTAATCAGTTACATATATAATCTCAAAGGGCAGCCGATTAAAAAATGAGTAATGACCACGTGAAGGCATAGCAGATTACTACATGGTTTTTTAGCTGTAAAAAGTACATTAACTTTGAATTTGAAAATCCTCTAACATCTTAGGTGCCCAAAGGCCTCTTAGTGTATAACAGCTCTTCTCACTTGTTAAATAAACAAAACTAGAAGCCTTGCTTGTGATTAAGTTGAATTACATTTTGTCCCCAACTATAGGTGGCTCTCAGGAGAAACAGTTGGTAAGGAATTTGGTTGGAAAATGGTTTTTAATCTTCCCATTACCAAAGTAAGGTTATATACTTATTGGTTATTTCAGTTATTGTTGAAATAATAATTGATTATGGACCAACAAAATTTTTGTCCACAGGGAAGACTGTGAGGAGAGTATTTATAAGTGCCTTTTGAGGTGGATGCCAGAGGACATGTTTTGCCATAAGTAAAAAGGGGCTTTTTTCCTCCACAGAAAAAATTGGGTTGAAAACTTCTACAAGCCACCATTTGCTTTTAGCTCCTCGATGAAGACTAAGCCCCACAAATCCAGAGACTAAAATGTGCAGTTTTGGCCGGGCATGGTGGCTTATGCCTGTAATCCTAGCACTCTGGGAAGCTGAGGTGGGAGGATCACTTGAGGTCAGGAGTTCAAGACCAGCCTGAGCAAGAGCGAGACCCTGTTTCTATAAAAATTAAAAATTAAAAAAAAAAAAAAAAAAGGAAAACGTACAGTTCACACATACTGGCAGGTTTTTAAGAAGGAAAAAACAAACCGCCACAAATCCTAGTCATTTTCATCTAAGATAACTGAACAAGGGAAAACTTATCATCTGCAGTTCCTCCTCCCCTCATCCTTCCCCTTTAATTGATTTAATTGCTTTTATGAATGACCCAAATATATCTTCTGATCCAAAGAAAGCTGTATAATTTTATTCCCTTCTGACTGTGTTTCAAAATGTGGGCATTAAGGATATCAGATATTCTGTACAACAACTTTGAACATATAGGGGCTTCTGATGACTATATCTTACTTCCATTAAGCTAAAGAAGAGTGAGGAAGATTTTATTTTTCTATATCTTTTTTTCCCCCAGTAACTACTTGGCATGTGGACTATAGGGACTCAGTGCTTTTTTTGTCTATTGCTGGTGGGAGTATACATTAATATACCCCCTTGAAAGCAGTTTGTATTGAGGAATAAAAACTGTTTATATCTTTTCACCCACTAATTCCACTTTGGAAAAACCCTCCTAAAGTGATCATCCTAAATACAGAAATATTCATATATACAAAGATGTTATCAAAGGATTATTTGTAATAGCAAAATAATAGCAGAAACAATTTAATATCAACAGAAGGGAAATCATTTTAAAAGAACATCATCTATCCACTCAAAGGAATGTTTTGCAGCCATTTAAACAATTATTGTGAAGATTATAAAATAGCACCAAAAATGTTTATGATCTAATGTGTAGTGAAAAATGCAGGGTATAAATTGATGTGTATATTATTAAAATAATGTAAGAGGCTGGGTGCGCTGGCTCACTCCTATAATCCTAGCACTCTGAGAGGGTGAAGTGGGAGGATGCTTGAGGTTAGGAGTTTGAGACCAGCCTAAGCAAGACAGGGAACCCGTCTCTACTAAAAATAGAAAAATTAGCTAGGCGTCATGTCTCTCTCCTGTAATCCCTGCTACTCAGGAGGCTGAGGCAGGAGGATTGCTTGAGCCAGGGCAGTGAGCTACTATGATGCCACTGCACTCTACCCAGGGTGACAGGGTATCTCAAAAACATAAAAATAAAATAAAATAGTAAGAAAATCATGTGTATAAAAAAATAGGAAATGTATACAAATGCTTTTAGTAGCTAGGCTGAGGCACTGTGACTAAGGATGGTTGTTAATTTCCTTCTCTTCCATTGCTTTTATAATTTTTCAAAATATAATCTTTAAAAGCAGATAGTGTTTGAGCTATCAGAATGGTTGAGAACTATCAGAATGATTAAGATGAAACCATTTTGTTTCTTAAATAAAAATAGTCCCACTTACTATACTTAATTAGTACTCATTCATGCAATGTTTGGGGGCTCCAGTGACTTGCTAGGCAGATTCTTTACAGGTTTTATTTCTCATAGTTGTAATAAAGAGAAAATGAGACCTACATATTTTTCCTGATAGTGGGAACAAAATCTTATAATGTTAAACAAACATGGGCTTCTTTTATTCGGTGTCAGAAATATTTCAAGGTGTTTCTGTATTTCTTAAAACCTGACAGGCCTATAAAGAATAAGGAAAGGGTTAGACAAACAGGAAAGAGTCTGTACTGATACAAATGATGGTTACATGATTTGTCTGTTTTTGTCACGTTTAATAGTGCGAGTTTGAAAAGTGAGTATCAGACCTGTGGTATAATGCTATGCCTTAAAACTAGCAATTGGAAAGAATGCTGAATCATTCCAGCTGATTTTGCATTGAAGGAATTAGTTCAATTAAAATCTAAGCTGATAGTTGAAATTCCATGGGGAACAGAAAAAATAATTAATAAACCCAGATTGAATAAAGCAGAAAATTGATTTCTGCTTGAATGGAATCTGGAAGTTAAGATGATTAAAGCAGGTCTCAGTCTTAATCTCCTCAAAGATGAGGTAACATTTTTGGAAAAATATAACATTTCAAATATAGCTCCAGATGTGCTAGGGTTTTTAAGAAAATGATAATTATCCTGGCAATTTTTCTTCTTAAAAAAATCTGTGCAACTTTTCCAGTGGTATCAATATCAGCAGAGTTATGTATCGCTGTCCCCCTGTGAGTGTGAAGAATTTCCAGCACTCTTATAATAATATCTTGACTGGGAACAGGGAAAAAAGAATGTATTAGAATTTTTTCAGTTGCAAGTGACAGAAACCCGTTCCAAATTAGCTTGAGCAAAAAAAAAACCAAAAAAAACCCCATAAAGGTAGGGTGTAACTTATGGGTGCACATAACCTCTGGCACGTTGGGTGCTGTTTTCTTTATCTCTCTCTGACCTTTGGGCATGCTCTGTACAGGAGCTGGGCAGGATAGGCAGTGGCAGCCCATGACCTACTCCCTGCCTGCTTAGCCCGAATGGGAAAGGCAGGCTCTCCTGATTGGCCTGCCCCTGGGCCAATCCACTGTGTCGGGCTGGGTCTCCTGCCCATCTATAGGTGGGGGGTGGTGGGAGGGCTCCACCCTATCCAAGCTGGGAATGAGCCCAGTTATCAGAAGACTAGGGAGGGGATGCCAGGAGGCAAAAGAACACATGCCTACTACCCAACTGGGAAAAGATGGTGTTCTTGCAAAAAGAGGATCTCCAAGCGCCATAGGCATGAAAATGGAAAGATGACCTTACAGACTTCCAGCCTTCTCAGTGCCCTTCATTTCCATCACCCTTCAGTTGTTGGAAGTTGCTTCTCCTACTCTTAGCAAAGCCTCAGGGAGATGCAAGAGAAGAGCCTCCCAGTCCTACCTCTGCGGGCGCTGAAGCATTAGAGTGACATCTGGGTTGTCACAGCAGCTCTCACACCTGGGGCTGCAGCCAGGACAAGCAAGAGAGATGGTTCAGGGCAGTTGCCAGCCGGGCATCAAGTTTGCAACCAGAACCACCTCAGATTTCTAACACTTACAGGGCACCTTCTGCTCCTGGGGTCTCCTAGAAAATGGAGGATGGGCCAGAGAACACCTACAGTAATTCTGAATTACTGGGGTTCACTGGATGCATGTGCCTCTGAAAGCTGCACTTTTAGGGTGGTGGGTTTGTGATCACTTAGCACCCCCCCTCCAGCCTATCTAGAAGCCCAGACCGTCACATTTTCTCTTTGCAGAAATAAACAGTACTGAGGTAGACTTCAGAGGTATGATCAATTCTTAATTTTGCAAATGTGAATAACTTTTGGCCCCTGAAGGGTTTGCTTCTACCTCATCCACCAGCATGCTTGTCTCCCTTCTCTTCTGAACTTGTAACCAGAGTTTACAGGATTCTAGAACTTCCTGAGTTGGATAGGCCCTGCCACACTCCTCCTGAAGTCCCAGAGAGGCAGCTCTAGCTTTCCCTGTGCCTCCCTCTACCAGGCGCCTGTCCTCCTTGCTGGGGCATTTCTTTTCTTTTTTGGATAGTGTATTCTCACCTATCACACACACCAAATTTTGAGGAGATCATTTTTACCACCCATATAGTAATTTCAGTTTACACTGCTTATGACTTGTGTTTTATGTGTGTATGTAGTAGACATGTGGGGCCATACACTTATTTTGACCCTTTCTCTTGTTAATACAACCAACTGAAAAGTTGTTTGCACCTAGAATATATGGGGGTAGACTGTGCGCTCTTTCTATGTTCCCTTTAGCTTTATTATTTTAAAGAAAAATAGCTTAGACCTAAGTATAATACCCTCCAGCACCAAGAAGCAAGGTCAGTAACTGGGTCTGACTCCCACAGCTGAGATGCTAAATCACTGATTTTTAACTTTGTTGAGCCTTACTTTCTCATCTGTTAAATGGAAATAGTGCCTCTCACACTGGGCTGTTGAGGCTCAAATGAGAGCAGGTACGTGAACCAATGCTGTGAACTCTAGACATGCCCGCTGGGTCTGTGGGGAGCTGTGGGTGGGCAGGGTGGAACCTGTGTGCCGGACCTGTTTTGGACCAGGCTAGAGAAGAGCCCTGGAAGATCAGCCCCTGAAGGGCTGTTAACCTGCACCTGCCTGCACATGAGAAGGCTTCAGAACAAAGGCTTACAGGCACTGGAAATACATGGTGATATTTAAGCATTTACATCTGCAATCAAATTGTAAAAACCACTCAATGTTCATAAACAAGTAAAAAGCAACAAAGTGGTAACTATTGAGAAAATTGAATTTCAGGTCCCTCACTGTATTTTTTTTTTTTTTTTTT
>VBSM01002608.1:138598356-138612952 GCA_008086735.1 Cheirogaleus medius
TGAGGTTGCTGTGAGCTAGGCTGACGCCATGGCACTCTAGCGCAGGCAACAGAGCAAGACTCTGTCTCAAAAAACAAGAAACAAAACCAAACAAACAAAACACAAAAAACAATGTTATAAACAAGATAGAATTTTCTCCTTTCTTGAATAAGGTCTGTGCTGTAGGCAGGGCTGGTGTGGCAGTTCCACAGTATCAGATTCCTCTATGGGTTGAGCATGACTTCATTCCCATGGTCCTGGAGAGCAGGGACCATGGGGCAGCTGGCAGAAAGGAGGGCAGGGAAGGCACAGTATGCCCCTTGGAATTTGCACACACCTCTTCTGTCTCCAGCCGGTTGGCCCCAAATCAGTCACGTGGCCACACCTAGCTGCCAGGGAGGCTGGGAAATTGAATCTTTATTTTGGGTAGACATGTGTCCAGTTAAAAATTGTTCTAATACTAAGAAAAGGGAGGACGGACATTGGAAGCCAATCACATATCATGGTGTTCTCAGCTTCCAGCCCATTACTCGCAACATGGTATATTGGCTGAATTGTATGTCTGCTGAAATGAGCTGAACACGTGGGTATTCATTTGCTAGGGTTGCTGAAAGAAAGTACCACAAACTGAGTATTTGTTGTGCCAATACAACAAAAATTTGTTGTCTCACAGTTGTGGAGACTAGAAGTCCCAGATCAGGGTGCTGGCAGTGTTGGTTTCTTCCAAGTGCTGTGAGGGAAATCTGTTCCATGCCTCTCTCCCAGCTTGTGGTGGATTGCTGGCACTCTTTGGCATTCTTTGGTTTATAGTTCCGTGCCTTCGTTTTCACATGGAGTTTTCCCTGTGTGCTTGTCTCTGTGTCCGAATTTCCCCATTTTAATAGAAAACATCAGCCATGTTGGATTCGGGCCCACCCTAATGACCGCATATTAACTAATTACATCGGCAAGGCCCTTATTTCCAAATACGGTCACATTCTGAGGTACTGGGAATTCAAAATTCATAGGACTTAAAAACTTGCAAGAGGATGCCATTCGGCATTCACCACAGTTCACCACAATAAAAGTTCATAGGATTTACGAATTCGGGCTGACACAATTCAATATCTAACAACTTGGGGCAGCTTCATCTACTCTCACACAGTCTTCCAGAGGCACCTGGCATTTTGCTGCTCTGGGCTGCCCCAGAGGGACACACACCTTCATTCTGGAGCAGTGTCCTATAGATTAACCCATCCATCCTCTCAGCCCTGCAGGAGGATGGTGTGCGGTCAGGGCTGTCGGGGCTTACCGAAGGCCTGTAATGTTACAGTGTGTTATTACCCTTTAGAAGTTGGAACCAAATAAGTCAAGCTGCTTCATGGTATGACAGAGACCCAGGAGCTCTCCAGGAAAGCCCGAGTCTTTTGCAGTAAGATGAGAAAGCTCTTGCCCTAGGTGACATCTTGCAGCCCGCTAAGATCATCTTGACAGCCCAGTTATGCCAGGGCCTGGTGTGGGATCTTGAAGTTGGACATCTAGCTCAGCCCTTGCTCAGCTCCACCCCAGCCCCTCACTCCTTCATTTATTCTTGTGTGATGGTTTTGTTTGGTTCTGCCTATATCCCTCCTTGGACTATAAACTCCTCAGAGGTCAAAGATAGTATTTTATTCATCTGTGTAGTAATTTCTACAGCTCCTGTTGGTTAAAGTTGCCCTCAAATAGAAATGCAATTAAATAGGACTTCTGCAGAGGGAAGAGAATATTATCATCTCATCAGGAGGGTTAGGATGTAATCATGCCCCACAGCTGAGGAATGGGCACTACAAAAGCTTTCCTGTAGTTTCTTTTGGCATCAAGGGACTCTAAGAAAGTGACTGTCCTGTTCTCCCGGGGGCTGAATGTCAGTGGTTTTTGACAGGTTTAGCTTTGGGAAACCCAGAGTTGCCAAAGCATGGCCATGACAAAGGGAAGGTTTAGGAAATGGCCCATTTGACTTACGTAAGAGCTTCTTAGTGCTGCTTGGTGGCCCGGGTGCCTCCCTCTGCGTGTGTGTCACACACAACGTGGGACCAAAGCTCTGGGTCACACCTGAGGAGCCCTGGTAAACAAGGGAGTAGAATGCTCAACCTCAAGGAAGAGTAGGACACAGTTCAAATTGTATCCTTGTTTTAAACACCTTCCCCTTGAACTGGGTCCAGCAATGGCGCACTCCTAGCTCTCTGTCCATCAAGCCGTCCTCAGATGGGGCTGCAGTCGGGACTCTGTGGAGCTGTTTCCCGGCCATTGCAGGACCCTCCTGTGATCCTTCTCAGAACAGTCACGGAGGGCTTTGCCACAGCATTCCTGTGGCTTTTGAAAAATGAAGTGGGCCTGTATCCACTTCCCTAGTGCTTCCCTTAAAGATCTCATCTGCCACATGTGGAATAGCATTTGGTGATTTCTTCCTGCACATGCCCTAGTGCTTTTGATTCAGGTGACCACGCCCGTGCAAGGAAGCTGCTTAGGTGGCACAGGAACACATCAGTGCCTCATCAGTCTCCACACCTCGACTCCTAAGGAGCTCGAGACTTGTAAGCTTAGAAAGGAAAGCCACATTAGGCTTGGGGGAAAGGGTGCAGGTCAGTGTTTCTTAGCCATTCTGCAGATGGCTGTCATAGGTATGGAGTCAGTGGCGGCACACTCAGCAGCATCTTTTGCCCCAGCTACTCATCTGGCTTGCGAGTACTGCATTATTATGGCCAAACTGAGAGGAGGCTGCACAAACTTTTCCAGTCCAGATTCTGTTGGCTTTTTATTCCTTTGTGTTTATCATGGCTCAGGTTTCTTCAATGTGAGTGCAGAGTTCACACCAAACAGAGAGCCTTACCCTGATAGCAGCCCCTGTCACACGTACGAATGAGTTTGAAAACATTACTGTTTCCATCCCTCTGCCATGAGCTGTCAAATGCTGCAACCATCCCTTGATTTTCAGACGTGTGCTTGGCTGTTAATAACAGACTCTGTTCATGGTGGAGTAATGGAGAATGGTGCCCTAATTGCTTTGCTGAGCCGCCGGCCAGAGCGAACAGGGAAAGCCTTGCTCTTAAATCCCATGGAGGGTCTGCAGTCTGGATGCTCGTGTTGCCAAATCCATTGGGCTCATTTGTGGCCAGCCTTGCTGTTATAAGGATCTTAAAGGATATATGTCTCTGTTATAACCTAACTGCTGGCTTTATCATTTTTTTCTACTTTCTTTTTTCCTTTACTCAGTTTCCATATTCATTTATCTGTATATTGAATATCTTTTTTTTTCATACTTTAAGAGCACTCATGTTCATTGTACAAAAATTAGATATGCAAAAAAATGTTCTTTTTCCTTTTTATTCAATATGCCACTACCTGGAAAAAACTACTATTAGTGAACAGCTTGGGATAATTTCATTCAAAATTTGTCTTTTTTTTGTTTTGTTTTTTTGAGACAGAGTTTCACATTGTTGCTCTCGGTAGAGTGCAGTGACGTGATCATAGCTCACTCCAACTCCTGGGCTTAAGCGATCCTCCTGCCTCAGCCTCCTGAGTAGCTGGGACTACAGGTGTGTACCACTGCACCTGGCTAATTTTTCTATTTTTAGTAGAGACGGGGTCTCAATCTTGCTTGGGCTAGTCTGGAACTCCTAAGCTCAAGTGATCCTCCTGCCTCAATCTCCTGGAGTGCTAGGATTCCAGGCGTGAGCCACTGTGCTTGGCCCATTCCAAGTACTTTTATGCACATTTTTCAAGCTTGCATTTTTTACTTGATATTTGAGAATAGCTTTTATGTCTATAAAAATTCATTAACACTAGAAACACTGGATGGAAGAATCACAATTTATTTAACTAGGCACACATCATCATTCTTTTTGTTTATTTTCCATTCCTCCCTTTTGGGAACAATGCTACAGTGACTATCTTTGTGGCTAAATATTTGCACACATGCCTAATTGGTTTCTTAGGGTGAATGCCTAAAAGTGCAATGGCTGGGTAAAATAATAAATATACATTGTTTTGAATTTGTTATTGGGAAAACTTTAAAAATATATACAACTTAGAATACTAGATCCAGCCGTCACGTAGCTATTCAACAATGTTCAACTCCAGCCCCAATTTTTTTGGTCTACACTCCCACCCACTTCCCCTAGTTCCTGCATTATTTAGAAACAGATCCAAGACATCATGCTAGGAAAAGACTGATTTCTGGTTTTTGCCCTGATTCACCCCTGAGGCAATGAGCACCAGCTATTTGAAAATGGAGGAGGCAAAAAAGTAAATTACTAGCAAAAACAAAAAAGGTTAGCATCATGTCAGCAGAATCCAGCGTGGTGTTTGGGCTGTTTCCATTTTCCCTGTCACATCTAGGATCAGGACTCATTCTTTGTCTCCAGGATTCCTGCAACAGCCAATAACCCAGTCTTCTTTCTGCTCTCGCTCCTTTTGGACAGGCATACACGTTTTAGGTCGTTTCATGTCTTCCCAGAAAGGTTAATCAAATTTATACTCCTGTCGGCATCATATAGGAGCACCCATGCTGCTTGTGAAAACTTTGGCTTCCTTCCCTCCTTCTCTTTCTTCCCTCCCTCCTTTCTCAGTCTGTTTCTTTCTTTCTTAACCTTTTTTAATTTTCTAGAACCTCTCCCCCTGCAAAAAAAAAAAAAAAAAAAAAAAAAAAAAAAAAGAATCTCGTTTTAATGAGAACTTATTTGCTCATTGAACATTTGTATTTCCTCCTCGTGACTGGCCTTTTGCTATTTTTCCTATTGGGGTGTTTGTCCTTTTTAAATTGTGTCCACTCATTTATGGTAATCTCATAGCATTGTGCTTATATAAGTCAACAGCTGTGAATCCGTTTTTGGACTAAGATAACACATATTATATGAAAGAAGAAGCGTATTTTATAAAGCTAACAGCTCAGAGCAGCAAGTCACTGTTAACAGAGGAGCAAGTGTGGCATGAGGCTTGCTGATGTGAGGGGACAGGGACCTGAGTGTGGGCGTTGGTGACCCTGGCAGGGACAAGGGAGACTTGCACAGGTCACCTGATCTCCTTCACTCATCACAGTCCCGCACAAGGCAGGTGAGGCAGGTATTATTCCCATTTCATAATGACTTGTCCCAGTTCATACCTTAATTCGATCTCTGAAGCCCAAATTCGGGGATTTTTCTACCATATCACACTGATTCATATGTTTATTTGTGGAAGACAAATGAGTAAAATATATCAAATATTAGTAATAATGAAGCACCTTTTTCTTTTTTTTATGTTCCATAGCGTGAAGGCCCGGGACCAGGTCATTATGACTTGAAAATACCTCCAACAAATTCTATTACTTCTTGTTTTCAATCCAGAGTGCCTCGATTGTTGCCCAGCCATTCAGTAAGTATTCCAAAAGACAGACCTTCCCCCTGCCCCAGAGGTGTGGTTACAGTGGTAGGTTTTCTGACTCCGTGTGTGTTGGAGGGAGTCGTGGGTAGGATGGGAGAATGATTGTCATATACAGTTCTAGTATGTATAGTTGCCTGTAGAGGCAGTAAGGGGTGAAGAGCTCAAACATCTGGAAGCTCTCGGCCAGCCTCAGGCTCAGAGTGACTCCAGACCCGAAGACCATGGCTGAATTATGGGTCCAGTAAAAAACAGCCAGTGAGGTTAGTAATCAGCCATCAATGTCACGACCTGGAGGCCTTACAGGGGGACACCTGTACTGCACTGAAGCAAACGGTGTACAGTGGCTGCTTCCAGCCAAGCGAGAACTGCTGTTTTCCATGTGCGTGGTTTTTGGAGCCGAAGGAAGCAAAAAGTAGAAGCAGAAACACTTTTATTGAGCTAAATGGGATCATTAAAGCATAAGCAGTCCCCCTGCCCCCAAGGACTCAGGACAGAAAGGGAAGGGGTTCAAGTCCATGGAGAGATACAAAGAAAGTGGATTCTGAGAGTGAGCAGAGCTCCACAAAAGCCTAGAGAAGACCAGGAAAGATTACAAAAGCATCATATGGAGCTTACCAACTGTGGCTTTTTTTTTTTTAATGCCAAAAGACAGTTTTAATTCCCGTGGCCTTGTTGCTTCCAGCCTGCACCTTAGCCTGAAAGTTCCCATGGGCATGTAGACCCATTTGAGATAGCTGGGGAGACAGAAATACAAATTCTGCCTGTGGGACCAGGGGAGTTAAGGAGGTGAGGGGGGAAGTTGGGGCAGTTGGTAGGGGAGGGCTAGTACTGCCACTGCACTGCCTGGGCGGCAAATCACCTCCCCTGAGTCCCACCTGGCCCGTGCCCCAGGCCAAGGCCCTCAGAGTCTCTGCTGCAGAGCTGCCAGGCTGCGGTGTTGGGGTAGTGCAGCCTTTACCTGGATGAATACTGGGGAGGCCCTGCCAGTTAGATTGCAGACAGACAGACAGCAGGAGCCTGGGGGATCCTCATACCTTAGTGGCAGCACC
Source organism: Cheirogaleus medius (assembly GCA_008086735.1). NCBI lineage: Eukaryota > Metazoa > Chordata > Mammalia > Primates > Cheirogaleidae > Cheirogaleus > Cheirogaleus medius. The sequence continues at coordinate 138,604,764 of VBSM01002608.1, forward strand.
ATGATCCAGAAACAGATGTTTGTCAGAGCCCGAGGGCTGAGCATTCTCAGGAAGACTGAGTCGTGCTAACCCAACTCCCAGGAAGCTCAGCATGAAGCCAGAAGGGGTAGCGTTAACTTAGAGGCATCCGTCATGGGGGCCTGGTGACGGGGGCTGCCACTCTGTGGAGTCTCTCCCTTATAGGAAATTTTCATGGAAGCCGAGGACAACCAGAAGGTCACTTTGTGACAGTGAAATCAGGGCTGGGACACCAAGCTGGATGCTCTCAAGGTGGCTGAACCATAACCGGCAGCCTCCTGAGGGGTGGCCTTGTGGGGCGTAGGCACCCCTGAACCTTCTGTCTGTGGTCCGGCCTTCCAGGACTCCACATGCACGTTGAGTTCTCGTTAATAGCACTAATAAGGGCTTCAGCTTCCTTTGACGTCTGGCCAGGACTTGATTAGATTTCCAGGCCGCTGCTCTGCTTTTGGCAAGGGAAACATCCTGTCATTTAAAGCGGCTTCTGCAGGCAGCTGATGTCATCTGCTCTGGGCTGGCCGTTCTGTTCCACTCCAGGGTAAGCCTATTTCCACTCTCACTGGTTCCTGAAGAGATAACAAACTGCAAGGAGGCGATAATAATAAATAAGAACGGTGGTGGTGGCCAGCGTGTGGGTGCTTGCTGCCGGCCTGGCAGGTGCTCATGCCCTGGAGACGTGCCAGTGAGCCTCATGGTCCCCATGGGGCAGGTGCTCCTCCCCACTGGATGGGCAGCAGGAGAGGAAGCCCATGGCCCAGGGTCACACCAAGCCACTGGTTGCAGGACCAGAACCCAGGCCTGTTGGACTCTGAAAACTTTGTCCTTAGTACTCACTATCCTGGTGTCTCTCCAAGGACCCAAAATAAAATTCTTTTGGGTTTCAAGAAGATGTGCATGCACCCTTAGCATGGGCAATGCTGATCTAAGAAGTTGAAGTCTTAGTCTATAAAAATGGCATTTATTTGTATTTTGTTGTTGTTGTTTTGTTTTAATTTTTTTTTAAACTTTTTTAGTTTTTACCTGGAGCCATGCCCAAGAAGCCTTGAGCAGGTGGACTCCTATTTGTATTTTATCACTACGGAAATTTTATTTATTTATTTATTTTTTATTTTTTTATTTCAGCATATTATGGGGGTACAAATATTACGGTTATGTATATTGCCCACGCCCCCCTCCCCCCTCGAGGCAGAGCCTCAAGCATGACCATCCCCCATGCGTTGCACATCTCACTCATTATGTTTGTATATACCCATCCCCTCCTCCCCTCTCCCACCCGCCACTAGAGAAATTTTAAAAAGCGCTATTTAAATAATCGGCGTAATAGTTTTTTCAAGAATTTCATCAAAATGAAAATATGACTTTTAAAAATAAGAACTCATGGATCCCTCGAGAATGCTTCTGACCCTGGGGTCCATGGTCCCCGGTTGATCTCTGTTCTGTTGTGTGCTTTGTCACTCTGGGTCGGTGACTGGACACAACCCAAGTTTGAGAGGCACTTTGGGCTTTTGCGTGAGACCATCCAGGTTGAGAATCTGTTCTCTTCACTCACTCACCACTAGGATGAGGTCACTTGGGGGAGGGACGATGGCATTCCCTGGGATGGGAGCTGCCTAGGCGGGGTGCCCTGGGGAGAAAGTGTGCCCTGAGGTGCAGGTGGGATGTGGCCCCACCTCCCCCAGCAGGCTCTAGGTGGCCCATGGCTTGGCCTGGCCGTCTCTCAGCACCCCTCCAGCCTCATAGCGAGCCCGACAGGAACAGCGTCGGCTCCGAGGACACACTCCAATTCAAGAGTCTGCCAGGCCTCAGCCCAGGCTGGTGTGGCCCCTTCCTCCCCCCCGGGAGATTCGTCCACCACATCCAGCCAGCAGCCAGGGACAGGGTGTTGGTGTCACTATCTCACCAGTCCCTGTTTTCTGCTCTGTTTTCAGAAAACCCCAGGCCCTGGAGCATATACGGCTTCAAGTCAATTCCCCAAGCAGTCTCCGACTGTAGCCAGAATGGGCCGAGAACATGCCCTTTTCTTCAACAACACGATTGACTTTTAAAATAAAGCAATCTTGGAGCCAAGCTACTTTGAGTTTTAGCAATTTCTTGTGTTTAGAAAACTGTATTTTGTCTATTCCTTAGCGGGGGGTTGACCACAGAACATGATCAGTGCCTGGGGTGACCATTCTGCTTGCTTATCTGGAATAGTCCCAGCATAATTACCAATGTACTCTTGAAGCGACATGGTTTGAGCAGTAAATTATATGCTCACTCTGCTTATTAAATACCAAAGAGCGTCTTGCGAGAGCCTGTGGCCCTGGGCTGCTCTTGCAGCAGCTGGGGCAGGCCTGGATGTGCCCAGGCTGTGCTCCGTGTGGCCTTGGTCTCAGCCGCATCAGGGGTGTGAGATCTCACTGCCCTCTTAAAGACTTCCTTGGGTAGTCGACGTTAAACCGAGGTCAAGCTGAGCCTTGACAGGATCCCAAAAGCTGGTTCATTCTCTCTTTCAACCCCTTGAAAATAACAATATTGATTCAACCCAGGGAGTGTGTGTGGTTTCATGTCAATGACAGTGTTCTGAATATCTGCTACCGCACTGCGAGGTGCTGTGCTGGGGTTGAGGAGTGGAGGCTTGAGACAAAGGTGAATGAGGCATGTGACTGAGTTTGGGGAGGGTTGTTGGGGGAGACAGGACTAGAAAGGGGAGGGTAGTCCCGGCTTAGGGAAGGCTCAGTGAGCCACACCAAGACACTCCTGCCCCATTGTCCCGTGTCTGCAGCCCAGCGGCAGCCCGTGCACTGATGGACTTCCAACAGGAAGCGGGCCGTAGTCTCAGAAAGCTGCCAAATCATTGCACCAGGTGCACAGAGGAGCAATTGTGACAACGAAGGCTGCAGGCATTCAGAGGAGGGAGAAGGGATTGCAGCCCGGGCCTGGGAGGTAGAGGATGGCCACATGCAGGAGGGCAGCTTGGCCAGCACCCAAGCGACTAGGAGGCGGAGATTGGCAGAGGAGAGGGAAGAGGGTTCGGGGCAAGCAGCCCTATCTGGGCAGAGGCCCAAGGCAGGAGTAAATATTTGCTGGGGGGAGCAAAGGAAGCCTGGACCAAGGAGAGTGGAGGGTGCGAGCGAGGGAGAGCATGGGAGTGGGGTGAGGGTCCTCAGAAGCCTGGGACCACATGCCTTCTGCCCAGGGAGCTCTGGCTAGGCAGAGCCTATGCACCATGGCCAGTGTCTCTGCAAAGGCTGGAGAGATTCCAGAGTCATTAATAAATAATTGGAAGGAATCTTTTATTTAACAACAACAAAAAAACTAACAAAAATAATAAAAATGCTTATATTTTGTTATTTTTAAAAGAAGAAAAAAACACCTCCCTTCTCTAGACTTATAGACCCTTATAAAATGTGTGTCGGGGCAAGGAAGGGACAGCTCTCCTCTCCCGGAATCTGTTCACATTTGTGGGAGGAACTCCCTGCACGGCATTCCTTTGGAGCAGAAAATAGCCACCTGGCAGATCTGATGGATGTCTCAGGGTACTGTCTCTTGTCCCACTTTGATCAGAATGTGGCTGCAGGGCAGACGGTTTCAAATCTTATACTCCAAGTGGGTTAAAGTTCCCTCCGCAGTCTGCAAGGAAGCGGAGTCTCAGGCACACCTGGTACTCAGGGAAGCGGTTGCAGGAGAGTGAGGCGGGGGGTCATCGCGTTTGTCTTTGTCAAGGCTTGCTGATGGGAAGGCAGAGGAACCCCTCGAACTAGCAAGAGGAAGAGGGGCGTTGTGTCAGAAGGATTTAGAGGTACATTACCGACAAGAGGGTGAATCAGGGGCTGGCAGGAGCCATCTCTCTCTCTCTCTCTCCCTCTCTCTCTCCCTCTTTCTCTTTCTCTTTCTCTCTCACTCTCTGAGTCTCTCAGGACTCAGGGCCCCTCTGCTTCTCTCTCGGGCCTGCTTTCCTCCCCCTGGAGCTGACTTTCACTGCCTCTTTATGTGTGTAGGATCAAACGTGGCGACCTCAGCCACTCCTCACATCATTTCCCAAGCAATACCCTGAAAGAATGTAACCAGCATCTCCTTGGTTCAAGTCTCAGATTCCCAGGAGAGAGAATCCAGTCGGCCAGCTTGGGTCAGGGGTCCACCCCTGGGCCATCGGCTGTGGTCAGGAGGGCCTGGACCTTGGTGCAGACACCGTGTCAGGACCCCAGCTGTGTGGGGTGTGCGTAGCTGGGGTGGCGGCAGCTCCCCGGTGTGCTGGGAGAGAATGAGGACCCTTTCAGAATAAGAAAGGGAGGGTGTCTTGACCAGCCTGTGGCAGGGGCCGTGTGTGGGGCCTGCAGAGGTTTATGCCTGTAGGTGGAACCACTGGAGAACATTCCGCAGGGCCACCTGGACTGCCTTTGTCCTGTGTCCATTGGGACGTTCACAGAGCTTTGCCTTTGGCTCCTCAACCAAGGGCTGGGCCTCCTTTTTGGAGCTGGGGGTGTCTGCACCTCCGACCTAGCTTTCTTCCCAGTCCACCCTTATCCTCCTGTGTCATTTTGGGTGGTGTGACAGAAGCACTGCCCCAGGTGTAGCAGAGGTTGCAGGAACAGGATAAGAGTGATTTTGCTTTTCCTCTTTGGTGTATCCCAGTGTTTTTATATTAATAGTATTTCATACCGAATGGGGGAGGCTTTCCCAGAAAGACCAGAGGGGCTCTGAATGGCTCTTTCCTGCCATGAGCCTAACCCTGGGACTATATTTCCAAGATGGAAGAAGAGGAGAGGCTTGGCGCACCCAGCTACCAGGGCTGAGGTGCGCATCAAATCCAGAAGGGCTTAGAAGGGCCGAAGGGCGCTGCAGATGTGAGGAACTATGGTGTTAACTGGGCTTGGGAGGGCCTTCCTAAGCCAGGGAGGGACTTCCCGCAGGGTCTGAAATAGCCCACCCCTCCTCCCCTCCATGCTAACCGCTGTGATGCTGCCTTCTCTAGGTCCCTGCCCTGGGTCCCCCAGGCATCCGTCTGTTCCTCCCACACACACCACCCCCACCCACCGCCAACTGTCTTCTCAATTTGTAAGGGGCTGTCTCTTCTTGGTTGCAAATATCTTGTGCTGTTTACTTTTGCAGCTCCCTCTCCATTAAGTCAGAGCATGTCAAAAGTCACGGCACTGAGGGGACAGCTTGTCCTCCCTTCCCCTTTCCTTCTCTTTCCCTCCTTCCCCACTCCACCCCCTCACGCTCTCTGAGCCTATAGGACACCTTCCAGACCAGAGGCTGAGTGGCAGGCACAGGCTTTGAGGCCAAGGGCCACAGGTGGCTCAGGTGATGGTCCTGTCTCCAGCATCATCTCTGGAGTGCCTGATGCCACCCATCTACGGCATGGAGCCGTCCGGTCTCAGGCCCTCATGCCTAGGATTACTTTGAAGCCCTATTGTCTTAAAAACACACTTCAAAATCTACAAGTTTGGAATCAGAGGTTCTTTGTGTTTCTCTTTATTATAGTAAAACACACAATATTAAATTTACCATCTTAACCATTTTTAAATGTACTGTAATTAAGTGGTATCAAATACATTCTTAATGTTGTGCAATCATCACCGTCCATCTCCAGAACTCTTTTCATCTTGTAAAAGTGAACTCTGGACCTATTAAACATTAGCCCCCCATTCCTCCCTCCTCCCAGCTCTGGGCAGTCACCATTCTACTTCTGTCTCTACGATCTTCACTACTCTGCGTACCTCATGTAAGTAGAATCCTACAGAATTTGTCTTTTGGTGACTAACTTATTTCACTTAGAATAATGTCCTCAAGGTTCATCCATGTCATAGCTCATGTTAGAATTTCATTATTTTTAAGGCTGAATAATATTTCATTATATGTATACACCCCATTTTGCTTGTCTAGTTATCTGTGTATAGATAGTTGGGTTGCTTCTGTGTTTCAGCTATTGTAAGTAATGCTGCCATGAACATGGGTATCTCTTCAAGACCTTGCTTTCAGTACTTTTGGTTATATACCCAAAAGTGAAATTGCTGGATCATATGACAATTTTTAATTTTTAGAAGAACCACCATATTGTTTTGCACAGTGGCTGTACCATTTTATATTCCCAGCTACAGTGCACAGGGTTCTAATCTCCACATCCTAGCCAACACTTGTTATTTGCTACTTTTTTTTTTTTTTTTAGAGATGGGGTCTCGCTCTTGGTCAGGCTGGTTTCGAACTCCTGACCTTGAGCTATCCACCCGCCTCGGCCTCCCAGAGTGCTAGGATTACAGGCGTGAGCCACCGCACCCGGCCTTTTTTTTTTTTTTTTTAAACAAGGTCTCACTCTGTCACCCAGGCTAGAGTGCAGTGGCATCATCATAGCTCATGCAACCTCAATCAAACTCCTGGCCTCAAGCGATCCTTCTGTCTCAGCTTCCTGAGTAGCAGTGACTAAAGCATGCACCACCATGCCCGGCTAATTTTTTTCTATTTTTTGTAGAGATGGAGTCTCGCTCTTGCTCAGACTGGTCTCCAACTTCTGGCTTCAAGCAATCCTAATGACTGGGCCTCTCAGAGTGCTAGCATTACAGGAATGAGCCACCCATGCCTGGCCTAATTGTTGGTTTTTGATAGTAACCACTCTAAATAGGTGTGAAATGGTATCTCGTTTGTTGTAGTTTTGATTTTCACTTCCCTAATAATTAGTGACATTGAGGATCTTTTCATGTGTTTATTGGCCATTTGTATATCTTTGGAGAAATGTTTCCTCAAGTCCTTTGCCCTTTTTTTTTTTTTTTTTTTTTTTTTTTCCAATTTTTGAATCAAATTTTTTGTTGTTGAGTTTTAGGAGTTATTTATATATATGCTTGATATTAATCCCTTATCAGATGAATGGTTTGCCAATATTTTCTTCCATTCTGTGGGTTGCCTTTTATTCCTCTGTTAATAGTATTTTATACTGCACAAATTTTTAAAATTTTCATGAAGTCCAATTTGTCTAGCTTTTTTTTTGTTGCCTGTGCCTTCGTTGTTATACCCATGAAATCATTACCAAATCCAATGTTGTGAAGCCTTTGCCCTATGTTTTCTTCTAATAGTTTTATTATTTTAGGTTTTACATTTAGGTCTTTCATCCTTTTTGTGTTAGTTTTGGTATATAGTGTTAGGTAAGGGTCCAACATCATTCATCTGCGTGTAAATATCCAGTTTCCCCAGCATCATGTGTTGAAAAGACTGTCCTTTCCCCATTAAATGGTCTTGGCATCCTTGTCAAAAATCATTTGACCATGGATTAATAACTAGAATATATAAGTAGCTCCAATAACTGAATAGAAAAAATTGCAATGGAACGATCTCTACTGGGGAAAAAAATCAGAAAAAAAAATCAAATAATCCAATTAAAAATGGGCAAAAGATCTGAATAGACATTTCTCAAAAGAAGACATACAAATGAGTATATGAAGAAATGCTCAACATTGTTAGTTATCAGAGAAATGCAAATCAAAACTACAATGAGATACCATCTCACCCCAGTTAAAATAGCTTTTATCAAAAGACAGGCAGTAATGAATGCTGGCGAGGATGTGGAGATTCCTACCCACTGTTGGTAGGAATGTAAATTAGTGCAACCATTATGGAGAACAGTATGGGGATTTCTTAAAAAACTAAAAATAGAACTACCATATTACCCAGCAATCCCACTGCTGGGTATATATCCAAAGGAGGGAAATCAGTATATCGAAAAGATATCTACACTCCCATATTTATTACAGCACTAGTCACAATAGCCAAGATATGGAATCAACCTAAGTGTCCATCAACAGATGAATGGATAAAGAAATTGTGACACATAATACACAATGGAATATTATATAGCCACAAAAAGAACGAAATTTTGCCATTTGCAACAACATGGATGGAACTGGAGAACATTATGTTAAGTGAAATAAGCCAAGCACAGAAAGGCAAATCTCGCATGTTGGGAGCTAAACATTAAAAACAATTGATCTCATGGAGACAGAGAGTAGAATGTGGTTACCAGAGGCTGAGAAGAGTAGCAGGGAGCGAGGGATAAAGGGGGTATAGTTAATGGGCACAAAAATATAGTTAGATAGTTAGAATGAATAATATTTGATAGCACAACAAAGTGACTATAATCAACAAGTTACTTTAAAATAACTAAAAGAGTAGAATTGGAATGTTCCTAACACAAAGAAATG
>VBSM01002608.1:138621129-138663962 GCA_008086735.1 Cheirogaleus medius
GCCATGTACATTTTTAGCTGGAACATTTTTTCCTCACCGAGCTCCCCGGAGTCAGGCCCTCCGTTGCTATGGAGACGCACTGGGGAAGATGCACATGCCTGATTTCATAAAGTCCTCCGAGAGCTTGGAACACAACCAATTAGGCAAGAGTGAAGGAAGGTGCTCAGGAGAAGCCCTCTCCAATGGCGCTGGCTGGAGATCCTGTGGCCAGGGGCCGAGGGAGCAAGCAGGGACTGTCCTCACAGCACTTCTGTCAGCCCTGGGCAAAGCCGTGCTTGAGGAACCCCACACGGATGAGGCTGCAGAGGACGGGGAGGACAGGGGGGCCGTGGGCGGGGTGGGGCCCCAGGCAGGGCCCACTCTGGCCAGATTGGAGCGGTGCTGACTCAGGGCTGCCCAGGACCAAAGGTAGTGTCCGGCTGGCCAGGAGGGCTCCAGGCCAAGCCGTTCTGCCCAAACGGCCGAGTGCTGGACCCTGAGCCGCTCACGATGGAACAGGGCCCGTGGGGAGGAGGGAAAGCAGGCCAGCCGACGGGCCGCCAGACACCAAAAATGGAAGGTTTGAGCCCCGTGAGTGCTGCCCATGAGGGAGCAACAGAGGACAGATGGGAAAGGCCAGAGAGGGGCAGGGCTGGAGTCGCTGCGACACACTAAGTACACTAAGTTTTCTATATTGAGCTTCCACAGGAGACATTTTGGAAAAAAAGGCTCCACTGCTAAAAACCAGTTTGAAAACCCCTGATCTCAAGAAGCGTGTGGGTGTCTGGGAAGGGGCCAGCCGTGTCTGCAGGCTGAGCCGTGTGTGCGAGGGGGGCGGGCGGTGGTTTATTCTCAGTTCGGAAGGTTTGCAGTAGGTTCCTCCGTGTGTCTGTGTAGAGGACAGAGCCCAGGACTCGGTGGCCAGAAGCCCTGGCAGGGTGGAATCCCAGCTCCGTCACTTACTAGTGCTGTGACAATGGACAAGTGGCCAACTTTCCCTGAGCTGTGGTTTCCTCATCGGTAAACCTGGCTATCGTGAGGATTTGGCAACGATGAATTTGAAAAGGCGTAGCGGGGGCACGTGGTGGGCAGACAGCCAATGGCAGCGTCACCAAGATGGGCAGGGCCCTGCGGGGCGGGGAGGGGGTGGCACCACCCATTTCTTGGCGTCTGGGAGAGGGCACGGCTCTCTGTGGGGGAATACGGTAGGCTGGGGTTGGCTCACGTCCCCCGACCCTGGGGTGCTGACCTTAGAGCCTGAAAGGAGACAAGGGGCTCGGGTCAGGCTGGGGCCTCGAGGCCCAGGGCTTGTAATAGGATCTGCTGCCACCTGCCCCTGACACCAGCAAGTTTGTGTTTGGTAGCAACTCAGCGCTGTTTGCTGCCTGACAACTGGGCGGGGCCTGGCCCTGGGAGGACACAAGGTCTCACCCACCCTGCCCCCAGCCCGGCTCCGTACCAAGGGTGTGCCAACACCATCCTGGCACCTCCCACCCTCCAGAGAACAGTGTCCAGGGAGATGTGGGAACAGAGCCAATGTCTCATTTCCATCCACACGTCCCAGGTGATCTCCCCATCCCTCACCTCGGGAGAGAGGAGAACAGACCCGCTGAGAGGCTCTCAGTGCCTGACCCTCCCCTGGGGATGCCACAGCGGTGCCACCCACCCACAGGGATGAAAACGTGACGTGCGAGTTGTTCACAGCTATCGGGCACTGCACCTCCAAGGGGGTGCCTGGGCTCGTTACAGTCACCAGCACGGTTTCAGGGAGGGGCTGTGCTAAAGGAAAAGTCCCCAGAAATGTTCACCTCCAATCAGTCTTCCTTCCCTCCCTTCCTGGAACTAGGGTCGGGGTATCTGGCCGGAGCTCATCTGCCGGGGACCCTGCTCTCCCAGGAAGCCTTCCCTGAGGATGATGGTCTCTCCTGCCCACACAACCACCTCGAGGTCACGCTCGGTGGCTGTAGGGCTCTTGGGTGCGATTCTTGTCCTGTCCGACCCAAGTTGTGAGGGACAGGGCCCTGCCTCCTGCCTGCTTTGCTATTCCCACAGGATAGCAGGCCAACAGAGCTCAGGGGGACGCAGAGCCAGGGACACCAGAGGCACTTATGGACCTGGGCTCCCAGCCAGGGATACTGCCTACTCGGAGCTTAGCAAGCCTGCCTGTGAGGGAGACAAAGGTGGGTAGCCTGAGGGGCCCAGGGCCTGCTGGGGGCTGGTCTCACCGTCTGCGTGGAGACTCTGTGGGGGAACCACCCTGTTAGGAGTCAGGTTCTCTGCAGAGGTGCAGCGTGGGGCCAGGGCGACAGCCTGGGATGTGGGTGGGGGAAAGAGGGTCTGACTACCTCTTTCAGAACCACCACCGCACTTTGTCACACCCCGTTAATTCTTCTGCCACCCAGAGGGGTGGGGCAGCAGACAGGTCTGGGGAGCGTAGGCCTTTTTTTTCTGTTGAGGGAGGCCTGCCCTGGGAAGTGGCCCCGGAGCTGGACCAGCTGCGGGCCAGGCCTGCCTCCCCACCCCTGCCCTCAAGTATTTATAGAAGTTATTTTGGGAATTTTCTTTCTGAGCTCAAGGCACATTCCTGGGATTCTGTAACAGCCTTTCCAGCTGGGAAGCCGGGAATCAGCTGGAGGCTGCTGGAGCCTTCTGGTCCCCGGAGCCCCCGTCTGGGGACACAGCGCTGCATGGAGGAGCCTGCTCTGCAGGTAGAAGTCCCTCCAGCCACCCTGGAGCAGGACACAGCCTTCCAGGGAGCCCACATTCCAGCCCAGCCCCAGGCGCTCTCGGCCTTCCCTATTCTCTCAAGTGTGTCAGCCTCAACCTGTCTAACCGGACCAGGACTGTGCTGAGGCAGCTCTCTAGGCTGAGAACCGACCCTCATATCACCATGTCCTTCCTGCAGCTGGGGCAGCTCCAAGGCCACAGCCAGGTCCCATTTCCCTGCTGGGGAAAGGCATGCTAACCCAATGCCTGGCTGACATGCTCACCCCAGAATTCCCCTGGGTCTCAAAGGAAGAGGCCGCTGCTGAGAAAGGGCCAGACTCATACTCTAAGCCCAGCCTCAGAGGGGTGCCTAGGGTAGTGGGTGGCTGTGCTCGTGTTGCCAAACCCACAACTATTCCTTCCTCTTCCTAGGTCCTCTAGAAATTAGATATCCAGGAGGACCAGCGGACCTCTTTGGCTGGGCTGGGGCTGTCTTCAAAGGGGCAGGGGCCAGGGGCCAAGTGGAAAGGCTCAAGGACTGGCTTGACCAGAGGGTGGGTCACATCCCGGGGACTCTAGAGCCTAAGGACCCAGCAGGAAGTGGATCAGCCCCCTCCTCTGGGCAGGAGGCTGGGCCTCTTCTCCCCCTCTTTCTGAGCTGGCATCAGGTTCTGGGTTGGCAGGGGCTTTGCCCACCCTGGAGCACTGCCTGGCCTGGACCGGCCTGGCCGCCAGGCTAGGCCAGCAGGCTGCGGCTAGGCCTCTGGATTCTGGGTTCTAGAAGTGAGCCCCGTGTTGAGGAGAGAGAAGGGGGCCCCAGTCACAGAATCTCCCCTCTCTGGGCAGGAGGTACAGCCTAAGAGGGGGTGATGGCCTTTCTGGGGTAGGGGCTCTGGACAAGGGGTGGGGCTGCACCATGTCACACCCTCCAGATATGGCCAAGTCTTTCTGACTGCTTTCTTGATAAAAGTGATTCTGGAGCTACATTAAGCCAACAGTGCTCAGCTATTATTCTGAACTGAACTTATGAGAGGCTTTCAAAAGTGTCCTCTAGGCTTCCTCATTGGAGCTGGTGATGGACTTCACCACCAGCCTGAGGTCTTCGAAATGTCCTGAGCTGGGCTCAGGGTGTGTGCTGGTTACAGCCCAGGGATACAAGGCGGGGCGGGAGGGGCCTCTGGACACTAGCGAGCAGGTGCGGGGAGGGGGGTTCCTATAGAACTCTCCCCTCCCTTCTCCCCCACTTTCCCATCAGGGAGCATGACCTCAGGCAGGCCTGGCGAGGGGTGAAGAAGAGAAAACTCGCTAAGAGGTCAAATGGCCAAGATGTTCCTATTGACCTTTCCTGCCACACAGAGGCACAATTCCACGTCTAGCGGAGCTGGGAGGCCAGGGCAAGACTTCAAGGCCCTTTCGTTCCCTCAAGCAGCCGGGACCCCTCTAAGCCACCTGCTACAGCTCAGGAAATGAACAAGGAAGGAGAAGCCTAGAGCAGGTGGAGCATCCTGGACCCTGAGACGTGGGGCACGAGAAGCAGAGGCCTCTGGGACCCAGAAACCAGAGGCCCCGCCGTCCTGTGCACTGCGGCACCATTTAGCATCAGAAAACCTCCAGAAGGCTGGGCACTGAGTGTCACTCCTCAGCTGCTCAGGACGCCTTTCCTCCTTAACGCCAGGAAACAGATGCTGAGCCAGCCTGGCGTGACTACAGGTCAGAGCATGGCCAGCACAGGGCCTCCCTGGACGGAGCCCGCCCCCACAGCACCTCTGCGCCAGCGGCCTTGGCTTCGCCAATGTAGCTCCCTTGTCCCTCCACTCAGATTCCCCACTACAAAGCAGGATGCCCTCCCCTTTAGCTAAGGCCAGCCAGGGCCTTGCACTGTGTATATTCTCGCCCCATCCACAGGCAGTTGGGGGCCATGTGCTGCACTTCTGAGCCTTGGCTGGATTCCCCTGGGGAACGCAGTGAGGACCAAGCGGCTCTGCTGCACTAAGTCTCTGGGGCTTGGCTCAGGGCTTCCATTTCCCTCTGCAAACCAAGAGCACTTAAAAATGGCCTCACAGCTACACCTCAGAGTGAAAAAGGTAAAAATAACCCCAACTACTAGACCATTAACTTACAGGATTATTCAACTTAATTCTAACAATTGCCTTAGGTGCTTACATTGAAATCCCCACTTTACAGATGAGAACACTGAGGTCATGAGAAGTTAGGGAACTTGGCCAAGGCTGAACAGCAAGTAAAGGCAAAATGGGACTCAAGTCCAGGTCAGGTGGACTTGAAGGCCATGCTCCAACCTGCAGGCACCTCCTCCAGGGTCAGCTTGGATACTGTAGTCTTACAAACCATCCCAGCCAACCAACTCTAGAAGCAACCCCAAAGGCAGCTCTGGGGTCCCTGTCCCTGCCCAGCACCTCCTCCTTGCCTTCTCAGTACCCTGTTGCATCAAAGACCCTCATCCCACAATAAATGTGGTCCAACAGAAATCAGCCTGGCCAAAGGTGGGGCCCAGGCTCAGGCCACATGCCACCAAGTCTCCTATGCAAATAGTGACAGAAATGCCCAATGTTGACATTGCAAAGCTCTCAGCTCATCTGAGCCCTAAAACTACCCCTTGAGGTCACAAGAGCCTAAATTATTATCCCAATTAGATAGAAGAAAAATCTGACTATGGTTTGAATGTGTCCTCTAAAATTTATGTGATAGAAACGTAATCCCCAATCAAGAGAGTTGAGATGTGGGACCTTTAAGAGGGCCCTTAAGAAGGCAAAGCCCTCATGTATGGGTTAATGCTGTTATCTCAGGAGTGGGCTCCCGATAAAAGGAACCCCTTCTTCCTTCTCTGTCTTGTGCTCTCTTGCCCTTCCACCTTCCACCATGGGATGATGTGGCAAGAAGGCCCTCGCCAGATGTGGCCACTTGATATAGGACTTCCCAGCCTCCAGAACTATGAGCCAAATAAACCTCTGTTCATTATAAATAACCCAGTCTCGGGTATTCTGCCATAGCAACACAGTGGGCTAAGATGCCCAATGAGGGAAAGATCCCCAAGTGGCCCCCATAACTTTACTGCTGGTTGTCCTAGGTTTGTCACCCCTCGTGTCTGGTCCTGCTCTCCAGAACTGGGGAGGGGGCCATTTAGGGGCTGGGAGTGGCAATAGATGAAGCTCTATGTAGCCAGAGTTCACCTCTTTGTCTTGAGAGACCAGAGCCTTCTCATTAGATTCCTGGAGCACTTGAAAACCCAGAACCTCAGGGTGGAAGGGGTAGAGCCCTGGTGACCCAGGTCCCTCCTCAGGGAGGCGGCAGGGGTGGTGGTCGGGAGCTTCAGAGGACTTAATATGTGCCGTGGGTGGGTGGGGTGAGGGGCTCTGGGTCCACAGCCAAACCCACTCCTAGAACCAAGCAGCCTGCCCCACCCTGGGAGCAGCAAGGAACCGATGAAGGGGGCAATTCGTGGCACGTGCTCATCAAGGAGCTGCCGATAGCAGCAGTGTGCTCTTCCCGTCTTTCCAAGGATGTCTGGAGAGAGAACAGCCTGGGTCACACGTCAGGACTGCTTCAGAAATTGTGCACTGGGAATTATGTCAGAGCCAAAGCTCATGTGAAGCAGTGTCCCGTGCTGCAGGTGTCTGAGGAGCAGAGATTCTGGAGAGAAGAAAGCCTGAGAAGATGGGGGGCAGAGAAGGGGCTGGGAAACTGCTCCCCTCCAGTGTCTCTGGGAGAGGAGGGCAGAATGCCACCCACAAATACCTCACCTGCCCACTCCTGCCTGAGGGTTTCAAGTTGTCTCTTACATGCAGACAGGCTGCGCCAAAGCATCTGCTCTTGCCTTAGCCAAGCTGAGGGCAAGGAGAGTGGGTGGGTCTATGACAGGGCTAGAACCTTCTTCAGTGGCTGCCAAAGGGTTGCAGAATATGCCACTCAAAAATATGCCACTTTGGCATAAGGATTATTTTGAGCTGAAAGCAGCTGAAAAGAAGCAGAAACAAGAAAAGCTGTCCCTCCTCCCCCTATTTGCCTAAAAGCAGGACATACATTTACAAGGGTGTCCCTCCTCCCCTCTCTACCAGGAAGGACAAAGGTTGATCACAGAAGACAACTTTAGACCCTTATCAGCCTGCAGCCTGCACCAGGAGAAGCTACAGAACAAGCTTTACTAACTAGCCTCTGTCTATTGTTAGTTCCCATTTATTTGTCTTCCCACACTTTGCCGCCCCCAGAGACGCAAGGTCTTTTTCCTTTGTCCCCTTGCTTCTCTAAAATTATATTGCTTTTTGTTGAAGATGCTGTATAAACCAGAGTTCTAAGCCACCTCTTTAAGATTTTCTCATTTTCCGAGTATCTCCACTGTATACTTAAGGTATACACGTTAACAAATTTCTGTTTGTTTTTTCCTTGTTAATCTGTCTTTTGTTACAGGGGTCCCAGCTAAAAACTCAGAAGGGTAGAGGGAAAATTATTTTTTCTCCCCTACACTGGGAAATCAAGTCAAGCCAACCATTCCATGGGGTGCTCTAATCCCAGCCTCGTGAACAAGCAGTGACCTTCCCATCATGAAGCTTAGGTGACCTCAAAGGAAGCCCCAACTGGGAAAGCTCTCAGTGGCCTGACTGACCGTCAGTCACTGCACGGGCTCCCGGGCTTGGGGGTACCCAGTGCAGAGGGGATCCTGGGATGGGGCAGGGAAGAGACAGGCTCCAAGGGATCAGTGCAGGCTGCCCAGTCCCTTCCTGGCCCAGCCCCTCGAGCCCTCTCTGAAGAGCCGGGTCAAGCAGCCCACCCCTACTAATCCTAGGCAGGACCCTGCTGGCCTTCTCCCATTTCCTCAGGAGCAGGCAGGTAAAGTTCAGGTTTCCTCTTTTTGACTAGATTCTTCTAACAGTAAATGAGGTTCTGAATACCCCAGCCGAGTGGGGCATCCAGCTTCCTGGAGGGAAGGCTACGACCACACTGCACACTGTCAGGCCTGCTCCTGCGATTTGATTTCCATCTGCAGAGAGCACACCTTTTCCTTTCCACACTTGCCTATTCCCTCAAGGTCCCTGGCTGTCCTTGAACTCAGTGTAGGTAGCAGCCCGCAGGGCAGTGCTTGATGGACAAAGTCCTGTGGACACCGCTATGTGCACAGTGGAGGCTCTTCCCCGGCAGAGAACTGCCGAAGTGGCACTCCTTCCTGCCTAGGCTGGATGGAAAAGCCTAAGTTGAGCCCAGGGTGGAGCTAGAAGCACAGACACATCTCCCATTACATCCAGGGCAGGGAGCACAGGACAGGGAGAGTAAAGAACTGCTCCTGGGCCAAAGCTTATGTTCTTAGAAACGCCAGACCCTTGGCTCCCAAAAGCAAAGCCTACAACTCCTAGTGGGCTTTCTTCAGCCTCTGGGAGGCGGCACAGCAGAGACAGACCACGTCCTCTTAAGGACTGTAGGGCCGAACCCGGCACCCACACAGCATACTAAGAATATCTCCACTCTCCTCTTTCCAGACCCCAGGCAGCGGGACTCACCCACGACCTCAGAGGGCTCACTGGGCAACCAGAGTTCTCCCCGCCCCGGCTGGTGGGCAGCTGTGCTCTCAGGGGAGGGGCAGCTCTCCTTCCCCTTATACCTATCAGAGGCCAGTGTCCTCATAAAGCTGCAATGACCTGGTACGGCCTGGTACGGCCAGGGTGTCCTCTCTGGGAGCCTGCCTTGGCCATGACTCCACAGGGGGGATACCAGTTCCCCCTGTGTTCCCTTCTCTGGATAATTCTCCAAGGCTGTACCAACCTCCAGAGCTCACAAAGGCTCGGACAACTGATGCGTCTCTCACTCTCTACCACTTTTACAATGAATCCCGTACACGATGTCACACTGACATAGATGTCACACTGACCACTGTCTTAGACTGACCTGGGACACTATCATGTCGTATCATGCTGAAAAAGATCCCAGGGTCGCACCTGTGCTTGGTGGGAAGAAGTGCTGTTCATTATCCGTTTACAAAGGGGCATCGGGAGCATGGAAGTTAAGTGTGTCTTTTCCTAATCCCCCCATGAATCAGGGCCAGGGCCAGGATGAGATCCCAGCCATCCTGAGTCCCGGGCCAGTACAGGGAACACACTTAGATTTGGGAACACTTGAGATCAATGTGCCAAAGCATTCACTCTTTTCTTCAGAAAAAGAGTGCTTAGTAAATCTTCCCCGGGCTTAAAATTCGCTACTCTTTATGCATATGTGTGGGATGCTGGCAGGAACAGGAACAGAGAGTGTGGAAAGAGGCTGCGTTGCCCACGCAGGAGCCAACTGCCCCTCTGGCTGCTCGTAACTGTAAAAGAGGGCAGGCCTGACTCTGGGTTGCTCCAGTTTCAACACAGCAGCAAGGCACCCCAGGAAGAGAAAAGGGACCATTTCAGAAACATCTGCAGGGAGCCACTCTGGACAGCTATTCAGTTACCATGGAAACCCACCCTTGGAAACCGCTTCAATTTCAGGAAAATAGCTACAAACAATAATAAGCATAAATGAAAAATGGTACGCTGTTACTTCAAAATTGTACTTGTTATTGGATTTCGTCGGGTTTTAGGGGCTTAGACTACAGGCTCATATCCATGAATGCCAGGGAAGGCAGACATCTCCGCCTGGCTGCAGGCCTAATGATAGAGCCCACATCCTCCCTCCCACCGCTCTAATCAAGTTTCTGGATGTGACCTCCGGCAAGGCATTTATCAGAGAAGCTAATGTCTAAATTGCAGGAGGAAGGACGATGCGCCCTGCGCAAAGCAAACATTTGCTGAGCAGACTGGAAAGCAACACGGAGCCATTTGGGCGGGGACGTGGGCTAGGGTGTGTGGTCATTGCACAGGCTTTCTGCAGCTGAGGCTAAACGTTCGCGCAGGCCTGTTAGAAATCTATAGAAATCAGGCAGCGGGAATAATAGCTGGGCTGGGGGTTTCTGTTCTATTCCATTTTCAAGGACTCTCGGGTTAGAAAGAAAGAACCTTACAAAGACGACCTGGCCTGGCCTCTTCCCACATGATGTTTCCATTCTCTTGGCAACATTCTCCCCACGTGGTTACCGAGAATGTGCCTGGACGACTCTAAGAGCTAGAACGTCCCCGCGACACTGCACTGAAGTCTAACTCCCTGTGGCTTCTACTCAGGGGGAACTCAGACCCCTCTTGGCAGTGACAACCCTTCAGCTATCCCGGAGTCGTTTTCCTGATCCTTCTGTGTTCTCCATGGGGCAGACGTCAGGGACACCATAACAGCCATTCTCCAAAAGCACTTTCACAGGGGCAAACTGAGGCGGCGGAACCCAGACCCTGACAGGGGAAGACAGTTGCTAACTGTGGGCTCCTAGATTATCCTTCAAAAATCACTTGTGCATATGCAGCTTGCACACGTTCAGATCACAACATTTACCCTGATACCTGTTCTCTGGAAGCAGCATAGGAAGGCAGGGAAAAAACAGTAATCTATATAGGGTCTCCCACACCACCTGTCATGGCGGGTACTCAAAAACCACCTCCTGGACTAGAGAATTCCCACTGGACAAATAAGTAAAACCAAAGTTCAGAGAAGGTGGCTGACTTGCCCATGGTCACCCAGGTAGAGAGAGGCAAGTCCCGGACAAGAGCACTGGCCTCCTGCTTCCCAGCCTCCAACCCTGCCCCAAGTAGGGCACTGCACCTGGGCACCCAAGTCCTAAGCCCATGTCCTAGGACCAGGGGCTGCTGGACCTTCTTACCACCTCAGGGACCATTCTCAGTGTGAGCTTGAGTTAGGCCTGACATGACAGCCCACCCAGAGCACCCCCTGGACCCCCCAAGGAGGCATGGAACTCCTCTGAAAGGGAGGAGTCAGGCCAGTGACGAGGGAGGGTCTGGGGATCCCCAGAAAGAAGAGCATTTGGTGGCTGCCTAGAGTCTAGATTAGCCTCCAGGGCAAGGATCTGATGAGTGACAATGAAAGCCCTTTAGGGCTGGATCACTTTATGGAAACTTACAGCAAAAAGGAAGTCACAAAGAGTATCAACCCCTCCTTCTAGATTTTTTCATCAACACAGCCCTGATTGAAGGGAAATGGCCTGCGTCTATACGAAAGAGAAGGCCGTCTGACCCAGCAGAGCAGGGAGGAAGGCCCCTGCCCCCAGACACCAGGGCACAGCAGGCGCAGGGCAGTGGCAGGCAGTGGAGCTGGGGGACCAGGAGTGACAGGGGGGCCCAGGGCCCTGAGGCCTTGGGAGAGAGGTGGGGGGGTCTGACTCACCAGGCTGTGCATGATGCGCGCGCCGTCCGGGTTCACCGTCAGCGCCTCCTTGTACAGCTGCTCGGCCTCCTCCAAGCTGCCCTTTAGCTCGGCCAGCCGGCCCCGCATGTAGAGCACCGAGTGAGAGGTGGGGAAGAGGCCCGCCGCCTCCTGGATGCAGAAACCTGCTTCCTTGAGGTGCTGCTGCTCCATGAACAGCTCGGCTGCAAAACCAGAAGAGCGGTGGGAGGTGTGAGTGGTGGGGAGTCAGAGGCAGTGGCCCCCTCCCCGTATCCTTGGAGCTGGGGAACCAGTATTAGGTGACCAACACTATTCCACCAAGTCACAGCACTGGACAAATTGCTGTGGGAGGCAGGGAGAACACCAGGTGATGGTGTCTGAGCGCTTACTCTGGCAGGCACCTGCTAAGTGTTCCACACCAAGCGGAGGCCCAGTGGGTGCTCACAAAAACCCTGCAGAACAAGGACGTTTGTGACTCCACTTTAGAGAGCAGGAGACTGGACACCGAGGGGGTAAGACACCTGCCTAAGGCCATAGGAGTGGCCTGTGAGGAAGTGAGGAACGTAGGGTTTCAATCGGGGCTGTATGACTTCAGAGCCTGGCAGTGGGGACGTGGTGTCCCCTGGAGCTAGGAGCTTGCTCAGGTGACTCTGATCTCTTTTTCAGTGTCCCTTCACTTCATTTGTTCCCTTGTGTCCAGGGATAAGGGGACAGAAGCAGATGAGGTGGTCTCCCAGGAGGGGCTGATACAAGGTGAGAGTGTGCTCAGAGCTGGGGAGAAGCAAGCGATCCCACCCAGGATGGGGTGGGAGGATGAGGGAGAGGAAACTCAGGTAGCACCTGCCCTGGGCAGAGCAGGCTGCAGACCAGGCAATGTTCACAACAGCGACAAAAACCACCACCTGCATTGACCGAGTGCTGCCGCGCCAAACCCCTCACGAGTTTTGGAGGGAGGCACATACTATCACAATTCGCATTTTAAAAATACAGGCGAAGGAGGTGAGGACCTTGCCCTCTTCCCTCGGAGGGAAAGGGCAGAGCCAGGGCTGCACACACACACACACACACACACACACACACACACACGAGGGTGCAAGCGTGAGGCTTCGGGCCACAGGCAGGAGGGATCTGCCCCAGGACTAGAGCAGGGGAAAGGGCGCAGTTCCTCCAGCCCAGGCCAGCCCCACGCGGCACACCCCCTCGACAGGCACTTTTGGAGACGCTGCTGGTTGGCCTCACGGGGCACTCAGCCTTCCTTCTAAAGCAGCCCCCGGGCTCAGCTGCCCCGTCCCAGGGCTGGTGCCCGTGCTGAAGTCACAGAAGGATTGAGACACAGATGGGGAGCACAGACGGGCCAGCAGAGTCTGACTTGTGGTTTTGCCAAGAACTTTTTTAGTAAAGGCTGAGAGCTGAGGTTACCTCAGTTCAGATTATGTCCCGGGTGGGGTAGATAACAGATATCACCAAGGGAAGCTCCCAGAGAGAGGTGGAAAACCCAGGCCCAGGCACCCTGTCTTTCTGTTTGAGCAGCAGGAAGGAGGCCTAACTAAATCCTTGACTGCCTAAGGCTCATTGTGCAATTCGAGGAGCTTGCCACATCCTGAAACGCTGCAGAGAGCTTTTTGAGCAGGGTGCTCTTTTTCTCTACTGGAAAAGAGAACTTGGGAGAATCAGAGAATTAAATAAACAAAGAGAAGCCAGGCTCCCAGAATATGGAGAGGGAGAGAAATGCAGGCTCTTGTCCCTGGGGACAGGCTGAAACGGAGATTCCCAAGGCAGACAGCACAGGAAGGTGAAGCCAGGAAATGGGGGCTTTGAACCCATGGCCTTGTGGGGGGGGGGCAGCCAAGTGGTCAGAGAATCGGCCATGTCAGCCTCAGCTCTCCTTCCCTGCTCTGCTGCCAGGGGCTCTGAACAGGCTGCCTTCGTAACTGAGTGTCCAGTGTGCAACTACTGAGTACTGACTGTGTGCTTGGTCTTCCCACGAGAAGGAGAAAGAGCAGGGATAAGGTGGGGACAGTTAAGCCACTAAACCACTTGAGGCCCAGGGAAGAGGAGTGACAAGTGGGAAGCCTGGGTGTTATGTGGGCACTCAGGAGGGGTCAGGCCAGTGCTGCTGGCGTGGTCAGGGAAGTCTTCCTAGGGGAGGCAGCATTAGTTCTGGGGCCTGAAGGCTACAGAGGCATTTGGACTGGCAGTGAGGACAAGGGACTCTGTGCTGAACCTGGAGGGCCCAGCTCCACTGCAACAGAATCCCCCAGGGGCACAAGAGGAGCCGGGAGAAGCAGAAGGAAGGGTGTAGTGTTGGGGGGTGGCTGCTTCCTCCATCACCAAGCTTGGCTCAGCTAAGGGCCTGGGGCGAGGTCAGCCTCTCCACTCCCCTAGACCTTGTCCCAGCAGTCCCATCCCCGGCCTGGCCCACTTGGCCCTGGTACGGCTCATTATGCTGTTTACAACTTGCGGCCTGTCTCCAGAGGCTGTCCCTGGTCCCCTCCCTTGGGGACTCCACATCATGCATTCATATCAACAGATTTCAATTAGAAGGGGCCCTACCTGCTCCCAATCCCTCCTGCCTCAGACTCTGGGGCTTCCAGAGGGCCCAGGCCTTGCTTGGCTGGCCCTGAAAAATAGGTAGGGCTGCTCTGCTCTGATGGGCTTCATACCAGTTAGGCAGGAAGCCAGATGACACAGAACAGAGCCAGAGGACCGAGGCCTCCTGGCTGCCTTGCAGACAGCTCCCGGCAGGTCCAGCCCCCAGGGTGGGGCCTCTGACCTGCAGACAGGCCCACAGGTCTGGGAACTACAGTGCACCCCCTCTTCCTAGGCTCAGTGTGCCTGGGCAGGTGTCCTGGGCTTCTGCTCGCTGCTTTACCAAACATGGTGCTCACCAGGCAGTCGGCGCGGGTGCAGCAGCCACCCGTGGCACCGCGCCCCGATCCTCTCCGGCCCAGTCCTGGCTGCCAGGACCCGGCGGTGCCCACACCCATCCTGGCCTCCCCTGGCCAGGGCTGGGTGAGCGCTCACTGTTACCAGATTTTCCTGGAATTTTCATATCGAGGTCGCCAACCCAGCAAACGGCCTTGCCGCACCCTGCGTCAGAGGGCCCCCCTCTGCCCCCTCAGTTCCTTATTCTCTCTTCCTCCCTGCCTGCCTCCTGACCCCTTCTCTTGCCTGTCTGCCTCCGGTTTTCTTCCTCTTCCCTCCCTCTCTCTCCACCCCTCTCCCCTCTGTGCTTTCTCTCGGCAGGCTACAAATGGAAAACATCTGTTCCCTGGAGCTTTGCAAGAGGCCCTTTTATTATTTTTTTTCCTGAAACATCCTGGTCTAACCCTGCACCCAGAGCTGGTTCCAGTCTTCCTGCCAGCCCTGCCAAAGCCGAGGCTCCCCAACCCCCCATCCCCGTGCTGGGGGATGGGCCCACTCTCCAGGGTTATTTCCATAGCCCTCTGCAGGGAGGGCCTTGTCCCCTGGCTGCCCTGTGCTGAGGAGCAGGGTGGCCCCTAGCAGGGCCTCCTCAGATGAGGTGTGTGTCCTAGAGTGACCCTCCCTGGACCTCAGAAAGGGGAGGGAGCCATCCAGACTCAGAGCCCTGGGGCAGGGGAGAAAGAGGTTAGGCCCTCGAAAGGAATCCACCGCGGCTAGCCTTGACCCTCAGTGGGCAGTTCTGGTGACCAAAAGGAAATAAGGAAGTCAGCATGCCTCCCGACGCAGCAGACCCTCAGCACGTGTGACACCCAGAATAACAAAGGCAGGTGGGGAGAGGACGAGGGAGGACAGTGAAGACCAAGGGGCTGGAATGGAGAAAGACCAGGAGACCAACAAGGGAAACCCAAAGGTCTGAGACCCTCCAGCCTGGGCCCAGAGTGCACAGGGAGTCAGGGCTGCGTGGACCTGTCCCGGGAGTGGCCTCCTCGCTGGCCCAGGAAGCTGGAAGGAGGGAGGAAAGAGCCAGATCGAGGGGAGAGGAGACGTGGGAACAAGGCACTGAATGAAGGCAGGAGGGAGTGAGCAGGGTGGGGACCTGGGGAAAGAGGGGAGAGCAAAGGAAGACAGGGCAAAGGACAGAGAGGAAACAGGGATACCAAAGAGCAGAGGAGCATGCAGGACCAGAGGTAGTGCTGGCTTCCCTCGCCCATGATTTTGTAATAAACATGTGCTCTGGCCATAGCTCTGGCCGCCCCACCCCAGCTTCCTCATGTGCCCAGCTGACAGCTGGGGTGGCTTCCACCTGTAGGCCAGGGCACCTGTGCCCCGACCTCGGGACTCTGGCATTTGGGAGCTAAGACTCAGGCCAGCATGCCGCAAACCCAAAGCCCAGAGCCACCCATGTCCCCTCCAGGGCAGGGGAACTCTCTCCCTATGTCTGTCTCCCATCTCTGGCACACTGACAGCTCCCAGGGCTATGAGCTGTAGTTGGGGGTTCTTGCTTTTCTGGGAAGCACCTCTCGACACTCTGGTCCTGGAGCATCCATGCAGCTCGGTGCTCTCCCACTCTCACACAGACCTGCTGCCCATGAGGCACCCTGCAAGTCGCTCTCAAGCCCGTGAGCTTCTCACGTCAGACTGGAATGGGAAGGAGGCTTGGGGAGGGGAGGGGAGGGGAGGAGGGCAAGAGCTGGGAGAGGAAGGATACGACATTTCCCAACCAAAGAGTAGGTTCATGATAGAAGCATGAATCTGCCAAACAGATGGGGATGCAAGTTATCTTGAACCAAACCAGAGGGATTAGCTCATTCCAAAATGATAAAGGTATCTTCTTCCCTCCCTATAAATTTGCTGCAGCTGGTGGAGTCATTAGGCAGGGGTGAGTCGGGTGGGGATGCTGATGACAATATGCTCAGCCTGGGTCAGGTGGGGGTGGGTAGGGAGAAGTCACTGCCCTGTGGTCTGGTCCTGGCAGCCCTCATTCAACAGGTGCTCAGTAGATGCTTGCTGGCGATGGTGGCAGCCAAGGGGAGGGAGAGAGCTCATGGGTGCAAACTGCCCTGGAATTCTTTCATGCTCAGAGTGAAAGAGCTAGGACACCTTCTCGGGTTTCCTTCTTGGCCACGGTGGCTGTGCACCAGTCCACTCTTCTATCATGACAGATACCCTGATTTTTAATGGGGCATATGAACACCCAGAATTGACATTTGCCAGAGTCCTTTGCACTTAGGGGCAGTCAAATAAGTAAGTTCTGGCCAGTGGATCATGAGGGGGAAGTGAAGTGTGCAAATTCCAGGATATGTCCTCATAGGGGGAGGGTGTGCCTTTCTTCCTCTCTTCCTCCTTTATCTTAGGCCCTGGAATGTGAATGTGGCAGAGAGTCATCTTGGACCACATTGATGGGAATGACACCCTAGGGATAGAAGAGTTGTCATCCCATTCAAGACTGTCATCTCTGAATTGTTACATGGGAAAGAAATAACCTTCTACCTTGTGTAAGCCACTGCTGTTTTGGATCTGCTACCTACACCCAAACCTAGCTCCTGATACTCCACTGCCCAACCCTTACCTGGCGCCATGCGGAAAGAACTCAGATGTTATTCTCAGAGTTCTCCTCTATAGAGTGAATGTCTAGGATAATGTTCAGAGAAGAAGGGCTCATGTGCAAATTATTGAAGGGTGTGTTTATAGTCACCTTCCCATGTCTAATGACAGGCTTTAGGAAGGCCTTCCGCCTTATTTGGAGTTACCAGAACATGCTAGCATCCCTAGCATAAAGCAATATATTATCTGAGAAATGCAAGCAGGCTTGTGACATGCAAAAACGTTTTCATTTGCTGATGGTAATAAACAAAGCAAATTGATTAGAACAAAAGGCCTTGGGAGCCCCAGCTCAGGTAACCCACAGCTCTGGAATTTGATCCCTGTGTTACTGGAGCATCCCTTGACCTTGGTGAAGCCCTCAGCGTGGGTACAGCTTTCTACTCTGGCACCTGTGGTGACAGGGGCTCCATTCTGCCCCTTGGAAGTCGCTGTGGCTCTATGTCTTAGAAGAAGATGGGGAATCTTTGCCTAAGGGGGGGAGGGCTTGTTTATTATCCTTCTGGATTTCAACATTCCTCTCCCCACTTAAAACCCAACAAGCTGACTCTGGAGCAAGCGCAGCCCCCACACATCCCTAGCATCCTCAGGACCCTGAGACACCAACTGGTGCAGTGTTTGTGTTATTAAAATGCTCCCATGTGTAGCTTTTCTGTGACTCCTGATCCTTTCTTTTTCCAGACTCAGAACCTAGGGCGGGGGAGTGGGGGCATACTGCATACTAACACGTGTCCATGTGTGAGAAACACGCGGTGGGAACCTTGGATTCTCAGCTAAGAAGCACATTCTAACTCCAACTCGCCAAATCCACCTGGGGGGCTGCAGCGCCACCCCCATGGCAGGAAAGCAGACAGGAGGGTAACCAGAAAACAGGCACAGAGGCGCTTCTGGGCCCACAGTTCAGGCCACGGGGGCCCGGCGCCCTTTCGGGATCCACTGTCTATCCTCCTCCTCTTTGTTCTGCTGCGGCTGCCATTTTATGTCTTTCAGGCACTCGGTTGTCATCTTTGGCCTTGGTGCTCTCTCATCCGCTCCGACCCACCTCTCACACCACCCTCAGGTTAAATTTTCAAACACTCTTTCCAGCAAGTCACTCCTCGGCCTTCCTAAGCTGAGCATTAGGACACTCACCGTCTGTGGGCCCAGACCGCCTCCACCCCCACCTCGACCGCGATGAACGATGAATGAGACAGAAGCCAAGCACCATTTGCTGAGCACCTACTATGCACCATCCTCACTGCCTCACAAGTTAGCTCACTGCAGATCAGGACCGGCCACTCGTGAGCTGGCATCAGAACCCAGGTCTGTGTGACTCCGAAGCTGGCTTTCTGCAGCCTGCCTCCCAGACACTAACCTTCCAGCTCCACGGTGGCAACGGTACCAATTACTATCAAGAGGGACTGTCGCCTGAATGGCAACCTCAGCATTACCCGCCTTCCCTCTGCCTTCAATGAATTCTACCCCCAGACCTCTCTGTCTTGGGGGCCTCAGCACCTCACCTCTCCTTTAGCTACTCCGTGAGCTCTCTCTCCATGAGGCTTAAGTCCTCCAGGATTTGAAGCCTGTTTGTAGACTAAGAAGACCATCTGTGTGGCCTCTCACGACCTCAAATTCCCTCACATTTGTATCTGCTTTGAGAGATGCTCTCCCAGGTGGGAGGCAGACACTATCCCCACTGGGCAGAGAAGGAAACCCGCAGCCAGATGGATTAAGTGACTTGCCCGAGGCAAGGAAGAAGCGCTGGAACTAGAGCGCCAGGTCCCCCTCCCAGCCCTGTCCACGAGTGCTCTGTAACCCGTGTGAGCCCTGCCAGGAGTCCTTGCCTCCGTACACTCCTGCTCCAGGACAGGGCTCTGAGAGCTGGGGTAGGCTGCAGGCAGGTGGGTGTCACTGGGACGAGGTTCCCCAGCTGGGGCCAGGGCACTCACCAGCCTGGAGCCAGATCTGTTCCAGCGTGGTCCACAGCTGCATGGGGCCCTGCTTCAGGACGGAGCAGGGCATGGTCAGCTCCGACATGGCTTCCTCCAGCCGGGAGGCTGCGATGGACGACGCTCGCCGGGAGCCTGCAGAGCAAGAGTGTACGGGCTGAGCAGTAGCCAGAGTGCCGCATGCTGCAGGCCCCAGGAGCAGTGACTGCCCGGTTCCACGGGGAAGGACAGGGAGCCTGAGGCAGGGTGGGGGGGCATGGCCTGGCAGCCACAAAGCAGCTCACAGACCCACCAGGGAGGGCCACAGTATACTCTTACCCTCAGATAGGGACAGGGACTCTCTGAGGGGCAACCAGGCAGAGACCCTACTAGGAATCTATCTCTAGGAAGACAATCACAAATGTCAGCAGAGATGCTGATCCTGCTACTGCCCATAACACCGAAAACAACAGGAGTTACCCAGGCGTCCAAAAACAGGGACTGATTAGAAATAAGTGAAGGTACAGTCATCTATGACTCTGCAGTCATTAAAATATAACAACGATGTCTAAATACAGATGTCAAAACATCTCTCACATAGTTAGATGAAAAAAGCAAGTTACTAAAGAATAGAATCACATTTTTATAAAAAAGAAATATGGGCATGGAAAAAAGTCTGAAAGGCCGTTTATTAAGGCCTGAGTGGTAAAATTATACATCTTTTCTTTTGCTATTTTTACTTTCTGTTTTCACAAGCGTGTATTATTGTGTCCTACATATAAAGGTCCCGTTTGGGCTGTGCTGGGAAGGAGCCTTGGGTAGCATTTCAAGTCAGACCTGTGCCCTCTGGAAAACCTCTCCCTGTGGCAATTCTTGGTGACATGGGCCCCCGTTCAGGATATATAAGCTGTTGACATTTATAATTCCCATGCAGGTGAAATGTGAGCACTTTCTCTCTCTCGCACAGAGGCAATAAAGGCTCCAATAAACTCAGGAGACCTCGGGGCAAACCACAGATGATTTCGGTTTATGAGACAAGTGAACGCGGAGTCCTAATAACTGTGTTCATAATTCTTCCCTAATTGCAAGGGAGCTCCCAGCCCCTCCACTCTTAACCGTTCCCTCCTTGGAGACAGCAGCTCTCCCCGCGCCAAGCATGGAGCCGCGCCTCTAAAGTCAGGTGCCAGGCTCGCCTTCCGGAACCAACTCCATCCCTTGACAACGAAGGTGCAACTTGGCTCACATCCACAGGAGTGAAAAAAAAAAAGAGCAATTCCACTAATGACAACTCACTTTCATTCCCATGACTAAATCTTCTCGTGTTTTTGAGGAAGGTGTTCTGCTGTAATCAGGTCCTCAGTCAAAAAATGCCTCGGTCTGCAGTTCCTGAACTCATTTGAATTTCACAAGCCCTGGGTTTCAGGATGAGTTTTTCCAGGAAAGAGTTAGCTTTGAGCTTAGCGTTGTAAACAGCCCAGCCCATTCCTTTCTAATTGATCTGATCAGCTGAGGACACTGGGTGGACTGTGGCCGCTGGCATTAGTCTAAGAAGAAAGAGTTTCTGCGCTCCGCAGCCATCTTCCCGACCTCGCCCTCCTCTTCATCCCCTGCGCACTCGGGCTGCCCGTTGCCTGCCCCAGGGCCAGCAGCCAGCCCTACTCAGAGCCAAGGTCAGCCCTGAAGCACACCTGAGGGTAGTTCCTCAGCACCAGGGCCCTTGGGCAGCAGCCGGCAAGGAGCGGTGGTGGGTTTGGCCAGGCCAGGCAGACGCCACTCTCCGCTAGCGCTTTTGGGCTGGGAGAGTGCGCCATAGGCCCACACAGACAGCTGTCCCTGGGCGTGCTCTTACCAGAGTCTGCGTCGTGGGCGTCGGGCAAGGTCAGGTGCATGCCGCTCTGCTTCTTCATCGTGAGGCCCTCGGGGAGGCTGCCGTCCTTTTCCAGGCCTCTGGAAGGCAAGGGAAGGCAGGGCCTGGTGAGGCAGAGGGCTGGCAGGGAGGACCAGGTGGCCTCACTAGAAGACAGCTTTGGGGCACTGAGAGTTCAGGCCCGAGAACAGAGCCCAAGTCACTGGGGAACACGAAGACCACTAGAGAGGCAGGACAGGTCAGCACGGGTCCGGGCCACACAGACTGAGGACTGGAAACTCTCCCATACTGTCTACACTCTTCTCTGGCGTGGGTGAGGCCAGAGCTCTCCAGGCCAGGGCGAGGTCTTTTCTACCTTTTGTTGCCCTCACAACATCTAGCAGAGTGCAGGCAGAGAGGGGGCCCCAGGGACTGGCCTTCAAGGAAAGCCTGGTCTTCCCAGGGCACCAGAAGTGCCCCAGACCACTGCCCATGGAAGGAGGGCCCAGATGCCACTCCCTGTCTCAGGCCTCCCTTCCTTAGGCAGCTAGGGTAGCCCCAGAGGAGCCAGGGGGTCCCTGGGGTGGCAGATTAAACAACCACTGCCCCCAATTCCCTAGCTCCCATATTGGTGGTGGTGGGACGGGGAGTCTACTTTCTCAGAGTAGGAGATGGGGGGAGCCAGGAAGGAGCCACCAGCTCAGGAAGGCAGAACAGCCCCATCCTGGGGCACATGCAACCCCCGGCCAGCCCCTTCCCACTGCTGACGAAGCCCCTGAACCTTGACCCTGCTGGCTGGGGAAACTTAGAG
Source organism: Cheirogaleus medius (assembly GCA_008086735.1). Taxonomy (NCBI): domain Eukaryota; kingdom Metazoa; phylum Chordata; class Mammalia; order Primates; family Cheirogaleidae; genus Cheirogaleus; species Cheirogaleus medius. The sequence goes on from VBSM01002608.1 coordinate 138,642,155, forward strand.
GAGGATGGAGGCAGAAGGTGCAGGAGAGAAGAGAGCAGGCCCAGCCTGGGCCAGAGGCTCTTTCTGGCTTCTTCCCTTCAGAGGGGCGCCAAGACAACAGTCCCGCAGAGTGCCAGGGTCTGGGGTGTCCTTGCCATCCTGACTCAGGCTCACACTGGCTCCAGTGTGGGGCTGTGGCTGCACAGTCATCTCAGTGGCACTAGAGGAAACCATCCAGGAGCTCGGGCTGGTTCCCTTCCTCTGCTGCCTTCCTCCCATCCCCGGGTGACTCCCGAGCCTGGTGCAAAGGGCCAGAGACACCCGGCTAAACTCACGAAGCACCCTTCTTAGCTTTGTGACCTCAGCAAAGCTACTTGACCTTTCTAAGTCTTAGTTGTCTCATCCTGAAAACGGGCATGATAACGTCCATTTCACAGGTTGCTGTGAGGAACAAATGAGGTGCATGGGCAGGTGCTGGCCTGGGCCAGACCCACAGATCCCGCCTCCCATCCTACTTTCTCTCCCATCCGTGAGGGACCTCTCCTAGAGCCCTGGAAACAGCCCATCTGGGGGACTACTTGCTGCCTGGCTCTAGGCCAACGCCAGCCTTGGTCCCTACTTTGCAGAACCTCACAGCCAGATGGGGAAGAGACAGTCCAAGTTGAACAATTAGCAGAGACCCACAAGGACAGTGCCAAGCTGAAGCAGTTTAGAGCTGGGTGGCTCCATGAATGAGGGGCATCTGGACAGGGCCTCAGAGGTGATTACAACTTTAGACCAGCAGTGTGGGACTGGCCAGGCAGAGTGGAGGAAGAGGGTGTGCCAGAGAGTTCCAGCAGGAGGTAGAGCCACTGGGTCGGGGGGTGAGGGGTGGTAGGATAGGCAGACCTTCAGGCTGTGGATTCAGTCTTGATCCTTGGCCACCCCAAACTAAATTTTACAAGCCCTAGTTTCTGATCTGTGACTCCAGGTTCAGGAAAGAATCCTCCTTATCTCTTGGGAAAGCCAGGAGGTTCTGGGTCCAGGCTTCTGGTCCAAGGAGTCCTGCCCTACCCTAGATGGAGAGCCCAGGAGTTTTGAAATTCTGGAAATTTGAAAACTTTCTGGGCTCCCAAAGTCCCTGTGAAAATGTAAACACCCATCAGAGTAGGGTCCCCTAAGGCCTTGGGGAGATGACACAGCTAGCCATCCCAGAGAAGGGGAGGGTTTGGGGACCAGAGGACCAGAAAGAGGCAGCGTGCCCACTCTGCATGAGGCACCCTTCCCTTTGGGCTGCACAGGCTGAGCCTAGGCGTCCCATTGGGTTTCAGCAAAGACTTTCTGCAGATTCAGTCCAGACAAGAGGGCCCTGCTCTGGCCCAAGAAAAACCTAGATGCCAGGCCAGGGACTACAGCAGGAGAGGGGATGCATGTTGATTATGGTGACTGGGGAGAAGTGTGGTGGCCCTTCAGGACCCTGCCACCTCCTCCTCCGCCTCTTCTAGCCTCCTTGTGGAATCGGGAAAGAAGTGACAGCCTCCATGGGCTGGGACTCAGGAGACCCGGGTCCAAGCTCAGCACTAGTGCTCACCAGGCAAGTGACTCTGGAAAATTCCATAAGGTCTCTCTCTGAGTCTCAGGTTCCTCACTGGGCTGCGAATAAAATCTGGTCACGTATACAATAAAGCAACAAGCCCAGCACCTGGCACAGGTGCTAAACAATGATTTCTCTTTCCTCCTCTCACCTTGAACTTCAATTTCCTAAATAGGGTCTTATGCACTTCATAGAAGATTGTCAACAGGTCACAATTGGCCCACGGATGTGAAAAGCCCCGTGAGCAGTAAGTTCCACACTCTCACCATCCCCATCTTGCCAGGCATGGTGGCCACTCAGCTGTGGTCTGTTGCCTTGACAACCACCCTCTAGCAACCCAAGGGACAATGACAGCCACTCACCCCAGCTGGGAGAAGCTGTACAGGGTCTGCCACAGCTGCAGCATCTGTCTGCAGGTCACGAGGGCTTCCTCCGGGCCTTTCAGTACCTGCTCCAGCTTCACCTTGGTGAACATCAGGCTGTGGGGAGGGAGTGGCCGTCAGCACGCCCTGGCGAGGGCGCCCTCTCACCTGGGGACTCTGTCCCAGCCTGGCACCCCCACGGGCCCCCCTCCCCAGCACACAGGAGGCAGAGTGCCCTGAGTGTGGCAGCCTCTGCCGACCCCGGGACCACTTGCTTTCTCTCTGTGCCTCAGTTTCTCCCCATCTTGGCTGCCAAAGCACGCAGCACTCTACTGCACTCGTCGGCGCTCACTCCACGTGTCCGCTGACCAAACGCTATTTTGCCCACCTCTGAAGCATGGTCAGGGGCAATTTCTGGTCTTTCTTGGTTTGCTCTTCCTCCCCACATCTTCAGCCAAAGAAGCATCGTCCTATGTCCTTGAACGTGTGGCCAGGCTTTATCCTTAGCTGCCCCACAGGGCCCAGGACGGGCCTCGGATAGGAGACCCGCCCAGAAAGCCACTCTGAGTCAGAGAGCGAGGTGAAGCCAGGGATTGGTGAGGAGGTCACCTGGGCCAGAGTCCTGCTTTCTACCTTGGCAGCACACAGTAGGGGCCCTGTTAACTACCCCTAAGTGGAACTGCAAACTCTGTTTCCTGCCCCCGGATACATGAGGAAGATGGTGTCATACTTTATCAAAGGATTCTTCCTTGAATTTCTCAAAATAGCCAGCTCCCCTTACATAATCCATAGGATTAAAGCGACATGAAATCCTATTCAAATCGCTACTGTGCAATGAGAGCGAGCAACTTCGGAATTTCTTTCAACCTGAAAAGCTGAAGTTCTCTGAGGTAAGACCAGCGTGGGGTTGTGGCCCTTAGGATGGCTGGGAAGGAGGGGCTGGTCCCACCCTGAGGCAGGACCCCAGGGGGGTATGTGCCTCCCTCTCTCTGCCCTGGACACAGCAGGGACAGCCAACGGATTTCACACAGACCAGTGAGAACACTTGCTCACCAAGCACCGAGGTGCAGCCCTGGAGGCCATGCTGTGCCAGCTGTTGGCCCTTCAGCCGCTGGGAGGTCTGGGGTCCTGGAGGAGGGGTCCAGGCAGCGGCTATTTAGCACCTAGGATGGGAGGAGGGTGATATTTCCTCCCCGGTACTGCCAGCAGTACTGACGCACAACGGCCACCTGTGCCGCCTGCAGAGAGTGGCTGAGCCACCAAGGCCCGGTGGGGCTGCGGCTCCCAGTTCTCACTGAGCGGGGACGAGTGAGGCCCCCTGATCCACAGCATTGCTGCTGTGTAACCCATGTGACTTCCAGGCCCCGAACCTGATTGCTGCCTGGAGGGTCTGCTGGCCCACCTGGCGGTGGCACACAGGCCTTCCCCTCTGGGGGCCCACCCTGACCTCTCAGGTGGCAGGAGGGGGCAGGCTGGCACCTGGGGCTGCCCTTCTGACCTGCCCCCTCCACTGGGGTCCTGGCCCCCCTCTCCTCTGCCCTGAGACCTGGGCTTCCAGCCTCATAAAGGACTTTGATGTCCCTGTTCTCCTCCTTTCTTTTCACACCTATTTCTCTTAGGTTGTGACTTGTTGGTCATGAAGAGAATGAAGAGGGTGGCATTTACCTCAGTCCTCTTTTCAGAAGAGGGAGTTTCTGGACAAGTATTATTCTTCCTCCTCACTATTCCTCAAAAATGCCTTCCTGCCCCTGCACACAGGTTGCCCTCTGAGGTGGCCCCTCCCCCACCTCACCCCCCTGCCGAGCCTGACTGTAAATCCCACCTCTCGGGTCGGCCTGCACTCTCTTGGAACACCAACTAATGACCACCTAGATGGCCCATAAAATCCCGAGGGCAGAGGCCGAGGTCCCCCAGTGTGGACTGCACGGGCCTGGCACACGGCCTGCCCCACTGGGCAGGGCTGACCTGGGGTGGGGCAGCCGCTGGGGGAACCCAGCCTCCCACCTGTACCGTCCTTTCCCAGAGGTGTAAAGGGTCTAACACTCCACACGGATTAGGAGCTTGTGCTTTTGGGAATATGAAGAAGAGCACACAGTGTCTGTCCTCAAGGCAACAATTAGAGTGCTATAAATGACACATTGCCCAGAGAATCGAGGGCTGTATTTTTGGATCAGACTCAGTGCAAAGAGAGAACAGAGAAGGGGTCTTGCTAGAGCTGGTGGGAAGCAGGGTGGAAGTGGGTGGAAGGAGACACAGGGGGCATGGAGAGAGCAGCAGGTGTTTGGCAAGGCGGGAAAGCCCCTCCCCTGAGCAGCCAGAGCAGCAGAGTCCCCTGGGCCGGGTAGGTTCCCAGGGACAGCTCCTAGGCAGGCCAGCTCTGCAGCATTCCCCCCGGCTCTCCCCACACTCCTCCTCTGCAGCACGCTTCTCCCTGCCAGAGTCCCCTTCCCAGTGCTGCTCCCTGCATCCCTGAGGGCCAGTTGGGTCCACAGCAGACCTGACCACACCATGTGCTTGGAGCAGAAGTGGCCAAAAGCTGAGCTGGCATTGCAGTAACTCTACCAACTCAGGCTGTAGCTTTGCAGCCACTGACATTCCATTAGCATGAGTGGCCCAGAGCGGAATTTCTCAATCCAACCACATCCTTTCTGGGCCGGGGCAAGTGGTCCAACAGTCACCCTCGATCTGATCCTTCACTCCCAGATCCTGGGAGGCTCCTGAGAGTTCCTTGGTCTGGCAATTGAGCACCGCCAGTGGCATCTTCCTCCACCAAGAGCCCTGCCGCGGATGTCCACGTCTGCCATCCAAGCGCCTCTGCGTGGCCTTCACAGCCTTCCCCTTCTGGCTCCACCTTGTATTCCTGCACTCTCCCCATGACCTTGGGCAGGTGTGTGCTGATCACATGGGTATTAGCAGCTCCCTGAACCTCAGGACAGGCTCCTGGACTCACCTGTGCTTTGCTCCGCGTCGTGCCCTCTGCTGACGCTCACCCTTCCTAACCAGATGCCACCCTCTGACTTTCTGTGTGTGTCCCCATAGGGGCTGTGCACGCCCCTCCAGGACAGTCTGCACTAAGTCAGGATGTGGTTATATGTACCCCTGCCGGCTTGCCTCCAGTTCACTGCTGAACTCTCTCCCCACCCCAGCAGGGATCTGCAAGCAACTCTACTCCCTTGGAGGGAGCAACTCAGCGGCTCTTCCAGCTAAGCAGCACAGGGCCCCTCTCCAGCCTGCTGCCCACACACTCTTGGCCGCATTCTCAGAAAGCCTGACGGAGCCCGGTGTGCCCTCATGGCTAATGGGTGATGCCTCTGGGCCCCCACAGGGGAGTCAGGGCTGTGGCCACAGCCCCACAGCAAACTGTGCTTCCCAGGTGGGCCGTAGGGAGGCTGCTGGCGGTGGGGGATGGAATAAGAGTGGGCAAGCCTGGGCCCCGCACCCCCCTCAAGCAGCCCAGCCCCTTGCTCACCTGTCTCATGTACCGAATGAGCCTAAAATGTCACTTGAATAAAGGATTCTGAGGCTTAAAAAAAAACAAAACAAAAAAAACCACTACTTCAATCCTGTGGTTCTAGACCTCCTCCAATAAAGTCCCTGTGTGACCACCCTGTCCTCCTCTGAATGTCTGGGACTGTGTCCAGCTAGCACCTGATTACATTTGATATACATATTGTTGGGGCTCAGGACACACCACCCCAAAATATGACTGTCAGAGACCAGAATATGCCACCCCAAAATACACTTTGGCATATTTTGGGCTGGTTATTCTGAGAAACTGCAGATACAGGAGTAGATCTGAAAAGCTGTCCTTCTGTAAAATAAATTGACATCTATAAAGGAAATCTATATTAGTAAAAGTATCTGTCTTAGGAAGAGAGCTGCCCCAGACAACTTTTATTACCTGAGACACTTTACCTGCATAAGAAGACAACCTTTATTCACCACACACGTCCTCCCCTCATCCTCCCTTGACTTGTGTCGCCATCCCCCGCTCAAGAAGCCCCAAGCCCCTATGCCTTTCTGTAGCTCAGGATGCTACATAAGCTGCAATCATCTGGCGCTTCTTTGAGCCTCATATTTTGTAGGACTGCAGCGCATATGCATATAATTAAACATGGTTTTTTTCCTGTTAGTTTGTCTTATGTCACTTTAATTCATAGCCCAGCCAAAGGACCTGGAAGGGTGGAGGGAAGCCATTTTCCCTTCTCCTGCTGTATATATAATCTTTTTTGCTACTCAGGCTTAAGAGTGTAATAATAAAGATAAACTCATATCAAGTATTTTTAAAGTCAGACACTCTAGAAACAGTCGCGGCCAGCACTGTGCACAGAGGTTAAGACCACCTGTGGCCCATTGTGCATCCCACCTAGATGGCAAGTACCTGCAGGACAGGACCCACCTCCCTTCCCCGGGGCCTGGCATGGCGCCGAGCACACGAAGTCTGTTCACCTGATTCCTCACCCAGCAATAGGCAGAGCGCTATCCAATTCTGTTTCAAACTGTCCAGAAGCAAAGTTTTACCCCACATGAAAGCAGGGCCTGGGGAGGAACAGTGGCCCGGGCATGACATGGAGGTGTCTGGCTCCCCGACTGGAGGTCTTTATCCCAGGGGACAGTCACTGGGCAAGGCCAATGGTATAATATCACCGAGAAGCGTCTCTGAGACGGGAATGCCTGAATACCGGAATCTAGAGGCCCTTCAATATTCTCGTACTCTGACGAGGAGTGGAGTCCACGAGAGAAATGGCCACGTTACTGTCCTCAAACCCTGTACTGCGACGTCACTCAGAGTGAGCAGACACTGGCCCAGGAGTCAGAAACCCAAGCCGAAGTGCCGGCTCTGTTGTCACAGGTTCCACACCTGTAAACAGGAGTGAAGTCACCTGCCCCACGGGACTCCCGCCAGGCTGAACTGTGATGACCTACAAGGGCAGCTGAGAAGCGCCGCAGCTGCACGCGGCTGTCCGGCACACGCTGCCCGGTGTCGGGAGAGGCCTCCTGCTCTCAGACTGCAGGCCTATCAGGCCCCGCGAAGAAGCTCCAGGCACAGCACTCTGCAGAGGCCCAGAAAGCCCTTGAGCTTCCTGGCCTGTTCAGTTAGGCCCGTTGCCTCTAGGACCTAAGACGGGCTTGTGACAGGAGGAGGCAGGGAGGAGGATGGGAGGGAAAGCAAGAGCCACAGGGTCCCAAGGCATCGCTGGCTGTGACCCCCTCGTGAGCATTTTTCTGTCTTAAGCTGTGGACGCCCATGTGAAATAAACACAGGTCTTTTAGGGCCGGATGCCCCTGCCACACCGTCAGTATCTGAAGAAAGATGTGAAAGTCAGTGTCCCTCTGGGGAGGGGAGGACCAAGGGTCATGTAAACACGACATGTGCTCCGTCCCACTGCTGGGGCTGGGGATGTCACTCAGAGTCTCGGTCCTGAGACGCCTCGTTCCTGGCACTCTCCGCAGCCTCATCCAAACCATGCTGCACGCCTGCCCTGGTCCCCGCAGGGAGTCCCAGCGCAGACAGAAGCCCTCCTGAGAGTGCTGCCAGAGCCTTTGGCAGTCCATGCTGGTCACTCCCATGCCAGGCTTGGTGTCCCCTCTGCCACCATCCTAACCACCCACCTCATCTATCGCTGTGCTCTGGACAAAGGTGGGGACCTGCCACTGCCCACCCACCCCCCGCACCCAGCACCCGGGGGCACAGGCAAGCACTCAGCTGGCCCTGCTGAACCATGAGCCATCTCAGCCCCACGGGGGCTGCTGGTCTGTCTGGGCAGCCCTGCTCCTGTGGAGGAAGACGGAGACCAGCAGGGTCGAAGTCTTTGCTCCCCATTATAAATGGCTGTGCCACAGGCCACCCGCTTTGCCCGTCTCCCCAACCGCTCCAGCTGGGGGCTAATGATGGACGTTCCCAAGAGAATGCTGGCATCTGCCTCCTCTTCTTCCCTTTCTGCGCTCCTGGGGCAGGATCAGACTGCTAATTATTTGTCAAAAGGATTAAGACTTGGAGCTGTTCCCATATGAGGCAGAGACAAACAATTTCTTCCCACTGCTATAAAGAGGAAAGAGCTTAGGGTGAGCCTCCTCAGATCTGGGTGGGCATGATCTTTGCAAAACATTTTTTTAAAAAATAATTATTTTGTAAATAGGGGACATTTTTGTGATGTCTCTGGCTAAGCAAGCACTGTCCTGGGGTCAGAGGTCATCTTGTCCATCCCCTTACCTGGGGGCTCCAATCCCCCCCACAAACTGTCCCCTTCTTGGCTGTGCACCCCAGTGCCCCACTCTTGTGGTGGGGACGTCAGCAGAGAGAGCTGGCAGCAGGGAAAGGCACAGGTCCACACACGCTCCTGACAGCAGTTCCCTGTAGATCCTCAGCACCCGCAACAGACACTTGAACATGGTAACTGCCGTGTGCCTGGGGGAGCCACCTCTGGCCGAGGCTCAGTCCCTGTCAAATGGGAGGATGCACGTTGAACACGGCCTTCAGCAGTGAACGATGCAGGTGTGCTCAGGCTGTGCTGCTCACTAGAAGTGCCTTAACCTCTCTGATAGTGCCAATTTGTCTGCAAAGCAGGGACAGTCACGGTACTGCCCAGGAGCACTAAGGGAAGTAGAGCTGTGCACAGTACACAGTAACCCCTCAGGAAAACGGAGCTGGCATTCTCAGCCAGCTTTGTCGTCTGCCCTGTCTTCCCTACTAGATCCTGCCCTCGATTAGGAGGGTCCAGGTGTTTCCTATCTTTGTACCGCTAGTGCTTGCCCTCGTATTGCTTGACAATCTCTGCTGAAGAACAGAAACAGAAAGTTGAGTCTCAAGGACTCACCGAGGCCTAGAACTGTGGGTGTGCTCGGGATCAGAGCAACTCCACGGAAGCAAAGCTGCAGTGCCCTGTGGAACCCTCTCTCCATCCTCTCGGTCCTGCTGGTCCCACCTGAGCATGCCTGGGCTGGGCAGCTCCTCCTGGCTATCGTGGGAGCCCGCCATGGAGGGGTGCAAGGGTGGCGGCAGGTGGCAGGTGTGGCGAATGCACGGGAGGGGGCATATCTCTTTAAAGGACAGTAATTAGTAATTCCAGCGGATGGCTGAGCCCTGCTGTTTTAATGAAGAGTTCTATTTTTATAGAAAACATATAACTGAGTGAAAAAGCAGGCTATTCTCTGAGTCAGGCAGCCACACCCCTGGAAAGTCTAACTCCTCGGCCAGGTGGCCAGCGCCTGCGCACAGCACAAGATCGACAGGACGTGGCCCATCCTGGCTGCACCAAGTCAGACTCGATGCAGAAAAGCAGGGTCCGAGTCTGGTGACCCAAGTATCCCTTCTTCTGGCCATGTGACAGAGCCTCAGTTTCTCATCTCTAAAATGGGAATGACAGTATCTACTTGCCCTGAGGAGTGTCATGTTAGAATAACACACACAAGGTTCAATCCATGTCTGCCCTCACGCTCCTTCTTACTTACCTAACCCCTATTGCGTGCGGTTGCCTACTTGGCCCTTCTGTGCCTCTGCTTCCTCATCTGTAAAATGGGAACACTGACAGTTCCTATCCCTCCCAGGGTTGCGGACAGGATTGCAGAGTTAATGCAGGGAAGTGCTCACAACAGTGCCAGGCACGGAGTGGGCCCGGGGTGCACTGCTGCTGCTATTATTACTGATGCTCTTGGGGTTCCAGCACCCCAGGGTCTTCCTGCCAATCAGCCAGCATGGGTCCTACCCCTGCTTGGCCACTCATCAGCTACTTGATCATGAGACATCATCTAACTTTCCTATTAGTTTCTTCACTTTAAAAACAGGAGTGCTGTAAAGACCAAAAAACAAACAAATCAAACCAAACAACAAAAAGCAGGGTGAGGGGTGTGAGAGCACCCTGCGGCTGTGAGACGACAAATCCCCACGTGTTCCCTGCCTTCCAAAAAACAGAACAGCTCTACCAGTCTGAGGGTCTCCTGGGGTGCACTGGGTGCCCAGTGGGGGGATGGTGACAGAGGAGAGGCCACAGTCTCTGCCCCAAAGGGGCTTCCAAATTCAAACAATGCAGAGGCAATTAAGAAACACAACAGAACAGAATCAGGTACTCAGCTGAGGGGTTCAGCTTTAAAGTGCAGGGGCTTCCAGGACAAAGTGGACTGAGGACAGGTAGGATTTGGATGCCAAAGAGGAGCGGGGGGGAACCCCCCAGGCCTGGAGTGGGCAGGAGACCCCACCCACAGGCAGGAGGGGAGCAGGGAGAGTGGAAGGAACAGTCCCTCCCAGCAGGAGCCAGCCTGTCCTCCACCCCTGCCCCACTCAGGTGTTGTCACCCAGACGCTGGCCAGGATGCCAGGGCCATGCTGGGCAACACAGGTCTGCAGACTCTGGGAAAGACGCCATCAGAGCAATTAAATGTTTAAATTCACACACATTTTTAAAGGGACTGTAACAGGAGCGACCTCCCTGAAAGGGGGAGGGCCATCATCACTGCCAGCTTTACTACCTTGCCAGAGACTAATCCCCAACACGGAGGGGACCCTTTTTAGCAGTTCTTAACCCTGAGACCAATTACTTTTCCTTGGGTTTGGAGGATTACACTGACCATGTTGCCTAATCTTTCAAGCCTCACAATGACCTTATGCCTCTTAATGAATTCATTTAATGTGATCTGACTTTGAAGCTTTGACAAAATCAACAGCCGGAATGCTACTGCTTCCTGAAGTTAGCTCCTCCTTCCCTGAAAGGCCCCGCCCCACCTGGCGAACACCACGGGCCCAGCCTGTGACTGCCGTTCTTATCTGTCCTGTGCTGCCCCGACTGGCCTCCAGGCCTCGGCTTCTGTCACTGCAGCCACCCCCAGTTACCTCAACGTGACTCTCCAAACACAAATTCATGATCTTCAAAGTCTTAAATATAAACCACATGGAGCCTTTTTTCATAACCATTTAGGGGTGGAAGAACTTCCCAAAGAAAGCCGGTAGGTTTCCAGCCTGGTGTGAGACACAAAGGAGCAAACGTATTGGTCTCTCTACCCAGTGCGCAGACCCCCAGGGACCTGAGGACTGTCCCTGCAGAGGGGAGGTCAGCCCTGCTTCTTAGCATGGGCCATCTCCCAGGGGGCAGGAAGGTTTGTCTGAGGCTGGGCTACCCCTACCTCAGAGATCCACATGCTGGGCCACAGTGCCTGTCCCCAGCCCATGCTGTAAGCAGGGACATCAACAAGTTTCAGGAAGCAAAGGCCTAGAACCACCTTTGAAGACAAATGAAGAACTCCTTTTGGAAAAACCTGCAAATATCTGTGTTCCCCTCCTCCTTCCTCTCTTCCCCAGAGAGACAGAACATCTACCCCCTAGGTTTGAAGGTAAGCAGAGCCTGAAGACCACATCTTAACAACTGGTCCGTGTCACATGGAGTGAGATCACAGAGCCTCTCATGGGACGACCAAAGAAGGGAAATGCTGAATGTCAACCCAGCTTAGCTGATGAGGAACTGACCTTTGGGGAAGGAGCTGATGCTGCCAGTGATTACAACTGGCTTAACACTTCCCCCAGCCACATGGCCTGAAAGTTTACCCGATCTGGTGTCCTCCTCGGGGACTGTGGTAGCCAAGCATGTTGAACGAACCCAGCAAAGTGATAAACTATGTTTGTGTTAATACCTTTGATTCCAACCCCCTCCCTGGAGTGTTGGTATTCTAGGCATCCTTTGATGTGCTGCAAGTCCCTAATAAGAAAAATCAAATAAACACACTGGGTTTAAGTCAGAAATGTTAACAGACCCCTTCTGCTCGGGGGAATGCACCCCTAGAAATGTATCACATGCCACCTGGAAAGAAGGTAGATCACAGAGGTGCCCTTAAGGTCCAACTTTAGCCTCCACTGGATTCAGGCAATGTCTGGCCCCAGCTAACGCCTAGTTATTAGCTCAAACATTTTCCAAAACAGTCTAGGTTTTCTGGGGCAGATGGCTGTGGTCGTCCCATTTGTTTACTCGTGCAAGCTCTGGCTTGCAGAGAGGGCCATATTGTTCCTGTGCTGCTGGGTGCCTCTGGGCCCCAACACACCTTCCCCCAGGACTTCCCAAGTACCCTAGGGCCAGTGCTGGGCCAGCAGAAACTCCCAGGGGCCACCCTGACTGACAGGGGTTCCACGGGTAGGAGGCAGCGACCTTGCCCACTGTGGAGACAGGAAGGGGAAACCATTTGCTCCTCCACCGACCTATGTATGGCCTGGGCTTTCAAAACCAGCCTGGCCGGCTGCCAGGCCTGGGCGGGAATACCGAGTGACAGGCTGGTTATTGGAAAGCTCCCATCATTAGCCAGGAACTTTGTTTGGTTACCATGGTGACCTTCACTACACCAGGCTTGACTAAAGCCCAAGGAATCTGTTACCTAAAACCATCGCCCCACGGAGCCCCTGGCTCCAGGAAGGACACTTATCAGTGGCCTGTTCCCCTCGACCCGGTCCCCTGCCCCTCCCTGGTTGGGCCTCCCAGCTGCCTCCCATACCCCAAACGAGAAGAAAGGACAGCAAAGGCATCTCCAAGCTTGCACGGGACATCTCACATTCCACGGCTTGGCCCAGAACCCAGGCCGGAACAGGGAGCCTGCCACCCGCTGAAGCCCCCTGCAGGCCCTCCTGGCCGGCTGGCCAGGGACAGCTCGGTTGGCACATGTGTCCAGGGCTTAGTCAGAAGCCCACAAGATTTCAGGAAGCTGCTCGGGGTGTCTGGTTCCCACCATGTGAGGTTCACACTGTCTCTGTGGGGCCGTCACTCTCTGCCTCATCATGTTTTTGCCTTTTTAAACCTGAGCTCCATGAACTAAAGGTCATCCCTCTGCACAGAAGTCAAGATCCTCTTCACTTTGCTTTCTAATCCCTGAATTCAGAAGGCTTTTCACAAGTTTGACTCCACGAAGATGGGTTTTTCTCTAGGAGGCTGGAGGCTCCTGAACGGGAACCGTGACCTCTTGTGCAGTTAAAGAGCCTAAAAACCTCTTCCCAGAGCTTCCTCCCCTGCCTCTGCTCAGGGCCCCGTCTGGCCGCCTACTCCACACACCGTCGCCCTCGGGGCCCAGGTTACAGCCTGCCCCGCCACGCTGCCACCTTGAACACTGCTGTCCATCAGCTGTGTGACCTTCTCTTATCCGAGTCTCACAACAGGCCTCGCAAGCAGGTGGACATGGGGCAGACGAGGAAACAGAGGCAAGGAGAGGAGGGGCAAGCTGTGCAGGTGGCACGGGTCAGTGACAGACATAACTCGAGGGCAGGAGGCAGCTATGTGGACAGGGGTCCCTCCACCCACCGTCTTCCTCCCCTGTGACAGGCCTCCCAAAGCGGTGACACGGGCAAAGCCACCCCCCAACACTGGCCTGTGGCTTCTTTCACTGAGGCAAGCTCTGGGATCCCAGGCACTGGTGGCGTCTGCAGAAAGGAAAGGCCTCTGACAGGCCTCAGTTACCCACATGGCCCTTGGCGAGGGGCCTTTAAGTGTCCTTTAGATACGGACCTCGCTGGGTCAATGAGGTCAGGGCAAAGGGGGTTTGGTTTTTGTGGTTTTGCTGCAGTGATATTTACTGGACCGGTTGTTTAATTAACTGCCTTGGCAACAGCTGGAGCCACACACAGCTTGTCCCCAGTGCAGGGAGCAGCTGGGGAAGGAGGACACAGTGTCAATCGAAGAGCAATGACATTTTTCAGTGATCCCTGACCCGTATGCACTCAATGACATTTCCTGCTAATCCCTGGGTTTCTGTACTCCAGGGTTTTATCGTGGAGAACAGAACTGACTTACTTGCAAAGAGACATGGTCATACCCTACGGCCACTCACCAGAGCTGGGTGGTGGATGGATTCCCCAACCCCCACTCAAGCAATATGTAGATATATTTTTGCTTTAAACAACAGAGGTTTATAAATCTGGAGGCCAGAAGCCCTTGTGTTTTTTCTAGTTAGTTTTGCAACCTTCTAGGGACAGCTCAGATCGAAACAGAGCTCCTCATGGTCCCCATCCCCTTCCCGCCCCCTGCCCCCTTGCCCCCTGCCTGGTGGACAAGCAGACTGGGAAGAGTGAGGCACTACTCGGGATGGGATGCTCGGGTCCCCAAATGCTCTGCAGCACAGCACTCTACAGTGACAGGAAACAGACAAACCCTCAGAATCCCTCAGGGGATGGGACTTGAATGCTTTCCTTCTGACCTCGGAGCGGACTCCGTGCTGCTGGCCCCACGTCCTCCAGAGCTCCGGAAGCCCGTGCAGCTGCTCTGCCCTGTCTGCACGGGTGAGGCGTTCCCACGGCAGAGGCTGTCCCTTTAAGGCTCCTGACCGAGAAGTGGGGACACTGCTTTCCAGGCAGCTCCTTGCCAGCCTCAGGGAGGTTCCCGAGACAGGGACACTTTACCCTGCACATTGACAAACAGCACAATCTGCACCAGGGCTCCTCGACCTTTGTGGGGATCAGGCCTCTCTGAGAATGTGCTGAAAGCTCTCTCCGTGGATATGTGCACCACACACAGAATGTCACAGTTCAGGTCTGGGGGGTCAACCCATGTGCCTCCTGGGGAAGTCATCAACTTCAAGGCAAGGACCGCCGCCCACCCCAAAACACTGTCAGTGAGTGGAGCATTTCCTGGTGACGCAGTCAGCACCAGAGTGAGGGTGGAAGGAGGGGAGGGTGGGGCGTGCACGTGGGAGCCGGGTAGCAGCTGGGACACACACGGTCCATGTGGAGAGGGACAGCTTCCTAGCCGCCAGAGAGCCTGGGAAGATGGGGGCGCTCCTGGGGTGAGTCAGGGAAGCTGAGGGGGAGCCTGAGGCCAGCCCCATGCACTGGACAGCCACACTCCCTACCACGCCTCACACAGCTTGGGCTGCAGATTCCCAGAAGGGAGTCAGCCTTTCTCCCCACACCTGGCCCGGGCGGTGCGTCGGCTGGTAGAAAGCATTCAGCGCAGAAGTGAGGAAGGGACACTGATCAGTACGATGCCACGTGTTGGGAGGGAAAGGCCCCCTCAGCTGGACCCAGGGTCCGAGGACGGGCCAAGGGGCCAGGTGCGAATGTCCTTCCTTTGCCCATCGGAACAGCTCTGCTCCCACCTGCTTCACGTTCTCGGTTTCCATGTGAGATTTCATGTGGAAAAAGGACTTGCTTATGAAACCATGTCTGATGCTGACCTGAGCCTCTTGCTCCTTCTGGAGACTCAGGGCGGCCGAGGAGCTTCCCCCTTCCCTACCCTGGGATTCTGAGCCTTTCTGTCGGAACAGTTGTGTCTCCAATGGACGGTTTGTTTCCATGGAAGTGTAACTGACAAGAGCACACACATGCGCACACACACACACACACGCGCGCATGCACGCACACACATGCACACACACGCACACGCACGCACAGGCACGCACACCAGCGGCAGGGGGCCATACCCTCCAGGCAGGTGCGAGGGTGGAGTGGGGAAGTGAGGTCCTGGCACCAGGGTGGAGACCCTTCATCTTTTGTGCATTTTCATCAGCAATTAAAGTAAGATAAAGTGTTACCACCCTTACTGCTGTACTGCACATGGGATCGATGAGACAAGGTATGTAATCCCTTATCCACACACACACAGTTTTCTCTGTGTTTTAGGATTCCCTAAGCTACCTGCCTTTCTAAGTGAAATTATTCCCATTTTAATAGCCTCTTGAATGCTGAGTCAAAGGTCAGGATCAGGGAAGTCCCTCAAACACAAAGGTTGGGCTGTGTCCAGTTGCCTGTGCACTCTGCTTACACCTGGCTGTGAGCGGTGGGGACCCGCCTGGGCCAGGGAGGTGGGAGGGTCAGCCTGGGCTAGGGTAAGCAGGGGAGGCCCAGGGCCCTGAGCTGAGGACCAGGGGCTCCCTTCTTCAGCGAGGCGAGTTACGGAGTTTACATTTAGGAAACTCTGCCACTCCTAAAGCACCTTTCTTTAGCCTTGGCGAGGAGGAAGTCACCATCCACAGCAGTCCTTAGCACCCTGGCAAAGGCCACAAGCTAAATCGCCTATAGCATCCTCTGAAAAAGGCCAAGGGCACAGGTAGACCCGAGCCAGGCCCCTGTGGTCAGCCTTGTCTCTGATGGGTGAGGGATGGACGGAGGTGGAAGCCCAGGTTCCCTCTGTGAAGGGAACCTCCCTGGCCAGGGACAATTGCAGCTCCCCTCTGTCATCCATTACTACCAAGGCACCCACCAATTTTCCCTAATTCTTTGTGAACCTGTTTACACTGCCAGCATGAGTCACCTCTCCGGGTAACCAAGACCTCAGCTTCTTCCTTGCTGTCTTCAATGGGGCAACCTTGGGCTGGTTCTAAATGGGGTTTTCCTTTAGACCTCAAGGTGGAATGAGGTGGGAGCACGGTGCGTAGGGGCCCCTAACTTGGGATCACAGGATTCTGAGACACAAAACCTGTTATATCCAGTGACACCTGCCCCTGAGGGGAGGAGGGCAGAAATCAAAAGGTGACCTCCCACCAGGCGACCTCCCACCAGTTCCCTCCCACTGAGTAATGCATGCTCCTGCCTGGGCTGGCCCAGCATGGCCTTGTACTTAGTGTGCTGGAACAGTGGCAGCAGGTCCTCTGTGTACAGGTCCTGCCTCACCCACTGCCACCTGGGCCAAGCACAACTTGAATCCTGCTCTGAGAAGAGGCGCATCTGGCTGATGCAGTAAACGGGGCATGTTGGGCTGTGAGAAGCAGGACCACCCTGGAGGGAAGTAACCCCTATCCGTAACTGCCAGCAAAGAGGAGGCAGTTGCCAGATTGGAGGCAGGGGGATGGTCCCTTGGACTCGGCCAGCCTGGCCCATGTTAGCATCTTCCCTGTGGCTGGCCATGTCAGGGCTATGACTAAGTTACACAAATTGGTGTCCTCCTAGGGCTCATGCAGAGCCCAGGGCAGTGGAAGCAGCCGGCACATGTGGATTCAAGCCAGCCCCTCCTGCAGTCCACACCACCACCTACCCACCCCGCAGGCCAGGCACCCCACTCCCCACCCAGCACCCCCTGGTGCAGAACTCCACAGCCGCCTGCCAACCCTATAGGTTCTCACCGCCTTGTCTCTCCACCCAGGGAGTGTGCCTGCAGTGGTGGCCAGCCCCTCTCCCCAGCCCGAGTGTCCCGACGGCACTCACTTGAAGTTCTCAGGGTGCTCATTGATGGCCATGTCGATGATGTCCAGGGCGTGCTGGTAGTGCTTCTGGGCAGAGAAGAGCAGTGCCAGCAGGTGGAGGGCATGGGCGTCATCCCTGCACACCTTCAGGGCCTCCTGCAGCTGCTCCATGGCGCTGGAGATCTGCCAAAGGAACACGCCAGCTCAGGGCCCTCCTCAGGCACACGCTGCCCCAGGAACCAGGAGCCAGATGCCGGCCGATGAGGGTGCCAAGGCTCAACTCGGGGGAGCCCTGGGCACCAGGGCAGGGTTGCTGCTGCACCAAAACACATCCCCAGACAGCCTGGCAAGGAGGGGTCTACTGTCCCACTCAAAAAGAGAGGAACAGGTCCATGGTACAGCACGAAGGACTGGGGCAGACACTAGGAAGCACTTCCTAAACCCGAGGAGTGGGAGCCACTGGGAGAGGTGGGAACGCTTTCCTGGAGCTCTGCTGATGGGCCAGGAGAGCCCCGCCTGGAGGGAAGGGAAAGACAAAAAGGGGATGCTCTGAGCAGGGGGTGCAGCTTGACCACAGGCAGGGAGGCATGCAGAGGCAAGTGCCCAGAAGAGGGGGAGACTGGCCTCTAACGTGGGCACAGTGGGGGCCTGTCCAGATTCTAGTCCTGTGTTTTGTTTTCAATTCAAGAAATAATTATTAAAGGCCGGGCATGGTGGCTTATGCCTGTAATCCTAGCACTCTTGGAGGCTGAGGCAGGTGCATTGTTTGGGCTCAGGAGTTCAAGGTTGCTGCGAGTTAGGCTGACGCCAGGGCACTCTAGCCCGGGGCAACAGAGTGAGACTCTGTCTCAAAAAAAAAAAAAAAAAAGAAAGAAAGACAGAAAGAAAGAATTATTAAGCCTGGTTCTGTACAGGTAGGATGAGGCCAGAGGAAGCTCTCCTTCCCGGTGGGCAGAGTTCACCGCAGGAGGAGAGACCAGGGGCCACCATGGGTCCCAACTTTCATGGGCTTGGGTTTGCTGCTTGCCTTCTCAGAGCCCCGTGTGAAAGAGGGCAGGCCCCAACTGCTCCACCAGCCCAGCAGGTGAGCCCAGGAGGGGCAGGTAGAGCAGGGAAGGGCTCCTTCTACAGTGCTCACCAAAACTACCAGGTGGGACTCCCAACACCCTCCTGGTCTCGATGCTGAGGGCACTGGTGACTTGCAGCTGTGGCTGAAGCCCATCTGTAAGTAGTTACTGGGTCACTCAACTCCCCAGCACATCCTACAGGGACACTGCTCCAGGCCCGCCCAGCTGCCTGTCACCGGCAGGGTGGGTCTCTGCCAGAGCTGGACTCAGGGGAGGATGTGATGGTTCAAGGAGCTCCCTTTTCCTGAAGAGACCATTCTTAGCACACCCCCCAGGAAGGGTCCCGAGATTCCCCTCGATGTGAAAGACACTTGAAGCCTCTCTCCTTGCCTCTAATTCCACCTCTTAGCATCCCCACCCGCCTACTGCTCAGCCGGGAGGTCGCTACTCTCAGAGAGCAAAGCTCCCCACCCCATGTGCCCGAACCCGCGCAGCACTGCCAGGGTCTGAGGAAAGTTTGCACAAGCATTAAGGAGGAGAGAGAGTTTTGGCAGTCACCAGTGTAAACACTCTTCTTCAAGAGACTGGCCGGTCCTGCCGACTGCAATAGCTCCTTACACAGTCCCGCGGTCCCATGGGACCTGCAAGGCAGCCCTCTGCCCCGATTCAGTAATCTCTTCTCCACCAAACACATCAGAGCCCCCGGCCCCTGCGCCCTGGTAGGCACCCCTGAGCTACCTGTGCCTGGGCAGCACCTTCCCGCTGGCTGCCATCTGAACTGACTGATGCTGCTGGTTGTGGCCAGGTGGGGCACTCTGTGTTTGTGAGTTCATGGGGCTGGGTTCTAGTCGGCTCTGCTGCTCCCCAGTCTTTGTCCCCAGTGTTCCTGCCTCTCTGAATTCAGTTTGCTTATCTGCAAATTAGGCATATGCTTTACCTCCTGAGGGTTACAAGAACTCATCTATGTGCAGATGACAATGCTTGTTTATCTTCTACCCCTTCTGTCTTTTCAAACGTCCTCACCCTAAGAGGTCCCGCATTGCAGAGCCGGTTAGGAGTTAGCAGGGAGCAGGTGTTCCCAGTCAGTTCTCTTTTGCGAGCTCCCACAGGCCTCAAAGCCCGTCCCCAGTGAAGGCCAGCCTCTGCTTGTGCTGTGGGTTCAGCGACTCCTGGCACCTCCAGCCTGGCCCGATTCCCCACACACACTCCCCAGGATGGCTGTCTCCCCCACCAACATGGCTGCTTCATCGAGCGGCACCCTTGGCTTGAGGCTCTGCACCCTGCAGAAAGGCCAGTCTCCTCCTTGCCTCCCCTCAATCATCTGGCCCTTGGCAGGTGTGGAGGCTGTGACCAGGTATGGACAGGGAGGGGCTGGGAGAGGACCCTGCAGCAGGCTGGAGGGAGGAGGGTGGGGAAGGCCTGGCCTCCTGGCAGACAATCCGCTACTTGCAGACCTAGAGCTGACCTGGCCCTCTTTTCAGAACCTGTCCACGCGGCGATGGGAAACACCGCCTGACATGTGACTGACACATACATAGCCCTTCCTACTCCTGGGTCATGGTGGCAAGGGCTTGGGCTCTGGGGTCAGGTCAGGGCGTGGCTTCCAGCTCTGCCACTTCCTGGCTGGCACCTCAGGGCAAAAGGGACCCAGCTCTCTGAGTTGCAGTTCCTCTGCTATAAAATGAGGATAATGGCCAAACCTACTTTGGTGGCTATGAGGATGAGACGTTGTATGGAAATTGTCCTACAGACACTTTTGAAAGTGAGAATTTCCCTCTTCAAGCCCTGCCCCAAACCCAGGTAGCCAAGGTCCCGATTCTTCCTTCTAGTCCTGAGACACACGCTCCCTCATGCTGTCAGGCCTGGGAGCTGCGTTAGCTCCCGGGACTCCAGCCACGTCAGGGCTCTATCCTCTCAGGAACCTGATGAGTCTTTTTTTAAGACTTGCTCCTTACCAAACCTCAGACACCGGCCTCCCATGCTCGTGCAGCCTCGGGCCCTGGTCTGCCTGCCCCTGCGCTGCCTCCAGCCTGGCCTCGTGCAGGCCGTGGGCACTAGTGCCAGGCCCAGAGTTCTCCCACGGGGACCTTACTTTGTGGCCAGGTCGAGGAAAGTACGAGGAGGAAGCTAAGGTCAGTGTGGCCACTGGCCCGGCTTGCCTGTGCCTCTACCCTGGTGATTCTGCCAGAGCAGACCCCGTCGCCAACCCAGGCTAGTTTTCCAAACCCACAGTTGCCACACATGGGGCAGCCAGACGTGCTCTGGGCAGGATCGGTGAACCAGGGGGACCTCAGAGACCTAGTAGGTGAGGACTCTAGCTTAGAGTCCATTCGGGGGATCCTCAGTCCTTGGAGGCCACCAGGATCTGAATCTCTAAGGAAACTGGGCACCAGGCTTCACTGGCTGGGCCCAGCCATCTCTCTGGGAGGATGGACACTATTCATTAGGGATGGGTGAATAATTAAACAGGTTAAAAAATGCATCACCAAAGGTATATCATTAACTTGATTGGCAAGAAAGGCGCCAGTTCTTTCACAGAGGACTAAAAATAAAGCGGTCTCAGGTATCTTTCAGTTGGTGCTCCTAGGAGCAGTGGTGCTCCTGGACAGAGAGGCACCAAGGGGCCCAGTGCCCAGGCCAGGACTGGGGTCAGGGTGCCGCACAGTGGGGTGGATGGGTGGGGCGCAGCCTGGAGGTGCAGGAGGGGTGGGCGGGGGAGGGAGAGAAGCAGCCAGTGACAGGGGGAACGACACGAATGACAGCAGGAATATTGGGGAGAAAATGGCTGAGACAGAGGACGTGGAGAGGGAGACAGAATGACTCAGATGCAGAGTGACAAGTCAGGTGGGGACAGACAAGGGTCTAGGCATAGGGCGAGAGGGTGAGGTCCTGGTGCTGAGCGTGACCACGTGGTGGGAAGCAGAGCCAGGCCATCGAGGGGCGAGAGGGGAAAGCGAGGCAGGCAGCAGAGGGAGGAGGCAGCTCACTGAGGTGAGTGAAGGAGGGATGAGAGGCTGAGCGCCAACCCTGACCAGAGACACCGGCCTCCTGGCTGGTGAGCAGGGCTCAAGGGCCCCATGGTCAGAAGGGTCAGGCAAGCGTTTTCCTTCCCGGGCTGGCTAGGCTTCGGATCTGAGGCCTGGGTTTCCTCAGGGATAAAATGGGAGCACTGCGGCCCACCTCCTCAGAAGGTGGGGCTTCCCCAGGCTAGCGGGGGGCACAGCAGCACCCTGGTAGACAGGGCTGCCCTGCACCGACTATGAGCACGTGGGCTTCTGTGGGCATCCCTCCACCAGCCCGGAGCTCGGCCCTCCTGCACGGTGCAGGTGAGGAGAGCCACGCCACGGGGCCAAAGGCTGGTCTGCAGGCCCCGGGTGAATGGTCAGTGGGGTCGTCGGCATCGGTGCCGCTGGGTCGAGGCCACCTGAGAGGTCCTCCTCCAGAGGCTGCACACGTGCCCAGAGCACCTGCCTGTGGGCTGAGGTGCCATGTGAAAGCAGAGGAGACTCTGAGGGGACTGGGCAGGGGGCGTCCCTGGAAACACCTGCCTCTTCTCGGCTGCACCGCCTGGGAATAAGGTGGCTCTGCCTCCCCAGTCGGGGGGTGGTGGTCCCAGGGGGCGAAGTGGTCAGTGGGTGGGAGGACCCTCTGAGGCCCAGAGGCCGAGGCTTGGTGGGGGTGTCCACAGGGTCAGAGAAAAGTTTTGGGGTCACACAGGAAGCCCACCCAGCAACAGCTCCATGTGCCAAT
>VBSM01002608.1:138664062-138686354 GCA_008086735.1 Cheirogaleus medius
CTGGTGGGAAGGAAGGCCCCCACACCCTGGTGCCCAGGGGCCGCCAGGACTGGAATCTCCCCTACCCTGGCTTGGGGACAATGCACCCCAGATGGGCTAGTGACACATGCTCCAACGAAGCTAGCACAAGGAGTCAGGGCCAGGCCCTACCCGCAGCACGACCACATCAGGGCTCAGAGGGAGAAGCCTGGGATGGGCCTGGGGAGTGAGCAGCCCTTTGGGGGAGGAGGACTTCCCTGCCTCTCCCTCCCTCCCTCACCCTGGGCTGTCAGGAATCCTCTGTAAGGGCTGGGGGTGGCTGGGGAGGGGAATCAAACACCATTCCTTAGCCCCTGCCACATGGACACTGTGCCAGGTGCTGTTCCTGCTGTATCTTGTGTAACTGTCACAACAGCAAGGGGTTACTGTGCCCATCTTAAAGTCCGGAGCCCAGGAGGGTGGGGGCTGAGCCGGGTGACTGCGGAGGCCCCAGCTCCTCACTGACAGGGGTCAGGGGGCTCCACCAGTGTGGAAGGCCAGAGGCCCAGAGCTGAGCGCAGGGCTCATCTGCCTGCCCAACCCCAAAAGCCTACCCTGATTGCTATGTGCAGTTTCCAGATCCATAAAACAGAGATAGAAACCTCTGCTCTTCCACATCACAGGGTCAGGTGAGCTAAAGCATATGAATGTGCCACCTCGTGCCACCAAAGGCAAGAGAGACCTCTGCCGCGAACGGGATTCTCCTCACCTCTCCAGCGTCTGCAGTGCCTTCCGGTGCAGTTCATCTTGCTTGGACTTCAGGGTGGCTGCAGGAGACAGAACAGAGACCACGCCTTAAGTGGTGGCTGAAGGTGCCCCATTCCCAGGATGCACAAGCTCTGCGGGGAGAGGCCCCTCCAGGGCCCCATCCGGCAAGCCTCAGCTCCAGCAGCCTGGGCCTCCCTGCACAGTCCCTGGCCTGCAGGTTCCTTCTATTCCATTGCCTCCCCCACCACCTGGGCCAAGCTGACCCTTCCAAAGGCCCAACCTACAAGCATTCCACAACATGGGTGTCCCACTCAGGAGGCCGAAGCTTCGAGAGAAAGGCCACCACCTCTGTCTAGCCACGTGCCTTCCTGGGCCAAGGCTACTTGCTTTAACCCAAACCAGGCACCTTTCTGGTAAGTTACATCCTACATTAAACACAGCAGTGCAGCGTTCTTAGCTTTGGCTGCCACTGAACCGCCTGGGAAGCTTCAACATGATTGTGTCCAGAACCCAACCCCAGACTAGATCAGAATCTGCGGTGAGGATCAGGCATCGACAGTTGTCAGAGCTCCCAGCTTAGAAAGCATAGAAAGTAACTGCTGTTTGCAGAGGGTTAAAGGCACGAGGAGGGTGTTTTGTTCACAGCAGACTTTGACCAAGGCACTCGAGCGGTGTATAGAGACCCAGTTGTTCCCCAGGCAGGGCTCACTGAAGGCCCCGTGACGGCCATTGATGAAGAGCAGGGGGCTGGCACTACACCAGGTGCTCTCATATGGCTTCCTCCCACCTTTGCACAGGTCATGCTGTGCAAGGCCCTGAGGCCGGGGCAAAGCAAACTCCCTGCACACAGCCCCACTCCCAGGGGCTGGCATTGGGGGATGTGGGCATGGGCTGATTACTATTCCAGGTCTGGTCCAGGTGGGGTGCTCACTGCTCCCCATCCCTCAAGCTGCAAGGATATAAAAGTAGAGGGCTGCCTCATGGGTGGTGGGGGAACAGGGCTGAGCGGGCAGAGCTAGGGAAAAAAGTCAGGCTTGGGGCAGGAAGGAGTAGAAGCCATTAGCCAAGCACGAGTAGTTATTAAGCACCTGCTGTGTACCCAGTCCTGTGCCATGTGTCAAGGGGAATTTAAAAGATTCCAGAAGACCATGACAGTGCTGAGGGTAAAGCCAGGACTATGAGAACCAGAATGAAGACACCATGGGTCGAGGGCTGATGGTGCATTACAGACAGAAAGCACCAGAGTTCCACAGAGGAGGTCAGCCCGGGCTTTGCTGGAGCGGAGGCTGGTCTGGAGGAGGGGGAAGAACTGGGTCCACAAAGAGGAGAGAGGAGGGCGTGTCTGAGAGTGGAAATGAGAGTGAGGGAGTGTATGCCCGTGTATGTTTGTGCACGCATGCGTGGCTGTCTATCCCACAGGAGTGCATGGTGCTACTGGGGCGTGGTGGTGGTGGTAGGGCATTGGTAGGGGGAGTTAGGAAGCCCAGTCCACCCCCCACGCAGAGGCCTCCCATGGCACTCACCATCGGTGGCCTGCAGGCTGTAGGTGAGACCCAGCGCCAGGTAGCCCTTGGGGAGGAACTCCCCAGCTTCCTCCCCAAGACTGATCACCATCATGGCAAAGTGCTCCGCCTCCTCCAGCTGCAAAGAGGAGAGGCAGAGGTCATGGGGCGGGGAGGCTCTGCTGCCCTCAGCACGGCAGGCAGCCCACGATCACTGCTGGGCAGTGCAGACAAGAACTGCAATTCATTGCATGTGGATGGCATGACCAGAGAGGCCAGGTGGCTTGCTCAAGGCCACACAACCACTGAGCAAAAGGATCAGAGTGTTTCCTCTACCAGTGAGTGACTCCCTGGACCTATCCCCACACTGAGGGGCCTTGTGCTCAAGGGCACAGGGACAAGCTTCCCTTGCCCCAGAGAGCCCAGCTTCCCAAAGCTTGTTCTGCTCAGAATACAAACCCCAAGACCAGGCCCGTGTGTGCCAGCCCGTCCCTCACACTGCGTCTATAGAGGCCTGAGTCTGCGCCTGCCCTGCTCAGCAGAGAGGGGAGCCAGGGCTGGGGGTGGGCAGGGCTCTGGGGCTGGGCCTTGGGAACATGTGCCTTGCTGGACATGGCCAGCCCCGTGAGCGGGCAGGCTGCCACTCTTGCTCTGTCTGCGAGCTTGCTCCCTCCCTGAGACAAGGAGCTCAAACTTCAAGGGAAAAAGGCCCCGGGCTGTTTTTGTCCTGAGAGCAGAAGAGATTGTTCCAGTTGGAAAAGGACCAACTGGTGTGGGTCATGTGTGCACACATCATCACACATAACACGGGACACAGAGAGAGGGGCACACACGAGGCAGATCTCACGAACACTATGGGGCACCCACAGCAGGGTGACATTTCCAGCTCCGAGTGCAGAGGACAGGCGGGGGCCTCAGCTGTGCCCATTCACAGCACAAGTGTCTTCAAGAAAAGCCCTCTCCCTCCCACCCAACCCAGGAAATGTCATCTGCCCATGTGCCTGGCATGGCAGCAAGTCCAAGTTCATGTCACTGAGAACACCAGTTCCAGTGAGGGCAGAGACGCTTCCTCCATCACAAAGACCAACTCCAGCCTGCAGCAAGGATCTGAATGCATCCCCCCCAAACCCTCCAGTGCCACCCTGACATCAAAGCCCCTAACCACGGACATCTCCCCCATCAGAGGCTCACAGTCAGTCAACTGGAGAAGGAGATTCAAGTTGGCTTCTGGCGCCAAAGCCCCCCACCCCACCCCAGGCAGGAGAGACACAGCTCTGGGCATCTTGGGGCCTGACCGCAGCTGCAGAGGGGGAGGGAGCAGTGGAGTCTCCCTGGAGTCAGGAACTGAGATCCTGAGACAGAGGCCCTGAGCTGTGGGGAGGCGAGCTGGGCTGAGTCCACCGTTTGGGTGCAGCCATGGTGAGCTACGTGCAAACAAAGGGACTGAGGGAGCAGAGAACCCATGGTGCAGAGAGGGGAAAACATACCCAGAGGAGCCTAGCAGACTACGTGATGGCCCAGAGAGAGATGGCGGGAGGGGCTGCCTGCCCACCCTCCCTGACTCCAGCTGCGGGCAGGTGGGGGGGCTGTCACCGGAAGGAGGAGGAGTCTGGGAGCTGGGTTCTGCCTTTGGCACCATCAGGCCCAAGGACCAGGGGCTAGGGGAGGCTGTGGCTGGGGAAACCTCGCAGCTGCCTGCTGCTCAGCCTCAGCTGGCCATAGATGCTAAGACCTGTCTCCTGGACCACCTGGCCCAGCAGGACTCAGGGGGGCTGCCAGGGCCTGCAGTCAGAGCCATGTTAGAGGACAGCCATGGAAGACAAGCCCCAGACACAGGCTCCAATCCTGGCTCAGTACCCGACAGCCACAGGAGCAAGTCACTCAGTCTCTGTGTCCCGAAGGTCTTCATCTGCAAACTGGGGGGTTGGACCCCCTCCACCCTCACTCCTCCCTCTCCAGGCTCTGCGCTGGAGGCACAAACCATATAGGACAAAAGGCTCTTAATTAAGGCACGGCCACTGAGCTCCAAGAGAGGCAGTTACATGGCTGGGGCTATCCAAGGAGGCCTCAGGGCAGAGGTGGAACAGGAGGCAACAAGGGAGGCCAAAGTAAGCGAAAAGCACCTTCATTCCTTCCTAATATACCAGTGCTGGTCTGGCTCATCTCACACACTGTCTCAGGCATTATGCTCCATTCAAACAGGAGCAAGCTTTCTTATAAATCACCAAGCACAAGTTAAAAAAAGAATCCAGACCCCCGCTGCGCTCCATGCATATATACTTTTCCCATGACCATGTCCTTCTATTCGGCAGATGCCAGCTACCTCCCGCAACCTATGCAGAGAGGGTGACGGGAGCAAGGCGCAGCAAATATGGCACGAGGAAAAAGTTACCCTCCAGCTCACATACATCATCTTTTGGATGAACAGAGCTTGTCATCCTTTAGCTTTAAAAAGTGAAAACATTCATCCTTAGTTTGTCAGACTTGTGATCCCCTTTGACCTCCAGATCAAGAGCCTTCTGTGGCCAGTGCTTGATAGCACTATTCACATAGTTTAAAATGGTCTCTAAGCATGGTGTCACTATTTGCCTCAAATCAAAATCACAAGGGTCAAGGTACCATTTCCCTACATAGCTAACACCATTTTGATTCCTATTACCATACCACAAAGCAGGCTTTTTGCATGTGGAGTCATTACAGTGATCATGAAGGAAAAAAAGCATTATCAATTCTATTAAGTAACAACAGACAACACAAGACTGTATAGTATTAATAAAATGGTGTTCTAAGTAGCTAGCAAAAAGGAAGGATGCTACCACAGCAAAAACAAACAAACAAATAAATAACCTTGTAATGCACCATTTCCCTTTATCTAAGACAAGAGTGGAAATCCTAAAGCCCTTGATAATTTCATTTTGCTACCTCTGTTCCAAAGTATTATAATCCCACCCAACTCCAGAATCAGCCCCACACCCACCAGCAAGCTCTTCGTGCAGAGAGGCCGGGCAGCCAGGCAGCTAAGAACCCAGCTCTGGGGCGAGACTGCCTGGGCCAATCCTGGTCTGGTCACTCACTAAGCTTGGGCAAGTCATTTCATTTGCTGTGCCTGCTCTCCTCTTGTGTAAAATGGGGATAACTTCAGCGTCTCCCTTATGAGGTTGCTGGGAGGACTGAGAGAGGTGAAACATGATGAATGCTCACAGCAGTGCTTGGAAAAAAATGGAAACTATTATATATATACATATATATATATATGTTCTTATATATAAATTACAACTCATATACACAGTGTGTGTGTGTGTGTGTGTGTGTAATTAGTTTAATCTTCCAGGGTTTTTTAAAAGTCTCAGCCTAAAGTGACAAGTGTCATCTGGGTAGAGCCCCTGTCCCCTGTAGCTATATGATTTCACTGACAAATTAGGAGGTGGCACCAAAGACCCTCTGGAATCCCGAGAGGGGACACTTACTGCTTGCCTTCTGTCTCTCAGCCTGACCCTTAGTGACAGAAAAGAAGCAACTGTGTACAAGGACAAGCTGGTGTCTTCGCTACGCCAGACTGTTCAAGTTCTCCGACCCCTATCCAGGGTCCAGGACACACATACACATAAGCACTGCACCTAGCCATTGTCACAAGACTCACTCCTACCATTGGATATTTTCTATCTGATTCTCTGATAGTCTATTTCAATTAAAAAAAAATTCTATTTCACAACCTGCTAATGGGCCTCCACCTGCGCTGTGGAAACACTGTACTAATCAGATGGCTGCTGAGAACCCAGCACCTGCCCTTCTGCAACCGCCCTAGCCACCTTCCTCCCGCCTAGCACCTTGTGTGTCCTCTCCAGTATCCAGACGCTTCCTCCCTATGGCTTCAAAGTTAACAGCTGGCGGCTCTGTAGTCTGGGCTACTGCTTCTGCAGCAAGCTCAGGTTACAGCACTGGGCCCTCCTTGCTCATCAGAATCCTTGGTGGGTGGGGGGTTTTCAGAGTTCTTTCCAACCTTCCTCCTCCCTATGATACGTTGCTCTTTAATACCTTCTTTACTGAGGGCAGCCTTGTAACCATGCCACGAAATCCCAGGTGAAGATGCTCCTCTGCAAACCTAGAGTGATGGAGAGCTCCCCTGGCATTTTCACGGTGCCACAGCTACCTGATGGCAAAGGTGTTTCACAGCCAAAGATTCTGAGGCATAGGGAGCTGAAGTGACCTATCCAAGGTCACCCACCTGAGAACTGCGCTTCCAACCCAGGTCTCCTGATTCTAAATCTGCCTGATCCGCAGCTACCCTCTGTAGTTTTTCATTTTTCTTCTCTCTGACCTTTTGAAAAAAAATAAAAAGGATGCATTGAAGGGTGTAATGCTTTGATCCTTTGTTTTTGCGTTACATAAGGAAAAATTTCCTGTGGCTTCACAAGCTCCTATCTCTCTCCAGTTTCCCTAACTCGTCCCCACGCAGACTGGCTCCTCGCTTGCTCGCTGCTGGTGCCCAGGGCTGCTTCCATCTCAAAGGCTGCCGCGCTTGCCTTGCATGAGCCAACGAGGTCTTACCCTAGGAATCGCCACCCTCTTCCTCTCTTCCTGGGAACTGGAGAAAGTTCATTTCTGAGCCTGCAGAGTTTGGTTTAAAGAGCACCTCCAATTTCTCCTTAGTCCCTTCCCACGGAGCCCAGCACCTATTGTTAGCTGCTCGACTGAAAATCCACTTGTTTCTTCCTGGGAGGAGGAGGCACTCTTTCTAATTTCTATTAGCTGGTGGCATGAGGGCTGGCATTCTTTCTCCCCTACCTTGCTTAGTCCATCTTTCTGGCTCTACCCACTCCTGAATTTGAAAAATGAAGGCAAAAGCATAAAAGCACGTCCTTTCTAAGTGCCTGCTATTTTGAAAGGGCAGTAATAGTGATAGCTACCATTTATCAGGTGACTACAACATGCTAAGCGGGGACACTCCTCTGATGTTCATAGGCACCATGGAATGGTGAATGTGATTGTTTCTGTTTTACAGATGCGGAAACTCAGGCACAGAGAGGGTAAGTTACTCCCGCAAAGTCACACAGCTAGTAAGTGGGTGGGCAACAATCTGCCTCCAAAGCTTGTGCTCTTCCCACTACCTCCTGCTGACCCCAACCCCCAGCACAGAATGAGGTGAGAGACGGCATCACAGACCTTTCCAAAGCTGAGTATACCCCACTTTTCCAAGTCACAATCTCCTATCCTGTCTCTGTGTGACACACGACCCAGGTACACTCTATCCTCCTTGTCTCCTATAAAGGTTTCAACTTTTTAAATACAATGAACCTTAAATAATTGTGTTTGGAGGGATACTAAAAAATATTTACATCTCCCTTTCCTCCTGCTGCAAAAATGGAGACCCTGGCAGGAGCTGGCCATGCCAAGGCAGGAGGCTGCCATGCAGGCCTCTCTGGTTTCGGCACTGACGTCACTGGGTCAGAGCCCGGGAAACCCTCCCCCACCCAGGGAAGCCTCAGGCTAAGCCCCAGGACCAGTGCCCTCTACCCCAAAGCCAACCCTGCTCAGCTACTCCCACCCTGCCCCAAACCCCCAAGACTCAGCCAGCACGTGACCATGCAAGTCCCTCTGTCAGGCCCCCACCCAGGGGCAACCTTGCTCTCAGACCCAGACCCAGCCTGGGGCGTCACACAGTGGCTCTGGGCATGAGGACAGGATGCAGGGACAGCAGGTGCTCTGCCTCTGGGCACGTGGCCACCCAGTCTGGTTTCACCCAGCACAACTCATTTTTCAAATGTCCCAGTTTCAGCCTCCCTTCCTGCAACCCAGGCCAATTTGTCCACCCCCAGATTTCTGTCCCCTGCTCATGGGGCTTGGCTGGGCGATGGCTGGGCCTGCTGGGGGCTGACCTGAGCTAGAGTAGCTGCGAAGGCAGGAGATGGAGGAGGTGTCAGACGCCTTTCAGGATCTGTGCCCTGTCTCATGCACTAACACCCCAGGCCCACTAGTCAGACCCATTCTTCCTGCTGTGGGCCTCGGGAACAGAGAGTACTGGGCTGCCCCTCTCCTGGCCTCCCTGGAGAACAGGCTGCCCTTGGCTACCCCACGGCCTGCTCTCTGCCCGGTGCCAACCCAGGGAGCGAGAAGTAGGTGCAGAGCACAGGGAGAACCCCTGAACCAAATGCAGATCTCCCACCCTGTCTCTTCCTGGCCAGTTGGGGTGTGCGCTGCTTTCTCAGTTACTAATAACACCCACTATGTGCAGGCTTCTTTGTGGGGAAGAGGGGTCAGAATGCAAGACATGGTAAGTGAAGGAGCTCCTCATCCAGCAGGAAAGGCGTGTACCACACGAGGCAGAGCCCATTGCCAAGTGCATATGCCCATCAGCCAGTAGGCTCCATCCAACAAGCACCCAGCGCTGAACTCCCGGCTGGGGTTTCAAGGAAGAGACAGAGACCATTCCTGCCCTTGAGAAGCACAGATGGTCACAATGTGCCACGATCCGTGTCCAAGGCAGGTATAAGCGGGGCTTTAGGAGGCACAAGGGTGAGGCTTCCAGATCAGGGAAGGCTGCCAGGAGCCCACCCCGCCTGGCAGCAGGATCTTGCCCTAACCTGTGGCTGACTTAAACACTGGCTCAAACCGGCCCCGAAACCCAAATATGCTGCTAAGCTGAAGTTAAACAGCTCACCCTTCTCCCAGATTCTGATGACAAGTCTGCATGCTTAAGTTTCCTTTTGGGCTTTTCTATTTATGTTGTCATTGATTACTTTGCTCCTAACTCATCTGATTTCAATTTGGACTGATTTGATCCTAATTTTATTACCATGTAATCTGAATGCACATAATTACTGTAATTATGCTGCTGAGGGAAACAGCTCCTCCATGGTGGGAAGACCTAAATTTAGGGTTTCCTGGCAAGGACGGCTGTTGGCTGGGTGGACCCATAGCTACCTCAGAGCTGGCAGCCTCCAGGCGCACAGATGCCCTCCCCCGCCCACCCCCAAAGAGATGGGTATTTTGGGCTTCATCCCAGTGATGAGCTTGAGGGCCCCCTCCAAAGCCCCGGAAGCAAGCAGGGGTCTGAGCTGGGATTGGGGAGCCCACCCTCTGCACCACCCTGCTGCGTGCACTCAGCAGCCACATGCCACTCACACCCGAGTGCTTGCTCACGAGGGCGCCCTACCTCCAGGGAGCAAGATGCCAATGGTCTTCCCCAAAGACTTGGGGAACAAGAGCGTTCCCCAATACAGGGCTGAGGAACGCAAGCTGTGATGGAAGGGCCTGCTGCCAGCACGCTTCATGCTCCCCTGCCCTTCGAGCCCAGTCCAAGGCCTCCTCCTCCACGAAGCCTCCCTGACCCTCCAGCCCTCTCTATACTTTGTCATTTATACCACGACAGAGGAAGAGACTTATTGTTCCCATTTTACAGATGAGGAAACTGAGGCACGGTGAGGTTCAAGACCACTGGGGGGTGGACAGTGAAGCTCTTAAGCACCACATCACACCACCCCA
Source organism: Cheirogaleus medius (assembly GCA_008086735.1). Taxonomy (NCBI): domain Eukaryota; kingdom Metazoa; phylum Chordata; class Mammalia; order Primates; family Cheirogaleidae; genus Cheirogaleus; species Cheirogaleus medius. The sequence continues at coordinate 138,673,773 of VBSM01002608.1, forward strand.
TCCAAAAGCCTAGAGCCCATTACAAGATCGGTCTGCTGCAATTCTTCCCAACGTGGAGGACACCGTAACTTCTGCCCCGGGGCCAGAAGCCATGCTTTCTCCTCCTCCCAACCATCCACAGTGGGGAGGAGGTCTGAGCACCAGCTAGACAAAGGGAAAGGTGCTGTTTTACCCACCCTCCTTGTGCTAGGGAGTCAGGCCCCGCAGCAGAGAGAAGGCAAGGCCTGCTAGGTCAGCTAGGCGGGGACCCAGCAGATGGATGGGGCCAGTCTGCAGTCCTCAGGAAGAAGGGTTAGAACATGGAATTTACGGGGAGCATATCACCCCCCTTCCCAGGGCGTGTGCTTTATCTGTTGCATGCCCAAGGACGGGAGAGTGGCAGGAAGAGTTACAAAGGCTGCTAATTATGAAGCACCTGCTGTATGCACCCAGAGCCTGGCACAACGATGAGGGGTGAGCTGGGGTTGTCAGGTCAACAGGAAGACAGAACGGGCCGTCTCCAGGTGCAACACCCACTTTGGGAGACCCTGGGCCCAGAGGGCAGATGAGGGAACCAACGGATATGGGGTAGGGGCTGATGGCCCACATGTGGGAGGGATGATGCATGTGTTCTGTGCCACTTGAAAGTGTACAAACAGGAACACCTGACGTCAGGAGGCTGACTAGTACTTAAGAAAGCCAAGACTATCTAGAAGTGAGCTCCCAGTTAGAGGAGATATCTGTGCAGAGGCACCACCCCTGGGCCTAGTGCTGCAGGCCCAAGAGCCCCCACGGTTCTGGAGCAGCTGCCAAACAGACCTGTAGGAGGACCCAGGCGAGGCCTGGGACCTGGGGGTCCTGGCCCTGTGCTCCTCCACTGCTCCAAGCTTGGGGAGCCTTCAGTCATGGGTGCCAGTGGCGGAGAGGCACCCCTTGAGCTGCAGCCTCCTAACAGCCCAGCTGCCCCGGCAGGGAGCAGTAGGCCGGCAGCGGGACACAGGGCAGGGCTGGGGGGCTGCAGCCAAGAGGAAGGAGAGAAGATAGAAGAGCCACCTTCTCATTCTGCCCAGAGCTGGCTCTGCCCACTCAGAATCGTGCCCCTGCAGACTGGATGTCAGGACACCTGAAGCCCCTGAAATGACAGGGCTAGTCTCGGTAACTCCTCGGTCTTGCCCACTGCCTCGTGGCAGGGCCCCTCTACTTCCCCCACACCTGACTCTCTGGAGACCCACTTCAAGGCTGAACTGCAAACCAAACACCATCCCAGGTCAGGGGCCTGCCACAGGAGTCTGAGGCTGGCAGTGTCTCTGAGCCCTGCTCCCTGCCCCAGGCCCCTCTGCCTTGAAGCTCCCCCAGCCCCCACCTCACAGACGCCAAGACAGGCAGGCACAGCCCAGCTCACGCCACCTGCCCACACCCTCCCACGGGAGGCCCCGCAGCTCACTCACCCAGTGCAGGGACCCAATGCAGACTTTGGCGGCCATCAGGGGCACAGTGGGGTCCGAGGGCCGCAGCTTCGCACACTCTCGCAGCAGCGACACGGCATAGGCCGACTGCAGAAGGAAAAGCAGGATCCCCGTCTTTCAGAGCCCCGGGCCTCTGCAGACTACGGGCCTCCTGCCTACAGCAGGGGGATCCCCCAAATACCCAGGCCTTGCTCTGGCTCCTCTTCCCCCGAGTCAGGCAGAGGCCCAGCGGGAGGAGCCCAGGCCGTGCTGGCAGGCAAGTCCCTCCCAGGGCCTCAGTTTCCCCATCTGGAGAATGGAGCTTGTGACCCCTTGCCCTTAGGTGACGTGACAACAGCTAACATGACAAAAGATGGAAGCTTTACAAAAGGATTTCAAAGAACCACAGAAATCTTAGAGGCAGAAACGGGCTCTCTAAATGGGGACTCGGAGGCAAGGCCATGGCAGGGGTTGAAGGGACATGAGAAGGCTGGCGGGGAGGAGTGGAGATGTTCCAGCTAGCAGAGCAGGAGAGAACCTGCAGACAGGAATCAGGGGGTCCCCAAGGCTCCAGGGGCTCAGACTGGACCTGCTGAGGATGGCCAAGTGTGGGGCAGGGGCAGCAGAGGAGCACCCAGGGCCAGGCATAAGCCAGGGGTCAGCAAAACAGCCCACAGCCCAGATATGACCTGCTGCCTGTTCTTGTAAATAACATGTTACTTGAACACAGCCACGCTTGTTCATTTATATATTGTGTACGGCTGTTTTCACAATACAATGGCAGTGGGATAGTTGCGACAGACTGTTTGGGACAGACTGTTTGGCCTGCAAAGTCAAAAACGTCTACTATCTGATCCTTTACAGAAAAAGGATCTGACTCTTTGTAAATATTGTCATCTAATTTTCTTCCACAACACTCCCATGAGGTAGGTGCTAGGACCCTACCTTATAGACAAGGAAAGTGAAATGCAGAGTTAGGTAGCTTGTTCAAAGCCACAGAGCCCAATAAGTGGCTGAGCTGGGGTTTGAACACATGATGGCTCTAACCACTACCCTATGCTGCCCCTACAGTGACTGCCTTGGCCAGAGGAGGCCTGTTTCCCTGCTACACACACACACACACACACACACACACACACAGGGCTGGAACCTTCTGAGTCCAGCAAACCCAGCAGCAACCCTCCCAGTGTGGGCACCCCTGTACCCATGTGACCTTAGGTGGCAAGGTGCATGTGTGTGTAACTGACAATTCCCACGCACTGGGCCTTACCATGGGCCAACCTCCCCACCATTAATTAGCTGTCACCCTCCCAGCAACTCTGGAGGTACCACTGAGGAAACGGAGGCTCCGGAAGGCTCGCCTGTCCAAGCAGGGGGTGAGTGACAGGCAGAGGCACGCTAGGATCCACTGGTCTGTGTCCACCCCGGCCCCCCCGCCTCTCTCCATCCGGCCCCCTCCTTTCCCTGCCATCTAAGGAAGAGTTTTCTCTTCCTTAGACGTGATAGATTCCCTGGGCTCCGGTTCAGACTCCCTAGGCCAACTGCAGGTGCCCTTGCCGAGGGTCTGCTCTGGGCCCAGTACTGGGCTAGGGGTTGTGCAGTCACCAGAGGAAGGGGCAGAAGGCCATGGTCCTTGCCTCAAAGGGCCCACAGAAAGGTTGGGAGAGAAGATCAAGGCCACCATCCCCCATGGCTCTCTCAGGAAACTAGAGGGTAGGAGGCCAAGCACAGTGCACGGGGTGCCCAGTGTGGGCCGGAGCCAGGGAGGCTGCGTGAGGGGCTCAAAGGCACTGTCAGGCCATCCACCTCCTCCAAGCCCCTCCATCCACACCCAGCAACCCGCAGGCTTCTCCTTGGCCTCCTTCCTGGAGCTGCTGACCTCTGGATCCTACTTCCCCTTCACCATGCAAGATTCTCTAACTCCGACCCTCCATGTCCCCGTCCTCCCTTTTCACCCCACCCCCACGCAGACCAAAAAAACGCTGCTATTTAAGGAGCCATCTGAGGACTCAGCAGTCAGAGGAGCTGGCTCTTTTATTTTTTGTCATGCTGGTTACCTAGCAACGCAGCCAATGCAATTGCCGCATGGAGACCAGGAGAAGGAACGACCTAAATCACGCTGCAGAACACATCCGTTATTCCTGCAGGTTGAAGCATTGGATATATTTATACGGCCCAGCCTCACCTTCTGGAAGGCCTTTTGGGCACAATCACAGGGACAGAACCCTGATTTCCTCCTTAGGCTTTTGGCAAAGGCGAGTCTGGCCACTCCTGAGGGCCGCCTGGGACAACCAGGCAGACCGATTAAGTGTGCAGGGTTCCCAAGGGAGGTGGAGAATACTTTCCAGAACAATCTCCTGCTGCACCAAGTGCATGGTAGGTGTAACTCAGGGTCTCCAGCCCATGGAACTTCATGCATGAGGAGCTCTGCAGTCTCCCCGACTCCCTGCCTGTAAGCCCATGCCTGGGCGCACCTTGCTGGTTTGTGGAAGAGCCAGGCTGCGAAAGCAGCTCCCTGGATGCTGGGCCAGTGTCAGGCTTTGTCTGCACCTCTCTGAGCCCAGCTGCTCACCTTACTTCCCAGGCTACCATGACACCTTCTCCTGGGCCTGGGGAGAAGGAATTAAAGCCGACTTCCCTGTGCAGTGCATTTTTCTGAGGAGGGGGCCTCAGCTTTCCTCAGCTCCTCAAAGGGGTTCATGACTCCTCAAAGGGGTGCAAACCACTGCCCTGGCCCTGGCCACTCCTGGCAAATGAGCACTATCACAGGATTGGAGGGGCTTTCTGTTTATTGGAGGCAGGAGGACGCTGCCCATGCCACAGTGAGCTGTCTACCTGCCAAGTTTCATCCCCACCTCCTCCCCGCCCCATCCCCACTACCTCCGACCCCATCCCCACTACCCCGGGCTGGCAGGTGCCTTCAAGACCTTCCTGTCCCCGTCCCCAGAACGGCGCATCCTCCCAGCCTCTCTACCTTTGCTTGTGTTGTCTCCTCCGCCTCCAGTTCCTTAGGAGGCTTCCTCTCATTTCCTGGCCCCCGGAGGGCTGAGGCCTCACCCTGTCTGTGTTCTGAATTCTCCCTGAGCCTTGACAAGACCCTGCCCAGCACAGAGCCAAGTAGATCATGTTGTGACTTCAAGATGCTCCGGGAGGTGGCCGAAGTGATGGGGGAGAGGGAGGTTTGGGAAGACAAATGCCCAGCGGAGGACCCTCGGCTGGACTTCCCAGCCTCTCTCGTCTGTCAGGCTGCTGCACCCGTTCCCCTGTCCCCGCCAGGACCTGGCCTGCCTCGCTACCACGGCCCGAGCTGGCTGGCACACCCTCCGTGAGTGGAGGAGAAACTGGCAAGCCCGGGGCCCTCCTCAGAGACGGCTGTGGGACCAGAAATGGAAAGTGGCACAGATGGGCCGGGGGGCGAGGAATTCCCTCAGCCCCACGAAAGGGCTCTGGGTATTTACAGCTCTTGGAACAATCTGCAAGCTCATGCCACCTTAGTTCCTGCATTCGCAGCATCCTCAGCCCCGACACCCTCAGCACCCAGCTCCGGAAAGGTTTTCCTTTCATGGCACTGCTTAAAATAGAGGCTTATGTAAGTGCCATTCTGAGCTGAGGAAAAACGAGGGGTGCTGCCACAGGGGAGAGCAGTGGCATGCCCCAGCGCCCCTCGCTCTGGGCCGTGCCCCCAGGACCCTGTCCTCACCCAGGACCCCCAGCCTCATCCACCACGCAGTTCTCCCCCGATACTCACTTGTGGGTGCTGCTGCACCGCTCCACCCTCAGCCCCTCCCTCTAGGCAGGTGCCCAGTCCACAGGCAGACCCGTTCCTGACACTTGGTGGGCAGGAAGAGAGCCACAGCCCAAATGGAACAATGGTCCCTTCTCCTGGACCCACACCCTGTGCCTGTCCCAGGCAGTGGAATCCGTCAATTCACTAGCAGAGGTGCTCGGTGCCCCCGTTTGTGCACATATACCCAGAGAAAAGCAGGCACAGACTCAGACCTGCACACAGGCACACTCGTGGCTTCCACACGGACTGGGATTCACACACGGTGTCTGTGTGGCCCTCCCCATACCCCTCACTCTCCTGGAGATTCAAACCAGCTGTTGGATAACCAACCACCCCTGCCCTCTCCCCAGCACCTAGCTCCAGAACAGCCCTCTGTCCACCTTGGGAAGGGACCCAGAGATCAGAGCCCCCTGAGGGTGAGTGTGTAACCCCTGGCATCCCCTGTGCCTTACCTTCCCACAAGCCACCATGGAGAGGGCCACCTGGTACCAAAGGTGAAATTCTCCAAACGCAAACTTCATGGCTCGCTCCAGGCACTGCAGAGAGCAGGAGGAAGACAGTCAGACTTCCCCCCCCCAGGGTCCTCCTGACCCCTCCAGCCATCCCACACTCTTCCAGAGTAGTGACTGCCCAAGCCACTGCCCTCGGGAGGCTGCACGAGGTCCACACTTGGCTCCTGTTGGAAACCCACGGGTAACCCAGGCCCTGCCACTGGCATGCTGTGTGACCCCACACAAGTCTCTCACCCTCTCTGACCCTTAGTTCCCACCTCCATAACATGTGAATGATCTTACAGGGCAATGGCAAAAAGTAAATGAAAGAAGATTTGTGAAAGTGCCTTCAAAATGTAGATATCCAACAAAAAATAACAGCTAACAGTTATTATTATCATGCATGGCCCCGTTCTCAGCTTTTTACATGTTCTCCTCCTAATGACCTGGTGAGGGGGGTTCTCTAATTACCCCCATCTCACTGATGAGGGAACTGAGATTTGTCCAACTTGCCAAGGTCACAGGGCCAGCGAGTGGCAGAGCAGCCTGGCATGGAAGTGACAAGTGGAGAAGGGGGAAATGGTGGCTCCACTGGAGTCCCTTTACGCACTGCCTGACTCCCGGGGAGCGGGGTGGGCTGCACAGCCGCCATACCTCTGAGAGCATGATGTACTGCCCCCTCCTGCCCAGCGTGATGCTCAGGAGGTCATAGATGGCCACAGCATTCTGCAGGCTCACCATCCGGTCCTCCTCCTGCTCTGGCACCCGGCTCAGAACCACGTCCCGAGTTGCCTGTAGTGGGGGACATTGTTTGGGAAAAAGTGAGGATGGAGATGGGCAGGGGCCTTTCCCCACACAGCTCCCACCTTGCTGGCCCAGTCACTACCACCTTTTCGTCACTGGCCCAGGCTAGGCAGGTGGCCACACTCCTGGAAACAGCCTTTTCCCATCCCCACGAAGGTCCTCTCCACAGAGAGAAAACCCTCACCCTTAGCCCAGGCTGGGGTGAGGGAGCAGTTCTGAGGGCCAAGTTCTAGGTACTCAATCTGTTATTCTGGAATATCTCAAACCTATAGAAAAGTTGCAGGAACAGGACCATAACCGTAAGACTACCATCAGTTGCTGACGTGCACCACAGTTGTTTTGTTCCTCTCCATTCGTAAATATTATCGTCTTTCTCACTCCAGGACCCTGCCCTGTACTCAGGTGCCATCTCCTCAGTCTCCTTTCACCTGGAAGAGGCTCTCGGCCTTTCCCTTCCACGACACTGGCGTTTTTGAGGTGACCAGGCCAGCTGCTTTGTGGAACGGCCCCTGGTGTGTTTGCAGCTCTCCACAACTACAGCAAGAGCTGCAGATGCGACCTGAAACCGCCTGGACCAGGTCCTGTGGCTCTGCTGAACCCCCAGGAGGGAGCCTGGGCTGTGGCTGTCCCCTCAGTGTCTTCTTCCCCCCAAATCCCTTTGACAAGGACCCCCCAGGCCCATCACCCCAGACCCTATCCTCGGCTCCTGCCAATCACAGAACTCTCCTCTCTGCCCCTCCCCAGGGAAAGCTCCCCAACCCTCAAGGACTCTGTTCTTGGCGCCCAGCACTGGGGATTTCAGTAGCTCACAGAGTTGCCAGATGGCTGCTGGGGGTGGGGGAGGAGAGGGAAATGCGCTTTCTGAGTAGGCGATTCTGTATCATTTGAAGAGGGGAGCTCTTCACCACCAAGCCTGAGCCCCCCATCAAGGATGGGGGACCCTCTGTCCTGTGGTCTGTGGCAGGCGGCCCACCCCCTGCCCACCTCCACATCCTGGGGGCAGCATTTAAGGTGGGGGCAGAAGAACGGGGCAGAGAGGGAGAAGTTGACTAGCTGCGGGAGTTGTGGGGGTCTCTGAGCAGGCTGGGGATGCTCTGGGGCCTGAAATGACAGTCACTGCCCCACCCCACACCCCCACACCCTAAGGGCTGTGCCTAAACTGGAACAGAGCTGGGCTCTGGCCAGATGCTCCTGCTGGCTGCTCCGAACATCCTCCCTCCCCCCGCCACCCCCCTCTGCCAAAGAGGGCTCCTTCGCACCATTCTGCCTCCGTCTAAACCTCCTTCCCTGCAATGGGACTCGCCCTCCTCTGCCTCTCCACACTGGACCTCGGGACCAAGGACATGGCCCTCCTGACAGAATAAAAAGGAGCTGCTGGCCCTAGAAACCCGGGTCTCCCTCATCACATCCCCACGATCCTTCCTGTCCTCAGCTGGGCCTCAGAGCCTCCCTCTAGGCAGGATGACCCTCCTCTCCTGCAGGCAGGGGCTGGCGATGCAGAAGCCCAGCTGTAGACCTGTAGACTTTGGGTGTGTCCCACAGTGCAGGGATGAAGTGCATTCTCCTAGTGGCCTCTGGGAGCCAAATGCATCCAAGACCCAAGGGGGTGACTCGCCCTGGGGGACACCTCAGTCAACAAGGCAGACTGAAGGCTGGGGTGCCAACGGCTGCCCCTCCAGCCACAATCGGTGAATGCTGCCCACTCCCCCAAGGACATGGACGGGCCCAGAAGAGGATGCCAGGATGCCCGGAAATCCCAGACAGGCTGAGTACCAGAGCCAGCCTGGGGAATGGGAGCTGGCCAGGAGCTTCGGAGGGTTGACGGGGAGGAGTGGGGAGGGAAAGTGCCAAGAAATCCCCTCCTTCCCATGCGATCCACCCACACAGCCACCAACAGGAAGAGAAGAAATCCAGGGAGAGGCTTGGCAGGAGCTATCTCATGGAGCCAAGCAGGGACATAACCCTCGCTCTGTTCCCCCCCTGGGGGGATGTACCTCCCCACTCCGCCAGCCCCGGCAACTCCCCAGCTCTGCCCACCCAGGGTGGAGCCCACAGAGGCAGGGCCATGCGCGGATGAGGAGACAGAGCCCTGGCCTCAGGAGGACCAGGGAGCGGCAGCAGTGTGGGATGCACACACCCGAGTGGAACACGACCTGGGAGTCTGGTGAGAGACAGGTCTTGACAGCAGGGGATGGGGTCCGGCCGTCTGCGGGGTGGCCTGCCTGCAGAGGTGGGGGGAAGCCTGGCTGGGCATGTCCAGGGTCTGGGGACCAGCTCACCCGTGCAGACCAGTGGCCTTCAGGGGTGGTGAGCAGCCAGCGTGACCATGGCCCTGAGGATCGAGCCTAAGCTCCTTTCTGTAGCTGCCCACCTGGCTGGCTGCTCTCCAGCCACAGGGAACTCCCTGCTGCTTCCTACTGTCACCATGGCTTGCCTTTGGTACTGCTGCGGCTCCCTCTGTCAACCTGGACACCTCCTGGTTCCTCACAACTCAGCTCAGGTGCCCCTTCCTGCAGCACCATCCATCTCCCCTCCTGCATCTCCCAACACTGGCCTGTGCCCTGCCCCAAGCCCTGGCCCCGCACACCCCCGCTCACCAGCGCTTGCGGCAGGGCCACGGCTCGCTCCTCTCTAGACGCCTGGCCCCTAGCACAGCCTCGCACACAGCGGGACTCAGTCCACCTTTGTGACACTTGAGAGAGAAAAACTGTGGGCCTGACTCGTCCACTCTGGACTTTGACCTTTAGGAGAACAGCGTCTGGATGTGTGTCTGGTGGGAAAGACGGGTGGATTTCCAGAACTGGGCATGAATTAGGTCCGAAAAATAGGATCGGAAGAGAGGGGCGCAGAAGGTTAAATCCTCAGGCTGGTGACGGCCCCCAACAGGCAAACAGCTGGGTCCTAGGGACATATGAACTGGTGACTGTGCCAAGACTGAAGCGTGGTTCCCCAGAGGAGAGCTGGAAGCAGAAGTCAGCCCAGCGGTTATGATGGCTCTGGGGCAGCGCTGTGGTGGATGGGACAGAAAGAAGGCAGGCGCGGGGGATGGCAGGGGCTGGCAGGCAAACCACAGCAGAGGAGCAGCTCAGGGGCCCAGAGCAGCCTGGAGACCAGGGCTTCAGACACTGCAGGAGCTTCACGCCCCCCCTTAGCGCCCCCAGACTCCTGCTCCCTCCTCCCTGGGCTCCCTGCCCTCAGGCCATATGCTGCCCCCCAAGTTCCAGCAGGGTCCCAACTATTCCCAGCCACATTCTTTCCCTTCCACCAATTTAAATGGTCTCAGAATCCTGCTTTCACTAGAAAACCTTTAAAATCAAATGCAGTAACAGAGGTGAACATGACTGTGACCCTTAAGGTAATACACAAAGGCTACACCTTCTCGCCCCCCTCCTCCTCCTCACTGTTCTCAGAACAATGGCAGAATATTCTCCGCAGTTTCTCCCTGCCTAGCGCTCACTGCCATAACCCGGCTCCCACCTCTGGGGAGGCACTGCTCTCCTAACATTCGTGCATTTAATCCCAGGCAGGGCTCACGCGGTTGTCCTGCTCCTAGCCTTTGTCCCTCTGGCTGCTCTCCCAAGGCAGCCTCTCCTAGACTAAAGAACATTCCCAGCAAGGCTTCTGGCAGGTCAGAAGAGAGGAAGCCAAAGAAACAATGCTCCTCCCATACCCCTGCCATCCAAAGCTTGCACTGCCAGCATGACCCACTTCTGGTCTTTGGACAAGTATCCACGAAGCAAGTATGGGGCCTCATGAAAAGCCCATGAGGGAATCTCCATTTCCCCAGGGAAGGCTGGCCCATGTGGAACCTAAGGCAGGGGCCACTCCTGATCAAACAGCCAACCCTATGTGTGCACCAGGCGTTACCCTCTTAGGAGCTGAATTTTCACATCCACCATCTCCTCTGCCCCAGGGCAACCCCACAGAGGGGGCAGGAATAAAACCACTGATCCCCATTACAGATGAGGACACGGAACCCCCAAAGGTGAACTGCCTTGCGCAAGATCCCAGGGAGTTGAGGCTGAAGCTCGAGACCAGGCCAGGACTGCTGCCGCTTGCTTGCCGTGCTCTCCTGCATAGAGGATCCTCTGCCGGCTGTCCCCGACCTAGCAGGATGCAAGCCCAGTTCCAACCCTCTGCTGGCTGCAGGGCCTCAGATGGCCCTGACCTTCCCTTCTGCCCAGCCCTGTTTCTCCTCTCTAATCCTGGACACAGTCTAAGGGAAGGAAAGGGAACTAGCTCGTGGCACACTTTCTACATAGCATCTCATAACTCTCCCAACGACCTTCTCATGTACTATCGCCCTATTGTATAGGTGAAGACTGAGTGAGGCCCAGGGAGGCCAGGTAAGCTGCTCAACACATAGAGATGGGGGCTGAGACCCAAAGCAGGACCCCTATGGGCCTTGGGTGCTGCTTCTCTGCAAAGAACACGTTCCCTGGGCAATGTGTCCACAGCCCTGCTCAGCCCCATTCTCAGAGGCAGCCTCTCCATTGGCCAAGGAATGAGCCTCGGGGGGCCTGCTGCTGATGCTCCCCAAAATCACCCTGAGAAGAAGTCTCATGGCAACATGTGCCCAACGCCTGCCCCTCCCTGGAGGATGCTGTGATGTTGTGCTAGTGCCGTCGCCCCCTCACTGGCAGATGTAATTACCACCAGCTCTAGAGCTGCCAGTCCACAGAGGTGAGAAACAGCATGCTCTGCGACGTGTCTATCCACCCAGCCACCCAGGTGGGGGCCACGCGAGGTCCCATGCTTCTGCCGCATCAGGCTCCTGCAGCAGAAATCACAGCAATTCCTGCCAGCCAGAGAGAGAGGCTCTCCCACCTCTGCTGAACCAACGGCTCTGGGCTGGCAGTCTCATTAGACCCTTTACCCTTGTAGCCTTCAGCAGAGTAAGGCCTTGTGTTGGAGCAAACCACATGCCAAAAGCTGGAACAATCTGTGCTCATCTGCTGAGTCCCTAATGGAATCAAGCCCAGGAAACACTTTTTTTTTTTAACCGAATAGTATCCTCAATCTAATTTATCTTATTCTGACCAGATCTGACCCTAAATGTCTTAAAAAATGACTAGGTTAGAGCCAAGTATTTATCAGGACAAAATGAACACGTATTGAATCACCAAAATGTACCAGGCACCTCTGTGTTTATTTTCTTACTTAATACGCCAAAACTCCTGCAAAAGAGGTCTTATTAAAGCTCCATTTTACAGATAAGAAAACTGAGGCTTAGTGGGTAAGAAATTTGCCCAGGTCACACAGGTTGTAAATGGCAAATTCAAGATTCAAATTACCAGACGCCCAGCACTGGGCATAGCACAAAGTTAGTTTGATAACCTGCGGGGTCCCAGTCCCCAGAGACCTCCCCATCCACCCACCCTCACTCAACATCAGGTCTCTGTTTCCTTTCCATTTCCAAGAGGCTACACAGGCAGCAACTTCTTCCTCCACTAAATGAAACAGGGATCCAAGGGTTCAGTTGGCTTCAGCACATATTTTTGGCCCTGGACCAGTATTTTAGAAGTGACAAAGATTCCTGTATCTTCTAGTTCCCTAACTATTTGAGAAAACCAAGCTGATTTGATATATGGTTCCTTCAAAAATAAGAATTTACCTAGGGGTTCAGTGGATTGGGATAATTTCTTCTGGTTTGGGACCAGTATTCCCTCCACGTCCCTGGGCACACAGTACAGTAGGTGTGAGTACATTTGGGACAGGGACAGAGATTAAACTGTTCATCATTGTGTCTACAGTGCTGATCATGGTCTGGCTGCTCAAACACGATGACATGAATGGATGGTTGGTGGGTGGATGGATGAATGCACCGACGGATGGATGAATGGGTGGGTGGATGGATGGATGAATGAACGTGTGAGTGGATCATGGGTAGGTGGATGGGTAGATGGATGGATGGATGGATAAATGGGTGGGTGAATGGATGGATGGATGAATGGGAGGGTGGATGGATAGAATGGGTAGTTAGGTTGGTGGATGAATGGATGGTGGATAGATTTTCAAATGTCCTTTTGGGGCCGGGCGCGGTGGCTCACGCCTGTAATCCTAGCACTCTGGGAGG
>VBSM01002608.1:138699036-138741289 GCA_008086735.1 Cheirogaleus medius
CCCCCCCACACACAGACCCACAGGCCACACACGCAGCCTGAGTGTGCAGAGTGCAGATAGGAGGAACCAGGCCCTGGGGGGGACACCACCTGCAGGAAGAGGAGCCAACCTTCGAGAATGGTGATTCAGCGTCCCAGAGGGGCAAAACGAGCCCTGAGTCAATGCTCCCAGCCATCTCGGGTCCCTGCCTCTCCCCCCACACTTGCCCTTCCACACCCAAAACACTGGAAATGCCACGGGTATCTAGGCCACTCCGACCTGGAGCTAGAATCCCAGTGGGTAAGCTTGGCCAAGTGACTCAATCTCTTCAAGCCTCTGTCCCCTCACTAGTGAAGCGGGCTTACCCAGCCTTCTTGCCAGAGCACTGTACAGCCGGCACACGGTCCAGCCCGGCAGGCCGCCAGTGCGTGATCATGCTGCACTCTCTCCCTCCTTCCTCCTGGCTGTCCCTGATGTCTACCTTGACCTCATTACACCTGCAGAAAATGCAGCTGTGGGAGAGGAGAGCAGGTGACCCCAGAAGAGGCAGTGAGGGGACCCTCCATGGAGAGGAGGCAGTTAACAGCTGAGGTCTGTCCTCCAGGTGTTTTGCACCCCTTCTCTCGCACCCAACCCTCACACCCCAGGACGCAGGGCCAACAGAAGCCCCATCTTAGAGGGGAGGAAGCTCAGCTAGCGGGGTGGAGGAGGGGCTTGCTCAGGGCCGCAGAATGGCCTCTAACCCCCAGGCCCCACCGTGACTTACTCCACATGGCCAGGGCACCCACCAAATTTGCACAACAGAAGTTGAGACATGGCACCTGCCAAGCACGACCATCCTCAGGGGAACTGACGCTAGGCAGGGAACACCCAGAGGGTGGCAGCAGGAACAGGATTTCTGCAGTGGGCGGTGTAGCCTAGTGGTTACAAGTGCCAGCTCCAAAAGTCAGCAGGGCCCTCCACACATGATCCTGGCTCTGCCCAGGACAGGTCACTTTTGTCCTCTGTGCCTTCGTTTCCCATCTGTGAAGCAGGGACTCTGATTGTGGTCCCCACCTGGGAGGGCTGTTGGGGGGACTAACACACACAGGCAAGCAGAGCACTTAACAAGTGCCTGGTGCGAATCTAGCACTTCATAAGTACATGCATTATTAGAATGAATATTGTTAAATGAATGAATGAACAAGACCGAATATTGAAATTAGAACTGTCCCTTCCCCACAAAATCTACCCCATGGGGCTCCGAACTAAAAAGCAACACCCCTGCCTTTTGTGCCTACGAGGGTCCTTGGGAGGGACTGGCGTCCTCAAACTACGGCCCTCGGGCCACACGCGGCCCGCCGAGGACATTTATCCGGCCTGCCGGGTGTTTTTGCCCGTTTTGTTTTTTTACTTCAAAATAAGATATGTGCAGTGTGCATAGGAATTTGTTCATAGTTTTTTTTTAAACTATAGTCCAGCCCTCCAACGGTCTGAGGGACAGTCAACTGGCCCCCTGTTTAAAAAGTTTGAGGACCCCTGCGTCTAAACTCTGTAGGGCAGAGGTCAGCAAGCTGTTTTCTATAAAGGACAAATAAAGACAGCAAATATCATAGGTTTTGCTAGAACGTCTCAATCACAACTATTCAGCTCTGTGTTGAGACAACACATAAATGAATGGGCGTGGCTGTGTTCTAATAAAAGTTTATTTGCAAAAGGCTGCAGCCCACCTAGATAAACAGGGTCAGCTTCCTCAGGTTCACACTGGGCTTCATAAGGTGTAACGAGCCCTGCCCCTCCCTCCACATCTCTGCAGGCAGGTAGCTGAGGGCGGCATCTTTCCCGTAGCCCAATCTGCCCCCAGGAGCTCACGACTGGCAGAGGGAGGGGTTTCCCGGGGGAGGGGGCTCCGGCAGCAGCCCTGGGCACAGCAAGCAAGGGTTACGGGGGTCCAGCTACAGCTGCCTGGGCAATGAAAACAGGAACCAGCCCACTGTCTCTCTGAAACCAAAGTTCAGCAACCGATAAAGGACCAAAACCAGGTGGTGGAGGTGGAGCAAGGCGGCCACACTCCTTGGCACCGTGGAAGACCCCTAGGCCCCACCTCCACAGCCACAGGTGCTCTGAGGAGCCGGGCCAGTCCACCCTTGGCCCTTGGAGGTCAGCTGCCTCAGCTCTCCTGGCCTCCACATCCACATGTCCCAAGCAAGGACATTGCCACCTCCCTGGTCTAGCACTCAAGAAATTTTTAAAAAACCCAAAAGATGTAAAGTTTATGTTTGGACTAGAGGCTGCCCAGCTGTGGCCCGCACAAAAATAATAAAAATAAATGATAATGCTGGTTTTGGTTTTCTAAGCAGCTGTGATGTGTCAGGTGCCCTGGTAGGTGTTCACGTATGATCTGATGCCCACAGTGATGCTGCAAGGCGGGCATGGTCCTCACCTGCATTGTACAGGTAAGGGAAGCAGAGGTTCAGAGTGCTCAAGGGACTTGCCCACGGACACACAGGCTTCCCGCAGCAGAGCCGGGGTCACTCCCAGGTGTGCTGGCTCCACTCTCCTGCGCTGCCAGGCATGAGAGAGCAGGGAGGCAGCCTGTTTCCTGGTTGAGACCCTTCCACCCTATTCCTGCCATTTGAAGACAGGGATTCGTGCAGTACCCCCCACCCGTCGCCCAGCCAACAAGAAGGGCACAGTGGAGGAGTCAGAAGAGGGCACTGGTTTTCCCCAGGCCCAAGCCCACCTGCCTGCTACATCATCACAGCCACCTCTGTCCCCAGGAGTGGCCTCACCTTGGCATACTCTGCATTCTGGGCAAGCGACTGCACTTCCTTCTCTTTCAGGCAGTTAAGGACTTAAGCTCAGGGCTGTTGAGTTGGACAGGGATGCCTGCTGGATGGAAAAGCTGTCCAGGGCAGACACCCTGTGCTGCAGTCACACTGCTCCCTCGCAGTCCCAGAGCACCCAGAGCCCACCCCACCCCATGTCAAGCCCAGTCTGCAAGACTTCACGTGCCCTGGAGACTCACTACCTTACTTCATGCTCATTCAGCTTCCTGTTCTAAAGGGTCTGAGACGTCTTTAACCCACTGTTTCTCAAATTTATTTGGCCACGGCTCCTCCCCTGCAGATCCCCACACCCCAGATTCGGCCTCGCCCACCTCTGCAGCCCCTCCCGACTCCTCCGTCTCTGTGCCTCTCCCCTGCCACCTTGGGGCCCAGCTCCAGCCTGACCTGCCGCAGTCCACAGCGTGCCCGTGCCCACACCACCCTGAGCCCACCTGTAGGCGTGAGTGGCAGCCACCTTCCCCTCGACCCCCATGGCTAGCAACTTGGTGGGGAGGAGAGACGGAGCAGGAAGATGAAAGAGGCTCACAGCCCAGCCCCCGCGGAATAAGCAAGCAAGATACAAGCCGCATCTACTATGGGGTAATATGTTGTTTGAAAAAAGAAAACAATATATCTGCAAATCTACACATAGAAAAACATGAAAGACATACCTCAAAATGTTAGTAGTGATTATTCGAAGCAGGAGTCAGCAAATTTTTTCTGCAAAGGGCCAGAGAGCGGCTGAAGGTTGCATCGCTAACCAATGGCCAATGACTTAATCGTGCCTACATAATGAAGCATCCAGAAAACCACAGCATTTGCAGAGCTTCTGGGCTGCTGAACACATGGAAGGTGCACACCCCTAGAGGGCAGGACCCTCCGCACCCCCTCCCACACCTTGCTCCATGCATCTCTTCCACCTGGCTGTCCCTGCATTGTACCCTTTTATAATGCACCAGTGATCTATTAAACAGTAATCAAACTGCTTTCCTGGATTCCATGAGCTGCTCTGGCAAATTACTGAACCCGAGAAGGGGTCATGGGAACCTCTGATTTGTACCCAAGCTGGACGGAGGCTGTGGTGACCTGAGGACCTACTGCTTGTGACGGGTGTCTGAGGTGGGGGAGGGAGTCTTGTGGGACTGAGCCTGTGGGGTCTGTGCTAACTCCCACCAGTGTGAACTGAACTATAGGACACCCAGCCGTGTTGGAGAATTGGTTGTGAGTGGGGGCAAAACCCACACATTTGGTCACAGAAGTGGCCTGTGTTGTGTTGAAAGTACAGGGGAGGCGAAAACAGTTTACATTTGTTTTTTCCTACTAAACAGGTACCATGTGCAAGAATCATCTATCCAAAAACAAGTTAAAGGAAAGGAATGAATAAAGTGAATTTTAACAAAATAAACCATACCACAAATGACACGTGGGCTTCAGAGAACTCCAGGCGGTCAGTGAAAGGAAAGCCGTGCGCTCCTGGCCCTGGGACTCCTTGCCAGGGAGGAGGAGGTAGCAGCTGCGTGGCAGAGGTGAGGTGTGACGAGCCACCCAAGGGCACTGGCTGCACTCAGCACGTGAGTCCCCCTCTCGTGGGTGACATCCTGCAGCCCCGGCCCGTGGTGTCTGCACAGTCCTGTGCAGATGCAGAGGAGGGAGCTGAGGGCCCCAAGTCTCTGCTGCAGAGACAGGCAGGGAACTCCAGCCCTGCCCGGGGTCTGCAGACTGGCAGAGGCATCACCGCAGACAGGGCTGCGCACCCACAGAGTCACCTCGGAGCCATTCTTGCCTGCAGCGTGCACTTCCGGTCTCGCAGCTTCTCTCTCCCTCACCACCGACACCCAACACACTGTGAATCAACCACTTCTGCCCTGGCAGCCAACCCTGGCCACCACCTGCACTATTCTCGGAGGGGGGCCCTGCTTCCCCCAGGAGCAAACGCCTAACGGAGGCATTCCAGGCACCAGGGGTAGGTGAGTTTTCCCAGGGGCCCTTGAGACAACGAACAGGAAGACAAGCTTTTACACCACCTCATCAGCAGGGACAGTCGCAGCCCCCAAATGGTGCCAGGGCTTTATTTTCACTACACTTCCCCTCACGCCACCATCCCTTGAAAGCTGGAGTGAGCAGGAATCAGCCTTCCCGTTTGATTTCTGGGGAACCTGAAGCTCTGAGAAACGAAATGACTTTACCCACACTGCAGATGACAGCGAACAGAGCCAGACTAGCACCCCGCTGCCCACTCACTGTCCTCTGCTCTTCTGACATCACCTCCCAAGCACCCAGGCTCCTGGCACTCTCCCCGCTCCAGAAACCGCGCCTGTTTCTCTTCTCAGCACTTTCCCCAAAGCAGGCGCAGGCTTTATTGCTTCAGCAGCTTCCTGAAGCTCGGCGCTTCCAAGCGAGGCGCCTCCGCACACCCCCGTGTGACAAGACGTGACATGAGCCAGCCCCACTCGATCCTCTCTCGCCCAAGAGCACGCGTGCAGGCGCACACGCCAGAGGAGTGGAAGACCATCCTTAAGGCCATGTCCAAAGCCCCAGACCAGAGAGAAATGTCCAGGTCCCGCTCGACTGCCAGCAACCTACCCCTTCTTCAGGTTTTTCACGTAGGCGCTCTGCAGGGCGGCTTCCAGGAAGTAGGTGAGCTCGTAGTCAACCGGGGGAGAGCCTTTCAGATGCCTCGACGTGATGTTATTTGTGGTCTGGGAAGGGGAACAGAGAGAGAGCCACTGTCTCAAAGTTCTGAGGCAGAGGGACCGGGAGCAAGGGTCAGTCCAGCCGGAGGAGGTGGCCCGTCACCATCCCAGTCCCAGCTGCCCTGGGGCACATGGTACAATTCTTTGAAATATGTCTGAAGCACTCCCCATTCAAACGCTGGATGCCCACAAGCCCCGTGTCTAAAATTATTTATTCAACAATCACAGAGCTTTATATTCATTAACTTGTTTAGTCTTTACGGCAATCCTGTCATGTAGGAGCAGTCATCATGCCCATTTCACAGATGAGAACACTGAGGCGCAGAGAGGCTCTCTTCCTGCCCTGAGGTCACTCAGGTTGTGGGTGGTGGAGCCAGGCAGTCAGGCTCAAATCTACACTCTTACCCTCCATGCCGAGCACTTGTTCTTCAACTAGACAGTACACTGCCTGAGCACGCAGTAGGAGACCACCTCCCACAGCACCACTTTCCTGCTCTCCTGCGTGTGTGCAAACCTCATCTCCCCCCAGACTTCACTCCCACAGGGCAGGGGCTCTGTCTCCTGGTCCCACTGCTGTCCACACCCCCATCTCCACCCCAGGTAAGGAAAGAGAAGGGACGAGGAAACTTAGGGAATAGCCGCGGAAAGCCAACATCTTCTTTAAGCCTCACAACGGCCCTAGAAGGCTGGTTTTGTCTGCATTTTATAGAAGAGAAAACTGAGGCTCAGAAAGTGCCCAAGGTCACAAAGTCTAGCCAGCTACGGAGTCCATGCTATTGCTGCTACTCATTGGTTCATTCATTCCACAAACATTTCAGTGCCTACCATATGCCAGGCACTGCACTGTCCCTGTCATACAAGCATGGAATGTCAGAACACCCCAAGGTCTGAGACCCCTGGTTCCTGGAAAAGCTGAGGAACAATTACATTTTGAACCGAGCCGTCACTTAAGCCTCAGTGCTAACAGGCTCACCCAGCCCCATTCAGACAGGCCTGCCTTCGGTATGCCACCTCCCTTGTCTGATCTGAGAAAAAAAATCAATCCATCCACCTTATCTTTCAGAAATCAAAGCAGATTTAAGAGAGGTTCTTAGAACCTCAGAGGCCGGGCCTGGGTCTCAGGAGGGGTGCACAGCATTTCTGAGAATGTGCAGGGTTCAACGGCCTGCCCTCCCCCTCCACTCGGGATGGCCAGGCAGCAGGGCCCATTTGTCTGCCCATGGCCACCAGGCACTGGTTCTGGCCTGGACACTATTATAGCTCAACACCTTAATCTCCTCTGAAAAGACCAAAGCCTTGGCTTCCAGCGGAGAAGCAGACTCTATATTCTTCATGAAAGTTTCCCCCAAAGCAACGCAATGCAGAGGAGAGGAGCTCCTAAAACGCTGCTGTCTGGCAATGACCGCGTGACCTCGGTGGGGGTCAACTCAAGCATGCCACGTCTCCCAGTGGCCTAGGCCAGGGAACGGGCACTCGAGCCCCTCAACCCCTTCACCTTTCCTCCCGGAGTCCAATCAAGCAGAAGGACCCTGGGGCAGTGGCTCCTAATGGGGGGTGATTTTGCCCTCAGGGGACATTTGGCAGTATCTGGAGACATCTTTCATTGTCACAGATTGGGTGCAGGGGCGCTGCTGGCAGCTATCGGGCAGAGGCCAGGGATGCCAAACATCCCACATTACACAGGGCAGCCGCCACGATAAAGAGTCATCTGCCCCAAACATCAGCGGTGCTGCGGTTGAGGATCCCTGCTCTGGGGACGTGGCCCAGCCTGAGGTGGATGCCTCCAACAAGGCCGTCACGACAGGTGCTGGGTTGACACTCTGGCATGTGCCAAAGTAGGTGAGGGCCAAGTGTCTCCTGGGCTCTAAGTCTCCCAGCTCATGATCACCTCTGCCTTCAGGGCGCCAAGCCTGTCTGCTCTGCTATGGAACCGCGTCTAACCTGCATGAAACATCTACTAAACAGAATGCCTCAGCACTACTCCCAGGGTGTCCCCCACGAGTACTCAGAGCCGCACTCCCTGGGTTCAATCCTGCCAACGCCACTTATTAACTGTATGAACTCCAGGAAGCTACTTAACTCCTCTCCAAACCTGAGTCTTCTTATTTGTAAACGGGAATGATGACAGTACCTATTTCATCCTGTCCGTGTCTATAAATTACAGAACGAGTATAAAGCACTCAGAGTAGTGCCTGACACCCAGACAGGCAGTCAACAAATGCTAGCAGCATCTCCATCGAATGTAGTTGCCTGTCCCCCTCGCAATAAACAACAGCCCCTTGGAAGGAGGGAGGACTGGGAAGCTCACCCCGGAACGCTGCTAACACGCGGGCCACCATGGGGGAGCTGAGAGACGAGGGACTGAGACCTGCCACAGCCCTGCTGGCCAGCTTATTGCTGGCCTCCCAGAGGCTTGGAGAATGGGCCCCAAGATCTCCCCAGGGGACCCAGCAAGGAGCTTCTGGAACATCAAGAGCAGGGAAGAATGTCTAACTGCAGGAACCAGCTGACTCCGCCCCTTCCAAGGGGAGAGTGGGGAGCAAATGATTTACTCTCCCTAAACCTCGTCTCTTACACAGGGATAAACATACGCCCACTTCAGAGGGCTGTCGTGAGGAGCGAGCACCTTAACGAATACAAACAGGCCTGTCACGTTTGGTCTATAAGCTGAGTTCGCCAAGGACTTCCTCACACCCCACAGATGGCACGGACTCATTTATTTATTAAAACTATTTTCTGGCACTAAAGAGTCTCATTCTAACAGAATCAGTATACTCTAATGGGTTTTCCAACCGATGAAGCAGTGTCTTCAGGGGTGCGGGGGGCAGGGGGCACCTTTTTCTAGTTTGCACAAGGGTGACCCAGAGCTCAGTGGGGGTCTGTAGATACAGGTGCTGGACAGAGAGCAGCTGTTGCCATGGCCTTGTGATTCCCAGCTCACCTTCTCCAACTCCTGCAGGAACACCTGAGCGATCCAGGAGGCCCTCTCGAAACAGGCGATCACTTCCTCCTCCCTCTCGGTCAGGCGGAAGCGGGAGGCGATAGAGCTGGGCAGGCGCTCCAGGGAGAGGCCTGCGGGAGGAAGAGA
Source organism: Cheirogaleus medius (assembly GCA_008086735.1). Taxonomy (NCBI): domain Eukaryota; kingdom Metazoa; phylum Chordata; class Mammalia; order Primates; family Cheirogaleidae; genus Cheirogaleus; species Cheirogaleus medius. The sequence continues at coordinate 138,707,604 of VBSM01002608.1, forward strand.
GCGTCTCAGACCTGCCCTGCTCAGGCCCCAACTCCAGGCCCTTCCCGGGGACATATGCTCTGGAGCAGCCAGTGGGAGGTGAGGTCTGCGGAGGGGAGGGAGGAAGCTAAAGCAACGGTGGTATTAGCGGTGGCTGAGAGCAAGCAGTGGCCAACAGAAGGCACCCAGGCCCCACGTGGGGAACCAAACCACACCACGCCACCCCCAGTCCAACTCCCCGGGAAAGCCATTCCTGAACCCTCCTTCCAGATGTTAGAAGCGAAACATCCACCCTCCAGGTGCTGACCACTTTCCATGCTGCACTGTGGTCATGTCTGGCAGCCCTTTTCTCCCCCACTAGTGAAAGCTCTATGTGGGCAAAGATGAGCCTTTCTGGGTGGCCACAACCTCCAGCACAGCACCCCACACAGCAGGTGCTCAAGTCACACAGCATTCTATACGAACCCTTCCCGTGGAGCCAGACCGTTTCTACCTCGCCTGAGTCATCTGGGGTCAGGTCTCACCTGCCTGCAGCAGACACCTGCAGGTTTTGCCTCCCCGATACCCACTCCCATCTTTCAGTAGCAGCACCTCACTTTCCCTCCTGCAGTCACAGCCGGTCACAAAGGCCACAGCGACTGGCCAAGAGTGAGCACATAGCCCCATCTCAGCAATAAGAACCAGTCTCAGAACTGTTACTCTTTGCATGGGGTTGGTGAGCTGGTCCCCTAGGTCTGCCTGGGAATGTTAGGGAAAGCCTGCCTTCACATGAAGTCTACACAGTGTGACTACAGATAACACTATGGAACTGTACACTTAAAAATGGTTAAGATGGTAAATTTTGTTATGTGGTTTTTTAAAACAGTCAAAAATTTCTAAAATATTATTAAAATAAAAGCATAGTTCCAAGGCCAAAAAAAAAAAAATCTGTAAGAGACAAAGATGGGAAAGCATTGTTAGACTCACTAGAAATGAATGCTGTCAAGAACAACTATATTTGTGGCAGGTTTTTTTTTAAAAGGCAGAAAAACACTGAATAACTCTTACTCATGGAAAAAAATGAAGTGCGCACACAGACTAAAGATGAGACATGATGGAAAAGATTCCTAAAGACATTGTTTGAGCACCTAGATTCAGCCTTGCCTGAAGCCCTACACCCTGAAACTTTCCAGTGTAGGAGCCAATAAACACCCCCATGCATACCTTCTTTCTTTTCTCTTTTCTTTTCCTTTCCTTTTCTTCCCTCCTTCCCTTCCTTCCTTTTTTGTCAAAGTGAGTTTGATTTGTGTTTCTGTCACTTGCAGCTAACACGGACCTGACTAGAGAGTGCTGTCCTTCTGGACTGTCAGTCCCAATGGGCAGAATCCGTGTCCATCTTGTCTTTGTGCCCGTGTGGTACTTTATACGCAGTAAGCGCTCAAGACGAACTGACTGAGGGAATGTATGATGGTAGAATCCTCAATTATTTCCTACCCCATGTGCCCCGACACCCACCTGATGACCAAGTCCCTGACATTCACCACCTCCCCTCCTCCTCCTCCTGCCTTACCTCAGGCTTCACCTCTTGAGTGGATGACCATGGCAGCCTCCTAGCTGGCCTCCCTGCCTCCAATCTCACTCCACTCTAGTCCCCCGGGGGTCTGTACCAGGGTCTCTAGGCCCACCCTGTCACCCCCAGCCTCAACTCCCACCCACCTGCCACACCCACCCCAACCACCAACTCCCCACTGCTGGGTTGGGGGCTGCCTTCCTGACTTGCTCAAGTTGCTCCTCTCGCCTGGAGTGTACCCTCCCCACCAAATCCACCCAAAATCACCGCTCACCCTCTGACCCACTCCTCTGGGACGCCCTTCCTGAAATTCCCTGGTATGACCAACCACTCCCTCCTTTGAGCTCCAGTCTACACATAGTCCTATCTCCTCGTTTCTTATCTTATTTCTTCACACGTTTCCCCAACCAGACTGTAGTCTCCTTCCAGGCATCCACCTGACCGTGTTCACCTTTTCACACCTGGCACACAGTAGGGACCGCACAAGCACTGGCTGGCAGGAAGAAAGAACCACAAGCCTGATCATGCCTGACAAAGTACAAAGTGCTCTGCAAATAAAGTACGGAATTATGATTGTTTTTCTTAGCTAGATTCCAACGCAAACAGATTCAGTGACCTTGCCCTCTGCCAGGCTGGAGTGTGACTAAGTCCTGGGGAGTGACTAAAGGTCAGGTGTCTCAGCCTGGGGACAGGCAGGCACAGAACATGAAGGCCCTTGCTCAACACAAAGATTCACGTTACCCGGGTCACCTAGCGCGTCAATGTGCCAAATGCCTGACAACCAGGAGGAAAGCGCCTCACTGCAGAGGACTACAGGGGAGGAGGAACAGAGCAAGGATGAAGGAAGCAGGCTGCAGCGCTCACTGCTGAGCTGGGCCACCCTTCCTCCCCAGACATGCAGGAAGGTGGACAAACATACAACTGCTCGGGGGCCTGGCCCAGGAGATCAGCTGCGGATGGCAGAATGCCACCAACTCCGGAAGGCAGAGTGGATCTGTTTTAACACGGCCGCCCTGTGGGCCCCAGAGAGATGTGCTGTGGCTGGGTTCCCTCCTGTCCCACCTCTGGGTGCCAGCTGCTGGGAGGTTCAAACTGCCAGCCCCAAGCTTCCGCTGGGCTGGTTGGCCACTGCAAAGTAGTGAATCCAGGAATGATGGTCTGTGGGGCCTCTGCCTTCCCTGTGCTTCAGCTGTTTGTTCTTGCAGCAGGCGCCTCTCCACCATGCTTCCCTGAGAACTCCAAATCTCTTTCTCCCTGAAAGCCCACAGCAAAGCCACCTCCCTCTGCAGCTCTCCCAAGGGGAATTAAGCCTGCCTACCCCTGAACCATTAGAACATTTTGGCTATCTCTCCCACATGTGTGCCTTTTCCTGCACTGTCAACATCCTCCCTGCCCATTTCGGATTGATCTTTGCACCCCAGGCGGAGCCCGGGGCCCAGTGTTCAGGACTAGCGTGGAGCAGGCGCAGGTGAACAGCATATGCACACAAGCTAAGAGTAGAGCCGGAGGGGTTTCTCCTTCTCCATTTAAAAAATGATTCGTGGAGAATTCATAAACAAATTGTAGTATTTTTATATGATGGAATACTACTCAGAAAATTTTTTTAAAAAGAGAACTCTTACATACACAACATGGAAGAATTTCTCAGAAATTATATTGTGTAAAAGAAGCCAGACATCAAAAAGTACATGCTGTATGGTTTCATTTACAAGACATACAACAAAAAAAAGCAAATGCATCTATATTAACAGGAAACAACCAGTGGTCGCCTGGGCTGGGGCGGTGATCAGTTGGAAAAGGGCCCATGGGAACTCTCTGTGCGACAGATATGTTCTACACCTTTATTAGGGCGCTGGTTACATGGGTGTCTACCCTAATCCAACTCATCATGTTATACAGTTAAGATTTGCGCATCTCACTGTATAAAAGTTTATCTAAAAATAATGGAGATAATTCCTTTTTGAAGGACGCGGTTATGATTCAGAGAAATGAAAGGTCAGAGTAGAGGTGGTCCTCTATAAAATCATTTCCAACATACATAAAACTCAAAAAGGTTCCTGGAGCTGGCAATGGCTTTTCCTAAGCAAAATCACAGTCCAGTCACCCAGTTCTGCCCATTAAAGGAGCATATTTACCTTACATTTGTTCTCTGCATGATATGAAGGTCCATTTTCCTGTCTACAAACATCTGATTGGAAACCTACCCAGGGACTCCAACCCTTGGGTTCTTCACCCTGTGCCCTGCGAGCACTTTTCTGCACCAGCAGCCCAACCGCAACACCAGATCCGGGATGGAGATAGGCTGCTCCCAAGTCCAGCCCCAAGGGATCCAGGGACTGTAACGCAGCCCTGTGGGGTGGGCAGGAAGCTAGGCCTGCCAGGAAGTGCTGGGCACTGCCTCGCGGCTCCCACCGGCAGAGGGGCCCTTCTGTGCCAACACCCCGCTCTAGGAAAGGCCCCTTTCATGAAGAGGGCTTGCTTTTTCATAAACTCTGAACTTTGGGTTTGAAGCCAAGCTGATTCCAACACCAGGCTAGTCCCAGTGCCTTCAGTCTGAGATGACTCATCACATCCCAGGTAGCCGCCCTTCCAAGAAACCCCACCCTGGGAGCCTGGAGCCTTGCAGCCTGGATGCGGAGGTGGAGAACAGAAAGCTTCCTCTGCAACTAAATGGCTCTTTCCAGATGGGTAGACCTCCTGCTGCCGCCTACCTAACCAGCAAAGGGCACAGGGCACCCGCAGTACCCAGGGAGGGCTAAGCCCGGAGCTGGGTACTCTGGGGGGGAAGAAGGAAAATGTGCAATTCACTCGGCCCTCAGGGAGGGAGCCTCAAGGCCAGGAAGGGAGAACCCGCACAGATCAGTCAGAGTAGGCAACTGTGGGAGTGTATAATGGTGCAGCCTTGTGGGAAGCAATAAGGCACCTCCTCAAAAAATTGAAAAATAGAATTACCATATGACCCAGCAACTCCAGTGCTGGGTATATACCCAAAAGAAATGAAAGCAGGGTCTCAGAGAGATATCTGTATACCCCTGTTAATAGCAGCGTTATTCACAATAGCCAAAAGGTGGAAACAACCCAATTGTCCAACCACAGATGAATGGATAAACAAAATGTGGTGTGTGTGTGTGTACACATATATCTACATATGTATAATGCACCATTATTCAGCCTTAAAAAGGAAGGAAATTCTGACACATATTACAGTATGGATAAACCTTAAGGACATTATGCTAAGTGAAATAAGCCAGACACAAAAAGGCAAATACTGTATGATTCTACTTATAGGAAGTACTTAAGAGTAGTCAAATTTACAGAAACAGAATATAGAAAGGGGTGTTGCTGCTTAATTGGTATAGAGTTTTGGTTTTGCAAGATAAGGACAGTTCTGGAAATTGGTTGCACAATTATGTGAATGTTAAAGAGTTCTGGAGATGGGTTACACAATAATGTCCTAAGTGCACTAAAATGTACACTTAAAAATTGTTAAGATGGTAAATTTTATGGTTTGTATGTATGTTTTAACACAATTTTTTGAATAAAAAAAAAGGCAGGGAATTTGGCTCCTTTGATCAAGTCTCCGAAAAATGCATATTTGATCCAGCAATTCTACTTTCTAAGAATTTATCTTTAAAAAAACTGATGTATATAAAAATTTAGCTTCAAGGATATCCACTATCCACTGCAGCATTGTTCATAATGGCAAAAAAAGAGGGATTTAGCATACAGGAACAATGACAGGGGACAAGTTCACAAAATTATGATATGATAGATCCTTACAGTGAAATGCTATGAAGATACTTACAGTGTTATAGACATGTATTGGAAAATGACTCCTAAAATATTGACTTTTTTAAAAAAGCAGATTATAAAGCATGACTATATGAATTTATTTTTATTTTAAAAAGCATGTATAAACCTATAGAAAAAAAGACTTGAAGGATACAGCTCAAAATGTTTATGGAGTTCTAAGTTTCAGTTTCCCCCAACACAAAATGGGATTACTAACAATGCCTAGCTTGTAATGTGGTCATGACATTAAATAGATGAAATATTATAGAGAGTAGAATATATGCTCTTAGAAATCATTTCCAAGTGATGCTCACAGCGACCTTAGGTAGGGGTTTAACCCTTCTCCAGGGTCACAATGAGAAATCTAATTCGGGGAAAACAGATTAGTCCCAGGTCTCTGGCTTTGACACCCTCTGTTCCCTCGGCCCAGACTCCCCAGTGCCTTCCCTCCCCCTTGGTCACCCAAATCTCAGGCTCTGGCAGCCCCTGGTGGCTCTTCACTCACCTTTCACGTGTGTACCTGATGACTGAGCTATAGTCATCCACCCTGGTAGGGGACGGGCTCCTCAATCGCACCCCCACAGCCCGGTCCACACTCCACAGCCCCACCGAGGGAGGCAAGGGCTGCCGGGAGCAGCTACAGGGAGACACTGGCTTCTGGCTGTGCAGCGCCATGCCCCCTCCGGTGATTCTCTCCACCACCTTGTCCCCACCACCCCAGCCCAAAGAAGATGCATCGTGTCCTGCTTCGTATCTCTCAGCCCAGGAGGGCACTCAAGGAAGGCCTGGCGATGACACCAGCGGAGCCGGCCTCCTTCCAAGCCCCCGCAGCAGCAGCTTGCTCCTCCCTCTCCACCCGGAAGCCGGGCTCTCACCTGGGCTCTCACCTGGGCGCCAGGGCAGAGTTCCACAAGAGCAAGCCCCTTTCCCCACAAGGCACACAGCCTATGCCCCCCCTTTGTGGAGGAGGCCAAAATGCACAGCAAATTCCTGCCATACCAGGGCTAAAAACACAAAAACCGAATATGCCACCACATCGTGCCCTGGGAGCAGCCTGGTTGGTGAGAGCAGAGTAGCTTGGGGTTGCGCTGACCAAAAGAGAACAGGAAAAACAAACGAAAAACAACCTCAAGGGGTGAGGAGAAGAGAATCTGCAGATCGTAGTCCTCACAGCTGCTTCTGTATTTTCCTTTCTGACTGTGCAGAGCAGCGTCACAGCCTGGCGTCTCCCTGCAGGACTGCACGTGGACCGGGGCGGCGCACACCAGCCCTCCCTGGCGCTGGGTACAAGGAGGAAGAGAAAGCGGCCGGCTAGGCTGAAACACGGGGCAGGGCTGGTTCTCCACGGGCCCAGAGCCCATCTGTGGAGCCACAACGAGCCCCAAATTAGGTACCAGTGACTAAGGTCTGCAGGGCTCAAGGCTGGAGAAGTGGGATCACACTCCACGTCGTTAGCACACCAAGCTAGTGCCGGAGAAACGGAAGGAACATAGGCCTGAGGACAGCAGGAGGAAGCCGCTTGCCGGGGACGGCCCTCTGCAGTGGGCAACGGCACCAGGGCTCACTGGGGCTGAACCAGCTAAGGCTTGAGATGTTGAAAGAGCAGGCCCCGGAGCACCCTGGATGCCGACCAAAGCCAGGGCTTAAAGCAACAAGAGGATAACGTGTTGCCCTGAATCCACAAAGCCTTCATTCTAGGGCTAGGGCCCAGACGGCTCAGCTCCGGACCCTACAGAAGATTGACCCAGGCGCTGTGCTGACCAATAGGTGAGCCCGATTCGAGCGGGAAGGGGCTGTGCCGCACCTCATGGTGTGGCAACCAGGGGCTAAAGTTCTAGAACACCAGCCAAAAGGGACACGCTGAGCCTTCCTGCCAGGCTCTCCACTCTGAGTGCCCTCTCGTGGGGCCCACCTGGCCCTTGCGCTCATTCCCCAATCCCTCCCACACTCACCCCCTCAGCTCCACGGGGGTGTGACTTCACCCCACCTCCAAACAAGCCACCTCCACTGCCCTGCGGCCTCCCTCACCCGGAAGGCATCTCTTCCACTCCGCTGTGGATGATTCATCCTCAAGGCCAGGATCACCGCCCAGCTCACCCAGGAAGCCTCCATAGCTAGCTGGATGTCACTCACTCCCTCTCTGGAACAGAACAGCTCAACCAAACAAGTACGCCTTGGGCATCAGAGATGAGCCCGAAAGCTGGAGTCGGAGGCGAGTTCAAATCTCGACCCTGCCACCATGGGTGTAACTTGAGGTGAATCACTTATTTCTGCCTGTGCTCTGAGGCTCTGCCTCCATCCCTCCATCCCCTTTGGGTAACAGCACCCTGATTTTCCTTTGAGGAACCAGTTCACTAACTCAGTTCACAAGATTCAGATGGAAGAAATCCCAGTCCTGGAACCAACCCAGTATCCTACATACTAGTCACCACACTGGCATGAGAACAAGCCAGGTCCACAAGGACCTTCCCCTGGCCTCTCCTTCTGAGGCTGTGAGTGCTGTGCTGCAATGACCACGTAACCCGGAGCTGCTAAGAAAAGACCTCAACACACTCTTTGAGCCCCTGGATCCAGCTATGCCTGACGCAGTCTACCCAAACAACTTTCTAGTTCCATGGGCCCCTAAATATCCAGTCCCTCCTCCCCTTTTTTGTTGTTACTTTTCTAGCTGGTTGGAGTTGCATTTTGTCATTGCAACTATAACTCCGATAATATAGAAACTGATCCCAGAAGCATGTATCAGAGGGACAACTCCTGAAATACAGGATTGGCTGGGCTGCGGTCAGGGAGGAGCAGTAAGGATTTTGCCATCTCCCAGCTAAGGGATTACAATTCCAGATACACAGCAGCAGCACAGCCTGCTCTGTCCTGAGGTGAGACCCTGGGCCATGGAGGCTGGAGCTTTAGGGCATGTAGACAGGACATTTCAGGATATTAGCTTACACTGGATACTTCTTGGGGCCCAGGGTAAGACCTACAAAAACTAAACCTTACAAGTTTCACTCCTGGCAGCCTCTATGAATGACAAGGCTTTGCTAAGGGGCCCTTTTTGCCTGTGTACAACAATCCAAGACAGCCAAGAGTCAAGTCAGATCATTGGAGTTGGAAATTCTCTGCCCCAGCTGAAGGCAGTGCCAGGAGGCAGGGAGACAGGACTCTATTAGTAGATAAGGCTGGAGCCTGGGAAAGGCCTGCCCCCGCCAAGACCTCACAAGGCCCCGTGCTGTGGCTCCCACCATGCCGCTAGAGAGCTCAGGGACATGCCCCCTAGCCCAGTTCTCTGACGGCCGGGCGGGCTGAGAGGAGCCCTGAGGCCGGCTGCCTAGTGACAGAACCCTCGAGGCCCGGATCTAGATCCAAGGACTCTGAGTCAACACAATCTCTGGCTCTGGGTTCTCATGCATGAAGATGATCCAATACCAACTGCCCAAAGGCTTATTACTGTGGAGTTTCAGGCAGCTGTAGAGCCAGACAGACCCCGAACCTGGCAGACAAGGCCTCGGACCACTGCACCCATAAGGTAATTGAATGTTGTACTCCCATCCAGGCTGGGTTGCCCAGGGGCAGCAGTCCAGAGGGGACTCTTCACAAATGCCCCTCTCAGGTGGCCAAAAGGCTGAGTCAAGGCAGAACTTCCCATGGAACAGAACTGGGAGCAACCACACGGCCAAGACACCATGGCCAGGAGGAAGTCTGCTAGCTTGCCCCAGCAGGCCAGGGTAATAAGCTGCAGACCCGCCCTCTGGGGTGTTCCTCCTGAACAGCTGCTTCTCCCAGAGCCACGTCACGCTAGGGGCAGGCTTTGCTCACCTGCCTGCCACCCCTCGAGGGAAGGGACCCTAACTGTTCATCTTTGCACCCTCGGCTGAGTCAACTGCTGGCAAATTTTACTTTCCCCTATAGCAGGTGGGCCAGGAACTGTGGGAGATACAACCACAGGGGCCAGACTGCTGGCGGGAGGGACACACCGACCGCCAACTGGGGAGGGTGGTGTGCACGCATCAGGCCGAGGTCCGAGTAAGCTGGGAGGAGGGAGAGAACGCTGCAGGCTGAACAGCCAAGGGAAGCTCCCAGCACCAGAACTGTGTCCCCCAAGGGAATGTGAGGACTCATCTACATGCAGAGTCAAGAAAAATGGTGTGACAGGCAAGGACAATGGCCCAAGAAAAAGAGAAGGGAAGAACTTCATGGATCACGCCAAGCACCAGGAGCAGAACTCATGTGGCTGACATGTGGTGCTCTGCGAAGAGAGAGGAGGAAGAGAAGATTGGTTGAGGGTGCCAAAGAAATGACCACCGTCCAGGGACCTGGAGTTCAGTGGAAGACGGGGCTAACAGCCATGAGCACACAGACTCAAGTGCCAAGGGCTTCACGAGAGTGGAGAGCACTGCAGAGGGGCCTTCCCAGGAGGGTCTCGAAACCAGAGGATTCTAGAGTGCTTTTAATACAGAGCAAATGGAAGATGTTCCTCCCTCAAACAAACTAGATGGTGGTGGGACTGCCCCATCCGGAATATATATCTGTCACCTGCGCCTGGAATAGGCCAGCAACATTTCCTTTCCCGGGGCCTTCCCCTGGTCTGACAAGCTTGGTCAGAGGACAGTCACAAAGGGCCATAGCAGCGCCTGGGGAATGCTGTGGAAGAGGAGCAGACTTCCACTCTGGACCAAGATGACTGATGCTAGGATGAAATATAAAAGCAAGTTTTCTGAACAACTCACCCACAAACCACAGCCCTGGGAAAGCAGACCCCAGGGGACAGTGGTGCAGAGTTTCACTGGGGCTACTCGACCCAGGGCTAAGAAGGCTCCGAGAGGAGAAAGTCCTTATCTACGTGAACCTGTCTTGGAGGTAACTATAATCTGTTTCCCATCACCCTCTGGTGGGCTCCTCTGTTATGGGCAGGGTGCAAGCTTTGGAGACATCCACCTGGCTACCAATGCTACTTACAGGCTATATGACCTTGGGCAAGCCTTAGTTTCTCAACCATAAAATGGGCATAACAACCACTTATCAGAGTAGAGATGAAGGTTAACCCATCAGTCAACAAACATTTATTAAACAGGTGTTCCAGGGCAGAGTTTCTCCAGCTGCAATGTGCATAGCTGGGAACGCTGCTAAGGTATAGATTCTGATTCAGTAGGTTTGGGGAAGGGCCTGAGAATTTGCATTTCTAAGAAGCTCCTGGGTGGTGTACACACGGTAACCCTGCCCCCTCACCCCTCACCCTCACCTGTACACACATCGGATGCTCAGCTTCCAGAGAAAAGGGTCTGCACCTCACCTTTCTGGGAATGCCACCAAACGTCAGGTGCACCAGAGAGGCTCAGGAAGTTGGTACTTGGGGAATGAAGGACTGAATGGGGGATTCTGATAGGCAAGGGAGGAGCTCTCAGCTCTGCTCAGGGCCCACAGGTGACCTGGGAGCAGCTGGCCATAGGACAAGTCGTTACTGAGTGACAGACAAGTCAAGATGACTGCTTCTCTGCAGCCAGGAGGAGCTAGAGGCAGGATGCAGGAAGATGTTGTTCCTCCAAAGCCAGAGCCTCCGCAGGGCCCAGCCCACCTCCCAGGTGCCACTGAGAGGCTCTAAAATCCAGTCTTCTACTCCTGGCAAGACCTGGTCCATCTGAGCACAGGTGTGACTAAAATGCTGGGGGACAGAGAGTGCCGGTGGCTGGGCACAGACCACCCAGACATGGAAATGACAGTCATCTCATAAAGGTTATTTACTTTTCTAACTTAGTGGAGAAAATGTGGTTTTCTATTAGTTCTGAACAAACTTGACATGGACAATAACTCTTCACCTTGGAGAAGGTGGAGGGTCACGTGCCCCCCATCCTATATACGTGAACCCATAACGTCTCTGCCCTCGGGGCAAGCCGCACCTGCCCCTATCCCTCAAGCTCCCAGTTGGTGTCCAAAGCCTCCCTGAGAATCACACAGCACCTTTGGGTCTAACGCACAGATGCACGTCACTTTCCATTTGAGCAGAAGTCCAAGTCTTTGTGAGCGATGCCTCAGAGGGTCCCTCCGCTCTGAAGGGGAAAGAGGGTGAGAGGAGTGTGTTTCATGTCTTGGGACGGTGGGGGTGCAGGGACACAGAGCCTGCCCCTGACCTCCCTCCATGTGGGAGACGCCCACACTCAGGCCCACTGAGACCCCCGCCCTGGCCGCCTCAGGCTCCCCTGCAACACACTGGCCCTGTCCTCCTCCCTCCAGCAGGTGCGCTGGACACCCAAACTCCCTACCCCACCAGATGGTACCAAATGGAGCCACAGAGCAGAATCGAATGCAACATGGTAAATGAAGCCATGGCATAACAGCCCGGCGAGGAGCGCTCAGAGCGGGTCCGTCAGGCTCCTGCAGGTGGAATAGAGCCCAAGGCCAGAGGCTGCCTGCGGGCAGAGGGTCCGAGTTCACACACAAGCTGACTGGTGTCCTGGGTAAGCTGCTTCCCTTTCGTCCGTTTCCTGGCCTAGATCGCTTCTGACTCCTTTCAGCCTAGGACTCTGAGCAACATCACAGGGCATGTACACACTCTGGCTGCCTGGGTTCAAATCCTGCTCTGCCACTTCCTGTGAGACTGGCACGAGTCGCCTCATCTCTTCCAGCCTTCATTCCTCACTTGTGGGACCCTGCCGCAGGGGTAACTGTGGGGATTCAGTGAGGGCACACTCGGCACGGAGAGGGCTCCATAAACATTATCATCGTGTGAACTCTGCAAGCCAGGCTGCCCCCACGCTCATGCTTGCAGATGGAGTCAGGACCATTGGTTAGTGTCCTCATCCTCTTTTGGGTGTGGCCTCGACTTTGCATGGGGAGACCCACCAAATCCCCCCAAACCTAGGAAAATCAACATCATGCACACGCTGGCAGCCTCGTGCATGGTCTCAAGCACGCACAGGGTCAGGCGAACCTCAGCATGCCAAGCAGCAGGCGTAGTCATGGCAACAGGACAGGGAGGACAGCAGAGAGGAGGCAGGCAAGGGGAGGCCACGTGCAGTCACTGGGAGACAGGGAGCTAGCACAGCCCGCGACTGAGCAGCCTATGCCGGCGGCGCCGGGCTCCTTACCTCCCCTGCAGGACCTCTGACCACCAGGACTGTGTTCCCCCAAAGCTGGAGGCATGCTGGAAAGAGTAGAGAGCAGGAGACAGGGAGCAATATACACTGAGCCAGGTTTACAGGAGAAAGTACTGAAAAGGAAACCCAAGGAAGGGTGTTCGGTTCAGGGCGTCCGTGGCAGAGGTGGCTTCCAAGAGACCCAAAAGACCCAAACGCCACATGAAGGTCGCCCCCAAGACTGGCCTGTGCCAGAGGTGCAGAGAGGGGGATGAGAGAGCAAAGGGAGAAGACCCCCCACAGACCCGGCCATCCCAGATGGGTACCTACCCTCCCACAGGCTGGCGCTGGGGCTGCGCAGAGTGATAATCTCGCCAGGTTTCTTGGGATGGCGTGCACTCAAGGGGAAAGGGACCCAAGGATTCAGGGGTGGACAAACACCCTCAGGAAGCCCCACCAGCCAGAGCCAAGGAGGGCATGCCCTCCACAGATGTCACAGTCACTCCTATGGGGACCCAGAGGAGAAAGAGGAATGTATGCATGTAGGAGGGTCTTATTCAGGGCCAATGTCAGAGAATGGAGGTTCTAGTCCTGGCTCCACCATGAATCTGGGTAACTGTGGGCAAAGGACGTATCCCCTCTGAGCCTCAGTTTCCTCATATATAAGATGGAGAGACTGTCTCTATCTATAATAGAAAAGAGGGTGACACATACTCTACTAATGCTAGGCATGAAATCCCCACAGGGCCACATGAGGCTTTTCTAGACTTTTCTCTGGGGGTTGGTTGGTGTTGGAATAGGCTGGGCAGAGGGGATCCCAAGACCTCACTGCCACCAAGAGCCACACCTCATGCTCTGTGATCCCAGAGCTTATAGATCCAGGGAAGAAGGAGCCTGAAGCACAAAGTTTGGGGTAGGACTTCTACTCACATCTAACACATTCTGGGTCAGTTAAATGCCATGATTTCTCCAGCTGGGCAGTCCACAGTCCCCGTCAGGAAATTCCTGTATCACTGGCCCTGCATCCCTGAGTTGCCCCAGAGTGCCCCTTGCCCTGGGAAGGCTGTGAGCTCCTCCAGGGCAGGAACTGGCTCTGAACTGTCCATCCCTGGATCTCAGCACCTGCTTCCTGAGCTGCTCACAGCAGGTGCCCAACAAATACCTGAGAAGTGACAGACCCTCTACAGCATCAAGCACCTGGTCCGTGGCCACTGTCAGTCACCAGAGCCAGCCTGACAGTGGAACAGCACACTTTTTTCAGCCTTTCTCAACCTGGTCACACAACTCGGCTGATTCCTCTCGGTCGTGACAAGGGCAGGTATGACAACCCTGTCTTATAAACAAGAAAACTGAGGCCAAGAAGGGTGAAGAGATGACTTGCTTAAGGGCACACGTTGAGTAGCCAGGTGTTGACAGAGCCAGGGCAAGAACCTGAGTCTTCTGACATCCCTGCCTGGACACCGGGCTGCCATCAGCCTGGCTGGTTGCCACCAGCACCCACCCTGGACACCAGTGCCAGGGCGCTAGCAGGGGTGAAGTATCTGGATGCCGGCCCACCCTCAACACAGCCTCCACTGGCCAACAGCCACTGCCTGTTCCAGGCACCTGGGGGCCAGAAGGTAACGAGCTGTGCATGGTGGTGGGAGCCCAGGCTGGCGCCCACAGCTACCTTTGATGACAAAAGCCTCCGATAGCAGCCGCATCTGATACAGGGGCTTGTTCTCCAAGGACATGTCGTCAATCCTGGCCCGCGCGTACATGCTGATGGCATCTCGGTACGAGCCCTCCACGTAATGCAGCTTGCCCAGGATCAGCATGGCCTCGCACATGTACTGCGGCTGAAAGCACAAGGACCACATTAGCAGGCTCCTGCCCCAAAGGCTTCTGGCCTGTCCCCTACCAGGTACCTGCTGAACCATGAGCCATGAGTTGCCTAAGACCTTGCTCAGAACTCCCCTCCTCCTCCAGGAAGGCTTCCTTGTTGCTCAAGCATGTGCCGACGGCTCCCATCTTCCCACACCCACGGTCCGTAGGCTACCTTGTGGCTCTCAGTGAAATTCTTATATGAGCCCCTACTTGTTTCATGGGTGAGTATTTTGTGCCCCCACCTAGATCCCAGAGAGCTAGCAGACTGGGCAACCTGTCCTCTCTCTCCAGAAGACCCAAAGGCTGCGGCCCAGGCTGGGCACTTGTTCTGAACACAAGTGGGGAGTCAGGGACTGAGTCAAGTTTTGTAGAGCCTGAAACTTATAATTTTGGGGGGGCCTCTTCTATACATATTTATGCAAATACATAATTAAGTGGAGGCCTCAGGGAGAACCTGTGAGGGCCCTGAAGTTTACGCCTCCGCCCCCCGCAGCAGGACCTGTGCGGGGAGTAACAGCCACACTGGCTGCGTGGGACAGAAGAGGGGCAGAAAGGGCCTGCTAGGTCACCCTCCTCTGCCTACCAGAAGCAGGTCAAAGTGCAGAATCAAGGAGGCCAAAAGTGCCTGAATTCAAACCTGTTTTCTTTCCTCTCCTTTCTCAAGTGCTGCTTGCAGCCCAATCTCCACCCCACAGAGGGACTCTTGGGGCCTCCGTCAGGGCCTGAGGAGGTCTGGGCTGCCCTGGCCACCCCACCCTAGCTTGGGCTCTGTTCCCAGCCTGAGCGCCCGGTGCTGCTGCCTGAGGGAGGCTGAGCCGGCCCTGGGCTGGGCCACACCAACCTTGGACATGAGCCCAGTCCCACTTGAGATCTCCTACCTCCTGAGGCCATCTGCTCCAGCCCCCTGCCTGTGTTCCTGTGCTCGGCTGGCCCACAACCCCTTTGGGCCAGGCCCTGGGCACTGCCCTTGCCACACAGGCACCAATCTGTCCACAAAGCTCCCTGGAGACGTAGCTCTGGCCCCCACCCCTGGCCTCTGTCACTGGCAGGAAGGTGCTGCCCCTGTTTCCCTGCAGGGCAGCCAGAGTCTGGGGTACTTGTGACCCCAACTAAGAGAAATGGAATAGGGTAAAGCCAGGCTCCGGGAAAGCCAAATTTCCCTTTCCCGCTGGTCATTTTGGGTTTTGTAAATACACATTCCTCCTTTGCACACTCAGGTCCCCTTTCCCTTGTCCCATCCAGATCTTGCCCATGCTTTGGGGCCTTGCTCAGGTCCACCTCCTCCTAGAAGCCTCCCTGACTACCAGGGAGTTCCCTCCCGCTGAACTCCTACACTGCCTCTACCAAGTGGGCCCATTCAGCCCCTGCATACCTGACCTGCTCTCTGATGACTGATAAACTCTCAAAAGCTGGCTTTTTTAAGGGCATTTGTTAGTCTCCCAAGATAGGCCACCCACTTCCTGGACCAGTGCCACAGATTACACATCCCCAGAGTATGCAACCCACAATCCTTCCAAGCGGGGCAACGAATGACTCTGCCATTCCCTGCACTGGTCTCAAGCCACGGGCTCATTTCCTCCCTGGTCTGGCCGCAATTTCCTCATGGGCGAGGGACAGATAATAAAGCCTAGTCCTTGCCTCCCATCACAGCGAAGCTGACAGCATTAATAGGGCAGAGTCCAGAAAAGAGCTTTGAACTTTTCTTGAGAAAGGAGCCAGATAAACACGGGGTATGAATAATTATTATTATCATCCTCGTCTACTGTACATGGGGAGAAGGGCAGCAGGGCTCAGAAGGACACGTTTCAAGCAAGCTGACGGGTGTGGCCAGCGGCGGTTCCTGGCGGACCAATGGCAGTTTACAACAGAGCTTCCACCAGGCCGGGGGAAAACTAAAGACAGTGCAGTGAATGTTGCACAAAGCTGAATTTATACTATTTCAAAAGCTGCTCTCAGCTCTGAAAGCACATCCATCTTGTCTTTTGGTGTTAAGATGATTTTTTCTTTTATGGAGCAATGATAGTAGAAGATGGTACAGTTTTGGTGTTGCTTTTTGCTTTTTTAATGTCCTTACTTGGCAACATTAAAAGTCGGTGACCCTCCGTGGGACCCGTGCATATGAATTTGAAATGTCTTGTCAAGCCAAGGCTCAGGGAACCGAACCCCTGGCCCAGAGGGAGGATGCTGTGCAGGAAGCCGCTCAGTCAGGGGGACAGGCCATCTGCTGTGTGGATCAGGTGGCACCTATTCTTTTTCTCCCTCACTGTCCCTGTCAGTACAAAGGGAAGAATGACCTCGTGGAGATACCCAGGCATGAGGAAAGAAGAGATGAGGAAACACTTCACAGGTGTAAAAGGGGAACTATAAAAGCAGGAGTGCCGTCACCTTCCTTAACATTAATCCAAGTTTCTCGGTTATTATTTTATTTCCACTCCAGTACTTTGGGAGGCGGCACCAACAAGTGGCAGAGAGAGCGTGAGAGCTTGGGATATGGAAACAAAAGACCTGGGTTCAAGTCCTGTACCTGCTAGTGTTGTCCTTGGCTAAGTGATCACCTCTCCCGGGTCTCTGAAATACCCTTCAGAAGGTTACTGTGAGGCCTCCAAGGCAGGGTGCAATGCCTGGAGCTCAGTGGGTAACAGAGGTTATGACAAGTGGCTTGTTTTCACCACCCTCCACGGAACCGAGCTGGACAGGATCTTAGAGATCTCGGAGAGTACAGGATTTCAAGCTGCCACAGAAGGGGCCTCAGGACCCCCCTCTCCCAGCTCTCCTCATCCACCAGAGCCGCGCAGGATGTGCGGGGAGCCACCTGCGGATGCACCTGCTGCCAAGGGAGATCATCCCGGCTACTTCCCGACCTTTGGGGATAAGATAGAGAATCCCACAAATGACTTTTAATATTTTGTTTTGTCTGATCAACATCAAAGTTTTGGCTTTGGCCTGGCTAACACTGATTTTCTCCATGTTATTGGCACCAAGGTGTGCCTTTGTTTAATAAAGCCTTGTACATTTTGTATTTCATCAATGTGATGTGGTAGTCGTAACAAATCAATATATAAAGAATGAAGTACTGGCATGGAGAAAGCTCCATGTGAAAGTGCTCAGTGAAAAAGAGCAACTTGCCAAACATATATCCTATGACTCTGTGAACAGGAAGCTGTATGTGCGTTTGTAATGCACAAAGAAAGGTGTATGGGACGCACATCGGATTGTGACCAGTGCTCAAATCTGAGGATGGAAGTGGGCGTGGAGCTGAGGGTGATGAACAAATTTATCATTCAAATTACTAGTTTGATTGAATTTTTTGCAATAAGCTAGAATCACATTTATTTCAAACACACTTTTAAATACTTAATATTTAATTATTAATTTAAAAATGAAAATTGGGAAATTGGTCTTGGTGAGAAAAGCTTGGAATCCACCAGTCGGGTCCAACTCCTTCGACCAGTAGATGGGGAACGGAGGGCCCACGAGGTCAAGGGACATGCTCAGGGTCAAGCAGCTATTTTAACCCAATACAAACCTCTTAGTACTGCAAACATGCCTGTCACGTAGCCTAAAAGCAGTAACCTTAAACTTCCAGTACAAACTCCCCCCTCCCCAACGACTTGCAGAATAAGCCCTACACCTCCTGGCTTGGTGTTCCAGTCTCCACTCCCTGGCTCCAAAGCACCTTCACAACCTAACTGCCCATCATTCCCTTTTGCTCCTGCTAAACTGACTGACTTTAATGACATTCTTTATAAGAGGAACCCTTAGATTAAACACTACTTCCCCAGCTTGAAACACCCATCCCTATCTCTGTGCCCCTCCCCTTCCACATTCAGTCCCCAGCAGGGTCCGATTCTAGTACTGCCATCAGCCAGAGTCTGCTCTCTACTTCATGCCGAGGAGTGACCCGGACTTGCCTCCTCTTGTACACCTCTCCTGGACAAAGGCTATTTTCTTGTTGATAGGACTTTTCCCAGGAGACCCACAGCCTCCTGGAGGGCAGGGTCCATGCCAGATTCATCTCCATTGCCCTCAGGGTGCATAACACAACGCCTTGCACATAGGACACCAAAATAAAATGTTTAAGGAAGTGAATATATTACTTGGGAACATTTCATGAAAAAATCACTTCCTCTTTGACTCTCTAGTGACATACCCATGTCCCTGTTATAGCTCAGGCTTCATTGTAATCTAGAACAGCCTCAAATGTTAGCACACATATCACTGGGAGATCTTGATAAAATCAGATTCCACATTTCACATTTCTAACCAGCTCCCCAGCGATGCCCACACTGCTGGAGAGTAGACCACACTTTGAGCAGCAAAGGCCTAGAGAAAGTTGTGACTATACTCCCATCTCTACCTCCTTTAAGTGCCTTCCACACAGTAGGTGCTCAATGAATGCACCAGGACTTCAACTGGCTTGCCCTATTACGGAGCTCTTCTGTCTCTTGCCAACCTTGCATGTTTGCCTGCTTCTAACTAGGTCACGGGCTCACTGACCCCCTCTCTCCCAAGGAGCCCAAAGGGTCAGGCATATAGTAGGTCAACCAAGTGCTATCCAATAGAAATACAACTTAAGCCACAAATGTGAGCCACATGTGTAACTAAATTTCTAGTAAGATTTGTTGGTCACATTAAAAAAGGTAAAAACAGGTGAAATTAGTTTTAATAACATGTTTTCTTTAACCCAACATATCCCAAATATTATCATTTGAACATGTAATCAATATAAAAAGTGAATGCTCTTTTACACTTTTTGTTTGTACTAAATCTTCGAAATCCCAGATATGCTTTATTCTTACAGCACATCTCAATTTGGACTAGCCACATTTCAAGTGCCACATGTAGCTAGTGGCTACTATATGTGCAAGAGCAACTCGTAAGAGAGACTTGTTGCTCAGGTGACCAAATGACCCAGGGAGGGCTGGACAGCAGATGGGAGGCAAGAGAGAAGAGTCGAGAGGAGGTCCCAGGCTCGGGGGCTGACAACTTACCAACAGCTTCCCACGGTTAAGGACACTGCTGAGATAATTTTTGGCTTCACTCATCTTGGGCTCATTCTTCTCCAGCAAAGGGATGGAGTCTTTTATTTTGGCATGGTTCTCCTTCAAACACTGCTCCAGGAGCGCCTCGGCCAGCAGCAATTTCCCAAAGTCATCTGAAAGACAAGACAGAGATCAGAGTGCGCAGGAGGGGCAGTGGATGCCCTCAACTAGGTGGACATGGAAAGTGGGACACAGCCCTGGACCCACCCGACCACCCCTGCTCAGCATAGGAATGGCTCAGTTCCGAGAAAATACAGGCACATTTTCCATAAATTTAAACAGCCTTCAAGGAGAAAAACACAGAGGCATTCTACCATGGTCATGGTATGAATTGCCCCTTTGGGTTCATTTTCTGGTGTAGTTTAATGGTTGGGAAGGCAGAGTTCCCAGGACATGGGGACAAATTCCCAGAATTTCAGAATTTAAAATGAGGGGCAAAGTTATACGTATGCCCTGCTGTGGGTAATAAGTTTGAAAACCAAGAAGTAATTCTTCCCAAACAACTGAAGAGGAAAAAAATCGATGCTCCTAATTTCTGTGTAGCCATAATTGGTTTTCTCCATTTTTAAGATATTTTAACATGACCCAAGGATAACCTAGCAGCCAAGGTAAAGAGTTAAGGTGGGAAGCAGATCTACTTGTGTACCAAGACATGTCCTTGAACATGTTTAGTACTTGTAGTTTCTGGAGTTCTCTTAGATATGGTAGCTCATTTGCATACCTCGTCACCTGGCAGGTGATTTATACTGCTTGGTTGAATTTTCTGCCTCCTCTGACCACATGGAAACTCCAGTCTTGTGACTTGTGACCATCATATTCCTGCTACCTATAGCAAAGGCGACTTGAGCATGGGAACCAGGTGTTGGATGTGCAGGGTTTGAGGTCAAGCAAGTGTGGTTTCGTCATGGGCCTCCAGAGGCTGTGCTCATTGCCCCTCCTAGCAACCATAGTGACGAGCAGGCCCACCATTTACAGCAGGCGCCCAATAAAACTGTCGAGTGAATCAGATCCTCTCAACCACCCCACGAAGAAGACATCAGGCTCAGGAAGTTAAGTGTCAATCCAAAAATGTCTCTAGGAATGTCTACTTGAAGCCATCTTTTCAGTGTTCTTTCTGCTGCCAGGATAGAGTTCTCAGACCCACCCAGGGTTGCCACTCCCTCCTCAGTCTTAGGATCACAGCAATTTGCTCACATCTCAAAGCCATTGATCCAAAATTGCATGCCTCTGAAGAAGAACCTCTCTCCGTAAAGAAGATTCCCTGCAGAAGGAAGCCCTACAGCCGAGAATCCTGGGAACACAGTTGCAGGAGTTTTCACTCTGAGGACATGCATTACTGGATCCTTTGATACCTACCTCATGATTTTTAAAAGGAACATTTTGAGGAAATAGCCAAAAAGTACTTGGTTCAAACTATCATCCATTGCTGGCAAAATATAACTTGGTAAAACCTCTAGGGCAATTTGGCAATATGTGGCAAAATTATTTTTGTACCTCCCCATGAACCCAGCAATTCCACTCCTACAGATGTCTTTGCACATGTGTAAAATGACCTATGTACAAGAATTCCTGCAGCATTATTTACACCAGGAAAAAAGTGGAGACAGCCTTCATGTCTGTCAGCAGGAGGCTGATTAAATAAAGCATGGTACACAGCCATAAAAAGGGACACCATGCAGCTATAAAAGGGAATGAGGGCACCCTGTACGCGCTGTTATGGAATGAACTCCAAGATAATTTGATAGTAGTGAAGGAGTGCACAGTGCGTGTAATATGCGGCTGTGTATTTATTTAGGCACACGAATATGTGACAGGATAGGCACCCAGCCCATAAACTCACTGGCTGATGGGGAGCGGGGTGGAAATGGAGCAAGGCTTTTCACTCTTTACTTTTTTGGTACCTTTGGAAGGTTGAAACATGTCAATAGATTACCTAGTCAAAAATAAAATTTAAGTCAACCAAGGGATGAAAGGCAATCTTCTTCATTTCCAAATCTCAGCTAGGAGACGGAGTGGGCTGCCTAGCAGTCTGGGTGCCCCTTCCCCTAACCTGCAGGGGTAGGCTCGGGAGCCTGCTCCGTGGGAGGGAAACGAGCCCCTCCAGGGAATCAGTCCCTCCCCAGGCTCCGCCCCCCGGGCTGGTCCCCGGTGCCTCTGCACCGCGCGGGGAGGATCCGCAGCAGAGCGACAGCGCGCCATTGGGCCACCGCGCCATCGGGCCATCCTGCCCGCCTCCGCCAAGCACCTGCCCCGCCCAGAGCTCCCCGCAGCCCTTGGCTCAGTGCTTTTCGTGCCAAGAGAAACCAGCTTCTTCCCTACAGCGCGCCCCTTTCCTCAAATCAGTGGGGGTGTGCTCGCAACCCGTGCTGCTCAAAGTGTGGCCGCGGGTCTCTGAATGCTGTAATCCAAGCCCGAGGAGATGACTGCAGAAAACTTAGAGTACACATTTAGAAATTTGACAGAGTTATTTTGAATCTGTTGAATTTAAGAATTAAAAAAAATGGGTGGTAGTACTTTGTGTATTTTTCTTTCATTTTTCTAGTAATTCATTTTTACTGTATTTTATGAAAGTATCAGAGCACAACAGATTGGGAATTTAAACAAAACAAAACCGATCCTTCACCACATATCTCTAAACCAATAAGAGTGACTTTGACTGCAAAAGAGGCACTAATATTTGTTGAGGGCTTACTAAGTGCCAGGTACTTTAATATATAGTATCATTTAATCTGCACAGCCATAAAAGGTATATATTACCCCCATTTATAGATGATAATAAAGATGTGCAATATTGGTACGGGCACAGCCCAAAACTAATCTGTCTCTCCTGCATCCCGTGCAGAGCAGAGCTTCTGATAATTTAAAAATAAATATCAGTCTAAGAGCTGTGAAGAGTAGGTTAAAAGCTAACAGTAAATGCAAGGGCAGCAATAAGAATTGTCCTCACTTTCACATACCTGTGAGTTTCAGACTGTTTCATTTATTAACATTTCAGGTCCTTCTCAGGAGGCTTTTTGCCCTCCGGGTTCACTCCCCACTCAGTCTACTTGCTGTTTGTTTAGCAGATACTCAGTATCACTTTCTTTTCCTCTTTTGCTTCCTGTCCCGCCTCTCCCTATTTTCCCCTCTTCTTTCCATTCTACTATTTCTCAACTGACCATCAGTCTATGGAACTGAAGGATATTTTGGAATTAAAAGTTCTCAATTTTTCAGTTGAGAATCCAGGTGGATAAAGGCTTCCCTGTCCTTCCCAATGCAAAACAAGTTGCTTTTTATCATCCTATTGTTGGAAACCTACTCCCTATCCCAGTTGAGTAAAGTGCTACAGATTCCCTCTCCCTGAGGCATCAGAAAGACCTTCCAGACTCTGGGAGCCCAGGTGCTGATTCTGCAACCCAGCCCAGCCCAGCCCAGCCCAGCCCCCTGCCCTCAGCAAATCCCCAAAGGAAGCCTCCACTTAGTGGCTACCCAGTCTCCCCATCCCACCGTGTTTGGAAGGCCTCTGGCAACTACTGTCCTTACAGCCCTCTCAGCTCCTGCCCCTTGTAGGCCATAGTGCCAGGTCATAGGACCTACTTCAGGACACCTGCCTCCTGCCCAGACCCCACATTTAAGGACAGTGCTCCTCTCTCTACAACCTGCCCATTTGCAATCAGGAAATGTGGGTCCAGCCAGCCAAGTGGGGCTCAGACCAGGCCCTTCTCCACTGGCACAAACAGGGGCACAGTGGTTCCTGCAGCTGCTCACCACCCAGATGTGCAGAGGACTGTGGCCTGCCAACCACAGGAGAGGAGGAAAAAGCTGAAACTAGTGAGAGGCCATCTGCCTGAAACACACCCCTTCTAACTCAAACTGACGAAACATCCAAAACAATCCAGTTTAAAAAAAAAATCATTTAGCTAAAAACCAAATGGGGGTGACAGACCAAGAAGGATGCAAAATGGGCCTGGCGAAGTGGCTCACACTTGTAATCCTATCACTCTGGGAGGCTGAGGCCAGAGGATCGCTCAAGGTCAGGAGTTCAAAACCAGCCTGAGCAAGAGCGAGACCCCATCTCTACTAAAAATAGAAAGAAATTAATTGGCCAACTAAAAATATATAGAGAAAAAATTAGCCGGGCATGGTGGCGCATGCCTGTAGTCCCAGCTACTCGGGAAGCTAAAGCAGAAGGATTGCTTTAGCCCAGGAGTTCGAGGTTGCTGTGAGTCAGGCTGATGCCACGGCACTCTAGCCCAGGCAACAGAGTGAGACTCTGTCTCAAAAAAATAAAATAAAATAAAATAAAATAAAATAAAATAAAGAAGGATGCAAGATGGAGGGACAGACGTGATAAAGCAAGTATAGTAAAAGGTTAATGGTAGAATCCAGGTGGTAGGTATACAGAGGTTCACTGCAAATTCTTTTTTATCTTTGGTGTATGTTTGAAATTTTCATAATAAAATGTCAGGTGTGGGGAGCAGGGGAGACCTCACGTAACAACCAAATGCAATGTGTGGCCTTATCTGGATCCGGATTTTAATAATCTAAACATAAAAGGTAATTGTTAGATTTTCGAGGTATACTGGTTTGGTGGTTATATTTTTTGAGTTCTTATTTTATCAATAAGTACTGAAAAATTGAAGTGTGAAGGAGAAAAAAGTTGGGTATAGCTCAAACAAGACTTCCTGAGTTCATGATCACTGAAGCTGGTTGATGGGTATGTGGGACTCATTCTTCTATTGTTTTTTATGTTTTGGAAAATTTTCAGAATAAAGTTTTCTTTTCTTGTTTTTTAACCACTTGGATGGGCTCTTTGTTTTCACATGAACAAATCCCAGCACAGCCAGCAATACCCTGGGGTTCCCCTGCTCCATCCTAACCAGATCTAAACCGGATGTGAGTCTGAAGAAAATGTACAAACAGTAGCAGCTGCCTTGCCCCTGGTGGGGTGGTGAGCAACCTCCCCAGACAGGAAGAGGGCGCAGGGCCCGTTCTGCTGAGGCATCTCCTGATCCTTCTGATTGTTCTTCCTACCAGACCAGAAAGAGGCCCCCACAGCTCATCATCTCCCCGCCCCCTGGAGTGGAATCTACCTTCTGGGAGCTACTTTTAGTTTCCCCAGGAAATGTGAGACACAGCTGGGCCCCAAGGCCTCAGTAAAGTGGGGTTCAACTCCCTAAGTACCTTCCTCCCCTTACCCAAATTATGCAGCTGTTGAAGCTTCAGGCTACTGACTTGTAAGAGTCTAACAGGCCAGGTGGGACTTTAAGAATCTCCTTTTGAGTTGTAGGGGGTCAGGGCCAACACCCCCAAAAAGAACAAGCTCTCCATCCCTTGAGTGATCAAGGAACCCTGCAGAGAGAGAACCAAAATAGCAGCCAATCCAAATAATGTTCCATGTATGGGCTTCGGGAGTCAATTGTTTTCCTTCTTCATGTTTCTGTGTGTGCATGTGTCCATGTGTAAGCCTGTGTTCTGGGGTAGTGCCTCTAGATTAAACAATGGGAGAAAAACCATTCATACAACCAAACCCCAAAATTGGCAAGAGAGACCCCACTGCCTCTCAGTCTCCTTCCGTATACTGGTCAGATCCCGCAGTGAAGCCAGCCCAGGCTCCAGGCCCCTAACTCTGACACTAGGAGACTTGGCAGCAGGGACTCAGGCTTGAGTACAGGCTTTAGCACACACATATTATGTGACCTCTCTTTGGTGTCCCTATGTCTAAATGAGGACAATAACTCCTGCCCTTCTAACAGGGTTTACAAAAATTTAAAAAATAGAGAAAGCACTTTATAACTATATGATGCCACTTATCACCTATGCTGTACCAGTGTTTCCCACTGATGTTTCATAGAATATGGTCAAGGTATGGTTGAAAAACATGGCATTTATACTCTAACCTTGGCTTGCACATCGCATGCAGGTTAAGCACGTAAAGGCTCTAAGAAATTCTGCTGTTTAAAATAAAAGGAATCTGTTTAACATCATTGAATCCATTATTACCAATTTCTTAACTCCCTAAACCCTTTGTTCCTGGGATACCAATTCACTAACAGCTCACCCTCCTTGAGACCTCTACAGAACAGCTTAGGAAATACAGCCCTGTAAGGATACAAGAAGACCCAGTTCCTGTCCTGGTCCTGGCATGGTTCTCTGGGGTGCCCACATTGCTGGGAGTCCCACAGCTCACCCAGGAACCGATGCCTCCTGCCTAGGTCAGTCCTCATTCCCATCCCCACCACACAGTGGATGTCAGGAACCTGCAATTTATCTACTCTGCCCTGGAAAAGGGGGCCTCACCAGCCTCTCCGGAACATGCCCTGCCCACTGCCCCTCACTGCCATGCTCTGACCTACCTCAAGGGCTCAAACCACGCAGCCCCCTTAGTATCCTGACCTTCCTTCTCCTTGGACAAGTTCTGCTGCTTCCCTGAAGCCTTCTCCCCTTCCTCTGAGCTCCAATCCAACACACAATTGCCCTCTGATCACTTCCCTGCCTCCCCATTCATTTTGGTAGCTCTTCAAGGGCTGGGATTTTCTGATCTACATCTTTGAGAGGTAATAGTGCAAATGATTACAAAGATGTACTCAGAAACCTGGATTCAAATCCCGGTTCCACAACTTACTGGCTAGATGATCAAGTTACTTCACGTCTCTGTGCCTCAGTTTCTTTATCTATAAAGTGGGGTAAACAAAAGTCCCTGATTCATGAGGTTGATTACTATCATTATTATTATTACTATCATTCCGTCTCCTCTACAGAGCCTTCCACAGGCTGGGCAGTCTTTAAAAACTCTTTATATCTGTGTTTATTCACTCCTTGCCTCCTTCCACCAAAGCTTCCATGTGGCGGTGCACACAGAGGGGGTCAGAGAGGGCTCTCCAGGCTGAGCTGAAGGCACTAGGAACAGGATCTGAGGTTAGCGACTGGGGCGGGGTGTTCCTGCTGCCGCATCAGGGTGCTTTCCCGCCCCAGCACAAGCGCCCAGCCCAGCCAAACCAGCCCTACTGCTAACGCCACCGACTGCCAGGGCTGGATGGGTCCCGAGTCCGCCACAGATGAGGAAACTGAGGCTTGCCAGGCCTCTTCCCCATTTCTCCACCACTCCACCCTGGCACACGGCAAACCCCCACCCCTGCCTGCTGCGGACGGAGCTCCATTTTCAACTTTACTTGGGAAAAAAGGGTTGGGGGGAGAGACAGACACGGCCTTCACCTGATGGAGTTTAGGGACCTACCCCCGACCGGGATAGGGTTGAGGTAGGAGGCGAGATCCTGCCCACACTCTGATCTGATCCGTGCAGATACCACGATTTCACAGTAGACAGAGTTACCCACATGATCCTAAAGGGCTTAGAGCAAAAGCCGTTTATCTCTCTTCCCCCCAAGCACCCAACCTGCATGTGATTTTTCTCCTAGCGCAGAAGGACCTTCCTAAGTACCCTGGGTGCTCCTACGATCAGCACTGCGAGAGCGTAGGCGGCAGTCGCCGGCGGAGGACTGTCGGGGCGCGCTTCCTGGAGGAGGCGGTGCGTTTCGCGCGCTCGCCGCGGGTGATCCAACCCCTTCCCTCACTCACCGGTGTCCAGAGAGGTGAACGCGGGGTTCGGGCTGGATCGCCGGCCGCTCCCACCGCCGGGCATGCTCAGCGCCTGCAGCTGCCGGACCAGCTCTGGCACGCGGTCCCAGTGGCCCTCGGCGCGGCAGCGCTCCAGCTCGCTCTCCACCTTCAGGTGGGAGCCGTGCGCGCCCTTCGCAGCCATCTTCGCGCGGGCGCCGTCATGGAAGGTGCGCCCGAGAAGTGGAGACCCGGCCGGGGACGGCGTCCCGGCTGGGGCGCACACGCCGGCGGGGTCGACGGGGGCGCCGATGGCAGCTGGGGCCCGGGTGGCAGCGGCGGCCCGGGCGGCGGCGGGCGGGCAGAAACAGCACCCAGCACACCGCCCGGCGCCTCCGGGCTGCGGCTCCGGCTGCGCGGCCGGGACGCCTCCAGGAGCAGCCTCCGCCTCTGCTGCAGCAGCTCCTGGCGCCGCTGCCGCCGCCGCTGCTGCAGCTGCTGCCACAGCCCCCGCCCCGGGCCGGGGCGCCGCCAGCTGCGGACCCGCCCCTGGCCGCTGCTCCACCTCCGCGGGGGCGTGGCGCGGCCCCGGCGAGCCGGGCGCGCGGACGGCCAGCGCGGCCACAGCAGCCAGGCGCGCGACGGGCGCTCGCGGCCCGCCCGGCGCCCGCTCCCTGCCGCCGACACCGAATCGGAGCTCACCTTAATGCTGCGTGGAGCCCCAGCGCCCGGGGGCGCCTCGCTCCCCGCCCCCTCCCCATCCCATCGGGGCTCTTGACCTGGGGGATCCCCGCCCGACGACCCGGCTTTGTGTGGTGGCCCCGTCACCGCTGCTGTCCCCCGCACGTCACAAATCCGGGGAGAGGCCGGCCGGTCGGCCCCCAACTCCCAGAGCGAGCCTTCCCCGGAGCTGGCCTGCCTGCCGGGGCGCCTGCCCGGCCCTGCTGGGACCTGCGAGCCTGGCGTGCCACCCCCGGGGTGCTTGGGAGGAAACAGGCCCGTTCCGAGCCCCTTGATCCTCTGAACGCCCAAGCTTTGATAGTGTTCCGATTTTCGTTTTTAATAGCGGAGTTCCTCTTTCCAACCTGACGCCCTACACTAACCGGCTGGCCTGTCCTCTGTGGAATCTCTGTTGCCCTAGATTTCTTAAAGGCTTTAGGCTGTTTCTCCAACTTGGTATTTATTTATTTCTTCATTCTGATGTCCAAAGACTGATCAAAGCTGTTATGTAGTGCCCAGCAGGGCTTAGCCCAGTGTTGTGAGGTGCCCAGAAGTTCAAAGGATTAGGGGGGGATGTTGGGCCCAGAGGGAGGCCCATTCCAGGGGCCCTGCCTCCACTGCCACCACCATTTACAGTCCAGTACGAGGGATTGAGGACATCACTCAAGAAACCACAGCAAGACCAAAAACCAAAAAGCACCTGTATTTAAGTGGCATGTAGTATGGCCCGAAGGCTCCAAAAGACAGTAGGGTCAGGGGAAGCTTTTAAGCACAAACTCCTAAGTGTTAGAAGGTGTCCACTTCTTCCCCAACGCGGAGGTCTTCACCACTGCCTGACTCGAGGCGTTGGGAGTGAGTTTGGACATTTGCAGTGTCAGGAGACTTTGCTCCGCGTTTCTGGACTACTGTAACCGTGGGAAGGTTTCTGTGTTAAGCAGAGCCCAGGAAAATCAGGACAGCTCTGGCTGTTGGAATTCAGAGACAATTTACTCAAGCAGCCCATAAACTCCTGGCCTACTCCTGTCAACTCCTCAAACTGGCTTTGTGTTACTCTTTGGCTGCCCTTGGTGGTCACCAGAACCGGATTTCACTTGGAGACAGAGGTTGGATTAGGGTGGCCAGAGAACACACTGTGATTTGCCCTAGGCCTGGCATTCCTGGGAGCCTTCCCTGGTCAGGGAGTGAAAGGCAGGGTTGATGAGGGAGGCGACCTTGAGAAAAATACGGAGACCTTCCCTCCTCCCTCTTTTCTCCCCAGTCCTTTGCCAACTCCGCCCCCAGGTTGCAGAACACTGGGGAACTATATGATGAGGGAATCACTGTTTGCTGCTTTGACAGGGTCACCAATATACGTGTGGGCATGAGGGGGTATAGGGAGGAACACAGTCTTCTTGGGTCACATTTATAACAAGCTGTTCCTCAACACTGCGAAATATGCCTGCCTGCAGTGTCCAGAAAGACTCAGGAATCTTCATAATTATCTCTTAATTATTAAGCAGGAACATTTTGCAGAGCATTGTCTGGAGTGAGGGATTTACCTCCACGGGATACATCTTGTCTTAGGGAATGCACTTTCCTTCGACAAATTAACTTCTCCGTGGAACTCATGTGCCCTCTCTGAGCTAAAAGAGGAAGCAGAGGAATCAGTCCTAGAGCTCATCTCGTCTGTAGAATGCAGAAAAGGTTGTCCACATATTGGATAGGAATAGACTCATAGGGCAATTTAAGGCCTGTGGGGTCCTGGTTGTGCACCTGTGAAAAGTAGAAGGGACTCAGCAAACTGTGGCACAGCAGTCCAGGTGCTGTACAATAGAGTATGGGCTATTTTTGATCTAAAGCGGCACCAAAGAAAGCACAGCACAGATCTACAATTGCAAAACACATAGTCTCCTGAGCTCTCAAAGATAGAATTTCCCATTTTGTACCCTCGGGAGGCTGAGAATGATTATTTTACTGACATTATTATTATTGTTGTTGTTGTTGTTGTTGATATTATTGGACACAGAGCAATCAGAAGTTGGATTTATTTATGGCCCTGGGGTCCTAAACAAATCCATACACCTGCCCACTGGAATTTCTGACTGGGAGGATAGGAGTGTTACAAGGACTGAGATGAGATATGAAGACTACTTCTTTTTAAGGCGTTTGATCATTAGTTTTACTCCTTGGTTAGCATCTTGTTTCAGAGGCTATTGTGCAAATTTGGGTAGAGGTTTAGGTGGGTGAGTCTGAACTCACTCGTAGGTTTAGCTCCAGTAGAGTATTGGTAGAATTTTTTGACCACAAGAGGGCTTCAACCTAATGCTTGATTTATACACAAAACTACTGACAAATCAATATCCAAAGTTTCTTAGTTTCAGGGCTCTTTCAAAATATTCATCGAGGTTTTGGAGATCTGGCCGTGGAGCTATTTCCCATTCTAGTTTTGCTTGCATATTAAATCCCCTATTTCTGGTTTAAGGCAATTCGAAAGAAGAGAAAAGAGCCAGGTCACATGTGCTTCAGGATCTACTCCTGAATGCCGTCGCTAGGTACTAAAGCACCTAGCCCTGAAGTCTCCATTAGACGTCTCCTCTCGTGATGAAGAACTAAATCAGAGCACATTCTGCTTTCACAGGGAAGACTAGGATCGTCTCCAAAAGACCTTGACCAACATCAACAGCTTTCTGGAACCCCTTCGGTTTCCTGTGCAATCCATGGTCTTTTAAGTCACTGTTTGGGGGATCTTACCATTCTGTCTTTTTTTTTTTTATTATTTTTGAGACAGAGTCTTACTCTATTGCCCTGAGTAGAGTGCCGTGGCATCAGCCTAGCTCATAGCAACCTTAAACTCCTGGGCTCAGGCGATCCTCCTGCCTCAGCCTCCCGAGTAGCTGGGACTACAGGCATGCGCCACCATGCCCGGCTAATTTTTTCTATATATTTTTAGTTGTCCAGCTAATTTCTTTCTATTTTTGGTAGAGACGGGGTTTTGCTTTTGCTCACGCTGGTCTCAAACTCTTGGTCTCAAACGATCCGCCCACCTGGGTCTCCCAAAGTGCTAGGATTACAGGCATGAGCGACCGCGCCCGGCCTACCATTCTGTCTTTTTCACTGAATGTTTTATATCAGAGGTTCCAGCTAGCATATAAATTAATCATTATATATCTCACTGCTCCAGATGTTCCTAAAACAATTCTAAATTCCTCTGCAATATTCTCTCTATCTTGTCTAGGCTTTGAAGAGTCTTTGACAATGGCTTTTAGCTGTAAATGAAACCAGGGCTTAAAATCCACCAGAGATTTTTTTTATTTGGAAAGAGGTTTACCTTAGAGTTAGGTGAGCTCTGGGGCACCTGGCCAGCAAGGAAGAAAAGGGAGTGGGCCAGAGGGAGAGAGAAGGGCAGAGGGAGATGGAGGAGCATAGGATGGGGGAAGAGGAATAGTAGGTTTGAGCCGTGATATTGGGGGCTGCGGAGGCGTAGCTAAAAGATAGTTTTAAGTTGTTCGCTTTTTTATTTTGTTTTGGCCAAGGAATCTGGTAGGGAATTAATTTTGGAATCTGCTTTCTTTTAGATGTTTTCTCATGCTAATAAGAAAATGAAGACCATTAGATGGTTGGAATTGTGTTCCCTTTTCATTTTATTCTCTTTTTTTCTTTTTTCTTTCTTCCCTTTTCATTTTAAAGCACTTCTCAGGTGAATAATTTTGTTCATATCAGAAGTTCCTCATAGTGGCCACTGTAATTCTAAATTACCCTTGGTGAAATGATGCTCTTAAGAAAGATAAGCACATACATTTGGGTTATAGCCTACATACATGTAGGAAGCAGAAGTCTAGTCCAAGGAGGCCATAACTGAGGTTCATACTGAGATAAGCACATAAGAGTCTGCAAATTGTGAGTCAAGAGTGGCTTGTGAGCCGGGCGTGGTGGCTCACGCCTGTAATCCTAGCACTCTGGGAGGCTGAGGCGGGGGGATCGCTCAAGGTCAGGAGTTCGAAA
Organism: Cheirogaleus medius; assembly: GCA_008086735.1. Classification (NCBI taxonomy): domain Eukaryota; kingdom Metazoa; phylum Chordata; class Mammalia; order Primates; family Cheirogaleidae; genus Cheirogaleus; species Cheirogaleus medius. The sequence continues at coordinate 138,739,133 of VBSM01002608.1, forward strand.
CCAGCCTGAGCGAGACCCCATCTCTACTAAAAATAGAAAGAAATTAATTGACCAACTAAAAATATATACAGAAAAAATTAGCCGGGCATGGTGGCGCATGCCTGTAGTCCCAGCTACTCGGGAGGCTGAGGCAGTAGGATCGCTTGAGCCCAGGAGTTTGAGGTTTCTGTGAGCTAGGCTGACGCCACGGCACTCACTCTAGCCTGGGCAACAAAGTGAGACTCTGTCTCAAAAAAAAAAAGGAGTGGCTTGTGCATCCTGTGGCTCAGGCCCTCCAACCTCATGCTAGACCTTCTCCAAATAGAGCCCAGTGAATTTATAGTTCCCAGCACATGGAGGGTTTGGAGAGATCTCTCCATATAAAATAAGACAAGTCCAAGAAAAGTTCTCATAAAATTTTGACCAGAGACAAAAATCTGTCCCTGAGCCGGCTTATGGACAGATTTATTGAGACCCACACCTGTCCTCTTCACTAAAAACTTTCCTCTTACAGATGCACAAAAAAATGACAAAGATGGATGTAGCAGTAGTGTTGTTAATAATAAGACAGATACCTACTAAGGAGAAAAGATTTTTCAATATGGTCAAGGATTCCTAAAAGGGGTTACCTTATTGCTAGGAGACAAAATAGACTCAATATTTGGGGAGCTAAATAAAAAGAAGAATTAAAAAAAGAAATTGGAGCTTGGGCCCAATATAAGACTTACATATCTATGGTTTCAGTCTGAAAGACTCCCAAGCAGGGAGGCCTCTGAGGATCACACCACTCCTGAGTCAGGGGTTGTAGGCTGCAGTGTCGAGATCTTAGCTGGATCTCTGTGGGCCTCAATAATTGAATGCTGGCTCCCTGAAAATCCCATCAAGACAGATCTGTGCTACGGCAAAGCTGAGTTTGTTCTCATCGCAGGAAGGGAGAGAGTCATAGCAGCATTTAGAATGGGGAGGGCAAAGTCGGAGTATTTATGAAGTGTTGGGGCCTATTTTAAGGCAGCTCTTCCAATGAGGGGGCTTGATGAGGCCTGGGCAAGAATCATGATACAATAGTTTAGGATTGTTGGACAGGGTAAGGTGAGGCTTTTGAGGCGAGAGTTTCAAAGTGTCTCAGAGAGTAAACAGTGGTTTGAAGCTATCTATTGAAAAGTTGCGGAGTTCATTGAAATGGTTTCTTTTTAAAACTTCTGCAAAAAACAGTAAAGTTATTTACAATTTTTTATCACCCTGGGCAAGAGTTTCCTGCAATAGTAAAGCCATGTCTATGTCAGCAGTGAGCTGGTTGGGTGTAGATGGTTTCTGTTCTTCCTGTGTACTCACTCAGAATTCATTATGTGTGACTATTACGACATCCCCTTCGCCTCCATCAAATCATTCTTTTTTAAAAAGTTTTAAATTTAAATTATTATGGGTACATAATAGTTCTATATATTTATGAGGTACATATGATGTTTGATACAGGATACAATGTGTAATAATCAAATCAGGGTAATTAGGTATCCATCATTTCTTTGTGTTAAGAACAGTCCAATTCCATTCTTTTAGTTATTTTAAAGTACACCATACCTTATTGTTGACTATAGTCACTTTGTTGTGCTATCAACATTCTTATACCAGTTGTCACAGTGGCTGTGAGTAGTTAGGCTGGAGGTCGCCAAGTGCTCCCAGCCATCCAGAAGTGGGGCACCAAGCCTGATGAGATGTTCTCCCCACCTTCTACTCTCGACTCTTCTCTCATACTTGCCACGTGAGGTCTGCTAAACCCTGTGTTCCAGCACATTCTTGATTTCTAACCAGTGCTCTGCTTTTTATGATGCCCTACCTTGCTGTCACTCTGAAAATCCTAAATTTGAATTAGACCTTTGCTTCAAAACTAACAGTCATTTCATCCACTCAGATCATCTGTCTATGTGACGTAGAACAATGACAGACTGCCTTCCCAATCTTACGTAGTCATGTCTATGGCCCATGATCCTCATACCTGGAAATCAACTTGTACTTATTACCAGGATGATTGGCTCATAGTGTTTCTTTCCTATGGTATCTCACATCTTACTTAATTATTAGCATCAAATAAGCCCTCCCAGAATGTTGATATTAAAAGTCTGCCAGGGCCGGGCGCAGTGGCTCACGCCTGTAATACTAGCACTCTGGGAGGCCGAGGCG
>VBSM01002608.1:138754125-138767204 GCA_008086735.1 Cheirogaleus medius
TCTTTGGTAAAACTATTCTCATTATTTTGTCTCCTCACAGTATTAACTCTGATAACCACTTTGTGCAGGGTCTGCTATTACTAGGATGTCAGAAAAACATTAAGGCTGAATCTACGAGAGGCAAGTATTTCCAAATAGCAGTGACAGCCCCCGGCCCCCACCCCCACTTCAGTGTATCTACACAGTCTATCTACACAGCCGGGCAGGGTGAGAGCGCAAGGGCCTCCAATGTATCAAAGAACTTTTCTTTTCTTTTCCTTTCCCTTCACAGCCAGTTCTTGAAAGACTTGCCTGTTCTTGCTTCCCCAGTGCTAACCTACTAGTTGCTCATCACCCCCTGCCATCTGGCTGCTGCCCAGCACTCTGCAGACACTGTCCCAAACCCTCAGTGACCTCAGATTGACAAACTTAGTTCACATCTGAGTCCACATCTTGCTTGATCTCTGTATCACTTAGGAATGCTTCAGACTGCAAGTAACTGTCTTAGCGTGGCTTAAACAAATAGGGGCTCTCCCCACATAACAAGCTGCCTGGAGGCAGGCAGCTGCTGGTGCTGATTTGGCCACTCCACGGCATTGCGGCAGTCTTTTTGAAGTTCTCCACAACTTCCCTTCATGATTGGAGGATGACTGCTGAGACATTGCATTACGTACACCTCTCTTTCACATACACACATTTTACATGGAATGCACTCACTCTTCCACAAAGGAGATAACACCAAATTCTCACTAGCTCCTACACATAGCTTAGAGTCCAGGTACTCTGTGTGGTGTACAGGCCCCTCTTTCATGTCCAGATGTGGCTTCTCCTAGGCTGGTGAGTTAAGCTAAAAAACAAATTATTTTCTAAAATGAAAAAGATGAAAAGTACCAAGTAGTGGGGAGGGTGTGAAACAACAGAACTCTCATATGCTCCTGCTGGAGTTTATATTGACACAATCACTTGGAAAAACTTTTGACAGTATCTGATAAAGCTGAACATCTGCATTGTAGAATATCTCTTTTGTTGCACCTAACAGCAATGTCAACAGTTGTGCAACAAAAGACACGTTCTACAATGTTCAAAGTAGCATTATTTGTAGTAGCCTGTCTCAGTCCATTTTCTGTTGTTTATAACAGAATACCTGAAACTGGATAACTGTTTTTTCCATATTTTTTTTCATTTGAGACAGAGTCTTACTCTGTTGCCCAGGCTAGAGTGCTGTGGTGTCAGCCTAGCTCACAGCAACCTCAGACTCCTGGGCTCAAGCGATCCTCCTGCCTCAGCCTCCCGAGTAGCTGGGGCATGCGCCACCATGCCCACTAATTTTTTCTATTTATATTTTTAGTTGGCCAATTAATTTCTTTCTATTTTTAGTAGAGATGGGGTCTCACTCTTGCTCAGGCTGGTCTTGAACTCCTGAGCTCAAGCAATCCTCCCACCTCGGCCTTCCAGAGTGCTAGGATTACAGGCATGAGCCACTGTGCCCAGCCCGAAACTGGATAATTTATGAAGAAAAGGAGTTTATTTCTTACAGTTATGGAGGCTGAGAAGTCCAAGGTTGAGGGGCCACATCTGGCGAGGCCTTCTTGCTGATGGGAACACTCCAGAGTCCTGAGGCAGTGCAGGGCATCACATGGTGAGGGGGCTGAGAACATTAGTTCAGGTCCCTCTTCCTTTTTTTATATAGCCACTAGTCCCATTCCTGTGATAACCCATTAATCCATTATCCTGTTAATCCATGAGTGGATGAATCCATTCATGAAGGCAGAGCCTTCATGATTCAATTACCTCTTAAAGGCTCCACCTCTCAATACTGACACATTGGAAATTAAATTTCAACATGAGTTTTAGAGGGGACAAATATTCAAACCATAGCATAGCCTAAAACTGGAAACCACCTAAGTGTCCATCAATGTAGAAGGAATAATATGAATATAGTATATATCAACACAATGGAATAGCACACCAAAATGAAAATAAATGATCTAAAATTATGCCCAACATGAATGAATCTCAAAATAATGTTGAACAAAAGAAGCCATAGACAAGAGTATGTACACTGTGATTCTAGTTATATAAAATACAAAAACAGTTAAAATTGGTCTGTGGTGTTGAAAGTCAGGATAGCAGGTCCCTTTAGGGGAGAGGGTGGTGTTTGTAAGGCAGCACAACAGGGACTCCTAGGGTGTGGATGTTGTTCTGTTTCTTGATCTGGGTGCTAGTCATATGGAAGTATTCAATTTCTGAAAATTCATTGAGCTGTACACTTTTCTATATGTGCACTTTTCTCTGTATATACTAACTATATAACAATAAAATGTAAAAAAAAAAAAAGGGATCTTCAATGTACAATGTGAAGAAACAACAGAAGCTTCCATTCAGAGAAAAAGAGAATGGAAAACATAGTATATCCTGGCCAAAAAACCACATCCAACCCTGCTGGACAGAGATAGCAGTTTCTTCCATAGCAGTGTATTAAGTTCTTAGTTGGAGAGCTGGAAGCCCTGCTCTTGTTCTTTCCTTTGTTCATATAGAATCCACACCTTTTGCGTCCCACTTCCTGTTGGAGGGAACGCTGGTGTTCAGGGATTGTGATAAAATTGAACAGCAACAGACTGTTTTTAACCAGGCTTGAGATTTTAGGGACACAGACTTCCCTCAATCATTTGTTAGACTTCTGGTCAATACCATGTATAGTAATCACAATCAAATAACTTATCTAAAGGGTCGTCAAATTGTTTTTATTAAATATTTTTTCAATTTATGTTTTCAAAATAAGCAACATACAGTTTAAAAAATCAAAGCAATACTAAAAGGTGTAAATTGAAGTCCTATTCTCACTCCTGTTCTCATCCACCCTGGAATCCACTACACAGGCAAAACATTGTTTTGAGACAATTCAAAACAACAGCTGAAAAAAGAGATGCCACCTAGAGGCCATCTGGCTACCGGGGGCTTCCATCTTACCTCCTAATAAAACTGCCTCTTCTCTGTCTCCACTCGTGCTGTTTCAGCTTAGATACACAAACTAAATGGGGTATTTCAACCCAGAGAGGCTCCAAGTTATGGGACTCTTGGCCAATTTAAATTGCTTCTAAATGATATCTAAAGCACAGGACTAGATGAAGTCACATAGGGAGAGTCGGTAGAGAAGGTGACTCAGGACAGATCCCTGGGCACCTCAATAGTTATATGTTGAGCAGAGGATGAGAAGCCAGTTAAAGAGCCCAAGAAAGAATAACCAGTGAGGTAGGAGGACCAAGAGTGTGTGGTGTCAGAAAACAAAGGAAGAAAATGTTTCCAAGTGAAAGTGGTTGACTGCGACAAAACAGTATTGAGAGGGCAGGTAAAATTAAAACACTGAACAGAGAGACCACTCAATTTGCATAGAGATTGCAGTTTCAGTAGCATAGAGGGGAAGAAACCAGAAAGCAATCTTGTATGACCTGGTAGAGAAGGAGCGGTTGGTTACTCAAGACAGAGATGACGGAGGATAATATCCATAGAAAAAGTGTATGCATTGATTAAATAGAATGAGGACACTTTATCCATCTACCAGGCACTGAGCTTCTTGAAGCAATCATGTGTTCTCTGTGCCTAGTACATAGTGCCTAGTACATAGAAGTTACTCAATAAATATTACTGAATTACTGAATAAATAAACACAGGAAAGGATGGATAAATGGACAGATGGATGAATGGCAGGTGCAGGGCGGATGAATGAACTAATCAAACTAACCCAAACTTCACAGTAAGGAAAGGAGAAGGGGTCTTGAATTTATAGGGTCTCTTCAGAATTTACAGATTCTGAGATTTTTCTCTGGAATAGAGTTGGCAGATTTTAATCTCAGATGAAGGTGGGAGAATAGATGAGGCAGTCAATGGTAGTGGTGTTGGCCAACAGACCAAGGCACTGGTCTATTAAAGCAGACTGCAAGAAAGGTTCCCGGATCATCTACCTACTTAACCATTTTCTTTCTGTCTCTTCTTTTCTGGATCCAGACTCATGAAAAACGATTATGTATTTTATTGACACAAATGGGAGAAGGGATTTAAAAAATGACACTCCTACATGCATTTATCCATCCGGTCAATAGATACTTACTGAATGACAATCTTGTATAGCAGCAAAGGTGTAAGGGTGAGATTATGTGGGGATTATCTATTCGTTTCCTTTATTTGTTCATGGGCCTGTTTTTAAGTGCTTTGTCTTCTCTTGAATGATAAAAGCAGCTGATTTCACGAACTGTACAGGTAAGGTAGTATTTGAACTGGGTCGCCCTTAAAGTCTTAGTGGCACTCGTACGTGAAAGCGAATGGGATTGAGCTAACACAGCTTGTGGAACGGAGCAAGAAACTGGAAGTAGACAATCGCAGGATCCACGGACGGCTCCAGCATCTTCTAGGCTTTCATTAAGAGAGAAATTAGGATTCCTGTTATCTTTCTTCCCAACCTGCAGCTGGAAGAACCACAGGACCTGAACCAAAGAACCGGTATGGTGAGCGGGAGGCGGAGCTGGAAGCCAGTTCTGGAGTCCGCCCCATCCGCATCCGCCGTCCCACGTCGAACTAGGTTCCTGAGGGCTTCCGGAGTTGTCTGGCAACGCGCCGGGCCCCTAAGGCTTCCAGGGACCCACCAGCCCGGGCTGGAGCCAAGTGTCGCCCTCGGGAAGGCAGGTAGAGAACTGAGTCTGCCCGGGCGGTGCTGGGCGCCGGCCCGCTACACGTAGACTCACGAGAGCCGTCCCCTCCGCCGGCCGCGGGACAGGGGCGGAGCCCCTCGGCGCCAATGGGCGGGCTGCAGGGAGTGCGCGTGCGCTGGGCTGGCTGAAGGGGTGGGCGGGGCCGAGGAAGAGCGTTCTGGGGACGGGGGCTGACGAGGCTCATGCCGGAGGGCTTCGCATCTGCTGCGGGGACCGTGAGAGTGAGTGGACCGGCTAGCGGCGGAGCCCGACCCTGGCGGCGGAGGTCCGTGAGTGGCACTGAGTCGTCGCAGCGGGACGGAATCTCGGTGTCCCTTTTGGATGCTCGGGCTCAGGATGGGAGGCAGGAGTGGTCTGGATGGGGGGCTCGCCCCCCCGGGCGGCTCGGGACGCTTAGCCGGCTTGGAGCACGGCCTGTCTCCTGGGGCGGAATCCCGTGTCCCCGCCGCGCGCTTTGGAGCCAGACAGGTCCAGCCGGGCCGATCTTCTCCCTCTTCGCTGGCCCCTGGGGCCCCCAGGACCTGCCTGTGGGACCAGCTGAGCCGGGTGGATACTGCCTCTGGGCGGGTCCAAAAGCCTTGGGCCAGAGGCGTTACTCCCCGTCTGCCGCTGGTTGCCCCATCTTCCTCGGGGGGAGACCACGGGTCCCGTCCGCCCCGGGAGAAGTTGGCTGGGCTGCGATGGGGCAGAGGAGTGGGAAGGCGGAGGGAAGCTGATTTCCTCTTGTATTCCCTCACTGGGCATTGGCACCGCCATCCACCCAGGTGCCCAAGCCAGAAACCTGGGCATCATTCTCACCTTCTCCCTCTCATATTGAATCCATCGCAAAGCTGACTTGGATATGTTCACTTCCCCACTCCCACCCCTCTGCCTTGCCTAGTTCAGGCCACTATTTCTCTCTCCTCTGGGCTACTCCAGTTGCTTCCTTACTGATCTTCTGCATCCCCTCTTCATCCTCTGTAGTCTGTTTTGTACAGGGAAGCTAGACCCATGGTCTTAAAACAGAAGTCTGATCAGAACCCTCCCCTCATTCCCTTTCTGGCCTTCAGTGGATTCCCATTGCTCTTCCTAGCTCTTGGACAGGGCTGTTAAATCCCTTCATGACCTGTCCTCCTTTAACTTTAGACTCATGTGTCTGCAATGGACAGTGTCTTGAACCATATGGAATCTTTTTTAGTTCCTAGATTGGAACAAGTTCCCTCTGGGCTTACATGTTCTTTACAATATGTTCCTTCAGCCTGAGGCACTATCCTTTGGTTGAAATAATCATAACCCTTCATATGTTACTTCAGGTGTGAGTTGGGGCTTCTGCGGTATACTATGGGTGTCTATTTACTGGTCTCTCTTTTCCACCAGGCTGTATTCTGTATGAGAGGAGTCTGCCTGGATCACAGTACTAACCTCAGTACCTTGAGCTGTTAGTATGTTACCAGGATCTTAGTATGTTAGTTAAATGTATAAATGAATCATAGCTGCTCCGTGGGCTTCCCAAATGAACAAATAGATCTTGTTATTAAATGCCTGCTTATTCAGAACAATTCTCAACCCTTAGCCCATGAAGAGGTTTCTTTAGCCTAGAAACTTGGTTATTTTCTTGCCTTCAGTCCAAGACCATGGCAGGGTTAAATGGGAAAGTACCGGAGTTTTTCTTTGGCATTGACTCTGGGTACAGGAAGTCTGGATGCTGGTGAGTTTGGCTGCTTGGAGTTTGAATTCTTTTATTTATTTATTTTTGAGACAGGGTTTTGCTCTGTTGCCTGGGCTAGAGTACAGTGGTGTCATCATAGCCCACTGCAACCTCAAACTCCTGGGCTCAAGCAATCCTCCTGCCTCAGCCTCCTGAGTAGCTGGGACTACAGCTGCATGCCACCATGCCCTGCTAATTTTCTTACTTTTGGTAGAGACGGGATCTCACTATGTTGCTCAGACCGGTCTCGAACTCCAGGCTTCAAGCAGTCCTTCTGCCTCAGCCTCCCAAAGTGCTAGAATTATAGGACCACACCTGGCTGAATTTGAATTCTTAACCAAGGATCCTGGGCCTGGGAGAAAAGCTGCTACCAGCTGCTGGCAGGAAGCCTGGCTCTAAACTCTTATATGCTGATAGGGCTAATTACACACTGAGAGGAAAGGGTGGGCCAAACCACTGGAGGGAGGGAAGTTCCAGTTTAGGCTACTTCCACTGTGATAGAGAATAATACTCCTAGGTGCCAGGACCCACTGTACTGATTCAGACATGAGCCAGGGCTCAGTAGGGTACATGAGAGAGAAGGCAGGGCCCTGGCCTTGCCAGGGAAGAAAAGAGGAAAACGGAAAAGGAGAACAATATGTGACTGTATATCGAGATCAAGTGAGTATGAGAGGTTACACACTGAGGTCAGAGGAAGGAGCAATTGTTGTTGGCTGGAAGAATCCTCAGGTGACATTTGAACCTGTTCTGGAAGGAAAAAAGAAGACAGACAGATGGAGCAAAGCCTGTGGGACAGGAAAAGGCTGCTGAGCAGGAGAGGATCCCTTTTGTTTTGTTTGTTTGTTTGTTTGTTTTTAATCTTTTTTATTTACTTCTTTTTTTGTTTTATTTTTTTAATATTCTTGTCTTTTTTTTATGTTATTATTTTTCGAACATGGATTGTAAGAGAGGAACCCTTTTGTAGCCAGGGCACTATGGGAGGTCTGATACTTCCCTCCCAGGACTGTCGCTGTTTCTTGTGAGGGGTGTCTCTAGGCGTGAGTGGTGTTCTGAAATCCCTTTGCAGAAATCTCTCCTCCCTTGGATTTTTCTCCAGCCTGGCCTTTATAATTTCCTGAACAAGGCCATTGAGCTCTGGAACTCCTGGGGTTTATCTTCAGGCTCTTTGCCCATGGCCTTGAGATAAGTAGTTGGAGTGTGGATGATGCAACTTGTTCTTTGGGCAGGAGGGAGTTGCTTATGTTTCCTTTTGACTGTGAGCAGTTTAGTTTGTTAGGTGGCAGTCAAATTCCCTGTTTTCAATGCAGTGCTTGGAAGGATTTTTTTCTTTGTGTTACAGGTTTCATTTTGTTGTGTTCCAATGGCTAGAAACCTGTTAACAGCAAACCAAAGTGGAACAAGTTCAAAATGAATGGTTCCTTTATCCTGCCTTCTTTGAAGAAGGGATAATTGGGACCCACAGTTACTATATGATTAGTGACTTGGTTGCTTTTTGGTGTTATTCGAATAGAACCCCCCATCCCCACCTTCACACACACACACACACACACCAAATTGATGTACTAAGCATTCAACCAAATAGAGGAAATGCTGCCGTGAGTTCAGTGATCACTCAGTTCAACTATCTGTCTCTCTAATAGACATCTCCAAAAGAAAAGTTTTAATCTCAGTTATGTCAACATTAAAACTTGGCAGCCTGCTGGGCGCGGTGACTCACGCCTGTAATCCTAGCACTCTGGGAGGCTGAGGCAGGAGGATCGCTCAAGGTCAGGAGTTCGAAACCAGCCTGAGCAAGAGCGAGACCCCGTCTCTACCAAAAATAGAAGGAAATTAATTGGCCAACTAAAAATATATAGAAAAAATTATCCGGGCATGGTGGTGCATGCCTGTAATCCCAGCTACTCAGGAGGCTGAGACAGAAGGATTGCTTTAGCCCAGGAGTTTGAGGTTGCTGTGAGTGAGGCTGACGTCACGGCACTCTAGCCCAGGCAACAGAGTGAGACTCTGTCTCAAAAAAAACCCAAAAACTTGGCAGCCTATCTGAAAAGGTCCTAATCCCCCCAGCTCTCCAAGGACCATGGCAGCCTCTGTGCCAGGCACTGTGCCCAATGCTGGGAATGTGGATTCAGTCCCTGCCCTCTCACGGCCTAGTCCAGCAAGGGGCACTAACAAGTAATCAGGCAGTTTTCAAGAATTCGTTCACAGCTGTCATCAGTGATGGACAGGAGCCTTCTGAAGGGCAGCAATGGTAGCTTATGGGAAGAATACCTAAACCAGACTTGGAATTGAAGGAGTCTTGCTAGAGAAAGAGACATTTCATGTAAATGAGTCAGAAACTCATTGGGAGGAACTGGATTCCCTTCTCTGGTCCCTTATGTCCCAGAACTCTAAGATATGTGGTCAGAACAAGTTCTGTTCTGGCCTAGGCAGTCACTGCTAGGAGTAACTTGAGACCTTGTTTGCTAGTACAAGGTACAGGGGCAGTGGCCTTGTCAGGGTCTAACGCTTTTATTTAGTAAAATTGGAAGTGTAGTTTCTAGCTGTTCCTGAATTATTTTCTGGAGATAAGAACTAACTAGAAATACCTTTTTTAAAATCCCATCTATATAGTATTGGAACAAAATTATAGGATAGATTACATTAAGTACATATTTGTGAAGAAAAATATGTTCATAGTAGAAATTTTAAAAGCAATTGAAAAGAAAAAAAGAAAGTCACAATCCTAATCTCATGACTCAAGATAATCTTTGTTAACAGTTTTTAGTCATTGTTTTGTATGTGAAATATGCATAATTTTTTTATTTTACAAAAGCAAATTATTCTTTATAGACTTTTGCAGCCTGTTCATATTGAACATCTTTTCCTATCATTAAGTATGACAGATTTCATCTTGGTGTTACTATTCAGTGGTAAGACTAGATGCTGCTGTTTAGCAACCTGAAAGTTACACTACACTCCCAGGGACTAGTGTCCCCTTTAAGGAGGGGCCATAGGAAGTAACACTACTGATGGGCAAAATGGGTTTGGGAAATTTTTCTAAACATTGTAGTGTGGCATACTCTCAAGGTCCTACCTGAGAGCCTTTTAGAATGGGTGAGGAGGGCTCTAACACCTCTGCTTCCCAGCCCCAGCCCTGCCCCAGCCCGGCCCCAGCCCTGCCCCAGCCCGGCCCTGGCCCCAGGCGCAGAGAGTAGAGGTAGCAGCAGTTTCTGAGCTGAGCTCTGTGTGCTGTGTGTGAGATATGACTGGTACCTTGTGCTTTATCTTTACTGCTGTAAGTTTGGGGCTGTGCGGTACAATTGGCCCATTAGAAATCACTGGCCTTTGTTATCAGGCAGAATCTGTTCTTATTTTTGGGAAGTGAATGTCAGAGTATTAATATGTAGGTCTCCTGGCTGTCTTTCACCATCTTTTTTGAGGTCAGTCTATAAGCCCTAGGGAGGACCAGGACTTTCAGTTGAACCAACAGTTACTGAAGGCCTGCCTGACCCTGGGTGGGGAATACTGATGGGGACAAAGTACTCCCTGCCCTCCGGGAGCTTGCTCTGTAGCTGACTGTGTTGCCTTGCTGACCACAATTCCAAGGGTAGCCAAACCCTGGGAGTACTTGCTGGAATCCTAATTTCTCTGTAACTTTCTAGTGCTTTCTCACGTGGTTACTTGTGCTGCCAGCTGAAGTGTCCCACCTGGGAGGTGGAAGAGTAGGAGTTAATGTGTCCACTGCTGCAGACCTGGATCCGACCCTCTTACTGCTACCATGTTCCTGCCTCTGGTCCTGTCTTCACCACTTCATACCCTCCCCACTGTGTGGCCAGATGAGTCATTCCGAAGCCAAGCTCTGATCCCATCTCTCGTTCACAAATTGTTAGAGTCTCCCCATTTATCCTCAGGAATGTCAAACCCCTGGCCTAGTGTGCAAAAGCCATGTCCACTGCGACCTGTTCAACCTTTGCAGCCCACCCCCTGTTCTGTCTGCTTCATACCCTCTAAGCTCCAGCCCTACTAAACTACTGGTACATCCTTTCTCACTTGAGGGCACCTGCCACTCTGCTCCCACATTCCCGTTGTCCCTGCACATCTGTCCAGGCCAGCTGAAGTGTCCCACCAGGTCTGTTGCCTTCTCTGATTTTCCTTCACCCAGAGGAAACTTCTTCCCTCAGACTCCCAGTAGGTTTTTTCTTTCTCTGGTACACCTCACTTTCTGCCTTTCTTTGTGCTCTTGGTAGAAAGCGTTGCTCTCAGTGGACTGTAAGTTTCTGGTAGGCAGGAATAATCTTTGAATCCCTTTAAGCTCTCACAGAGTTGCTTGGCACTCTGAAGGTGCTTCAGGAAACGTCATTTGAGTGATGGGGACCTGGAGTGCCCAGGGTCATCCCACAGTCTAGTGGCAGAGCTGGCCGTGGGCTAGTTCAACGTGTTCTCTTCCCTAACCTCGCTGCTCCCTCAGGTTTCCCAGGAGCTGTGACAAGTCTTGAAAGAAACCTTCACTCTGTTGCTCTGTGTTCATCTTCTGTGATTCCCATCTTACAGATATCGGTGACTATGAGATCCCTGTGGCTGCTGAGAACCCCCTTCCTGTGTGGCCTGCTCTGGGCCTCCTGTGCCCCAGGTGCCAGGGCTGAGGGGCCTGCGGCCGGCGCCTCCCACCCCGGCAGCGTGGGCCTGGATAAGAACGCAGTGCACGACCAAGAGTACGTATTCAGCCGGGGCTGTGGTCTGGGGGCCTCTCCACCACCTGCAGCTGTGCCAGCTGCGAGGGCACACTCACTCCTCCTTTCCTCCCCCATTTATATGGCTCCTAGACATTGCTCAAGGTGACATTTATTCCTTATAGCCAGCTGTAAGCCAGGTGTTCTTTTTTCATCATCCTGTCATGGGTGGAGGATCTTGAGGCCCAAATGGGACAAATTACTTGTCAGAATCCAGTCTCTCTCTCTTTCAGCACAGACGGACACCCACACAGATAGATGCATAGACACACAGTATTAATAGTAATGGCAGAATCCAGAAAATAACTAAGGTTTCTTGACTCTAACAAGACCTTTCTTGACACATTCAGGCCGGGCGTGGTGGCTCACGCCTGTAATCCTAGCACTCTGCGAGGCCGAGGCGGGTGGATTGCTCAAGGTCAGGATCTCGAGACCAGCCTGAGCAAGAGTGAGACCCCGTCTCTACTACAAAAATAGACAGAAATTAGCTGGAAAACTAAAAATATATGTAGAGAAAAAATTAGCCAGGCATGGTGGCGCATGCCTGTAGTCCCAGCTACTCGGGAGGCTGAGGCAGGAGGATCGCTTGAGCCCAGGAGTCTGAGGTTGCTGTGAGCTAGGCTGACGCCACGGCACTCTAGCCCAGGCAACACAGTGAGACTCTGTCTTAAAAAATAAAATAAAATAAAATAAAATAAATAAATAAAATAAATTGACACATTCAAACATTGAATCATTTGTTGCAGCTTTTGTCCTGGGCCAGTTAGCCTCATATTGTTTTACTTTGTTATCCTTGAATTATTTTTAAAAATATATTTTTTTAATTGATGGCCCCAAATAATAAAGAGGAAAAAACACCATAACCTTGCCAGCATAACAGATGAACTGGTTGACTTTTTACCTACTCCTTTCACGGCCCTGTCTATATATGTCATCCTTGAGTGTTGTCTGCTACTGTTGCTGTTTTTTTTGCTGAGCTGGATGAAGTTTAAGATCTTGAACTTTTCAGAGTCCTTAAGGTTTCAGCATGATCCCAGCGTCTCTGCCAAGTGGTCTGAGTCTGACTGTTCATTTTTAGGCATATCATGGAGCATCTAGAAGGTGTCATCAACAAACCAGAAGCAGAGATGTCCCCACAAGAACTGCAGCTCCACTATTTCAAAATGCATGATTATGACGGCAATAATTTGCTTGACGGCTTAGAACTCTCCACAGCCATAACTCATGTCCATAAGGAGGTAGGTGCGGCAGTGCCTTGGGGGGGCCATATCTTGGAATGGCTCCCTTTGGTTCTCGATCTTGATGATCTGTGCTGTCCTTGGGCATCAAGAGTGCTGCTTCTCCTTTCTCTGCCCTGTTCAGCCTCTTCCTAATCAACGGTCCTTCCCGCAAAGGGTGAGCTGCTGAGGCAGAAGCCCCAGGACTGGGCATTGATATCTTTACAAATGCTCCAAGTATTTCTGCTACACACCAGGGTTTGAGAATCAGGGCCTAAAAAGACAGACCACAGTCAAACTGCAGAGCAGGGGAGGGGTTACTTCATTTGCGGAGAATGGTGAATCAGGACCGGGGGACGTGGCAGTTGTTGAGGGTTTGTGTGATACTGTACAGTGCTCCATAGTTTCCGAAGCACTTTCAAGTAGGTTAGAGATCTCGTTCGATCTTTGTAACAGCCTGAGTAGGCAGGGATAGGCGTTGTTATTACTCCCATTTTCTAGGGAGTACAGTGAAATCATGATCTTGTGCCTCCAGGCCAGGCTTGGTTGCTCACGCCTATAATCCTAGCACTCCAGGAGCTGAGGCGGGAGGATTGCTTGAGCTCAGGAGTTAGAGACCAGGCTGAGTAAGCATAAGACCCCGTCTCTACTAAAAATAGAAAGAAATTAGCCAAACAACTAAAAATAGAAAAAATGAGCCAGGCATGGTGGCACGTGCCTGTAGTCACAGCTACCTGGGAGGCTGAGGCAGTAGGATCGCTTGAGCCCAGGAGTTTGAGGT
>VBSM01002608.1:138767304-138831532 GCA_008086735.1 Cheirogaleus medius
CAGCCTCCCGAGTAGCTGGGACTACAGGCATGCGCCACCATGCCCGGCTAATGAAGAGGAATTTTTAAAACAAATAAGCAACAGCTTAATTTGAAGGGCCTTCTTTTAACTGGCAAATGTAATTTCTAAATTGGATTATTATAAATTGACTCTATCCGATACATGGATTTATGAATGCCTAGAAATAGCCACGTACTCCATTGAAAGAGTTTTTGGACATGCATAAACATGGACATTTTGGACATTAGCTAAGCACTTCTTCCAGTAAAATGTGCAACTCATCATTATCTACTTTATATTTTGTAGGAGGGGAGTGAACAGGCACCACTAATGAGTGAAGATGAACTGATTAACATAATAGATGGTGTTTTGAGAGATGATGACAAGAACAATGATGGATACATTGACTATGCTGAATTTGCAAAATCATTGCTGTAAACATTATTCGGCCATCTCCTAGTTATATGCAAATGTGACCTGTGACAATGTGATTGAACACTTTTGGTAATGCAAAATAACTCATTTTCAACTACTGCTGCAGCATTTAGTAAAAACCTGTAGCAATTTGTTACACTGGGGTGAGAAAGAAGTCAAAAGAAATAGAAGAGAAATGGGACATCTTGTACTCCCAAGTACTATTAAATCTCTTATTGGACAGGGCTTGCTTAAAGCATCTTTTTAAGAATATTGGATAATTGGAGCTGAGTACTCAGGAACTTGACTATAGTAAAATACTGCTAGTTTCTTAATTTTAAATCATGCTACCTGAGAAGTAAGAAAACAAGCTTTGCCAAGTTGACACACTTTTCAGCACTTTTCAGTAACAGTGAAGGAATGGAGTGAATGCCAAATATTTCCCTTGGCCGGGTCCTGTCTCTTCAGGTGAAGATGGTCAGTATTCTGTAAATTTCCCCTGGTCTAAATGATTACTTGCTCTGGGCAAGTGGATATTTATTAGGCTATTTCAAAGCCACAGCATAAGAAGAATGTCAAATATTGAGTTCAGTTGGCTACAGAGTCTAAGATTCCATGTCCTCTGGCATTTTGGAAATGATATACCACTGGCCTAAGTGATTAACCTTTTTCAGATTTTTCAGTGTTTTATACAACTGCTGTCACGTCCTTCTACTTTATTTCTTTTCCGTCTTCTTCGATCTGGGAGAGACCTTGAATTTAATCATGTTCTTTAATCAATAGTAATGTTTTAGCTTTCTTAATATTTGTATTTCACTCTTGTTTGCAGGGGTTTGTTTTGCAGTTTAGGAAGTGTTAGGAATGTGAGGACTTGATACTGCAGGGACAAAACTACTAGCTGGTCTAGCCTAAGTGGGAAGTGACAAGATCATTCACCGAACACAGTGATTAACCTGATACAAGTTCTATTTAGAAGGAATGTTGTTTAAATTATCTCTTCTCGCTTGAATACATGAATTCTTTTAAAATCAGGAAAGATTTTTAGAAAAGGAAGCCTCAAAACTCTTTAACAGTATGAATCTCAATAGGATTTGAACATGAGAAGCAGTGCAGAGTGTAATTTGGTTTATTGGATGTGATGGACATGCTGTAACAGAAAACCCGAAATGGTGGTTGAATGGGAAAAAGAAACTTCATAAAATTTGCTGTAAGATGTATAGAGACTTATTTTCTTTATTAAAGTATTCTTATAAGAAAACATATGTATTTGTAAAAATGGTTTCCTGTGTCAAGTATTTGTGCAATCAGAGCTGACTTGTAAACTATTCTTGTAATATTTCATTATTTTGAAAGATTTATATGATGAATTCTGGATATGTGACCAATAAAACTGATGAAACAAAATAGAGTAGTTGGTTCTGTCCACATAGACTGCTTCTGCTACATAAAGGATTTGCTTGTTTAACACATGTGTTTATATGTATCTACTGTTGTCAGGTCCTGTGACTGTCCTGGGCTGTACCCTGCTCCTTTTGCAGAGGTAAATTAGGCATTTTTCTTCTGAATGAAATCACTTTTGGATCTTTATTCTCCAGCCAAATTCTGATTATGACAACATTCTCTAGTTTAGGAGAACACATAGTGTTTTCTTCTTGAGTCTGGTGACTATTTGTTCTTCCCCAGAACATTTAATTAGATAGCATTATTGAAAACATCCCAGGCCCAGGCAAAACACACAGTCTTGCCTGGCATTTGGGAATGACACACTTAGTTGAAGAGGAAGTTATCATTGCCTTTTCTTCCCCCCTAAGACCCTTGGACCTTACTCTGGCTCTTCTTCCAGAGCTGCCCCTCTGGATGGATCTAGTGAACAGCGAGGGAGAAAAGTAGATCTTGAGAAGGTAGAACCACCCCTTTAAATAAGCCTGGAACACCCTCCTCCTCTGTGGCTGGCTGCTCTTTGTAATTATCCCATGCTGGCCTTTGTGGTCCTGCTTATCTGCCTTTCCTTCTAGAAAATTCCCCTGGAGAGGGGCCTGGGACATTAGGAACACAATATGATTTGCAGTTCCCTGCACACACCCTTTGTCTTCCCTATGTGAGGCCTTGGCCTTTTCTCACAGCCTGCCTCAAGAATTTTCCAGAATGGTTAAGGAACATCTCTGCACCTCAGTTTCCTTATATCTAAAATGGGGATAAATCCATTCAGGGGAGGCAGCCTTACATGAAGAAAGAGCACAAGCTTTGGGCTCAGGCAGACCTGAGTTGAAATCCTAGGCCTGCTGCTCCTTAACTGTGAAACTTTTAGACTTTAGGTTCTTGTCTAAAAAATAACTATAATAAAAGTTACCTACAGAGTGGTTAAGAGGATTAACAAAATGAGAGAAAATAGATAAAGCACTTGAGACAGTGCCTGGCAGGTGCTAGATGAACGGCCATCTGTTCCCCAGTCTGCCTGAAGAGCCCAGGCCCTCTCCTCAGTGAAGAGTGGGGGTCTGTAAAGGAACCGATGACTCCTCAGGGGCAGGGGACAAAGGTCTTCTCTGTGCTTATATTCCTCCATATGAATGCTGAGTGAATGCATGGACGAATACATGGATGAATGAATGAATTCTCTCTCAAGGGAGAAACTAAGGGTCTGGTGAAGTGCCATAGTGAAAAACAGAAAAGCATCGAAGTAGGAGCCAGACCAAAGGGGCTTGCGTTTCATCTGGTCTCCTGACAGGTGACTTCGGTGGGCCCTCCTCCACCTCAACAGAATCCGGAGGTTGCCTGAAGAAATCAAGCTGGAGGAGCTCTCAGCTTGGGAGTGCCAAGCAGGAAGAGTAGGGATGAGGGACCTGTATGTGATCACGAGCTGCGGAAGGCCAGCAGACAGGCTCGTGTGCCCTGGGAATGAGGTTAAAACGTTCTTTTTCTGGAGAAACTGAACTGCCCCCAAGGAAACGACTTCCAAGCCCTGACATTTAGGGGTTCCTATGAAAAATCTGGCCGGCTGCCTGCTCCCCCAGTAGAGAAGCCACCAAACTGACACCCTGATAGTGTCTAATCAGCTTGTTCATGTCTATACTTAAATATGAATGGATTCCTTAGGATCATAAGACAGCTGGAGGAAACTTTTAACATGAAAGAGACAGAAACCAAAATAAACTGAGAAAAGGAGCATTGAAGAAACTGAGATAATGCAGGGAATAGCAGATACCTTTAAAAAATTATAATCAGTGTCCTCAGAGAAGTGAGAATGGATGACATCCATGAAACAAAATTAAGATGCCAATAAAAAAAGGAACAATTGGAAAAGAGAATCTAGAAATAAAAAATGTGATACTCATCCCTCTTCATGTTTTTTATTAAATGAGTTAAAACATCAGGTCAGAGAAATCTCCCAGGAAGTAGAACAAAAAGACAAAAAACTAGTTGAGCAATAGCAGAGAAAGGATAAGAAAAGAGGCTCTCTTAAGGACATTCAATATCCAATGAATAGGAGTTATTAGGAAGAGAAAACAGAAAATGTGACTGGGGGAAGTAACCCAAACCAACTCAAACTGAAGTGAGAAACAAGCAAACAGGTAGGGGAGATGAGAAGGTGAGAATTTTTTTTTTTCCTATTGCCTTGATTGTAGTGAGGGAAGGTGAGAATTTGTTGGCCACGTTACTGAGCTGGCTTCAGACCTGACCCAATTCTGGAGCTGACCTGCCGCCAGGATCTGCCCTCCTCATCTGTCCTGCACCTCCAGATCTGCCGGCTGCTGCCTTAGCTCCGTTCTCGGGTTCCACACAGGGGCAGGACGACAGCAGCAGCTCCAGAGCATGGGTCTCAGCTTCTAGTCCGTCAGAGAAGAAAGCCTGTCTCTGTGCCCTCTGTCCTAGATGGCTCTACGGCATAGTGCCAAGAGAGTGAACTCTGGCGTCAGACTACTTTAAAGTGAATCTTGGTTTTGCCACTTATAAATAGCTGTGTCACTTGGGCATGTTACTTGATGCCTCTGTGCCTAAGTTCCTCCTCTGACAATAGGGATAATAATGATGGTATCACCTCATCTGGCCACTGTATTAATTGAGTTAACATATGTAAAACCCTCACAACAGAGCCTGGACAGAGGAGTGCTTTATCAGACTCATTATTCAGAATTACTATTCTGAGTCCATCCTGAGCCGATTACCGAGGCCAGGACCCTGCCACACGGGCCCGCGGGCTCAGGCCTTGGTTCAACGCTGCATCCCCAGTGAGGGGCCGGAGCCCCGCTAGTAATGAAATGACTGACAGCGGGAGGAAGCGTGTCAGGGAGGGACATCAGTACCTTTTCCAGAAGGGGAGAGTGGAGCTGCTGTGTAGCCACCCGCAGGGTGATCTGCGACAGACTAGTCACTTCTTCCAGAGAAGTCTCCTTGCTCCCCACTGTCCAGTGGTCTGGCCCCGTGGCTCTGCTGAGACCATTATTGTAGCGTTGAAGGCACAGGCCTCCAGCAGAGCAGTCCGGGGGCCGTGGGCACCCTGCCTGTTCCCGCCTGCGCCCCCACTGCCAGCACGAGACGGAGCTGTGTTCTTTACTCTGTCAGCACATCATCATCTCATTTTGGCCTCTGACTGCCTGGAATCACTCACACTTACCTCACAAGACCAAACAATCATTTTCAGACACAGTCCAAACTAAAACCATTTTAGGAAAAAAATTTTTCAGCTATGCAAGGCTATGCAAGGGCCACTGGAACCAATCTATACCTCTCAATATTTCAACCCAAAGCGTCTACACTGGGGTTGCTTCTGCCCAGTCCAGGCATTCTTGAGGAACTCTGAATTCTCCCGAATGCTGACAGAGCTCCTTAGGGGGCTGCTTTCTAGCAACGAGGAAGGTCTGCCTACAAAAGCTGTCACCCACCAAAGTCCCACAGCCAGGAGGAGAGAATGGAGCTATGTCAAGAACACACAAGAGAGACTGGAGAATCGAGAGGGCGGGCCAACAGGAAGGTCAGCCGTGCCCTGGTCTGTGGTCAGGACCCAGAGGGTCACCAGGGCACTGAATTGCGGCCGGGCAAGGTCCACAGGGTGTTGTGTGAGGATAAACCTTTAACAGGCAGAAGTCAAGGGAGGAGAGTCTGGATGTCAAATGTAATTGAGTTTTACAATAATGCGCTTGATATCATATAAATGTGACATCTTCACTTTCCCACTCTGTGCTGAACTATACAACTGTAATTCACTCTCTCACTTCTGGTGCTATAGGAATAAAATGCTGGTATTTTATTATGAAAATAATACATTTTCATTAAAGGTAATTTGAAAATGCAGAATAGACAATAGTCTCATTGTTCAATATAGCTCCTGAATTATATTGCACCTCTTTTTGATCTTTTTTTTCTGTTTCCTTTTTGCTTTTTACATAGTTGTAATCATGATATTTATACAATTTTGTGGTTTTTTAAATCAAAGACATTCTCATGCATACAGCCTTTTCTATTTTTACTATTATTTTTGAGCAAATTGAGTTACTGAGGTTTGAGCAACTTTAAGCCTTGGTAAATATTGTTAAATTGCTGTCCCAAAGAGTTACGCTAATTAATACTTCATTCACATTGTATATAAAGAGCCTATTTCTTTTTTGATACACTTATAGCACATCCTAACAAGTTTCCCTAAACTTGTTAGAACACCCAGACATTAGTACTTATAAATGTTTGGTCAAAATAGCACTATATATACTAGTACTGTACATATCTACCATTTATTCAGTTGTGTGTCCATTTGCTGATTCATTAATTGGATATTTATTGTGTGTCATGTAACTTCTTTGGTCTAGGTTCTGAATTTAAATACCTTCTGAAGAAGAGAAAAAGAAAAAAGCCGTTGTGATTATGCCAAGCTTCCCCTAAGAATACTACCATCAGAGGATATAGACGTGTTTTTGCACAGTATCTTCAATAAAAACAAGAGCTAAGAGTCACATTTCTACCTCAAGAGGCAATGCATTATATTAAGAACTCAACCAAATATCTAACATTTCAACCAGGGAATTAATAGTAGAAACTATGAACATTATGTTTAAATTTTTTTGATGTTAAAGACAAACAGGACTTATGCTTCTGGGTCGATGGAGTAGATGCATGTCTCCCAATTTCTCTGAACAAGTGCAGCAAAAACCCTGGGCATTATACATAAAACAAACATAAAAAGATTCTGAAAAAGTAGAGAAAAGGAGGCAGACTGGCTAGGGACCTTGAGACCTAAGCAACGACATGAAGGTGAGCTGGATTTTTTTTTTTTTTTGGCCTCATATATCTAGCCATGGAGCTACAAAAGCCCCACCTGCACCCTTGCTAGCCTAGTGGGGAGCCTAGACTTCCACACCTGCCAGGCTGCGGTGAGGCACCCCTTCTCCTTCCTGCTGGGGTAGTGGCAGAGGAGGCCAGGTAGGGAGCTGGGGTTACCCCCTGGTGGTAACAAGCTCCCCATCCTGCCCACAGGGTCAGCAGAGAGCACACAGGGAGCCTGGACCTTGACTTGTCCCCCTAACTGGCAGTAACCACGCTCCCCTCCGCTTCTTGCTGGATGGTATCAGAGGAGACTTAGTGGAGAGTCAAGACTTTCACCACTGCCCAGTGATAGCAAAACCCCCACCCCAGTGTTGATAGAAACCACATGGTGAACCCCAACTCTCATTCCTGTCCAGCAGTCTTGAGGGTCCCCACATTGAGTATCACTGGAGGCCAAGTGGGGAGCCTGGACTTCTCTCTCCACTTGTGAACAATGGGGAAGGTGCACCGCCTGCCCCTGCCAGAGGGGTGTCCTAGAACACCAGTTAAAGCAGGAGGTTTAAATAGGATCCAGTCTTACAATACAAAAATGTCCAGGTTTCAGTCAAAAATCACTCATAGTAGGAACCAAGAAGATCACAAACCGAAGGAAGGAAAAAAGATGTCAACATTGAGACAACAGATGTCGGAGTGATATGATGAAGATTTTAAAGCAGCTGAATTGTGATTAAAAAGTATTTCAATGAACAATTACAAACATGCATACAATAAATGAAAAAACTAAGTCCCAGCAAAGCAATATAAAATATAAAGAAGATATAAAGAAAAACCAAATGAAAAATATAATAAATATATATAAAATATAAAATAAAATAACTCAGTGGATAAGCTCAGTGGCAGAATGAAAGGGACAGAGGAAGGAATCAGTGAACTGGATGGTAGAACAATATTTGTTACCCAGTCTGACCAACAGAAAGGAAAAAAACTGAAAGAAACATGCATAGAGTCTCAGGGACCTGTGGGCCCATAACAAAAGATCTGACATGCCTGTCATCAGAATTTCAGAAGAGGAAAAAGAGGATGGGACTGGAAAAATACTGGAAGAAATAAAGGCTGAAAACATTATAGATTTTGCAAAAGACATGAAGCTATTTAAGAAGTGGAGAGGCTGGGTGTGGTGGCTCACGCCTAGTATCTTAGCACTCTGGGAGGCCAAGGTAGGAGGATCACTTCAGGTCAGGCATTCAAGACCAGCCTGAGCAAGAGTGAGACCTCATCTCTACATAAAATAGGAAAATTAGCTGGGTGTCATGGTGTGTACCTATAGTCCCAGCTACTTGGGAGGCTGAGGCAGGATAATTGCATGAACCCAGGAGTTTGAGGTTGCAGTGAGCTATGATCACGCACTCTGTCCTGGTCAACAGAGTGGGACCCTGTCTCAAAAAAAAAAACCAAAAAAAACAAAGGATAAAATCTCAAAGAGAGTAATCCCAAAGAGATCTACTCTGAGACACATCATAGTCAAACTTCTGAGAACCAAAGACAAAGGAAAAAATCTCGAAAGCAATAAGAGAGAAACAACACCTTACCTACAAGGGAAAAACAAATTGAATGACAGCGTATTTCTCACCAGAATCTATGGAGGCCAGTAGGAAGTGGCACAACATTTTTCGAGTGCTGAAAAGAAAGAATTGTCAATCTAGAATCCTATGTCCAGTGACAATATTCTTTAAGAAGGAAGGGAAAATCAAGATATTCTCAATCAAAGGAAAACTAAGAGAATTTGTTCCCAGTAGACCAACCCTGAAAGAATGGCTGAAGGAAGTCCTTTAAACAGAAAGGAAATAAAACAAGGAACCTTAGAACATCAGGAAGAAAGAACATGGTAAGCAAAAATATAGATGAATACAATAGACTTTCCTTGTCTTGAATTTTCTAAATTATCTTTAATGATTGAAGCAAAAATTGTAACATGGTCTGATGTGGTTCCAAATGTATGTAGAGGATATTTAAGACAATTATACTCTAAATGGAGGAGAGTAAAAAGAACATAAAGAAAAGTAAGTTTCCTACACTTTCACGTGAAGGGGTAAAATATTGAATGTAAAATGGTAAATCTACCCTGGAAAACAATTGGCAGTTTATTAAAAAACGAAACATATAACTACCATATGACTCAGCAATTGCATTTTGGGGACATTTATGTTCACACAAAAACCTGCACATGAACGTTCATAGCAGTTTTATTTGTAATACCCCAAAACTGAAAACAACCCATATGTCCTTCAATATGCGAAAATTTAAACAGACTGTGGTACATCTCTACCATGGAACACTACTCAGCAATAACATGGAACAAACTATTGATACAGGCAACAGGCTGGATGAATCTCCTGAGTATTATGCTGTGTGAAAAAAGCCAGTCCCAAAGGTACTGTATGGTGCCATTTACTTAGCATTCCCCAAATGACAAAATTATAGAAATGGAGAGCAGACTGTGGTTGCTGAGAATTAGGGAGGGCGTGAACAGGAGAGAATTGAGTGTGGGTTTAAAAGGGCAACACGAGGGATGCTTGTGCTGATGGGAATGTTCTGTATTTTCACTGTGTCCATGTCAATATCCTGGTTGGGATATTGTATTACAGTTTTGGAAGATGTCACCCTTGGAGGAAACTGGGGTGAGGGTGTACAGGATCTGTCTCTATTACTTCTTACAACTGCTTGTCAATCTACAAGTATCTCAAAATAAGGAGTTTAATTTTTTAAAAAGTGTTGAAAGTAACATAGTCTTTTCTGCACCACAATGGCAATTTGAAATTTAGGATCTCTGGGACGGTGTTACATGAGGCCTATTGCTTGGTGTCAGAGCCCCGGGGACTGTCCTGGTAGCGCTCCCAGTTACAGCCTATTTCAGAGGCTTCCAGAGTGTGCCTCGCTCTGCCAGAAATGAAAGGAAACATTGTCCTGCACATTTTCTGCCTGTGAATTTCCAGTTTCCCACTGGGTGGCTGGGGAAGGACATGCAAGTCACCCCCCCCACCACCAAAGAGTGAAGGGCCCTGCTGCCCAGGGAAGACGGGGAGAGTTTGAGGAGATCCTTGCACCCTGGTGAAGGGTGGTGGTGTGGGGCCGTACCAAGTGGCTGGAGTGCCACAGGGCTGAAGCAGGCTGAGTGTCCCTCACCCCCAGCTGTGGGTACAGCCCAAGGGGGGTGTGTGTGGCCATAGTTGGTGAACTTGATAGCAGAGATCCAACAGCATGCATTCAAATCAAGGAGATCTTCAGGAGAGATCCCGAGCTTCCTGGACGCCAGGGAGCCAGCGTGCAGGAAATAGTGAAGGTTTATCCGTGATGCAGTCTCTGGTGTCCATAGCTAAATTCTATGGGCTCTGTGGGTGTGAGAGGGGAACAGGGTGACCGTATCTGAAGGGACTAGGATATGGTAGGTGCTAAGCCAGGTGTCCCTGGGCTTTTCTTGAAGGGTTTTAGAAGTGGCCATTCTTATAGCCTATGGGTTAATAGGAGCCCAGGAATCCATCAATAGCGACCTTGTCAATTACCAGACCTTGGCTTGCTGGGGCAGGTGACTGGGTGGGAGGAAGATGGTACAGATGGAGCAGAGCAGGGAGCAGGCTGACCACACGGGACCACACGAAGCCAGCAGGGGGAGTCTAGGGCCACTGTGGATGACCTCCCCTGCCTCAGGGGGACCTCTGGGCTATAGCTTGGGCACATGTGTGCCTCTCTTGGCTCTTCTCACAGTTCATCCCCTCCAAGAAAGTGGACATGCCCACGCTAGAAGACCCGCCTTACTGCCCGCAGCCTCAGAGCAAGGCTGGCACATGCTCTTCCCAGGGATTTGATATTTGGGACTGAGGACAGAGCAGCAGGCAGGGGGAGGGGAGGCCCTGGGGGAGGCATGTGAGTGGCAGAGCTCTGTGCCCTTGCTACTAAATGTGAGGGCCTCAGACCAGCAGCTTCAGGGTGGGACAGGAATGAACACCGAGCATCAGGCCCACCTGGATCACCTTTATCTAACTCCGGCCAACTTGATTTCCATATTGTTTAACCAAGAGAATCTTACCAATGCGTGTGTACACGGAGTCTTGTTGAATGAAAAGCCTCCTGAAATGACAATGTTTCCAGTCATTTATCTTTTAATATGACATATCTTCTCAGATTCTTTCCAAATGGACCACTTGCTGGATTGGACATAGGAGAATTCATAAAAAACCTTTCCATTTTTACACTATGGTAAAGACCTGGCCCTACTTTCTTAGACAAGGCTTGTACTGAAATTGCTGTGAGGGGCCCCTTTAATAAAGTGTGAAGAAGACCTCTGTCCCTTCTCCTTGGGAGACCCTCTCTGACGAGCCTAGTCCATGGTCACTTATCCCTTCTCTGAGCCTCCAAGGCAGGGGTCCTTGAACTTTTGTGTGCCATGAACCCCTTTACAGAATAATGTTTGAAATGCATAAAATAAAAAAAAAAGAATTTCAAAGAAATCAATTATATTAAAATACAGGCATCAAAATATTTTAAAAAGTGAGTGATTTAGTAGTATATGTGCTTCTTAATTAGCACAATAAGATCTACCAGCAGGTTTAACAATAACTGTAATTTCAAAGTAGCAAAGACTAAATGATTTAAGATATCTGTAACAACTGTAATGTGATATGAAAATATTTATAATTTCTGCAAGTGATGAAGTTGCAGGTCTTATCGCGGCTTTTTGCCTAATTCAAAACTGAAGAAAATGCTAACTTTCAGTTTGAGGTTCATGAAAATAAAGGTGTAATTTTTTTCCCTACTCAAGTTTATGGGTTGCTGAACAGTATCTAGAAAGGGTTAGTGGACCCAAGGTTAAGAACTTCAGCCCTAGCAGGACACATAGTCATAACACAATACATTCATCATAACTACCGAAAGAATAAGTGTTTATAAAAATGCAGGCCAAGGAGATGTGCACTAAAGTCAGATTCCAGTTTCCATCACTTCTTCCATCCACTCGCCTGCTCCTACCAGTTGGTGGGTTCCCGTGTGCTGTGGACCAGTCTGTCTTCTCTTGTTTCCCCCCACCCCATTCCAGTGCCTGGCAGGGGCTGGCCCCAGACGGATTACTCACTTGGAATTTGTTGACAATCTGCCTGTGATGACTCTTTGAATGCCAGCATTTTATTAAATAAGATTCTGAGAATTTTATTATAGATCCTGATGACTACCGAACACCTTAGGTCTCTCAACACAATATTTTTCATTTGCATAAGAACCACTAGATGGCAGCAGTGTCCCACAGAATGGCCTTTTCTAGCTTTTAGCGTCCCATCCTGGGGTTATTTTTTAAAAAGTCACTTCTGTTGCTCTCCTGGAAAATCCAGGAGTGACTCCTCTTCACGTCTCCCTGTATCAAATGGCCACCAGAAGAAAACCCACACGAACACACATACACACACTAAAAACAATGACAAAACACAAACAGGAGCAAAAACTTGAATAAAAATGCTCAGACTGAACTGCTCTGGGGACAGAAATTATTAACTTTTCCCCAAACAATGGAAGTGATGGCCAGAAATGGGAGAGGTGACAGAGGTGACAGGGGTGCCATGGAGCCAGCAGACTCTGAGCTTCCCAAAGCAGTCTGTGCTTGGCCACGTGGAGGAGGAATCCGTGCTTTGTCAACTTCTGCACCGCTGGACTTGCTTTAACCAATACAAATGCCTCCTGCAAAATTCCTCCATGGTCTTAGCTGAGCAGAGGGGAGAGGGAGTCTTGCCACACTTGAGTTAGGATGGCTCCCAGGGGAGTAAGGCCACCCAGGGGTTGCAGTGAGCATGGGATGGGCAGAGGAGAGGCACAGGACTTAGTGGGACACACCCTGGAATGGGACAGTTGGGTAGAGCCAAACCCTGAGGGAGAAAGGGGGAGGGCGCTGACTGCTTTTCACCCTGGGGCTTCCATGGGAATATTAGTCCTGAAGGCTGAATTTCAGCAAGCCTTCCCGAAGTTACCAAAGCCCAGAAAACCCTTCTGCTACCATTCCTCTTCAAGAAGTCTGAGAAAGCTGAATCCCCAACAGAGGTAAGAAAATAAGGTAACTTTGCTTTTTAAAATGTTATCCATCTTTTTGCAACACAAGCACCAAAGAGAAATCGAACAGGTTTATTTATGGCCAAGCCCTGAGGAACAGCCCAGGTAGTAACACTGTACAATTCTATCTGGTGAACATTTTTTAACATCTCTGAGGCGACAAGAAAGAGTCAGGAGCTTTCGACTTGGGGGTTGAGTTCCAAGCAAGGTTTTTCATAGTTATGTGGCCTTTCAGAGTGTCAATCACCTCCCCAGAAAAGTGGGGGGAATCTGGCACCTACTTCAAGGATTGTTGTGGAGATTAAATGTAAAGTGCTTGGTGCAGAGCCTGGGGTATTTATGGATGACTAAATAATAAATTGTATCTGTCGATATGCTTCTAAGCATGTGTTCATTCAGCCACGTCTGCTAAATCTCTGAGATGGGTGAGACCCAACCTCAGGCCTCAAAGAATAGAATCTTTACTGTCCTATTGTGAAACTGGGAAATATACAAATGTATAATATACACACCTGCCCATACCATATTTCATTGATTCCGAAAAGTACTTTTTCATATTTTAGCATCTTTGAATTTGACAACACTTTTTATTTCTTGGTGGTAAATAAAATAATGGTGTGGCTTACAATCAGCAGAATCTTGGATTTGGTGAAAAACAGTGTAACTATAAGCACAGAGACAGTATCATCATCTTACCACCGTGATCTACCCCACGCAGAGATACCCAGAACTGGAATTGCAATGCAGGCAACCAGCACAGGACGCTGTCTTCTCTCCCCTGGGATGTGTCTGCCCCTTCTGTGCGTTTGGAGACGAGTGTGGTAAAGGCCTTTGATTGTGCTGATCGTCTTCTTGGTGGCTGAGGGCTGGGCGGTGCCCAAATTCCAGGGCACGTACAGGTCCTTGTCTGGACTGCAGCTCCCCTAGCCCCTGCCCCAGAGAATCTGGTTAGGTAGGTCTGAGGGTGGAGCCCCGGGTGATCCAACTAGCTTTGGTTCCTTCCCTGCGCGAGGGGATTCTTGGGTTGGGGAGGAGCATCACAGTCTTCGGCTCAGGAAATGATCTTTACCTGAAATCAGGAAACCTGAATGTGCATCCAGATGCTCCTGCTCCTGTAGTGTGCTGATGCGAGCCTATACTGGTTAGTGTGAAATCAGCCACAGGGCGGGGGAGTGGGGAGGCGAGCATTTACACCACAGCAACTGGCAGACCCTACAAGTCAAGGCTGCCCTCGCCCCGGTCTTTCTTTCTTCAGAGTCAGTTTACCAGCCCAGACCTGAGACTTCTCCTTAGTTGGGTGACCTTGAGGATAGCACTGCAAATCACTCTGAGCCTGTCTTTCCATCTGAAAGGTGATAATTATGTTTTCACCTCCTAGAGTTGTGGAATAAATGAATCCTCAAGTATGAGAAAGCATCTAGCCTGGTGCTAGGCTCTATCAGCTTGCAGTTTATTCTTTTGCTCCAGAAGTTTCCTATAATGTTGTCTTCTTGGGAACTCTCCAGGGAGAGAATGAAATGAACATGCTTCATGATGCAATTCAAATCTCAACGTGGATGATTAGCATTTACCAGCAAAGACAGTAGTAACTTGTAAACAGTTACAGTTTAAGGGAAAAAACCCTTCCCAACTGTTAACTTGTAAAGAGTTTACAAGTTACAGTTTACTGTAAACTTTACAGTGTAACAAGCTGTGTTCCATGTTGCATAACCTTCGTTGCAGACACTGCGATCCTTATTTTTCAGAGGAGGAAACCAAGACTCACAGAAGTTAAGAGACTTGCTCAGAGTCATGTGGCTTTTAAGCGAGGCAGGATCAAAAGCTTTTGATGTACTGTCCTCCCTCGGTGTCCACAGGGGATTTGTTCCAGGGTGCCCTGAGGATATCAGGATACCAAAGTCCATAGATGTTCAAGTCCCTTATGTAACATGATGTAGCCTACATGTATCCTCCTGTACAGCTTAAATCATCTCTAGATTACTTATAATACCTAATACAATGTAATCCCTACATAAATAGTTACTATACTGTATTGTTTAGAGAATAATGTCAAGAAAAAATCTATACATGTTTAGTACAGACACATGATCCATTTTTCCCCTGAATATTTTTGATAGCAGTTGGTCTAATCTGTGGATGTGGAACCCACAGATACCAAGGGCTGACTGTTCTCTCATGACAGCAGAGCCTGTGTGCAGAGCCCAGGGTGGGGGGTGGTGGTGTTAAAACAAACCAAATCCTCAAATCTGATAAAGTTCCTAACCAAAGCTTTAAGTTTAGTTGGAAAACTTAAATGCCCACAAGGGAATCACTCAAGCAGTCTCGGAGGTTGCCATCAGCAGATGGGTTAGTGAATCCACTTACACAAACACACTGAGGGCAGGGCAAGGGTCTGAAATCCTTCACACTAACCAAACTGCACGGGTTTCCCTAACTGTACTCCTTGCCTGCAGTGTGGCTCTGCTATCATCGTCCCTTGTTTGCAGGGAGATGCAGTACCAGGCTGAAGCAGCATTTCTTTCTCATTCCTTGGGCTGCGCTTGGGCTCTCAGTTTTCTCCAAGACAAACACTAAATTCTTGAAAGCTGAGTCTGTCCACCCTGGGTGTGAATGCAGATGGTGATTTAGTCTTTGGTTTCTTAAAGTCTGAACTTTATTGCCCAAGCTGCTTATTGACTTATGAGCTGATTAAAAGGATGGGGGAAAAAAAACAACAACAAAACTTTTCCCAACTAAAAACACGCACCAGACTTTTCCAAAGTTTAAAGAAAGTTGAAATTCAGCAGCAGTTTGGCTGTAGCTGAGATAAGAGGATTTGAGCCAATCCAGCCTTTGCATTAAGAAGGTGTTAAAGGGTCCAGCCCTGCAGCTCCAGGGAATACAACGTCTTCCCTTAAAAAGAGCAGAAGTTAGATTCCAAAGTTGATTCTCTCAACCTGGGGCTTTGCCGAAATGTAGAAGCAGCTATTCTGTCCCCTTCCCCAAAAGGGATATGACACTATAGTTTTTCATTCCCACTATTTCCCAAGTTTTACAGCCACTCATAGAATAGGAGCCTGGTAAGGATGCTTTCAGCCTTAAAGAATCCGTGATTAAGATATTTATGATTCATCTATACTTTGAAATACTAAAATCATTTTGTTCAAAAACATTTGTTGATGTGGGGAAATGTTCACAATCAAATGCTACATATAGTGCTGCTACTGGGAAGTCATGTACTCAAATGTGAACCATGGTAATCTGGGTTTAGAGATTAGTGGTGACTTGTGTTTTTTCTCTTTCTGCATTACCTGTCATCATGATTATTAGTTTCTCTTGGACACTCAGGGGGACTCTGTGTCCAATGCATTTCTTGATGCATCTATATCACCAAGAACCATTTCAGGTACACAGAAGGCACCCCACAAGTATTTGTTGAACAACTGAATGAAAGCTGTCCTGGGTCTTATAAGTCACTGCACAATGAGCATACATTTCTGTTGAAGGGTGAAGAGAGCAATAAATGTAAATGTTAATTAAAAAAATAAGATGTACTCTGATGAAAATTCATATCCTTAAATGCTTTTATTAGAAACCAAACAACAACATCAGAAATAGAAACCCACAGAAGTTTGAATATTGTGTAAGTAACCAAATGTTGAACAGGGCTTACCCTGTCGTGTCAGTTTCCGGGAGGAGCCATCAAGTCCAGGGAGCTGTGGGCCAGCATCTCCAGTTGGAGGGGGGGTTCTCTAAAGAACAAGCAGAACCTTCCCAGAGAGTCAGTGCTGGACACCAGGCCCACCTGAGGACCCAGAGGACACAAGTCTGTGAGTCAACTCCATCCTGATTTGGCTGAAAGGGGCCGGGAGACATTTAAGTTGGGTGAGAGTTTGGGGCTTTGATATGCAATTGAACTAGACTTTTTATTATAGAAAACAGGATTATTTATTAATACCCAAGAGCAGCTGGAAAGCTGTGGAGCCTGCCTGGGATTCCATGGACAGTTCGAGTTGCTGGAGCCTCTTGTGAGCCTCTGCCTGCACCCTCCTGGGTGAGTGCACCCCGTGAACAGATGTGCCTTGTTAAGTGATCGGAGCTGTGTTCTTGAGGACACAGGCTGAGCCTGCTTTACTCCCGTGTCACTAGTTCACACGAGCAGCACACTGACCAGCACCTGTGTGCCCAGCACTGTCCTGGCGCTTGTCACGTGCTCGGGGTGGTCTGCACATGTTTGTAAATGGAATGAATGGGAATCCTCGGGCAGGTGGGTCTGCTGTCCTTGGGATGTTTGGTGAACAGCAGAGGAGCAAGGCAGCAGGACCAGGTGGCTGTGTGCACCACGAGGACAGCATTGTGGGGCAATGGTTGTATGCAATGGTGGGAGCCCCCAAGCAGACCCAGCTTCCATAAAGAAAAACAGAACTAGCAAACGGGGCAGGGCAAGGGAACAAGTGAATGAGGAACGGACGCATGTGAAAGGGGCAAGATCAGAGGCTGGCTTGCTGGGCCAGCAGGTTTGCCTCAACTTCCAAAGCTGAGAGCTGGGAGCTGAAAACAAGTGAGATCCCACAGTGGCTCCTGAGTGTCTCCCAGGTCTCTGGGCTTGGATCAGGTCAGCTGCTGCTCCCCGAGGTGCCACACCCTGAACCTGGCCTCCTCCCAGGGCCTCCGCTGCCGATGGGGGCTGGGGGTCAGCTTCTCCTGGGCAGAAGCTGGTCCTGTTTCTGGTCCCCTCACCGGCTCACACTTGCTAAGAGCCTGCTGTTGGATTGACTGGCCAGACGGGGTAAGGTCTACGTAGCGGTCAACCTTGGCTGTGCATTAGAATCACCAGGGCAGCTTGTAAAGCTCCAGGGCTCAGGCTCTATCCCACACCAACTATATCAGAATCTCTGGGGGTGGGACCCGGGCAACAGGACTTTTTAAAGCCCCTCTGCCACCCTTCCACCCCAGAGCTGCTACCAGTGAGCAGCCCAGAGGGGAGAACCAGGAATCGACCTGAACTCTGTGTCCACGCCGCCTGCCCTGGCCTGATCCCCCTCCGCCGGCTCCTGAGGGCTCCCTCCCCACACCCTCCCGGGGCTTCCTGGTGAGAGCTGAGTGACCCCCGCCGGCTGTCCTGTCCAGGGGAGGCTGCTTCTGGCTGTGGAAGATGTAACCATGGTCACCCGCCAGTGTGTGCTGATTTCTCACAAGAGCAATTTATGAGGCAAAAATTTCTCTCTTCATAAAAATGTCCCACGCTGCTGTCACGAAGGGTAATTGAGGCTGTTAGCTTCTGTGTCACAGTCATTATCCATTTCCTCAAGTGCTTAGTGGCCATGGCCCCTGGGATTTCAGTCATGTTCTCAGTCAATGAGTAACAGGGAGGATGTGAAGGGGACGTCCAGGCCAGGTGACTCAGTCGCCCGAGTCCCTGGCGAGCATCTCCTCCCAGACCCACCCCTTGGTGGGGGCGTCTGGAACGGGCTTCCGCATCCTCCTCTGTGAAGGGGGTGATTGTGTTTACTTCTTGGGGTTCTGATGAGGGTTAAGTGAGGTCAGAAATGGGAAAAGTCTGGAGCATAGTGGGCCATCGCTGCTCCTTGAGCCACCAGATTGCTGCTTTCTGTTTCCATCGCCTTCCCCTTTCCCCCCCACAGGGGCCCAAACACGCACACAAACAGTCTTATCTGCAGCAGGAACACAGTAAATACCTGGGGACTGAGTTCCAAACAGCTGTGAGTTAGGGCCGGCGATGAGTACTGTCGTGGCATTTCAGGCCCATTCCTTTCACGTGTCCAGGCCCCCCTGCCCGCTCCGTCAGTGCACAGGCCAGGCCCGGGGCTCCCCTCCCGCCTGAGAGCGAGCCCCCCGAGTGGTTGGTGACATGGCCTTTATAACTCCCAGGCTGCCACCCCACCTCATCTGCAGCCCTGCGCTGTGGTTGGCCTGGAAATAAAGTATTTCTCATTCTTCTTACGGAGAGAGGAGGAGACATAGGTCAGAGAAGGTAAGCTGTTTGTCCAGGCCACAGAGCTAGTTCCTCCTTTCCAACTGTTTTTCTAGGCTCAGTGCCCAGCAGATGGTCCTAGATCCCCAGACCCTCTGCACTCAGGAGCAGGGTGCCCTCTGACTGCCTCCCGGGAGCAGAGCCTTAGAGGGAGAGAACTGGTGCTGGAAGCTTCCTTGCCCAGTGTCAGGGCTGGGGACAAGGCAGCAGGGTCCCCTGGGAGAGAGGACAGGCAGCAGGGTGCTGGGGAGAGAGGACGGGCAGCAGGGTCCCCAGGGAGAGAGGACAGGCAGCAGGGTGCTGGGGAGAGAGGATGGGCAGCAGGGTCCCCAGGGAGAGAGGACAGGCAGCAGGGTGCTGGGGAGAGAGGATGGGAAGCAGGGTCCCCAGGGAGAGAGGACAGGCAGCAGGGTGCTGGGGAGAGAGGATGGGCAGCAGGGTGCCCGGGAAGACAGGATAGGGCATGAACACCCAGGGTTGGTCCAGGCTGAGTCCATGGCTCCAATGCAACTAAGACACCTACTCACCCAGAAAAAAATGGGCAACAGTGGAAAAACAAGTGGGTCTTATCCTCTGGCTAGAGCCAGGGACACCTGTGTTGTGATTTCAGGGCTGCTCCTGGTGTTTTTAGGACACTGAAGCAAGCATGTCAGGGAGAGTGTGAGATGGGCACGGCAGGGGTGAGAGGTTGGATGAGGCACAGGTGGGAAGGGTTCCTAAGCCTGACTTCAGCAGTTACCAGCTGAGTTGGGCCAAGTTAGCTCACCCTCTGGGCTGCAGTGCTCCCGTCTGTAAAGTGTGGAAGATACGATCTATCTTGGTGGGCTGTTATGAGGATTAGTTGAGTTTATCCACAAAAAGCACTTGCAAAGTTCCTGGCCTACAGCAAACCTATATAAGTGTCTGCTGTCATTCTAATGTCCATGAACGTGCCGGCACACAGTGCTCAATGCTCAGCGAGTCTGAATTCCTTGTTCCTTCTTCAGGGAGCAGGAGACAGCAGGGCCCTCTGTCTCTGGATGCTCCACCCAACTGTCCCACTGTCAGTGTCCACAGCCCAGCTCTGCCTGGTCAAGGTGGGCAGCAAGGATCCGGCAGCCTAAACCAAGTTTTAGGCTTAATTTAGTCATGCGTAGAAGGACATTCTATGTGTGCTTTTTGTTTGTTTCATGTTGTTTGACCAATCTGATATGCATGAAATATTGTATTACTTTGTTTTAACTTGCATTTCCCTGGACACCAGTTCTGCACGCCCACCCTCTATTTATCTGGCTTTCCTTCTAATCTCAACACAAAGGCACACACGATTTTGCCTAGCATGTGATGTGAGCGCTACAGTTTACAAAGCACCCTCACACATAAGAGCTGGCCCAGTCCTCCCAACCAGGAGACGGAGCTTTGCTTATTGTCCCCATCTCACAGGGATGTGGGGAGTGAGGCTAAGACCTGGCTTGTCTGAGATGCAGGTGGACTTTGATAAGACCCCCTGACAGCCAAGCCTGCAGTGTCCTTTCCACCAAATGCCTTTCCTCCCGAGTTTTAACACAGCTCTACACACTTAGACATTTTAAACTCTTTTCTCACTTAATATTATTTCAGAAATGTGGTTCCCTTTTTCCACACTGTCACTCTGGTCACCATCTGGATGCACAATTGAACATTTTGCCCTCGTTTACCCAGCGGTTCCGGTCAGGGCTCATCCAGGCCACTCGGGTCTTGCTGGAGGAGAACCAGTGCTGCTGCCACCTTCGGGGCCAGGACGGTGTCCTTCCTTTGAATTATTTTCTTGGAACAAATTCACAAAAATGGGATTAAAGACTCAATAAAGATGAATTTATGACTCTTGACTTACCTCAATGTTACTGACCTAAAAAAACCCATGCCTATTTACTCATTGCCCACAAATGAATGCATTTATTGCTTTGTTTAGTCATCCACCCACCCACCCACCTATCTGTTCGTCCATCTGTCTACCCAATATGCACTGCATTCTCTTCTAAGCCTCAAATATGTCGCAGAAGTTCCAGAAAGAGCGTACGTTCCGGCATACGTGTCTGGCTGCAGGTGTAGTGGTGCCCTGCCCTGCACTCTATTCCCCAGTGTCTACTCTGCGGGTGAGGGACATTTCCTAGACCAGCCCCTGCCGCTGCCCTGGCTCCCCTGAGCAACATGTTCCCAGGCTCTGCCCACCCCCCTCACTGCCCTCAGCTGACTCCCTCGTTGATGCGGGCAGTCCTGGCTCCTTCCTTTCCCTTTGCTTATTTTGGAAGGCCCGGTCATTTCACTGCAGCCACTGGAGTCATTTGGTTCCAGCTGTTTCCCCAGGGCCAGGAGGGTCTGTGCTGGGGGCAGCTGGCAGCTGGCCTGAGCCGGGAGAAGTCAGATCCCAGGGGGACAGAGACCAGCTGCAGCTCTGGGACATCCTCAAGGGCCAGTGGCCTGTTGTGGGGGAGCTGAATGGGGCAGCTCGGCCCCAGCCTCCCCTTGTGGCCTTGGAAGGTCACAGGATGTTTCTGAGGTGCTTTGCTCCCTCCTGCCTACAGCGTGTGTGTGTGTGTATGTGTGTGTGTGTTTGGGGGACATCAGGAAACTTCTCAGGAGATTATTTTTTTCTCCCAGAGACTCTTGGCAATGAACTTTTTAAAATAAAAAAAAAAAAACCTTCCATTTCTGCATTAAACAGGTAAAATATTGCTGTGATAAATAATACTGATAAGCAGTAAAACATCATCTCTGATTCCGCATGTAGCAGGGCACGTGCTGACACGGGGCGCACATCTGTGGAAGGGGACAGTGTGGCCAAAGCACAGGAACGTGGCTGAGTTAAGGAGGGGATGGGGCTGGAAGACGTGAGTTAGAACCAGATGGTTCTGAGTCAAATGGAGAGACACATACAGAGAGGGCAGGGGCCTTGTCCTCAGACCTAAGGTGAGAGCCCAACTCTGGCCACTTCCTAGCTGTGCAACCTTGGACAAATTACCCAACTTCTCTGAACGTTCACCTGCTTATCTGTAAAACGGAACAATAATGTCTACCACGTGGGATTGCACGAGAGCAGATATGTCTGGTGTCTGGCACGTGATAGATTTGCTCAGATGGTGTTAGTCCCTCCCCAGGGAGTTTGGGTTTTCGCCTCTGAATTTCTATTTAAAGCAGCAGAGGGCAATATTTATTTCTTATAACTGATGAATTGACTCATTGAAAACCATTTACAGGATCACAGAAGCCGGTGTTAGGGAAAGTACAGTTTCCTAGGCTACTGGAGAGGGAGGAGTTTCGTTGGTGCAATCTATTCTTGGAGAGCAGTTAAATATTATAAAGTAAAATTGATAGAAGGCCATTGGTTTGAACCAAGCTCCTGCACTAGGCCCAGCAGATGAAACCAAGATGGAGTCACTGGTGCTGAAGTTCCAAGTCACCCAGCCAAAACTAAGTTGTCACCTGATCTTCTGAGAAATCGGGAGAGAGATAATAGCCAAATTCCCGCACAGGCAAGTTTTAGGTGGCGTATAAGGAAGTCCCCTCTGTTTTAACCCTAGAAAGACAGTAACTTTAAAACTACCAATCTGCCTTTTGCTTTCTGTGTCTGCTTTTCTCAGCCCTTTTTTGTCCATAAAGCTGACCTCCTCTGCCCTGCTCTGCGGAACACTCATTCTGTTGCATAGAATGAGGTGTTGTCTGATTCTAGAATTGCAAATAAAAGCCAGTGAGGATCTTAACTAAATTTGGTGTAATTTTGTCTTTTTGACAATGTTATGCATCAAAAATCTTTTTAAAAAATGCATATCCTTTAGTCTAGCAATGCTATTATAAATAACTTACCCAATGGAGATTATCAGTGAAGATGCATGTTCAGCACTGTTCATGCACAGTGTTGTTTCAATGTAAAAATGATGGATAAACATCCACCAACAAGGCTTGTGCATCTAACTCTGACACAGCCTTACCGTGGAAACACCACCAGTAATCAGCATGTATCAGTAATATAAATCTAGGTTTATTAACATGGAAAAATATAATGTATTGTTGAATGAAAATAACAGGTTACAAAAGACAGGATATACAGTGTGATTCCATATTTGTAAAAACCTATATGTACCCACATTAATATAGAAAATGTTTTGGGAGGTTTCCAAGGCCCTCTTCCCTGGTCTAAAAAACACTCTTGATCCACTAAACTAAGTTCCCTTGAGCCAGCTGCAGGGGACTGTAGTCACTGGTAGTCAAACACATCACAACCAATTCAGAAACAAGCTCCTCCGCTTGCAGCATTCGAGTTCCTCAGAATGCTCCCCTGGCCACTACGTCATTGGAGCAGAAAACACATGCCTTCCTGCCTCGGTTTCCCCAGGATAGTGTCAGGGAGGCGTGTGAAGGAGACCAGCTATTCTCTCCCCCATCGCCGAGGGGAGTTGAGGCTGCCACAGAGGCAGGAGAGAGCCAGGCTGAATCGGCCGCTTTCCCCTGGCTGTGCGGGGAACAGGAAGGGGCCAGGTCAACATGGCCGTAGGACGCGCTGTTTGGACTCAGAGTGATCAGGAACATGCGTGCAATGTGCTGTGCTACGTGTACACTGGCCAAAGCCACGGTCCTTGTTCTTAAGGAGCTTGGTCCAGGGGGAAACAAAAACAACCCTGATGTGACTTGGAAGAAGAGACGGAGGTGACATGGTGGGGAAGGTGCCCTGAGTGGGGGGTGGAGGAAAGCCTCCTTGAGGAGGTCACCCCCGAGCTGGTCTTGGAGGACAAGGACAGGTGGGGTGTGTGGAAGCAGGGTGAGCAGCGTGGATGGAGGGAGAGGCCCCCCTCGGCTCCTGTGGGTGTCTGGGTGTCTGGAGGTTCCTTCTCTCTCACAGCAGTGCCTCTCTGCTTCTAGGCCCCAGGGTGGGGAAGACGGCCACCCACAGCCCTCACTGTACATGGCTTCCGGTCCGGAGGGCAGCTGGACTGAGGCTGGAACCGCAGACCCAATTCCAGTTTTCCACGCCTAATGCCCACTCCTGGCCTTGCCAGCTGCGTTCAGGTGTGGGGGCAGGCACCCCGTGTGGACAGGTGCAGAGGTCCCCATGGCTGTAACCAAGGGCCGTGGTGGGTGGAGGGTGTTGCCCAGAGAAAGGTAGCAGGTGGGGTGCCAAGTAGACAGGCCCTAAATCCCCATCACCAAGGGGTGATGCCAACCTGAGGCTGATGCCCGGACAACAATGGCCCTGTTATCTTGCAGACAAAATCTTGTGGCTGAAGGACAGTAATTTTCATCCCAAATGTGTTAGGAAATAATAATCTCCCAGGTACATGCTGTCCCATGTGCACTTGGATGTGGAGGCCAAGCACACAGGCTTGCAAACACACACATGCGTACATGCATGTGCAAACACACACATGTGGATACACGAGTGCATACACCTGCACTCACCAGTTTGCACATACAGAGCAAGGTGAGAAAGTCAACTCCTCTTGCAGCCTGCCTGCTTCCACTGAGGGTCATCAGCACAAACGTGCAGGGGTGACTCATCGCCTGTGACTCACAGGCCTGCGGGTCCTGAGGACCTGGCAGCAGATGTGGCATTATTGTCTCTTCATGTCCTCTGTGATGGAGGTTCTCCCCAGCCTGGCCTCCACCTCCAGCCCAGCTGAGCGTGGAGGGAGAGCAGCTCATTGATTTAGGAGGGGAGGGCAGGGCGTAGAGGAACTCGCCAGACCTGTGCAATGGGGTAGGGGTGTTATTTTATGAAAAGATTTATCAAAGATGCATTTCAACACAGCACTCTGCACTGGGCAGATTTAGAACAGAGACAATTTCCCTAAAACTGATTTCCTGGCATCTTTTCAGGAATCTGTGGATGGTGCAAAGTGAGATTAGAGTGTTGAGGAAGAAGAATATTGGGGGGTAGGGAGCAGAAATTTCCAGCTAAAAGGTCATACAATGTCTTGGACTGTTGGGACCACTTTGCATCACAACCTTTGGCACAGTGACATTGCTGATCCCATAGACATCACTTTTATTCCCTCCAGATCTCCATTACCTTCCTCCTTACCTGGCCCTGCACTCAGGGCTGGAGACTGTGGGTAGAGGCCACTCTGGTCCTTGCTGGCCGCTTGATTCTCTTCCGCTGTGTCCGAGAACATTGCTCCAGAGGCTGGAATGCCTTCCCCCGCCACAGGTGTTTACCAAGCATTCACTGCGGGCCCTGCGGCATTGTAGGGTATTGGAGGGAGGCAAGAGGTGGCGGTACAGCCACGGAGCCCAGATGCACATGTGAGTGTGCCTGGGGACAGGGGACTTCAAATTCTTATCCTGGGGTGGTGGGGGCAAGACTGCCATATGGGGGCAAGCTTTCAGTTTAGAGAAGACGTTGCTGTATTTTCGATCATCAGGTGTCCACGGTTCTGGACAGCCAGATACCCGAGGGTGAGGTCAGTAGGCACCCATGGTTCCAGGCGAGGGTGTGGCTGGGTACTCTGGGCCTGGGCTCCAGCCCTGTGGGAACAGGGGGCTGTGTCATCCTCTCCCCTGCCCACAGAGATAAGCTTCATGGCTGCTTGATGGGGTGGTGGGGGCTAAGCTCACTTACTGAGCCTGTGGCCTTTCTGGGAGAGTGAAGATCTCCTGAGCCCTTCTCTCTGAGGTCTCAAGATATTGAAACAAATCAGAGTGTACCAGGTAGTTCTTAGACTGAGACCCAGAGGCCTGGAAGGGCTGTGGTATCTCTGAGATAAAAGTCATGGTAAGTGTGAAAGGAGACAAAAGCAGTGGGCTTGCCCAGCTGTGCAGGCAGCAGGATTGTGCTT
Source organism: Cheirogaleus medius (assembly GCA_008086735.1). NCBI lineage: Eukaryota > Metazoa > Chordata > Mammalia > Primates > Cheirogaleidae > Cheirogaleus > Cheirogaleus medius. Next base: position 138,792,820 of record VBSM01002608.1, read on the forward strand.
CAGGCTGGTGTCTGTATATGGAGACAACTATATATAGTGCCAGGGGTTCAGGTCCACCCTGGCACAAAGCCCATGGCCCAAGGTGACTCTGGAGGGCATCCTCTCTGGACCTTGAAGACCCACTGCCCTGCTAGTGGCTTTGGTGAGCACGGCCACCAGCAGATGGGCCTGTCCAGGGTCACCAGTTGTGCAGGTGGGAGAGCATCCATCTATTCCATAGAGGTAGGAACAGGAAGACCAATGGACTGAGGATGAGGAGAAGGAGGAACGGAAGACAGAGTCGAATGACCAACTTAAGCAACCCTGGAGGTCTGTTATAGTTCGGATGTGGTTTGTCCCCACCAAAGCTCATGCTGAGATTCCATCCCCAGTGTGGCAGTGTTGGGAGGTGGGGCCTAGGGGGAGGTGTGTGGGTCCTGGGGCCAGATCCCTCATGAATGGCTTGGTGCTGTTCTCGAGGTAGAGAGTGAGTTCTTGCTCTGGGGAGACTGGATTAGTTCCCATGAGAGTGGGTTGTTATAAAACCAGGACACCCCTTGGGTTTTGCCTCTTTGCTGGTGTCTATTCCCCTTTGACCTTCTGCCACATTGTGACGCAGCACAAAAGCCCTCACCAGAAGCCAAGCAGATGCCGGAGCCATGCTTTTTGAACTTCCCAGCCCGCAGAACCGTGAGCTACATAAACCTCTTTTCCTTATAAATTACCCAGCCTCAGGTATGCCATCATAGCGACACTAAATGGACTAAGACAAGGTCAGGGGGCAGTGCTTGGAGTGGGGACTCAAGGAGAAAGACTATTTCCTACCAGTCTCAGAAGGTAGGAAAAGTTTTTATAATTTGAATGAAAATTATAAGAAAATACAAACTTCTTCTGTATCTCAAGCTGGCGAAGGGACATCCTGCTTGCTCTCATGGTGCATGAATTACGGTAGGGTATGTTATGCTATGGTAACAAGCAGCTCTAAAAAATCTTAGTGGTTTAAAACAACAAAGATTTATTTTTTCCTTACAATTACGTGTCCATCACAGATCTGCAGGGGCTTAGCCTGTCCTAGTCCGTCAGGGAGCCAGGCAGCCACTCTTTGGACAGTTGTCATGGAAAAGAGTATGCTGACTTTAAAAGTATCTACCTGGAAGCAACACTCATCATTTCCACTCACATGGCAAGTCACACCACTCCACCTGACTTCACGTGGGTGGGAAGTAACCCCTGCCAACTGTCCAGAAAAAGAGAGGGCCAGAGGATTTGTGACCAGCCCTAATGGCTTGCACACACAACTGGAGGGCACGGTACGCAGCAGGTTTCTGGAACAGACTCTGCTGACCTCAGGAATTCTGAGAAGGGAGACAGCACCATGGCTAGACTCAGGGAAGTCTTCCTGGAGGACGTGAGGTCTGAGGTTAGCCTTGAAGGACAGCTCAGCTTCAGACCCGCTAGTCTGGATTGAGGAGGATGAACCAGAGGGAGCAGCCTGAGATAGGAGATTTGGAAGGAGACCAGGTCTGGTGGCCATGGTGTCTCTGTTCTCACATCTTCTCCTGACTCTGGTCTCTTCCAAGCTGCAGGACTCATGGTGGGGAGGGGGGAAGGGAGAGATTGGGCCAGCGTCCGGCAGAGATGAAAATTCTGGTGGCTGCCTTTACGCATCAGCCATATCAAGAACAGAGATGTGGCAGAGACACCCCAAACCTTGTCCTTGGCTGCAGGCCCAGGGCCCCACCACCCCCATACTCATCTCCAGGTGCAGGGGAGTTGCCAGTTCAGGGAGGTGGGGTCTGGCTGGACTTGTGGCTGTGCTGTCATCCCTCACTGACTCCCCTCCAGAAGATGGGCCCAGGGACCCACTATCAGGCAATCCCCAGAACCAAATAAAAGAATTTGCATAAGGGGGCAGGGCACGAGTCCTAGGTTGCTTTGCTAGTCAGTCACCCAGGAAAAGCAGCAACTGACAGTCTGTTTGTATAATTCCCTGGATGGAGTTCAGAGGGGGATCTGGGGAGAAGGAGAAACAGGGCTTTGCCTGGAGGTGCCCCAGTGTGGAGGAGATGTGGTTCTTACCTTTGAGACATCCTTAGACAATGCCTTTGGGGCATCCCTGATCTGGAAGAGAAGGTGAAACTTCTCCCCTTCCTGTTTCCCATCCTTCATAGCAGGGGTAAGCACTGGGACAGGGCCTGACAATCCATCCCAGGGCAGGCAGGGGGTGACTCACAGTTCCGGCATCAGGGGTAGATGTCTGGCACCAATTGGTTCCCAAAGGGGAATTCTAGAACTGTGACATTGAAAGGGGGCTCTGAGATTTGACATTCTTGTTTACAGGCAAGGAAACTGAGGCCCAAAGAAGTGACAGGCCTTGCCCTAGCACACCCAGGTAGTTGGTGACTCAATCGGGATGAGAATGTAGGTCCCTGCAATCCCAGCTTGGGGACTGTGCCACCCACAAAGCAAGCTGTCCCCTCCACGGTGTAGCCCTGACTCCTAGGAGCTGCTGAGGTGGGGCTCAGCCTCTGCCCTCATCTTGTGCACGCATCCGCACAGTGGGGACAGCAGCACCCGACTCCGAGGGATGGGTGACACTCAGGGTGGGTGTCAGGCAGCCTGGTACAGCACACAGTAGGTCTTCACTGCAGCGAGTCCCCTGTGTCGCCTGCTCTGCACAGGGAAGGTGCCAGCACTGAGAGTCGCTGGACAGTTCAGAATCAGGACGTTTGTCATAGGCTGGGAGCCAGGGTTCACAACAGGAACTGCTGTTTCCTGAGAACACCGTGTTCCTGGCCAGCCCTCCCCTCGTCTCTCCACTCGGAGCCCCGTCCACCCCCACCCAACCCCACCGTCGCCCACTGCTGACTCCAGGCTGTGCTTCCAGATTCGTAGCCCCAGCCACAACCTCCCTCCCCAGGACACGCCCACATTCCTGCCGGCCAGCAGGACCTTGGCCGTGGCTATCACATCCTCACCCTGAAGACCCGAGGTCTGAAACCAGGCTCAGGTCTTCTGGGGGACACCCGGGCGGTTTGTCAGGAGTGGCTTCTAGCGTTTTCCCTGCTGCCCCGGGGTCGGTAGGGCTTGTGTCATAGGACAAGAAAGGACCTGCTCTGAGTCCAGGCGCCTTGTCAGCTCTGCAGGGCCTAAGACACGGCCCCCCTCCTGCTCTGCGCTCCTCCCCACAACCTGCCTTCCAACCCCCAGTGTCTCGTCTTTCTGGGACTTATTCGATTAAATGCTTTCAAGGTCAGTGGCCACATGTCGGGGAAGTGCTTGGGCCTTTCAGCTGCAAGGGCCAAGGCACAACCTTTTTATCTCCATAGGTTCAAGGGCAACCTGTCCTCCTGTGTCTTTCTTTCTTTTTCTTGTCCTTTTCAGCGTAGCTGCCACCGTCCACTCTAGATGTCCTGGAGAGCTAGAGATGGCCTTAAGATGGATATTCAATCAGAGAGGCCCTCAGCCCTCCCCTCGGAAAGTAAAGTGAAGGAATAGGTCACCTTGCTGCTGGCTGGGGCTTTGACCCCACCCTAGGAAGCAGCTGGGCCACCTTTCTCCTCAGCTATCCAGGCCCCAGGGCCTTGGACCAAAGAGCCTCTTGCTCCTAACGCCACATCCAAGTCTCAGGTGAGCAAAGGCCAGCACCAGGAAGCAGCAGGTGCCCTGATGTATGGCCCCCATGGCCCAGGTGGCCTGCCAGGGACCAGACTGTCCGAATGGGAGCAACACGGGATGGGGGAAGAAGAGCAAGAAAAGGATGTCCAGGGCCACTTGGAAACAAGTGGGAAGAGGGACGCCCCCAGAGAAGCACCCTCCGGGCCTTTCCTCTCTGGACTCGGCAAGGAGGATGAAGGCTGGGGAGCTGACCACAGACTCGGCACTGCTCTGGCGTGGCTCAGGTGCCATGCTCAAGGGCACTGGGGTTCTTTTTTTTTTTTGAGGCAGAGTCTCACTCTGTTGCCCCAGCTAGAGTGCCGTGGCGTCAGCCTAGCTCACAGCAACCTCAAACTCCTGGGCTCAAGCAATCTTCCTGCCTCAGCCTCCCGAGTAGCTGGGACTACAGGCATGTGCCACCATGCCTGGCTATTTTTTCTATGTACTTTTAGTTGGCCAATTAATTTTCTTTTTATTTTTAGCAGAGACGGGGGTCTTGCTCTTGCTCAGGCTGGTTTCGAACTCCTGACCTTAAGCGATCCTCCTGCCTTGGCCTCCCAGAGTGCTAGGATTACGGGTGTGAGCCACTGCGCCCGGCCAGCACTGGGGTTCTTTAACAGGCACGGTGACCCCACCCACTAGTGCAGCAGCCCAGTGGACATCCTTCAGTGGCCCAGGAGGGCAGTGAGAAGGGACAGAGAGAACTCTTTTCCTCTCTAAGACCACACCAGCACCTCCCCGCCCCGACACGCCTGGCTTGTTGTTTTGTTGTTTGCAGTTTGCTTCCATGTGGCAACCTCATTCATAGGCCATTCTCTCTTACCAGGTTTCCCAGGGGCATGATGGACAATCTTGTAGCAGGCTACAAAAGTCACAGGTGGGGGAGGTCGTGAGGGTTCTGCATCCCTGCCTTTTCTTAGAGGAAGCCCAGGATGCCCAGCGACCTCTGGAATTGTGGCATTGTGTCCTAGTTGGTGAGGCCCCTTTCCTGTATCTCAGAGTATCCCTAATTCCCCCAAATTCCTAAAAAAAAATTACAGAGGTAAAATGAATTTGCAAGGCAGTGGGTATAGTAAAAAAGTATGAGCTCCGGACTCAGATCTGGGCTGCAATTTCCATTTTCCTGCCTCCTGGCGGTGAGACCGTGGGCCAGTTCCTAGCTCCTTGAGCCTGAGTTTGCTTGTCTGCAAGATGGGGGTGTTATCTTCCAGGTGGGGTGAGGACCACTGAGATACGTGGAGATAACCTGCATAGTGCCTGAGGCAAGAGTGCTCAGTGGGTGGTAATGAATGGTTACTCCAGACTAGAAAATGAACTCAAGTAGAACTTATAAAAACCAGCACAGAGAGAGCACGTACTATATGCCAGACACTAAGCTAAAGGCTTCAGCCTAATCTTATTTAATACTCAGAATAGCTCTCTGGGTAGGTACTATCTGTTATAGACTGAATGTTTGTGTCCCTCTAAAATTCATATTGAAACCCTACCCCCCAGTGTGATGCAGCAGGAGGTGGGGCCTCCGGGAGATGATCAGGTCATGGGGTGGGGGTAGGGGTGTGGGCTCACGAATGGGATTAGTGCCCTTATAAGAAGAGGCCGGAGATCTAGCTGGCTCTTTTCCCACCATGTGAGGATACAAGAAGTTGGCAGTCTACATCCTAGAAGAGGGTCTTCACCAGAACCCTACCACAATGGCACCTTGATCTCTAACTTTCAGCCTCCAGAACTGTGAGGAAAAAACTTCTGTTGTATAAGCCACCCAGTCTAGGGTATTCTGTGATAGCAGCCTGAACTAAGACATTGTCATTATTCCCATTTTATAAAAGGAACTTGGGACACAGAGAGGTAAGTAACTTGTTCAAGAAGCAGAGTCAAGATTTGAACCCAGAGCCCCTGACTCCAGCGTAGTCTGGAGTTTAGGAAGGGGTAGCAAAAAGGGGCAGAAGGGAAGCTGGGGTTCTAGCCCAACATGGCCTGGAGCTTTGTCTGTTCTTAAGGACGGATCTCAGCTGAAATATGTGGTCAGGATCTCATTTGGGAGGAAGCCCGGAGGGTGGGACATTGCCCCCTGACTGCAGGGCCTGCTCTCTGAGCCATCCCAGGTGGCTTCTGGGTGGAGGGAGAAGCTCCTCCTGTCTTTCGGGGTCTCTGTTGAAAGAGACCATTAACCTCACGCCCAACCCTGATACATCTGAGGCAGCGCGGGGGGCCGGAGCAGGGCCTGGCGTCTCTGGGGATGTGGAGGGGCCTCGGTCGCACACATGCTGGGGGGAGAGCGAGCAGCTGGGATGGCAGCGCCGCTGGCTTGCCAAAGACATCTGTTGGCATGCAGGCGCTGGGAAGGAAGGCTTGTAATTGCAGCCATAAATCAAATGTGGACAGAGGGGAAACTGTCAGCTTTTTGGAGTTATTTTGTACAGAAAGGCAGAAAAATGCAGCTGTGATGTGATAGCTAGGCTGGCTGGATGTTGGCAGAGGGGGCACGTTTGGGGTCATGGTGGAGGGGGACCCCTGGCTCAGAAAGCTAATGCTGTGCCCTTCACTTTCAAGATGAGAAAATAGCCAGTTCCCCAGAGAAAGCCCCCCCCCCGCATCCTGGGGGCTGTACTGGGGAGCAGCTCTGAACTTGCCAGTTTATCTTTAGCATCCTTGTTCTCTTTCTGGATTTGAGTCCTGGCTCTGCCACTTATAGCTTGGTGCCCTTTGGCAAGCCACTGTAAAAAAATAACTGTATGTACTGAGTGCCTGCGATATGCTAACTCCCGGGGTTGGCCTTCTCAGCGGGAGTTTACTTTCTTCCTCACTAACAGAGACTGATTTTATTCAGGCGTTCACCTTCTCCCAGCAGCCCAGGCCTTCAGCCCAGCTGGGGCCATCCCTAGTCCCCGAAGGTGGATCCTGATTGGTTCAAACCAGAGCAGTCCCATTCCTCTTACCTGTGATTGGCTTAGGCATGAGCATGTGGCCCAATTCTGGACAATGAGCTATTAGAGGTAGTCTATAGGGGTGCTCCAGGGGGATATTTCTCATCTCATTCTCACAGGAAGAGATGGTCTCTTTAAACCTGTGGATATTGTGTGTTGACCACTAAAGGCACCCAGCTACCAGCCTGAAACTGACAACAGCACTGAGGATGGCAGAGCAAAGAGGTGGAAAGAACCTGGGTCCTTGGTGATGTCATTCAGCTGCTAAATTAACCTTTGCTGGAGCCAGCCTACCTTGCAATTTCCTGTTATAGGAAATAATGCATTTCTTACAGTTTAAGCCACTTTGAATTGGGTTTTCTGATAATGGCAATTAAAAGTGTCCCTACTTCTTGCTTCACTGAAAAATGGGTAGGAAAATTATGTCCTGTGTTAGAGGGTCCCACAGCTGGCTGTGTCCCTGAAGTGTCATTGTCTTTTAGTTTTTCACATAGCAAGCCATCCCCTGCCCCCAGGGTGCAGACACATCCCTTGGATGGCAAGATGGGTGGACTCAAGTGACAACCACTTTGCCCTTCTGAAGCTCAGCCCGTTTGTCTGGATAGGGCTCATTATGGCAGGTTTGTTCTTCTCTCGGGCAGATGCAAAAAGATCTTAGGAAGTGCCTGTCCAATAAATGTCTCTCACTGCTTGTTTTATGGGTGCCTTATATCACTATGTGCTATTAATTGGAATTATGAGATATTTTACATGCAAGCTTGTGTTGGACAATATTGGTGAATTATTAAGTATCTGCTCTCTAGTTCTGCCTTGGAATGTCTTGTGCTTCCTGAATGTATGTGAGATGAAGACTGAAAACTCCCCCGATCCCCACTGGAGATCTCTGGCTTTCTAATGATGAATAATGGAGACACTGCCCCCTCTGGGACTCTCCCAGCTCAGCTCTTTGCATGGGGAGGAGCTGATTAATGTGGGACTGATGGATGTGGTATACTTTCTGGTGTCAAGAAGAGGAAGATTAAAGCCTCACACCTTCTCCCTCTCTCTCCACCTCTAAGCCAGACAGCTGGGGCCCTTGAAATGCTTGTCCCCTGTCCATTTCTGAGATGCTGGGGGCAGGGGGTGCAGCAGTGGTGAGGGAGGGCTCCCAGCTTGTGTCCCATCCTTGACTAATGGGTCCTAAACAAGCAGGATTCTGTTAAGGTCCTGGAGGTCAAAGAGTTCCAGTCAAACAGCCCCCAGGGAGGATTAGAGAGATTGGAAATGGATTGTCCCTGCTGTTACCCATAGTCAACTCCTCCCTGGGAGCTCTGTAAGGCCCAGTCTGAATCTATGAGTTGATGCTCTGGGGAGGGAAGGGCTTCAGGAGCTTTGAGCCCAGCTAGGCCTCAGTGAGGTAAGGAAATCTGCTCCCTCTAGGGACAATCTCATCAGCCTGAGCAGAGGAGGACCTTGGCCAGTGGAAGCAGGGAGCTTTTTTGGACTTTCTATGACCAGTCCTGTTGTCCTTGTGAGGGCTTCTTTTTGCTTGTGGCAGTAGACCTTGTTTTCCTGCAGACAGTAAGTTCCTTCCCTGCTACCTTCAGCTGAGACCAGCAACTCAGGGGGCAGCGTCTGGGTTTGTGTGGGCTCAAATCCTGGCTGCACCATCACTAGCTCTGTGACCGTGGGCTAGTTATGTTACCCCCCCACCCCCGTGTCTCGGTTTCCTCATCTATGCAATGGGGAGATTCCCAGCTTCTCTCAGAGTGGCCAGGAGTGTTAAAAGAGGTGGTACAGGGAGCACATTCAGATCTGGCACATGGGAGGTGCCTGATAGTTTGAGCTATCATCCTGATCTTGAGTTGCCCAGTGCAGGTGGCCTTGGTAAGCTCATTGCTTTGAGTTGTTACCCACTCCTCCTCATCTGTCACACGTGCCTGCATGCCACACGCTCTGACCCCGTCCTGACTCTCGTTCTTCCCTCACGTGGGCTTTGTAAGGTAGGTGGTCCTGCGCTCATGTTTCCATTTCCAGAGGTTAAGGAAGTTTGGGGAGCAACTGAGCATGTGCCCCTACAGTAGCCCCGTGTAAGGGGGACAAGAGTGTTTCCAGAACCCCCCCATCTGGTCCTGCCTGAGGTCCCCATGGGAAGGAAGAGATGGGGACAAGCAGCACGTCCTCGTCTGGAAAACCAAGGCATGGAGGGCCTGGGGCTGGCAGGGAGAGGCTGGTGACAGTGCTGGGGCACCAGCTCTAGGGCTTCAGCCATGGATGGGGAGGAGGGCTGGGGCAGGCAGCTCATGGCCTCACCTGTCTCTCCCAGTAGGGAGGAAACCCACAGTGCCTGGGGACCTAAGGCGAGAACACTGGGCACAGTCATGGATGGTGGCTCCCCAAGACTCTGGGAAGAAGTGAGGGGCAAGGGGTACTTAGGGCAGCTCCCCAAGCTTTTGCTCTTCTCTGAACTGTGCCTGGGTGCCTGCCGCCACACTGAGACAGAGCCCAGGGCTGGGGGGATCACCCATCATACCAGAGGGCCACATTCTTGGTCTACCCTTTATCACGAGAGAACCCAGGGGCCGAGATGCGCAGGAGACCTGGACACCTCCCTTGTGATGGAGCTTAAAATATTTCAACGGAGCCACCTGCCCTCACCCACCACTCTCTGCCTCTGCGGCCTCCCTGACTCTTGACAGCTGGTCCCCAAGCTAGATTAAGCTGTTTCTTCTGAAAAACCTGCCTCCAGATTGTCTCTCTTTAGTCTGAAAACAACATAACCGTATCAGTAAAGAAAAACTTGGGAAAAAAGTCAGCCACAATCCTACAAGCCATTGCCACGTTTTCCATTTTCTCCCAGGCTTGGTCCAAGTGGTGGCCTGCTGTCACCATACCGTTCTGTGTCCTGTTTGTAAACCTGGTGTCAGCAGCCTGGGTGACCTGTCCTGTGAGACATCAAATTGGCTCAACACCCCTCCCAGGTGTGCGTACACGCTCTGTCTGCCCCCAGGTTCACGCTCCACCTTCTTCACCTTGCTCTGCACCTGGGGGCTGGCCCGTGTCGACTGTACCCACTCCCTCCCATGCTCAATGGAGGCACCGGCCAGAGACCGGAAGGAGGAAGGAGGAAGGAAGGTGGGGTTGGGGTATTCAGTGCATTAGTTTGCCAGGGCTGTCAACACAGAGTATCACAGACCGGGGGCCTTAAACCACAGAAATGTATTCCCCCCAGTCTGGAGCGGGAGTCTGAGATCAAGGTGTCAGCAAGGTTGGTCTCTTCCGAGGCCTCTCTCCTTGTCTTGCAGATGGCCACCTTCTCCCCGGTCCTCTTTCCTCTGTGTGTGTGACCCTGGTGTCTCTCTGTGTGGCCAGATTACCTCTTCTTATAAGGACAGCAGTTAGATTGGATTAACCCAATCCCCTCCGTAAAGGCTCTATCTCCAAATACAGTCACCTCTAAAAATATTGGGGGTTAGGGCTTCTTCATATGGATTTGGGGGACCCAATTCAGCCCATACCTTTATCTGTCCCCCTACTCCCTCCCTGTGGGGTCACTGAGGGCTGTCTGTGTCCCTCAAAAGAAGGCCGCAGCTTTGTCAGGCAGCCCAGTGCCCTCTCTCTCCCCACCTGCCCGGGGTCTGGTGGAGTGAATGGCGCTGAGCTGTTGCCGGCCCCCGGGGACTGCACGGTCCCTTCTCGTTTCCCTGCAGTCTGCACATCACCCATTTTGAGCGGGCCATTTCCTGCTGGCGCTGCCTGATCCCTGAGTGTGTTGGGGGACCGGGCAGCCCTCCTGCAGCCCTGAGGGTTTCTATGAGCTCTGCTGCACCGGGAGACTCTGCGCTGGTCACTTACTAAAGGCACAGGGGAGAGAGGGAGCTGACCTTGTGTGGCAACATGGCAAATGATGACAACAGAATGTTCCGCAGCACCAGGACTCTCTGCCAGGAGGAATCCTCGATGGCTACTCCTTCCCGCAGATACCAATTAAGTGCCTGGATGCCCTACTTGGCAGCTCCTCTCTCCTCCAGCTGCCAGCGCCAGCACTCAAGTTCCTGTTGTTTCTTTTAATTCAGTTGGCCCCTCCAGCATCTTGTGCTTCCTTTTAGCCCATCCAGGCCGTTCCCTGGGGGCTTCACATTTCACACCAAAGAGTCCTCCTGGGACTGGGCCAGACAGGACTCTGCTGCCGTCCTGTAAAACTGACCGTTCCCCTCTGCACATTATATCGTGACAATCTTTCCATGTGTGATGCAGCCTCGTGATATTCTGAAGAGGTGGGTAGCATGCTTTTATTTATCCGGCCATGCCCCTGTTTTGGGATATTTAGGGCATTTTTACTTCATTAAACACATTTTAGACCCAATTCCTTCCTTCTTAGTCTCCCAGATCTCAGGCATTGTGTATGGTTAAAACAAGATGATCAAAGTAGGATTTCACAAATCACATAGTTTATTGCCGTACAAAGATAATTTTTTCTCAGGCTCACAATGCTTAAAGTGGGGGAGTTTAATATGAACACATCTCACCGGGAAGACACTCAGTAGGGTACGCCAGTCACATAGCCAGTGAGTTCCAAAATCATTAAAGTCTAGTTGCTCAATTACAATGGATGTAGCCTCTGTAGAAAGTAAAGGCTAATTCAAGTGTGAGGAGTGCCACCTTTATGTGAGCAGCTCTCAGAAAAGATGGCGTTCAACACAGTGCCTTGAATGCTTCCAAGTATCAAGGCTAACAGGGTGTGGCCCTGTTGAAGAGGCAGGTGACAGAGTGTAGCCACAGTCTAAGCTCTCAAAGTGGCTGCCAAACCCCAGGTTGATATGTAGTTTGAGGTCCAGTGGTTGAGGTCACTGGCTTGCACGTGGGGCCTGATAAGGTGTGTGTCACATTATCCAGGAAAGGTGGGGAGTTCACTTCAAATTCTTGTCCCAGCATAGCTTGTCTCTCATGCAGCAAACTATATAAGCCTTTGGAATTGTTTCAAAGCCCCATTAACATCAGGAATGCTGCAGTGTCGGTACATGTCTTCAGTTGCCTTCCACAGAGAAAGCTTCCACCTCCCCTGAGTTATTTTGACCAGATGGATGTGGGTGGTGCTTTCCCAGGGCCTGAGGACCACCATTCAGAGGGACCCATGGACACCAGACCAGAAAAGTTCTTGTAAGACCTTGGAGCTCATCTGGAGGGGGACAGTCAGTGGGCCCACCAAACGTGGAGTCCATGTGAAGGAATTAGCACAAGAAGAGCTTTGTTAGCAGGCATTCTAATAGTGGTTACTTGCTTTCTGGGCCTTTCTGTTTAACATCCTACAACCCATTTAATAAGATAATGAGAACTTTTGTTATGTTGAGCCTGACCAAGGCAGAATTTTCCAAAGTCACATGGCATCTTCCAGAAAAAAAGTGTTGAATGGTCAAGGAAGTTTGGAAGACACTCTACACACTACTAATACATGTAGTTAAGTCTAAGGATCTTGGAATAAAGAAACATATTCATTTTAAAAATCCAGTATTTTCCAAGCTGATTAGACTTTTTTTAAAAAACACACTAATATCTCACAAACTTGAGATTCATGGGATAGACTTTAGGAAGTGCTGCCCTAAGAGCTTACAAGGCTCTTCTGAAGAAAAAGGAAAGATAGAATTATCAAAGATGGTCCTTGCTTTATAATCCTTTGAAAATTGCTGGTACAAATAGAAGAGTTAACTAGAGTGTTAGATTAATGAGGCCACCCTCATCCTTCGGTCAGGCTAAGTGATGGCTGTCTTCGAGCAGCACAGGAGGAAACACTGATTAGATCAAGGGAGGTTTAGGTAAGGTCTTGAGTGACAGGCTGCTTATTCATAACTATAGACATAAAGATGAGGTTAGGAATATTGGGATATACTGTGAATTTCTTGAGAAAAAAATCAACAGGGAAAAACTATAGTCTTCTCCCAGACTGTTCCTTACTACCCCTTCTGAAGACTGTCCCCTGAACTGGGGGACAGGGGACTACATTCTTAGATTCCCACCTAATGGGTCACCTGGCATCATCATGCTTGGGCAGTGCAGGGACAGCCTGGAGGGCAGCACCTGGCTCAGGCCCACCTTTCCAATTCTCTTTAGAACAAAGGTGGGTGAAGTGGGTGGTCCCTGCTCCATGCCATTTTAGTGCCTGCGTTGCCTGAGCTGGTTTTCCCAGGTGCCAAACAGGACACTTCAGGGTCACAGGCAACCATCAACTTCGACCTCCCCCTTCTCTACCCTCCTCCTCCCAACCCCACCCCTAGTCCCAGCCTCTCCCCAAGGTCAGGGCTTGGGGAGAGGGACTGGTGAGAGCGCTCACGCTGTTCAAGCTGCTGGAGGCAGGCCCAGGAACTGCGAAATTCTCTACAAATCCTGCATGGAGCGGCAGCAAGGAGCAACAGTCTGCTGCCTAACACGGGCCCTGCCCCGGAGAGACGGACAAAAACAGGAGGGCAGCAGGTGAGGTGTGAGGGAGGAAGAGAAAGGTCAAGAAGGAGGTTGTGTGGGTGGTCTGGGCCCCCACTTGGTGCATTTCCAGGGGAGACTGAGCAGAGAGGGGCACAGAGTCGGCCCCACCCCAGGGTTTACTCAGCCCCTGGATGGAAAGCCGCCTGGCGGTGGGTGCTCAGGGACAGGCTTTTGAGCACCTAGTGGGACTCCTCACCCGAGGGGCTGACTGCATGCACATGGGGTTCCCTGTGAAGCTGCCCACTGGGTGCAGGGAGTGTGGGGATGTGCAACCGTCTCTGGCTCACGGCTTTGAGCGAGAGGCAGAGGACAGTGGCGTCCCCAGGGAGGAGGGTTGCAAAGAGTCCAAGGAGGGGAGAAGATGCTCACAGCCACCCAGGACCATGCAGAGGTCAGGACCATGTGGCTTTTGGAGAGGCGTTAAGGGAGGGGGCACAATACCTGCAGGCATGGTGGCATCATTCAAAGAACCCCATGACAATGACAATAACAGCAATAATAAGAGCAATAAAATAACAATAATAATATCTCATGCCTCATTCATTTATTCAACTAATATCCACTGAGTCCCTCCCAGGTGCCAGGCACAGGCCAGGGACCCAGCATACTGGTAGGCAAAGTCCCTGCCTTCAGGCCTTTATAGTCCAACATTGGGTCAAGTGAGCTGCCAATACATCAGCACACGGCACGATCATGGCGACACTTACCAAGAAAACTTAAGCTCTTTAATCTTCCTTGAGAGGATTAAGCTCTTCACCTGCTTTATCCCATTTAATCCTCACAACACATCAATGTGGTTAGTGCTTTTATTATCCCATTTTACAGATGGAGAAATGGAGGCTCAGAGAAATGAAGTCCCATGCCTTCAGACACAAAGTCAGTATGTGACAGTGTAGACAGACATCGACCCAGAGTTCTCAAGCCCCTCTCTGTAGCTCTTGGAGGGGAGGCTGACACAGGTGAGGAGGACAGAACACGCCGTGGGAAGGGAGGTGAAGGCACGGGTGGTACCCAGTGCCATGCAGTTGCGCAGGCTCAGGCTCCAGGGATCTGGGGTGAGGCTGAGGCTACTGAATTGTGTCCAGGGTGCTTTGTGCACCGTCCCCCACCTCCCCTCAGGGCCCAGGACCTGCTCTCTGCACCTCCACTGCAAGTGGAGCTGCGGGCTGACAAGAGGCTTTTCCTGCCAGGGGGATTTGCACTCCATGGGCAATGCCTGAAAACCTTGAACATCTCCTGAGCCACAGGATGTCTAGGTGCGAACTGAAGTCTGGCAGCAGGAGCCGGGTGGGGAGGTGGCAGCCTGGTGGGGAAGGAGAGGCATACTGGAGGAAGCTCTGGCATAACCTCAAGTGCCAGCATGAAGTCCGTGACTTTATTCTGCACCAAGGGAGCCCTGAGGGCTTAGGCTGCACTGCCCTGACAGGAGCACTGGCACGAGCTCGGCTGCAGGCCTTGTACCTCCAGGCCCGGGCTGGGGTGGGAGAGGTATGTTGGTGTCGGGGGACCCCTCCCCTGAGAGACCCACGGCTCCCAAACCTGGCTCGCCTGCCCCACGCTGCCCACTTGTCAGCTCTGTGCAGCCGCCAGTCTTTCCTGCAGGGAATTACTTTCCTATGGGCGTTTTGCAACATCTCAGGAAAGGAGAAGTCTTGAGCTCCCTGGAGAATGACAGCCGGTTGTATCAGATATTTGAGGGAAATCAGAGTGGCATCAACACCTGGAAGTATCCTCCTGGTATAAAATGGCCCTGGCCCCTTCAGCCCAGCAGGTTCCCATCATGAGCTATATGCTGGAATCACCTGGGGAACGACAACAACAACAAAAATACTCATGCCTGGACCCCGTCTCCAGATCCTGATTTATTGGTCTTGGGTGCTGCCTGGGCACTGGGATTTTATAAAGCTCTCAGGAGATCTAGCATGGGGCCAGAGCTGGGAACCACTGCCCTACAGCCTCCTGCAGCTTTTGGTCAGAGGTGACATCGAGGTTGGTCACAACTCCTCCAAATCAAGGTACTTCCTGGAGACCCCAGCGGCTGATTCTTGCTATATGAGGTGGTTGTGTTACTAAGGTTCTTGAAATGCCTTGAGATCCTGAGAGGGGAGAGCTGGATTCTCACCAGAATATTCTGAGGCCTGACCCAAGAGCGCCCTGTCCTTAGCCTCCTATTCATCATGACTATTCTTTCCTCCCCTGAAACAGGATCCTCACCCCAGTCTACCTCTCAAGCCATTTTTTTTTTACAACCATTAAGATAAATTTTTAAAAATCATCTAAGAAACATGTGTAACCCACTGGAAATTTCAAGGCAGTGAGCCATCATGTTGCTGGTCCCCCTCAAATTCCCATCTCTTATGTAAGGCTGAGTCAGTTTTTGTGAGGTCCATGCATTGCAGGAAAAAATTGAAATACTCTCAAGATGAGAGAGAGAGAGAGAGATTGATTCATGATCCATGTCATTTGTGCTCTCAGGGCCTGGTAATACCCTGAACTAACAGCAGAGATTCCTCATCCCCTGTACTCATTCTCTTCTTCTCTCTACTTCATTTTCTGTCCAGTGACTTTTTGCTCTGGACTGCAAATGTGATGGCTCCATCATCCTGCTGCCCTGGCTCAGGATGGCTGTCACAGGGTCTGGGGACAGGCAGGTCACGTGGAGGGCATGCCCCACTCCCCAGCATGCACATCTGGAGCAGGGCTGTGCCCGACTACATGCAAGCTCTGGAGCCAGAGAGGTGGACAGGACATGTCTGGGGCCCAACTTCCAGGTCTGGGTTCGGGTTATTTCAGGCTTTCTCAGGAAAACACAGAGGATGCAGAGCAGGGGCCAGGAGAATAAGGAATTGCTTCCAAGGGAGCAGAATAAGGAAGCTCCAGAGGAATGAGGTTGCTCTTTGACAGTTTGACCATGAAATTGATACATAGGCATCAAAGCAGACACAGGCAAAGTCATCCTAAAAAGAGATGGAGTGGGCCCCAGGTCAGCAAGATCCCCATATCTAAAGGGAAGAGCTATGAAGGGGCCAGGTCTGCAAGGGAGGTGTGGAAAAGAGCCAGTCCCCAGCACATGGCTACACCTGTCTCATACTGTCCAGGGACAGGGAGCCTAGCTGTCCCCACCCCCGGAATTGGCATGTCTCTGTGGGGGAGGTGCGTGTCTCGCACTGTGTCTGCCTGAGATTTTCCACCATTCCCACTCAGTGAGGAAAGTTTCCTGAGTCCAGGTGCCCAGGACGGGCTCCCCAAGAATTGTGCCCAAGAACAGGGAAGTGGGGGGATGCACGTGCAAGTGAGAGAGCAGCCAGGTGCTCATCATTTCTCTTGTGCAGGAACAAATCCACCCTCTGCTGTGATTGTCCCGTGAGCCTGCCTCTCGTGAATCCCTCCCTTCCCCATCAACAGACAGCTGTCTTCAAACCAGGGGAGACCCTGGAGGTGGTGAAGCGATCAGGTAAATACCACCCCTGGAGCCCACCAGCTGCCCCAGGGCGTCCCCAGCATCACCAGAGGCCCCACTTCTTTTTCTGTAACATCCTGAGCTTCCCCGTCTAATGAGGTAGCTGTTGAGCGTCTCAAATGTGGCTAATCTGAACTGGAACGTGCTGTAAGGGTCACATACATATGGCATTTTGAAGACAGTATAAAAAAATGTAAAATATCTCATTAATAATTTTCCATACTGATTATATGTTGAAATGATAATGGTTGGGATATATTGGGTTAAATAAGCTATATTATCAAGAGTAATCTCACCTGTTTCTTTTTACCTTTGGTCCCACTCCAAGGTCCACCAAAATGAAACTAAAGGGACAAAGACAACAAAAGAATAGACGATACAACAGGATCTTGGGAGCCAAAAGCCAGTTGGGTGAGTGGTCACCAGATCCAGTACCGTACTGGGTTGAACAGTGTCTCCCCCAAATTCATATCCACCTGGAGCCTCAGATCATGACTTTATTTGGAAATAGTGTCTTTGCAGATGTAATTAGGTAAGATGAGATTTCACTGGCCTAGGGTGGGTTACACTCCAATGACTGGTATAAAGCAGCCACATGGAGTTACAGAGACACGCACAGAGGGAGAAGGCCACGCGATAACAGCGGCAGAGGCTGGAGTGACATAGCTGCAAGCCAAGGACTGCCAGCAACCCCCAGAGGCTAGGAAGAAGCAAGGAAGGATTTTTATCCAGAGCTTTCCCAGGGAACATGTCCTTGCTGACACGTGATTTCTGACTCGGGCTTCCAGAACTGTGAGATGATACATATCTGTTGTTTCAAGCCTCCCAGCTGTGGTACTTTGTTACGGCAGCCCTAGGAAACTGATACACTTGGTGTGAAACAAAGAATGTAAAATATCTCATTAATAATTTTTATATGAATTAGAGGTTGAAATGATAATATTCATTTGGGTTCATCTAAATATATTGGGCTACATAAAGTATATTACTAAAACTAACCTCACTGTTTTCTTTTTACATTTTACCAAATGTGGTGATGAGAAAACATTGAATCGCATAGGCGACTCATTTGTGGCTTACAGTATATTTCTGTTGGACGATGCTTTTCTAGAGTGAGCAGAAACAAGAGACCCTGGCGTCCCTGTGTGTGAGACCCTCTGGAGGAGAGGAAGTGGAGAAGCTTTTGGACCAGAAGTCACAGAGGTGGGAAAGGCTTTTCCACAAAGTCCTGCAGCAGCCGCGACTTCCCCAAACACATGGAAAGACCCCATGTTTCAGGCCCGGGTTAAACCTGCAGGAGAATGGAAGGCCCTGGACGGGACGGCAGAGGAGTCAAGCAGTGTCTTCCTCTACATGTTGGATAGAAATCCTGTGCTGCTCCCAGCAGGGTGAGCACTTCCTCTGAGAACAATCACAGCACCCCAAAAGGGACCCCTGCCCAGAGAAGGCCAGGGCAGGCGGAAGGCCAGAGGGCTGCAATGAATGCCCCAGTCCCTCTTGAGGTGGGCTCGGGCTAGAGCCCCACACCTCCCTCACTTTTAAAGGCAGGGACCTACAGCCAGGCCGAGGTTCTAGAATCCCGCTAGCATGCCTTTGCTGGCTGTAGGCCATGTGGGAGTAGGGTCTTGAGGTTACCCAAACAGCTCATTGGCTCCAGAGCTGGGGGTGTGGGGATGGAAGGTGGGGAGAGAGAAGCCATCTGACTCAGCCAGACCTGACTCATGTTTTTCTTGGCCGGAGCTGGGATTCCTTTCAAGGTTTCTGCCCCAAGATAGCAGCACGCTGAGCTGGGTGGCAGCTGGATGCTGGATTCACTGCTTGTGCAGGCTGAGAGGGGAGCCGAAGATCGCCCAGGGAGTGTGCGAGGGGTGAAGGTCTCCCTCAAAGTGCGAGCTCCTGGGGGAAGCTATTTAATTGCCTTTGGAGGTGGGAGTTCAGTGGGGTAGACGTTGGATAGGGTCTGACTCAGGTCCCCCAAACAGTCCCTACTTTTCGGGGGGCTCTGGGATGCAGGGAAGCAGGCTGGTCTGGTTATTCTTCTGAGATCAAGGAAGCCCAGAAGTGACCCTGAAACCACTCTCTGGAGCACCTGTCAGAAAAGCCTCTCCCCCTCTGCATAATGGTAGCACCCATTATTATTACTGTTGTTATTGTTGGACGACTTCCCTAATGACACCCCAGACAGGTTTAAGAGCTCAGCTCATCCAAATTCCCTCATGCAAGCCATCTTGTACCTAACCAAGTGTCTCTGTGTTTGCTTTGAGGGAATCTTGGTTGTTCTTTCTGCTTCTGAAATTCTATCCCTGGGGAACTGGTCCCGGCTAAAATACTAGCCCAGAAGGAGCAATACAGCAAGTCATTCTGTTTCCAGATATTTACCGAGTACCGCAAAGCCATTCGCCAAACCACGTCTGGGCACCGGGGCACATCAGTGAACAGCGCTTGGTGAAACCCAGGTGTGCAGGAGTTCTCAGGGGCATGGGGGTCGTGCCTGTACGGGGGCCACTCGGGGGGCTCCTGTGCTCTGACCTGTAAACAACTGGCTGGAGCAAGGGCTCAGGCTCTAGCTGCCACGGCAAAGCAAGGGTGAGAGGTCCCTGCATGTGTGTCCCTCTCCTGCGGGGTCTGGACGCCTCTGCCTGCCCTCAGCAAGGAGCCCACATTCCTCCCTGGGCCCAGCTCCAGTTCCCAGGCCTTCCCCCTGCCCGTCTGCTTCTTATCTCTGTCTCCAGTGTTTAGAAAATGTCATCTTGAGCAGTCAGGGCTGTGAACTGCCGTGGGAGCAACGAAAGGCCTGCAGCAGGGGGACGGGGTCCCTCCAGGGCCTGGTTTCAGAGTGCAAAGCTGCTTGGAGCCCTCGGGGCCCTTGGAGACAAGACACCTACCTACCTGTCCCCTACCTCCCCCCCACAGCCCACCTCTTCCTCACCTTGGGGAATCGGAGATTTGTAGTTTTGACAGGTGGGGGAGAGAGTGATGCTTTCTCCATCCCCAAACTTACCCCCCACCAGAACTTATTTTAAACAGGATCTCGAGGGACACCCACTCTGTTTTACTTGGTCAGGGCACGAAGACTGACTGGGTCTGCTTAGAAGATGAGCTACTGGCGAGTGCTCAGTCAGCACTCCTGTTAGCACAGAGGGACAGAAGACCCGCCGGCGGCCCTGGCTCTGGGACTTGCCCTTCCACAGAACAGAACAGGTTTTAAGGACTGGGTGCCCCTGATTGAGAGAGAGCACCCCAACCTGCTTTCACTAAGACTCAGGGGGGACCCAAGCCACTGGCTCTTCTAGTCTCTTGGCCACTTTCCAGTTCCCATGAGGATTAAGGGGACAAAAGGGACTTTCACTCCAGCAGTGGGGCTGTGGATAGACTAGGGGTGGGGTCAGGCCCCGGGAACACTGTTGGAGTCCCCTGGTGGGTTAGGCAGAGACAACGTCTCCCCACAGCTTAGGCGCGTGCCTGCTGCAGGCAGAGCCGAGAGACACGTTTTCTCCGTATCTTTCCAGCCTTATGGCTTTTATAATTGGACCTGGAAAAACATCTTTTTCATTCTTCATTCGTTTGGAAAAAACAGATTGTCTTAAACACAAAGTGATCATTTGGGCCTTTGGAAAGCAGAAAAAAGAGAGGGACGACCTTGGGGGGCTAATGCTCTGTGTCCACCCCGCCCTCTCCCGTGGCTCCCGCTCCTGTTTGATTAGGAAAGTACCCTCCTGTGGCTTTGACTTTAGAGGAGATGGAAGATGACCCCCCTGTGTTCCAGAGATACTTCCCCCAAGGGCCCGACTGCTTGCAAAGCCTCTGGGAAAGCCCTGGCCACCCTTCTGGCCCCGCTGCTGGCCTCCAAGCCGAGGCTGCTCTGCCTGGCAGGAGCCTGTACACCCCCAGCGGGCAAGACGCTGCTCCCCCCATTGCTCAGATGCCTGGCTGCAGGCCCTGGGCCGACCTCAGCCAGTCTAGAAGCTTGTAAATAAGCACATTTATCTCAGACAGACCTCATTTTCTGAGGAACTGTATCCCCTCAGGGGCATTAGCTATCAAAAAGTCCATTGTTCTCTTTGGGGCCGCAGCTCTTCCCCACCTGACAGTTGATATTTAACTGATGGCTGCTGTCCTCCATAAGGTTTTTAGCGCATTACATGGTGCTTGTAGAGTTCCAGCAAAACCGTTAACTCCTTTCCCCCCAAGGCAGAGAGTAGTGGCTCTCCTAATATCTATCTAACCTGTTGCAAGACCCCGAAATGGTAGCTGTACCTGTGTCATTGGTCAAATATGCACATACCCTGCCCTCCCCGAGACCAGGACCAAGCTGAGCTTGCGAATAGGGGTTCCTGGGAGTTGAGCAAGTTGGAAGAGGTATATTACTCAGAAATGTTTCAAGTCTGGGAGAAAAGAAGGAATCTTAGGCTCAAGGGAGGAAGCTGTGGGAAAACATTAGCCTGGCAGCCTCAAGAATGTGAGATGTCAGCATTATAGGGCATGAGTCGGCAGCCAGGGTGGAATGTGGCACCCCACCAAGGCCATGCCGCAAGGTGTGGGGCAGACGTGGACAGCCGGCCCATCAGACGCTGGGCAGACCACGGGCAGGACAGCGCTAGGCAGAGCCCAGGCTGCTCTGGGTAGCTCCAAAGCGGCAGGAGAGAGGCTGTCTGAGGCCTGTGTTCTAGCCCATCTCCGCTCCTGAGTGGCCACCTGACCTCATGCCAGTCCCTTGATCTCTGTGCCTCAGTTTCCTTATCTGTGGCAGGGAATGGTGATGCTGAAATAAAAGATAGAAACACAAAGGTTGTGGAAAATAGCACAAGGAAGGAGCCATCTGAGGAAGGTGACTGTTGCGGGGGCCACCAGCCAAGTCCTGCCAGCTGAGTTCCATCTTGAGGCCTGGAGGTGGCAGGGTTTACAACCGCACAACAGCCTAAGTTGTGCTGGCCAGGGGCATTCTGCCCCCAGGGCGGGTCTCCGGAGCTCCTGGTGGACTGACGTTGCCCTGGGAGACACTGGCTGGCCCTCTCCCCTCACCCCGCTCCTTCCTGCTCGTGTGTTTGGGATTAACATGCATCCCTTGAACTTTTTCATTTTTCTACTGAGATGGAAACTTGGCCAGTGACCAGGCCTGGATGTACTTACAGAGTGGCTGGGCTCCGTCCAAGCCCACGGTGATTGTAATCATATGTGAGGGGCTGGCTCACGGGGCGCCCGGGCGGTGGGGACGCAGGGGCTGCCGGGCAGTGAGAACGGGAGGGAAGGGCGCTGGGCAGGGCAGAGGTCCTGGGCCGGTGTGCAGACAGTGTGGCCTCGGGTCTGTCCTCACCTCTGTGACCCTTGGTTTCCTTGTTAATGACATGAAGGGACTGGCTTGTAGGACCTCTGAGGACCCTGCCCATGCTGTGAGAATCCGGGCTAGCATGGGATATGGGCCCCCTTGGGTCCTCCTGACTCTGCCTGGCCTTACAGATACACTGAGAGGGACCGTGACCAGGGTGCGGGAGGAGGGCTCCAGGTTCCTGCCCCTGCCTTGCCTCTTCAACCTAGGTGCCTTCCCAAGGGACAGAGAGAAGGGGCACTCTGAGAAAAGCCCAGGGCCAGCCGGAGGGAAGAGGGTGCCAGGGTGGGATGGGGGAACTTAGAGAAGGGACTGGAAGGGAGAGGCAGAAGAGTACCCAAGACAACCTGCCCCTGCTACCCTATGGAGCAAGGCAAACCCGACTCCCATCCCCATGAGCCGGGTCCTGGGGCTGCCCCTCTGCCGGTGCTGTCTGCTCTCCAGGGTGACATCACTCTGCGTGCTGCTGGGGCAGCCCAGAAACTTCTTCACCCAGTGGGTTGTTGTGTATTCCGTTCACACTGGAGTCTCAGAAAGCCTGAGAATAAGGAGCAGGTGAAGAGCTGCGAACGCCGGTTACCTGGCTGACTGCTGATGCCAAGGGCAGGGTACCACTGCAAAGCACAGGCTGAGTAGAGGTTATGAAGAGAAGTTTCTCCAACTTTGCAGAACCCTTGGGGCTTCTCTCCCCTCGATTCCTTTCTACTTCACGCGTGTCTCTCCTCACTTCTTCCCTGTCCATCTCGCTCACATCCTCTCCTGCTGCTTTCTCTGTCCGTCTTGTGCTTCCTTCTCCTTTTCTATTAAGAGAAGCAGAATAGAATGACCCAGGACAAAGGCAGTGGCTTGGGAGCCAGGTAACCTTGACTTCTTCCAGCCATGGGCTTCCGATCTATGAAACCGGGATAGTGATAGCCTAACCCCAGCACTGTTGGGAAGGTTGAATAGGACGCTTCCCCCACACCCTTTCATGCAGCTTTGTGTGTCAGTCAGCATTTGGTCAAAATTCTGGAAGCCACTCTAGCTATTCCAAATACTCAGGGTTTTAATACAAGGGATTGAGAGGCTTTTGTAATGCATGGAAGGGCTGGATGAGGGACGATCAGGGATGCCACTGTCAGACCCCACAAAATCAGGGCATGCCAGGATTGCAGAGAAGATGTGGAGACCGTCTCGACTGCCTACAGCACCAAAGTGGGCAACTTGCAGGAGCTTGCCTGGAAGCCGTGGTCAACCACACATCTGCCCAGGCCAACTCAGAGACGGGCTTCTTCTCACCTTCAGCATTCCGGTACTTGTGCCAGTGATTCTTAGTGCCAGAGTCTAACTTGAAACCATGCTGGCAAGGAAGGCTGGGAAATGAAGAGCCCAGCCTTCATCCCTGGAGGCAGAGGGCAAGCAGGACTGTGCCGATCCCGGCAGTACCAGCACCTGTGCCAGGGCACAGTCTCCTGGTCTGCTCAACCCAGTGGCCCTTCCCATTTCCTTGGCTGTGTTTGGCAGGAACAAGGTGTTCATAAGCCATTGTGTCCTGGGAAGGAGGCTAAGGGCATAGGAACAGAGAAGACATAGAAGAGGCATTTTACAACTTGTTAAGACATGAAAAAAGTCAGTTAAAAATAAATAGTTGTCTTTCCAGAGGGCACACTATAAAGTCCTAGACAAAGGCCTGCAGGGGGGCCCTGGATCGGGTCACTCCCCTCTCTGTCCGCTGTCTCTTCATTGTAAAGCAAAGGAACTGCACTCCCCGTGACTCTGGTGGTGAGATAGAAGATGGCGTTGAGATGTGATTTTTCACATCCCCTCCCTCTCCCCTATCTTGCAGCCTGTGAAATCCTCAGGTCCTTGCATTCTTTCAAGATAAACAACCAAACAAAGCAACACTTGCTGTGATTTGCTTATCCTCTCTTCAGCTGCGGTTCCATCCTGCTCCTTTTTATTCCCAACCCTCTAGCAAGAGTCAGGAGTGTGCACGTTGAAAAGGAGCCTGGGATTCACGCCCTCTTGGCTGGCGACTCTCAGACCTTGGCAGGGAAGAGCTGGAGGGTTCACCCACTGGCAGGTGAATAAGGTCCGAGCTGATGTCTCCAGGAAATGGCCCTGTCAATGATCCTGCTGCCCAGGAGGCTAGTTTTTGAGCAATGTATTCCTTTTTGAGTCCTGCCCTAACAAATTAGCACAAACTTGGTGGCTTAAAACAACAGAAGTTAACAACAAAGAAAACAAATAACCTAATTCAAAAATGGCAAAGGACTTGAATAGACATTTCTCCAAAGATATACAAATGGCCAATAAGCACATGCTTATTGTGTTGAAGAGGCTCAACACCATTAGTCGTCAGGGCAGTGGAAAAGGGGGGGAAGGTGAAGGGGGGAGGGGTAAAAACCTAACAGGTACAATGAACACTGTTCAGGTGATGGGCACACGAATAGCCCTGACTTAAGTATTATAAAAGCCATCCATGTGACAAAAACATTTGTACCCCCTTAATATTTTGAAATTAAAGAAAAGAAAAATCAAAACCACAATGATATACTACTTCTCACCTCCTAGGATGGCTACAGATACAAAAACAAAGAAACAAAAAACTGAAAAAGGGTTGGCAAGCATGTGCAGAAATTGGATCCCTTGCACATAGCTGGTGGGAATGTTTATGGTGCAGCTGCTGTGGAAGACAGTTTGGCAGTTCCTCAAAACGTTAATCATGTAATTATCATATGATCCGGCAATTGCACTCCTAGGTATATATCTGAAAGAATTGAAAACTGGGACTCAGACAGATATCTGTATACCAATGTTCATAGCAGCGTTATTCACAACAGCCAAAAGGTAGAAACAGCCCAGGTGTCCATCACTAGACAAAAGAATAAATAAAATGTAATATATACACACAATGGAATTCTATTGACCCATAAAAAGGAATGAAATTTTGATACATGCTGCAACATGGAAGGACCTCGAAAACATTACGTTTAGTGAAATAAACCGGACACAGAAAGACAAATATTGTATGACTCCACTTATATGAGGTAGCTAGAGTAATCAAATTCATGGAGACACAAAGTAGAAAAGAGGTGACCAGGGGCCGGGGGAAGGGAGAAGGGAGAGTGTTGTTTAATAGGTACCGAGTTTATGTTGGGGATGATGAAAAAGTTTGGGGTACAGATAGTGGTGATGGGCACACAGCCCTGTGAATGCAATTAATGCTACCGAATTTTGCGCTTACAAATGGTTAAAATGATAAACTTTATGTTATGTGTTTTTACCAGAAAAGTATAAAAACAAAACAAAACAAGCAGAAATTTACTCTCACAGTTTGGGCAGCCGGAAGTCTGAAATCACAGTGTGGGCGGAGCTGGGCTCTCTCTGAATGGTCTTGGGGAGAGATTCCTTCCTGGTCTCCTCCAACTTCTGGTGGCTCTAGGTACTGTTTGGCTTGTGGCTGCACAATTACAATCTCTGCCCCTATCCTTGTGGCCTTCTTCTCTGGGTCTGTCTTCTCCTCTGTGTGTCTCTTAAAAGGATACTTATTGTTGGATCGAGGGTCCACCCTAATAATCCAGGATGATCCTATCTTGAGATCTTTAATTATATCTGCAAAGACCCTTTTCTCAATAAGGCCACAATGACAGGTTCTAGGGATTAGGATGTGAACATGTCTTTGGGGGGTCACCATTCAACTTACTACAGTGCCCTCCACACACACCCCTCCTCAAGTGACTAGATGGGATGTCCCAAGCTCAGGGCAGCCAATCCACTGGCCGGCCAGCCGACTGAAATGTGGTCTAGACTGAACATAGGAGCTGGGTTGGTCAGGGTCATACTTTCTGGAACTGGAACTGGGGAACATGGAGAGAGCCTGAGCCAGTTAGCAGTAGGGCCAGAAATAAAAAGTGGGCTTCAGTTGGTGCCCAGTGCGAGCAGAAATTGAGAGGGAGCAGGTGCTGTATGTAAATATTAGGTTATTAAGTATGAATGTCCAATTCCCTTAAGTACTAAGTTTGTTAGTTGATATCTTGGACATTTCACTTTGACACTTCTTTTTTTTTTTTTTTTTTTTTTTTTTTGATTGTAAAGGTATACCCTCAGTCTTTTAAATGCACATTTTGGCTTGTGATTATCTTTCAAATTATTTTTTAGAGCGATTTTTGCAAGACTGAAAACAGAAATAACGTGGTGTGAGAGCCGGAGGAGAGAGTCACAGACTGACCACAGATCCCTCGTCAAGTCAGTGGCACAATATGTCCTCCACTGGGTTTGGAGGAAGTAGATAATCCTGGTTTAGAAAGGCTTCTCAGAGGAGGCAGGTCTTGGGCAAGCTCTTAGAGGAGGCAGTGAGAGTAGATTGAGATTGCGAGGTCAGAGCATTTGTGGAGCTTGAATAACCACCGATGCCTGGGTCCTGCCCCAGAGACTCCCATGTAGTTGGTTTGGGGTTTGGAAAGCCCCCCAGTGGATTCTAATGCGTAGCCAGAGGTTGAGAACTGTTGCTGGTCTGTCTAAACTCAGCTGGAGCAACATGACTTCTGTTAAAAAAAAACACAAATTCTAGCTGCTGCCCCCACGTTCTTCCAGATGCTCCCAAAAAGCCAAGCTCCTGCTCAAAATGCTTCTTTCCCCTCCCAGGAAACTCCCTCCTGACTTTGGGGGCATCTTGTTCTTTGTGCTTTGCCCTGCTTGTCAGAAGTGCTCTCATCCTCCAAGCCCACGTAGTTTTGCTCAAATGTCGTCAGGTTGCAAAGCATTTTCCAGAAGGGTCAGAGGGGCCTTTGGAAGCAGAGAGGCCGCTGCAGCAGCAGAGGCTGAGAGGAAAGCACGCCAGACTGGGAGCCAGCACCCCCCAGCCCGAGTGCTGCCACTGCCGCTAACTGGTTCGCCACTCACTCTGCGTCTTCACGTCCACGCCTGTGGAATGGGGGTGGCCAGGGGCCCTCTGAGCTTCCTGGCTCTCTGAGCCTTCAGAAGCTGCTCCAAGCTGCTCACAGCTGGGCCTGAGGTCCCGCTCGCCTCCCAGGCCCTGCTTCCTGGGGCCTCAGCCAAGCCCCGGCTTCCTGCCTGGTGCACCGGGGGCACAAGGGGCCTTCACAGAGCCTCCGCGTGTGTCCTGGGGAGGCCAGGAGCCTCTCAGAGCTGACACAGAGGCTTCGTCTGTGTCCCAAGCTGAGGGAGGAGGGGACTGGCCAGCCCATGGGGACGCTACCTTGCCTCTGGATTTTTCCGTGGCTTTTTCATAGCCTTTCACTTGATCATTGAGCCCTCAGCAGCAAAGACCAATAAGGACAGAGAGCTCCCTTTTATGTGGGGGGAGCCGAGGGTCTGGGGAACAGGGAGGTGGCAGCACGTCAGAGCAGCTAGAGTATCTGCCGTCCTGCCATTTAGCCTCTCCCTGCCTCAGTTCTCTCACCTGAAAAAGCGGACACTCTTGACTGCTCTGGTAGGCTTGGCCCTGCTCCGTGGAAGGGGGCTCAGGGACACCTCTGGTCACAAGGTAGGACCAGGGGCCAAGTCAATGCAGAGGTAGGACCCTGAGAGACTCATGATAGGAAAGGTACTGTTCTAGAACATTCTGTCCATCAGCTCATATCAGCTGCACAACAGTCCTGCCAGCCAGGCATCCTTTGCCCCATTTTGCAGAAGGAGCATTGGAGACTGAGAGTTCACACTCAGGTTCTTCCCACCACTCTGTGCTGCCCTCCTTCGGCACAGGTTTAGCACCGGAGAGCTCAGAGGCCAGCTCTGACTCTGCACTGTCTCCTCCCTGCAGACGGATGGCCTGCAGGACGCGGCAGCCTTGGGCCGCTGTCACCAATGCAGGCCAGGAATCCAGAGAATAGAAACTGCTGAGTTTGAGGAACGTATGCTTTGAGATCATTCCTTTCCTTAGACCATTTTTTACAGAGAAATTTTACATGCATTAAAGAGTTACATACTTTTAAAAAACCAAGGCAAACTATAAGAGAGACTTGAACATTTATCAAATCTCTGGAGGGAGAATGTCTTTTATTAAACTTAGAAATGATTGATGAAATCACAAAGAGAAGATTAGTGGGTTTGACTACAGAGAAATGGAAATTTTCTGTATTTAAAAAAATGACTAAAAAGGGGAAAGTGGGGGAAAATATTTGCAGCATTTAAGGTAGATGAAAAGGTAATTATCTGTTTTTATTTATTTATATGCTGTCTCCTTCCTAAAAAGTTTTGAGGAGGGAATATTATATGAAGAGTTCGTTCATACAAACTGATAGTTACAAACAGAAAGCCTTATATTTATGTAAATATGCAAGGAGCATAATGAAGCAATTTACATACAACAGATTATAACTAGCAAATGGACTTACTAAAAATTGTCCAACCGTGCTAATCGCCAAAGAAACGATTTTCTATTTAACTTTCTAAATAGAAAAAGGCATTTTAATTAACACCCAGTGCTCATGAAGTTGTGATCAAATAGCCAGCCCCACACATTGCTGGCCTGGCTAAATTGTTACAACTCTCAAAGAAAACAATATGGTGAAAGATATCGATAACTATAAAAATATTTGTTCTCTTCAACAGAGTTATTTTACCACTGGGAATTTAAACCAAAAATTCAAAACTGTGAAAAGAGTTATATGCACAAAAATCCTCATTGCAGCATTTTGGAAAAAAAAGGTGAAAATTTAAAATGCCCTAAATGTCCTAAACTAGGGAAATGATTAACTAAAATATGCCTTATCCACTCAATGGAATCCAAGGCTGCCTTTTAAAGAGAGGTTTGCAAAGACTGATGGCAAATAAAAATGACTGTGACAAAAGTTTGACTTTAAAAAGCAGGATCTATTATATAACTGCAGTATTCATAATATATAATTCATAGTATTCATGTAGCTATGTGAAAAAAAATGCATGTGTACAAATACGAGAAAGGCAGGCCTGCCCCCAACATGTGCAGGGCCTGGGGTACAAATGGAGACCACGTGCCAAATGCTTAGATATTAAAAAGTAATAATTTAAGCTGACAAACTGTCAAATAAAATGTTTTGTCTTCCTACTTTGTGATATGTTAAGATGCATATTGTAATTCCTAGAGCAACCATTAAGAAAACAACAAATAATAGTTTAAAAATGAACAAAGAAATTAAAAATTTTCTAGAAGAATATCTGTTTAACACAAAAGAAAGTCATAAAGGAGCAACAAGCCCGGTGCAGTGGCTCAAGCCTATAATCTAGCTGAGGCAGGAGGATCACTTGAGTCTAGGACTTTGAGACCAGCCTGAGCAACATAGTGAGGACTCCATCGCTACAAAAATACAGAAAAATTAGCCAGGTGTGGTGGCATGCACCTGTAGTCCCAGCTACTGGGGAGGCTGAAGCAGGAGGATTGCTTGAGCCCAGGAGTTTGAGGCTGCAGTGAGCTATGGTGACACCATTGCGCTCCAGCCTAGGGCAAAATAATAGATATAAATCCAATCATAGCAATAATTACTGTTATGGACTGAATGTTTTTGTCCTCCAAGTTTATATGTTGAAGCCCTAACTCTCACTGTGATGCTATTTTAGAGGTGAGGTTTTGGGGAGATAATTAGGTTTAGATGAGGTCTTGAGGGTGGGGCCCCCATGATGGGATTAGTGTCCTTATAAGAAGAGGAAAAGAGACCAGCGATCTCTCTCTCTCTACCACCTGAAGACACAGCAAGAAGGCAGCCTTCTGCAAGTCAGGAAGAGAGCCCTCACCAGGAACTGAATTTTCTAGCACTTTGATCTTGGACTTCTCAGCCTCCAGAACTATGAGACATAAATGTCTGTTGTTTGAGCCACTCAGGCTTTGTTATAGTAGCCTAAAACAATTACATTGAACCATAGCAGCATTATTCATAAGTGCTCTAAACTGGAAATAACTCAAATGCCCATCCACTAAATTAGATAAATGATGGAATACTAGGCAGCAATTAAAAAGGAATGGACTATTGATACTTGCTTCAACAGGGACAAACCTCGAAAACATCATGCTAAGCAAAAGAAGCTAGAAGCAAAAGACCACATATTATATGATTCCATTGATAGGACATGTCCCAAACAGACAAATCTACAGTGGTTGGCAGGGGGCGGGGCTGGCAGTGCAACGGGGACTCAAATGGCCACAAGGGGTTTTGGGGTGTGATGGAAATGTCTTCTCTAAAACTGGATTATGGTGATGGTTATGGTGGTAGACAACTGCAAAATGCACTAAAAATCATTGAATTGCACATTTAAAACAGGTGAAATTTATGATCCATAAATTACATCTCAATAAAGCTGGTTTTTTTAAAGATGCTAAAATTAAAAAAAATTTTGTGCTGCAAAGCAAGAAAATGAAAAAACAACCCATTAACGGTTTGAAGTGTGTGTGTGTTTTGTCCCCGCCATATGGCTCAGCTGGGTGCAGTTTTCTGGCTGGGCTCCACAAGGTTCCACAGACTTTTTTTTAAAAGCCAAATAATAAATACTTGCAGCTTTGCAGAGCCATCAGTATCTTTTGCAACGACTCAATTCTGCTGTTGTTGTGCCAAAGCACCCATAGGCCAAATGTAAATAAAATAAGTGTTGCTGTGTTCTGACAGATCTTTGTTTACAAAAATAGGCCAGAGGGCTGTGGTTTGCCAATCTGACAGAGAGTTTCTCATGGAGGAAATCACACAAGAGCAAATGTGGGATTTGCATTGTGTTCACATTGTCCCCCAAGACACCAATTGTGTTGGAACGGGTTCTCATTTTCAGAACAAGCATTCTAGCAGAACTGACTGAACGCCATTGGCTGTCACAAGAGAGGTAAGGACTTTTCAGTGCCTGGACAGTCCTTAGTCACTGATGGGTCAGTGGTCAATAGATGTTACTGATTATTATTAGCTATGTTTTATGGCTGACATTACATTTGATTATTTATGTGATGCACTTAGAACAGCTCTTGCAACGTAGTAATGTTTTAAAGACCCTTTTTTAGAGCTGTTTTAGGTTCATGACAAAATTTGAGGAGGTTACAGAGCTGTTCCAGACACCCCCTGCCCTCACGCAGCCTCCCCCATTGTCAACAGTTGCCACCAGAGGGGCGCATTGGTCACAACTGATGACATATCATAGCCACCCTAAGTCCATATGTTCCACTGGGTTGTGTGCTGGACACTCTGTGGATGTGGACGAGTGTATGATGACTTGTGCCCATCATGACAGCATCATCCAGAGTAGTCTCACGGCCCTAAAAGCCCTGTGTGCTCCACCTCGCATCCCTCCCACCCCCTCGCCCCTGGCAACCACTGACCTTTTTTCTGTTTCCTTAGTTTTGCCTTTTCCAGAATGTCATCGAGTTGGAATCATTCAGTTCGTAGCCTTTCAGGTCGGCTTCTTTCACTTGACACCGTAATGATTTTTAGTTAAAGCATCCACCATTTTCATTAAATCTGAGAAAGACATATTTTTGAAAAATCATGGTAAAATACGCATAAAATTCATGTGTAAAATGTGTAACCATTTTAAAGTACACAATTCGGCAGCGTTTCGTGCGTTCACAGTGTTGTGCAACCATCACTGCTATATAGTTCCAGAACATTTCCATCATCCCCGAAGGGAACTCCATACCCATTACGTAGCCATTCCCCGTCCCTCCCCCTCCTATCCTCTGGAATATACATGTTTAAAAATGACTTCACATCTCTGAATTCTTCCCATTGAGCTGTGCTTACAATCAAAAGCATCTTATAATCACTGTTTCTCGTGTGGCAGTCTCACACGCTGTCCTCACCTACGTGAGCATAAACTTGGCCACGGCTCCACAGGAACGCACGGTCTCATGTGTTCTTAGGGACGTTATGTGTCGAGTTTAACTGCCTCTGAACTGCCTTCATGAAGGCCATGATTCAACAGAGAAATGAAAAGTTGTTGAGTATGAAGGACGTGAAACAGAGTGGCAGGATATAAACTTGATATTAACGAAGCAAATATTTGTCACTAGAAGAATAAGCATAGTCTGTGCGTCTTCCAAAGTAACAGCCAAGTGCTTTATGGGGCAGGAAAGGAAGATATAAATAGATGAAGCTGTGCTATGTTTTGTTACTGAGATATGTCTAAAAGGTAACCTGTCACATATCAAGCAAGGCAACCAAAGGCCGGAGAAACTGTGAAATCCCTTGGAATAGATAACAAAAAATTTCAAACTAATGGAAGGTTAATCTGACTGGTTCTTGTGTCACATAAGACTATTGTTAAGGCATCATGACTTGGCTTAATGGCATTATATTTTTTCTTGATAGAACATAAAATAACAGTGCATCTTGCAATTGATAAGATCTTAAAATGATACAGTATCATCATCATCACATTACATTTTTTTTCCATTTGCTTGTCTGTTTCTCCCACTGGGCTGTCAATTTTCTGAAGAAAAGGAGTTTGTCAGGCTTACTACTGTATCTTCAATGCCCTGCTTAGTATCTGGTATGTAGTAGGAACCAACGAATGATATGGAATGACCAAAACTCATTTGGGAGATGAAACTCATAAGTCAATTAGTATTAACACCAGACTTATTAGTATAACACAGCACAGGGTTGCTGTAAAAATTTAAAGAAAAAAGCTTTAAAAAATCCTGCCTATTATAGTGCTTGGGACAAAGTAAATGCTCAATCAACACTTGTTGGTTGTTTTTATATCACTTAGGACAGTGTTTGGCTAAAGTGACAGAAGACACAAAAGAATAATAATGGCTTAAACAAGAGGAAAGTTGATTACCCCCTCAAATGATCAAAGTGTGGTTGGTAGGGCAGCTCCATTACCATCAGGGTCTCAAATCCCTTAGTCTCGTTGCTCTGCCATCCTCACACATAGCATCCACCTTATGGCCCAAAATGGCTGCTCAAGCTCCACCCATCATGTTCACATTCCAGCTGGCAAGAAGTAGGAAAGGGCAGCAGAAGGAAAGTACCTTTCCTTTTATGAATACTTCCCCAAAGTCAACTCTGTTTATATTCCCTTGACCAGAATGTGACTACAAGCCTGGAAAATACAGGCTTTTGTCTAGGCAGCCATGGGCCTTGCTAAAATTCAAGGGATGTTGAGGGACAAGTAGCAGGCTCTGCCACAATTATGAAACTTCATGGTGCTGATTACAAGTGCAACGTGGGCTCCAAGGAGCCTTGTTCATAAGGCAAGGGAAGGCACTCAAGTGGAGGTGGGGCGTGAGAACGGCTTTGAAAGACATGTACGGGTCACGCGAGCAGAAAGGACAGTGAGGGCATTTCAGGCAGGGGATGAACAGACAAAGGCCCCAAGGCCAGAAGGCAGGGATGTGCCTGAGAGATAACAGGGCTGTCTCGGCCAAGCGGGGGCTTTGCGATGGGGGAAAGGAACTCGCAGACGGCTGTCTAGCTGGGTCTCGGTGCCGGGAGCAGGGTCAACCCTGTGCCAACTGGGGGTCCGCGTGCAGCCACCTAACCAGGGCTCCCACACACCCTCGGAGGCCAGGTGCAAGCGAGGCCCTTGGCACGGGCTGGGAGCCGTCGTGGGGAGCAGGGGCAGCTGTGCAGCACCTCCCCGGGGCAGTCCTCGTAAGAAGGGAAAGGAAACGGTGCTGCGCGTCTTCACTGAAGAGGGGGATGAGGGAGGCCGGAGCTGAAGGGCCGTCGAGATGGGCTGGTCAGACCCTCGCAGTGCACAGAGAGGGGCAGGCACTTGCCCAAGGCCACACAGCCAGCCCCATCTTTGATGCCCTGTTCATCACGCTTCCGCCTCCTCACAGTGTCTCTCATCTCCCTCGCCTGTGTCCTTCCTGTCTTATCTCAATGGCTCTCACGGCAGCCCTGCCTGGAGGTATAATTGTCCCCATTTTGCCAGCAGGGAAACTGAGGCCTAGTGGGTGATGGCCTAAGGTCACATGGCGGTCGGAGGCAGAGCTGGGGCCAGAACTGAGAGGGGTCTGGGCTCCCAGTTCAGAGCTCCCTGCTGCGCCCAGGCAGCCCATCTTGCGCGGCGAGGGTGGCCCGTGTGGGGCTGACCACTAGGCTTTCCTCCCCACCTCCCCGCCCTGGGCAGGCCCTGCCTGTTGTGGTGGAGAAGGCGGTCACCTGTGAGTGGAGCCCCCACTCTGTCTCTCTGACAGCCCGTCCCTGACCGAGAGACCCGTTTATTGGTGGAAGCCCCGCTGTCCACATGCTGCTCTTCTTCATCTACCCCTTCCTCACCGTCCACCCCGCGCCACCCTCGGTTCCTGACACCTCAGTGTGGTGAGTGTGTCGGCCACCGTCCTTCCACGGCAGGAGGCTTCGGGGCAGCCACCGCACAGTGACACATGGTGTGCTGTGGGACGGGAATATTTTAAATCTGAGTTGTCCTTCAAAGCCGGGAACATGTGGCTGCCAGAGGCCAGAGGGCACTGGTTCCCGAAGAGGGGAGGGGAAGGAAGGAGGAGTGTTGCAAGGGCGCAGTAGGTGGCGGGGTGGGGACAGCTTCCTGAGGGCTGGCCTTGGAAAGCCCTGGCCGCCAAGGCACGTGGGCCGGCCCCTCCCAACCCTGGCAGCCCCCTCTGGCTCTCCCGGGACCCCTGCTCCCAGCACGTTTCTGCAGCGTCAGCAACACGTTTCTGCATGTTCCGTCCCACCACTGTGGCCTGTGTGCCATATGCTTCCCTCTCTGTCGGGAGAATCACGTGTGGCGGGGAGGGGCGGTCACGCTTCTCGTCCCCCCACGCCCCGGGCAGGGAGTCCGGCAGACGGGACAGTAGGATCTTGAACTAAAACCAACTACCAACGTGCCGTGTGGGTTTGGTGACCCTGCTTGTGGCTGGCCGGGCCCCTAGCACAGGGAGCACTGCCAAAGAGTGACCAGTGAGCAGCCAGAGAGTGACAACGTGGATGG
This sequence comes from Cheirogaleus medius, assembly GCA_008086735.1. Taxonomy (NCBI): domain Eukaryota; kingdom Metazoa; phylum Chordata; class Mammalia; order Primates; family Cheirogaleidae; genus Cheirogaleus; species Cheirogaleus medius. The sequence goes on from VBSM01002608.1 coordinate 138,827,480, forward strand.
CCACCCTCCACTGAGACGCAGGCCCTCAGTGTGCCCTGAAGAGACGGTGCCAAGGGGTGGGGAGGCCGCATGGCTCTGCCTCCGAGGGCTTCCAGATGCACCTTCCTTCCCAGAGGGCCCGAGTGAGACTCAGCGGCCTCTAGGACAATTCTTCCCTCAATGACCCCTTCCCTAGAAGCTGACGGGCCAGCCAGCCACCACCCAGGGAGAGTGCCCGTATGGGGCGGACTTTCTGAGCAAGCCTTCAGAGAGGAGGCTGGCCGCTGCCTGCCAGCTCAGTGCTGTTGCCTCCGGCTGGGGTCCCCATCCCTGGTCTGATCCTTTGGAGCAGGTTGTGGAGGTGGTTTTGCTGGTCAGGTGGCACCGGCCATAACGACTTTACGCAGAAAGAACTACTTGGGGCCACTTTCCCCCTGAGGGGCTTTGGGAAAGGCAGTTACCTGGAGCTCGCCGGGTGACACATGGCCACCAGGACCTCAAGGCAGGGTTCTGTCATTCATTCATTCATTCAGTAAACATTTATTGAGTGCCTACTGTGCGCCAGGCTCTGATAACGCTGGGGATACAGAGTCCCACCCCTCGTGGAGCAACAGAAGTAACCCATGATTGCAATGGAATGTGTCCTGTACTCCAATAGGGGAGGACGGGGTGTTCTGGGACCTTGCTGGGCCCCCTGAGTCAGTACTGGGGGTCAGGGAAAACACCTAAAATGATGCCCGAAGGATGTTGTTAATAATTAAGTGAGAGGGGCCCAGGGAAGAGCCTTCCAGGCAGAGGGGATAGCCTCGAGGCAAAAGTGATGGTGGTACTTTCCAGAAAGGACTCCCAGGCAGGTGTTGGAGCGGGAGGCCGCCGCAGACATAAGAAAGAACCACTCACAAACGGCCTTGCGAATCTGGTGTTTTTGTACCTGTCCTGAGTCTTTAGCCAGAATTTTTCTGGGCCTTCAACTCCAGCAGGAAGCCCAGTGGGAAATAGCTATTTCCTGCCCTCAGAGAGGAGAAGAAAACAAAACCCCAGCAATTTCTGCCTACCCCCAGAGTGTCAAAGTTGACGCATGCTGGTTGGGGTGACATAGAGGATGGGAGAGTTTTCCCTTTCAGAAACAGTGCTCATTGCATTTCTATTTATAAAGGTAATCATGCTCTGCAGAGAAAAGTATAAAGAGAAAAATAACATCACATATAATCTTCCCATGGAGATAAACGATAAAACGTTTTGTTTTTCCTTCCAGTCTTTTTTTAAAAAATGTTTACTTTTATTTTTGTTTACATAGTTGAGGTAAAACTGTATTTACAATTTTATTACCTGCCTTGTGCCCTTAACATAAGTATGTCCCCATGTTATAAAAAATTTCATTTTTAAGGGCTGCATGATATGTCTCTGCATGGCTCTGCCATAGTTTACTTAGGTTCCCTGCTGGGTGCCCCTCCCATGGTGGCTTTCCTGGGGACTCTCGGGGGCTCCCCATCGGCCTGCAAGACCCCAGGCCTCGGCAGCCCCAGGAAGAGTGGTGCCCAAGCCAGCCGAGCTTTGGGATCACCTGGGGAGCGTGGGGCACTCTCAGGCTTCCGGAATCAGAATCTCAGATGTGGGGCTGGGGAGCCTGCATTTTTAAAAAGCTCCTCTGGGTGTCCTGAAGCCATTCAAGTACCAGCATTTGGAAGGTGCTGTTTTAAAGCCTTCTAGGATATACAGAAACTGCATCATGGCAGAGAGTTGATAGATTTCATTTTAGATTAGACAAAATAATACATATTTTGTAGAACTGTCAGGGAAAATAGAAATATGGCTTGTGGAGCTCAGGATCGGGCATATTTTAGGTGTTCAGAAAAAATTGTAACTGCAGTTGTTAGAATTCCAAGTGGAAGCCTTTACACTCTATTCCCCCCGAGAGGGACGCTGTTCTACACCCACTCTGGGAAGGGCTTGGTTGCCTCGGGACCGAGTTCTCCTCCTCCTCCTTTGCAGCAAATACAGAATTCATGCTCACCTCTTCAGGACCACATCAGAACATATTGCTGTGAGACAGAACATGTATAATCAGGATTGTCCCTTGTGGCATATGGCTTTAGATGACCAGGGAAGACCTGGGGTTGGGAGAGAGGTTCCAAACAGATGCTGAGGGGCTGTTGGAACCTTTCTTCCTGCCCAGACACGAAGGAGGTACAACTTCAGAAAGTAGGGAATTAGCTTTTATTGTCAGTTACAAGTGCAGTGTGGTTGTCATCTGGTACAAACTGTCACTGCTGGCTGATAAGATAAGCCAGAAACTGAGAATAAACACTTAGGAAATTTTATAGCAATTTGACATTGCCACAGTGTCCAAGTGTGTGATAAATTTTTCTAGAAATTAATTTTCATTGTATTTATGAAAGCATGGATCTGTGACTGATTGGATATTTTAAAAATCGATCCCTCCCAGCAGAAAGCTTGAGAGGCGCTGGCCCAGAGACTGGTAGATCAGATCTTATTTAATCCTCACACCCCCTCTGCAAGGTCTTGAATTAGGCGGTTCTTCTCCCCTGGTCCCTCCCACGCTTGCCTGCTGAGCGTCATCCAGAGGAGGGTGGCTCTGCTCCTCGGTCCCCAGTCCCACGCCAGGCTGGGCGGAGACTCCCCAGGAAGAACTGAGGCAGGATATGGGATCCAACTCTCCCCAGGAGGGTGGGGGCGGAGACCCTCTGCGTAGACTGTTCCTGGGGACTTACAGGAAGGAAATTGCCCAGGTAACTTGTGTGCTTCACCTTGTAATCATCCTTCCTCATCAGGGAGCTTTCCTTGGTGTCTGATCTCCCTGCCGCTGCTGGCTCTGGTGTCCCGAGCTGCCAGTCAACTAACAGTCAAGCCCCTGCCATACACTGACACGGTGCTCGCTGCTCTGGGGCACATCAAATGGAGATATTTTTGTTAAGCACTTACTCTGATTAACTCATTTACTTTTCCCAATGATCTCATGAGATAGGCCCTATTTTTATCTTCAAGGCACAGGAGAATCTCAAGGAGGTTAAGGGATGGGCTTCAAATCACACGCTGATATGTGGCAGAACGGGAGGTCGGTTTCCAGCCTGCCTGCTCCAGGGTCCACGCTCTTAACCGCGGTTTCTCACCGTGGACCTGCCCTCAAGGGGCTTGCAGTCGAGTTAGGCCGTGAGACCCTTGAAGAATCCTGGCTGAGTTGGGCTGACTGTGCGGCCCAGGAGCCCAGAGGAGGGAGGGACACGGGGAGGAGACAGCCATTCTCAGCCCTGCCCTGCGCTCTGGGCTCCCCAGGGAGCAGGCTCACATCCTGTGTTTCCGCTCCCTCCTCCCCAGACGTGATCTCACTCCTCCTCTCCCTGGAGGCTGCAGAGAAGAGATTGCTGTTCCCTCCCACACAGAAGGCACGGACAGCCATGGGACCCCTCTCATCTTGTCGGGCTCCACACAGTGACAGGGACGGGGTGCCCCGCAGCCCTTGACTTGGCACACACCACCTCTCCTATTTACCCCGTAATTCCCCTGCCTCCAAACTGCATCTTTCCTGTGGGTTTTTCCTTAGAGAAGGGTGTGCGTTAGGACCCTGGAGGAAAGAGCCGGCTGGAGTCCTTCCTCTTTCCCATTCTCCTCAGTTTCCCTACCCACACTTCCGGTATTCCCCTGCTCAGTGCATGGGGCAGAACAGGGCCGAGTGGGACAGGGCACATGTCGTCAGAGATCCCAGCCAGCATCCTGCTCCCTAATCTCTCACCGTCCTCATCCTGTCCGTAGGGGCGGCTGTGAGGATAAAATGGGAAGTGGCTGTGGAAGCTCTCTGCCGTCTCTAAGTGGCTCTGCCTGGTTTGCCTTCCCTCCCACTCCAGGCTTGTTCGAGTCTTGCCCTGCCATCAAAGCTGGCTCAAGCCCGCCGCCTCCAGGAAGGCCTCCCTGAATATGCCAGCCCGGACTCAGTCCTCAGCCTGGAGGGGTCCTGATCCGCACTTGGTGACACGACACGTGGCTGTGTTCTGTCAGCCCTAGCGAGCCCGGGGAGGCCAGACACCCGTATCCTGATCACGAGATGGGCCCCGCCAC
>VBSM01002608.1:138831632-138842288 GCA_008086735.1 Cheirogaleus medius
GTGCCAGATGCTTGGTGTTCCCAGGGTATCAGAGCTCCAGTGGCTGCTGCTGATAACGCCCCCCTGAAAGGTGGGAGAGTGACCCCCACACCCACATCAGCTGGCTCCTTCCGCCCTGGCCACATCACGCTCAGCTGAGTCTGCTCCTTTGGGCAGGCAACTGTCCTGAGATACCACATTCACTCGTCACGCCCCTCCTGCAGCTGTTCCAGGTCCCCACTGCCTATGGGGTGACGCCCAAGCTCCCGAGCCAGCCTGTCACAACCTCATGGCCCCACCTGTGGCTCTCCCCTCTCCCCGTGTCCTTTCAGCAGCAGGGGGTGGATGGAGAAGACACAGGGTTTCACACTGTGGGATGCCCACTCTGTTGTTGCAGGAAACTGATTATAGGTACTATAATCCCCACTCTATGGAAGAGGAGCAGGGGCATGGAGAGGTTAAATAATACTGATGCTAAAATAATGACAACAGCCACCGCTGACTGAGCGCTTATGTACAGGTACTGGGCAAAGGGCTCTGCGCGTCCTCTCGCTGCATCCCTTAACCACCTGGCAAAGTGGATACAATCGCCGCCATTTGATGGAAGCTCAGAGATGTTCAGAAATGTGTCCACACCGGTCCTGGGGCAAGGGCAGGGAGGCCACCTTCCCTTCTCTGCAGAACATCCTTGGCCAAGGGCAGAGACCCGGATTTCCTCGCTTTGCCTGGAGTTAGATATAGGACTTAGAGGACCCATGGGTGAAAGTGACAGGGAGGCAGGTTTTAACTCAATCTTGAAAAACGTTTTAGATGAGGTTTTCCTTAGAAATAAAAAACACCCAAGTCTGATGAACCTTCTATTTGGAGTCTTGTAGAAGAGACTCCCCCTGCGTTTGAGGACAGATGAGGCCTCATCTCAGAGAAAACCATAGCCCGGCTCTACCACTGACCTGTTTACATCATGACCTTGAGCCACCTGCTTGAACTCTCTGAGCCACAGTTTCCACATTTGTGAAAGAGGGAAAGTAAGACCTTTCTGAAAAGGTTGTCATGGGGATTCTGAAATGTGAAATAACAGATACAAAAGCACTCCCGCTTTGGCTCAGGGTTGGCATCTGATAAATGCTGGCTGAATCTGAACCTAAGCCAGGTGGGGCATTGGACCAGAGGAGAGTGACAGTCCCTTGAGACCCTGAGTGTCTATGACCTTAGTCACCACACCTGCCATGGAGCCCTGCTTGTTGTGATACTTGCCACAGGTCACCACATACACAGGTGAGGATGTGCCCAGGGCCGAGAGATCTGCTGAGAGCACTTGGTTGAATTGCAGCATTGTGTCCTCAGTTCAACTTCTTTTTGGAGGGGAGCATGGCGAGAGGAGGGGCAAATCTTATGATCTGCCTGAAGTGGAAAGAAAGCTCTTATCTCATTTCCTTCTCAGAGCTGCATGTGATGGTGACTGGGCCGTGGACGTGCCGGGGAGAGTAACGGGAACTGACAGCGGCCGGGCCACATTCTCTCGTCCTCTTCCCACAGAGGCGTCCAGAGGGGGGAACTGGGCCCTCTTTGCAGTGCCAAAATAAACGCGCATTGTTTCCAGCTCCACAAGAGGCCTTGAGTGAAGCAGCTTCTGCCAAACCCCAGTAGGAAGGAAGGCAGAGGGAGGGAAAGGGGCTGGGATCGGGAGGCACCCACTCCTTTCTCCTGACTTCCAGAAAGCTGCATGCAGGCAAGCCCCAAAGCGAATCCCAGAGGGCACTGTGAGAATCTGGGCTTTTAGGGGAGAAAGAAGGGACTGGAACTCCCATCTGCTGAGTCCCTATAATGTGCTAGGTATTTTGCTCATCGAGAGAGCCATGTTAGTGGGCTGGGAGTACACACAGACCTGGGTTCAAATTCTGACCCTGTCCTTTCTAATCTTGGGCCTGGGCAAGCAAATAACTTCTCTGAGTTTCTGTTTCCTTACAGGGAAGATGGAGTGATAACAGCAGTACTTCAGAGGGTTGTTTTGAAGGTTCAATCAGGTAACACAGGTGAAGTGCTTAGCATACCGCATGGCACATAGATGCACTCAATACGTTAGTTTATTACTACTACATAGCTGCTAATAATAATATCATTTTTAAACTTTCATGACAATGCCAACAGGTAGGTATTGTTACATAAATGTTATAGGTATGGAAAGTGAGGCTCAAGAGGGGTTGAGATGCCTTTTTAGGCTCTGACAGGTAATAAGTGGTAGGCTCCGGATTCAAACTCAGGTCTGCCTGGCTTGAAGGCCTGTACTTGTCGCACCTGCATCTGAGATGGGTTTCCTGGTACGCATGCCCCAGTGCTCTGAGGTGGGGAGCTGGGAAGCAGCAAAAACGGAGACTGCCAGGCATCATTGCCACGGCCCAACTGCCCCCTAGACTTCATAGGCTCAGCCGCTATCCCACCCCGCCTGGCTGACCACCGAAGCCAGATGCTCCCCTTGCCAGGCCCCGGGGCTCCTCTGTCTTTGGAGCGTCTATCTGGAGTGAGCATCTGCAGCGTGCGCCCCACTCTGAGCTGCGTCTGCACAGTTGGCCTCCTGTTCCTGCACGGACGGTTTATCGAAGCCGAGCCAAAGCAGCCTGGGATTTAAATTCTGGCTCTGTCACCCACTAGCTGGGTGACTTTGGGAATGTTACTTGCTCTCTCTGAGCCTCAGCTTTTGCATCTGTAACATTGGAGCAATAGCACCTCGCTTCCCGCTTTCCGTGTGAGAGTGACATGAGACAATGCATACGACAGTAAGTGCTTGGAAGGCGTTAGCTCTGCCTCCCCGCCCCCTGCCTCTTGAGCTGGTGCTCCTGGCTCTCCTGCACACTCAAGACCATGAGGTTATGGATCCTCGGGCCAGGACCTATTTTTCATCCTGATATGTGCTCTCTGCATGTCATCCTTGATGAAAAGTGAATAACTCATGTGTTCATTTCATTAAATGCTGCCCCCACAAAAGTGTGGGCTTGTGCAATTCTCCAAAGACTGTCAACTGGAAGATATCTCAGAATTCCTCGTAAATCAAAAGGTTTCATTTTGCTGCCAAGACAGTCAACTCTCTTTGCCTTGAGTAAGGTGGTGGGCGGTGCTGGGCTGGGCTGGAGCCGGAGACCTGCCTGCTAGGCCGGGCTCTGCCAATTACCCACGCGGGACAGGAGCAAACTGCTGCTTTCTCCCAGGCCTTGGTTTCCTCCTCTGAAAAATGAGTGGGGTGTGTGTTGGGCGCCACAGGGTAAACTTCCTTCTCCTCCACCAGTTCTAACATTCTGGAACTTAATCTTCCTTCTCCCTCTGCCTCTCCCAGCCCCTTCCCACCCCGCTCCCCTACCCCTGCCCGCAAACTCTGTCTCCCTGTCAATCAGGTAAATCAGCCCAGGGCAGAGTCTGCGGAGAGAAAACATCCATGCATTCCTGGCAGAGGACAATCTCCTAATGCCCCTTATTGCAAAAGCAGCCCTGCTGCGGGTGAAAAGAAGGGCAGCCAAAATCTGTGTTTCTATCGTGGGGTCCAGGAAGGGGGGCCATTTGCCCAGGGAGCTAAGGATGGATAAATTTAGAAGCAAAAAGAAGTTTCCTTCTCTGGTGGCAGCTTTGGAAAGGACTCCCAGGCCAGCCCAAGGGGCTCCGAGGTCACCTGGTGCAGCAGGTTTCAGGCCCCCCAGAGGGGTCTGCAGACTGCGGGTGGCAGTGGGGTATGGCATGCCTGGGCAAAGGTCCGGAGGGAACTCAGCCTCCCAAAAACCACAGTCAGAGCTGGTCTCCTGAGGAGGGTGGGGAGGGGAACTGAACGGTTCACTTTCTTTACCACTGGGCCATCTGACTGAGGGTAGGAGATACAAACAGGGCACGAGAAGGATTGCTGCTGGGTGCAGGGAAGGAGAGGGAGACAAAAGAGAGGGACAAGGACAGGGACAGGGAGAGGCAGAGGGGACAGAGAGAGAAGCAAAGAGGGGCAAGATGGGGAAAAGAGAGAGGCAGGAAGAAGGGAGGGAGGGAGAAAAGTAGGCAAGAAGAAAGGAAAAGGGAAGGGGAAAGTGAGGAAGGAAAATATTTCCTAAAACAGTGTCATCTGAGTGCTGCCTCCTGACAAAGGGGTGGGAGGGTAGTCAGGAGGGAGCCAGCCGGCAGGCGCAGTGACTTCCTGACACCTGATGTCCTGTGCCTGCTGCTCCATGGCCTGCCTAAGCAAAGTCTGGTTAAGAACCCCCCCTCCCCATCAATCGCACAACCCCAGGAACAATATTTACCTAAAACACACAGAGGGTGAGTACCTTGGAGCCGTATGTGGAAGTTGCTGGCCCCATGTGGCTTCATAATGAGACAGAGAGACATCAGAGCATTCAAAATACAGAATGCAGGGTCCACTCACTAAGTCATTGAAGATGCTGTAGTCTTTGTTTACACCACACTAGCGCTTTTATGTTTATAAACCACTCCATTCACCATGGGTGGCTTAAAAAATCTCTTCACTAGTTCTGAAACGAAAATATCCTGTTAAAGACCTGCAATCATTAAGATGTCAATCCACCCATCTATCCCCCTATCCATTCATCCAGAGTCTATCTTTTCAGGGGATGTTTAAGGGAACACCTGCAGCGTCGGGCAGTCTGCTTTATTGGTACAAGCATGAAAACTTCTCAGTCCTCGCCGCCAAGGAGCTCACCCTCTACTGGGGAAACACACTTAAATAATTTATTATATATAGCATTCTGAGTGGAATAATGAAAGTATAATGAGTTGTTATCTGGAAAAAACAAGATGAGACAAACCACCTGTGCCCAATGACTGCTACGGGTCATCTGTGATGTGGGTCTCCTGTCTTCCAGCAGGGGGCGCCCTCCCCTCTCTCCCTCCCAACTTGCATCGATCTCTTTGGCTAGTGTGTCCTGAGCTCAGAATTGGCATTTACATTTTTCTTATTTTCCTTTTTTTTTAAAAAATATCATTTTTAAATGCATAAAACATATGCATAGTTTAAAAAAGAACTATAAAAGAAATACTTTTGTAACCAGCTGTGAGATCAGGAAATAGACTAGTACCTGTGGAGTTCCCCACCCACTCTCATCATGCATCCTTCCCCAATCAAATCTCCCTTCCTTCTCCTCAGAGGTAACACTATTCTGACTTTTCTGTTAATCAATACCTTGCTTTCCGTTATAGTTTTGCCATAAATGTATGCATCCTGAACAGTATTAGGTTGAACGATAGGAAATCACCATTTGTAAGACAAAAATAGTTGAATATCTGCAACTTCATATGGCTTCATATAGTCTGACTGACTAGTCTATTTTTAAACTTGGAAATAAGGATCATAATGTGTGCATTCTTTCATAATTTCCTTCATTTGCTCAACATAATGAGATTCATTCTGTATAAAGGTACAGCTTCATTGTACAGATTTTCATTGCTGAGATTTCATGTACCATATAAACTCACAGTTTATGCATTTTACTGTTGATGGACATTTGAGTTGTTTCCAATGTTTGGCCCTTACTGATAATGTTGCTATAAGCTTTCTTGTCTCCTGGGGCATACGTGCAAGTGTTGCTCTAGGGTATTTGTCTAGGAATGAAATTGCTGGGTGGCATGCTCTTCAGTATTGCTAGACCTAGTCCAGCTGTTTTCCAAATTGTCTGTACCAATTTACACTCCCACAGGCATTCACATTCTTGTCATCTCTCAGTATTACAGACTTAATTTTTCCAATCAGGTGTGTATGTAATGGTGTCATATTGTGTTTTAAATTTTTATTTCCCTGATTATTAATGAAGTTGAGCATTTTTTTGTTTATTTATTAGCCATTTGAATTTCCTCTTTTCAGATTATCTGTTCGAGTCTGTTACCTATGTAAAAAATTGAGTTGTCTTTTTTTTTTCCTTGACTTTTTAGTTTTTTTATGTTCTGGATATTAGTTGGTTATATGTGTTGTTCCAGTTTGTGGTTTGTTTTCATCTTTTTATGGTCCCTTCTCAATCTCTCCCTCTCTCTCTCAAAAATAATTTATGATGGAAATTTCAAACATATACAAAAATAGATAGAATAATATAATGAACCTCTTTGTACCTACCACTCGGCTTCAACAATTGTCATTTGATGGCCAATCTTGTTTCATCTATACTCTTTCAGGTTCTGCTCCTCCAGTATTATTTTGAAGCAAATCTTAAACACTATTATTTCATCATAAAATTTTGAGAGTTTATTTCTAAAATATATTCTATCTCTTTCTGTAACATAACTACAATACCAGTATGACATCTAAAATATTAAAATTCAATATCCCCAACTTTTATAATAATGTAAGATAAACAGAAGTGCTTAATTTTAATGTCAGTCTACTTCATGGACCTATTTCTTTATTTTTATAGCTCATTTAAGAACTCCTTGCTCTGAGGCCATGAAGATATTTGCCTCTCTCCTTTTTTTTTTTTTAAGGTTTGTAGTTTTACTTTTCACATTTAGGTCTTTATTCCAAATTAAAATTATTTTTGTATATGCTGTGAAGTAGATATTCAATTCTTTTTCCCCCCATATCCCTTTTTTTTAGCACAATTTTGTTTTTAAATCTTTTTCTCACTGCTCTGTAATCTCACTCTCTCATATATCACGTATCCATATATGTGTGGGTCTATTCATGGGCTCTCTCTTCTGCTTCACTGATCTATTTCTCTATGCTTATGCCAAAGCCACACTATCTTAATTACTAAAACTTTACAATAAGTCATGATACTTGGTAGGACAATTTCTTCACTTTGTCCTTCCCATTATTATTGCACTTACATATGAATTTTACAAGTTTACAAAATTCTATATGCAAAAATGTGTTTAGATTTTGATTGTGATACATTGTATCTATATATAAATTTTGGAAAACTGACATCTTTACAACATAGACTCATCTATCCATGAATATAGTATACCTCTGCATTTATTAGAACATCCTTTAATATCTCTCCATAAAGTTTAATATTTTTATACTAGTCTAGCATACATTTTGTTAGACTCATTTGTTAGTACTTCATTTCTATTGCAAATTCAAATGATCACATTTTTTCAATGCTTATTGCTTATATATTGAAATAAACTCAATTTTTTCATGTTGATTTTATACCCAGAAATCTTGCTACACTTTTTTACTTGGTCTAATAATATTTGTAGACTCTTGGATTTTCTATTCACATGATAATATTATCTGTACATATTTGAAGTTTTGTCTCCCTTTTCTCAACCTTAACTCTTAAAATTTTTTTTGGACAAGATGATCTCTTGAGTCCCTTCTAATGCAAAGTTGTTGATTTTCCTCATGATCATCTTCTTTCTGGTTAAGGCAGCTATGCACATCCTTCTAGAATCTTTCTTCTGGTCTAGACTAAGAGTGATAATTCGTATCCAGACCTTTGATAGTTGCATATCTTCAGCCTGAATGTAGAAGATCCTGGAGTTTGATCTCTTCTCCAACTTGTTGAGTCATTTCCTCTCAAAACTCAGTTCCTTCCCAAACTCCCAAGTCATTTCTGGTTCACATTTTGAATCATGACTAATCTTCTAAGAAAACTGTGATGGCTGAGAGGTTGGCTGTGCCCATATGCCCTCCCCTTTTTCTTGAAACTCTCCCTGATCTCCTTCAGGGTGGGAGAGATGAAAAATGCCTTTGCTCCCACCTCCAATCACTGCCTGAAAGAAGTGATGCATGCTATGCTATATTTTCTCTGGGATGTCTAAGCTGCATCTAGGTGTAAGAATATCAAATAAAGCATATCTGGACTCACCCAAGATTAGCTCTCTTTCACTAGAGAAATGTCTAATGTTCTTGCCTGCTTTTATTGAGGATTGATGTATTAATAATAGATAGCTATTGGAAGAAGTTTTGTCAAATAAGTCTTGAAGATAGTGTTTATCATGTTGTTCAATATTTCCTATGTAAGGACCCGCAGAATACATTCCTTTTGGAATTTAATATCAGCATAGTTAATCTCTCCTGTTGAGCTAATATGTTTGTGCAATGGGGCTAACATTTTTTCAGAATTATTTTTAGATGAATTTTCATATCCTATAAACCTTGTTCTGGAGCTTCTTGTCCATTGAAGCAATGTTTGAGTCTCAGATGGAAAGCTAGTCATTGTTAAGAGAGAAAGAGTTTTCTAAATTCCTTTGACTCACTTAGTGTATCAAGAGCTAGGCCTGGCCTACTACATCTTAGAAGAAGATGACAGGAATGTCTGTCCCTTCTATCCTCATAATCTGTGGGTAGGAGAAAGGGGGATAGAGAGAGAACAGACAAATCAGGTACCAGAACTCTTCTCTGCCACTACCATTATTACCTCCACCACCTTCCCCACCAGTGTATCAGGGCACAAGCTGCAAGTTGGGAGTTTTTGAATCATACAGAAGTATGAAGGCAACAGGAAGTGTCTAGGCTAGAGGCACCATTAGCCAAGCATGCTGGGTCCAGGAGAAGCACCCACAAGAAGGCATGGAGATGGGGCAGAAAGTATTAATAGTAGGTAGAGGAACCTGAGACCATTCTGAATGGTCTCAGCAGAGTGGCAGAAACCAAGTGGTCACTAGGGCAGCTGGCAAGGATCATGGGCTCCAGCAATGGGTCCTAGCACAACACCCCAGAAAGTGAGACAGGGCCATTCCATGGCAGTGGCCATGAGTTCAGGGAGCAGGCTAGTCCAGCTCCTCACAGTGGAGAGCAATGAAGGCCCAGGGGATGCCATGGGAACCCAAGGGCCTCCTCCCTGGGCCATGGGAGGATCTGGTTGGTGTCATGGGCCACATTGGGGTTCAGCAGGCAGAGAAAGCAATCTCCAAAAGGTCCAGATTTACTGGAGTCACCCAAGTTACCTATGAAAGACAGTTTTAATTGCTAAATCAAGCTAGAAATGTAACAAATTGGATGAAATTTAGGGTTATTTTTCCTTCCTGCTGCCCAGTGGAACTGATAAGAAAGATTAGTTACAAAGAAAAAAGTGTAAAGCCACATTTTCCCCCCACAATTGTATTGTAGAGTGAGTACATGTTCCCCCACTACACATCCTTTTTGTGAAACTGAGAATTATTTATCTCATCATGGTCTCTTTTTAGCTGCAGAGCCACTGACTTGCACGTTATACTCAATGACAGCAAATATTCTGGCACAGGTGTGGAAGGGGTGGGCTTTGTAGTTGGGCAGACCTGAGTGGCCTGGGCTGCATTTAGACTTTGAGGGGCCCTAGGTGCTTTTACATTTGTGGGCTCCTTCCTCCGTAAAGGTAATTAAACATATTTTACCATTGTGTTGGTATAAAGACAGTATAATATGAATATACTATATATTAATATATAGTATTACTACTATATTATAGTAATATAGTATATAATATAGTAATATAGTATAGTAATATATAGTATTACTATACTATATATTAATATAACATATTTTATATATAATATTTATATTATTATATATTTTCTTTAATATATAAAGATATATAAATATATAAAATATATAATAAATAAAATATATTTTTTCTTTATATATTAAAGAAAATATATATTTTATTTATTATTCATTATTATTTCTTTATTATATATTTTCTTTAATATATAATAAATATATACTATGAATATAGTATGTATTAATATTATATATATATTTTAACCTAAATGTTCTTCCTTTTTCTCCTGATTTTAAAATAAATTTTAAGACATTTTCATGGACCCGTAAAAGCAGCGCGGCCTGCAGGTCCCCTCCCCAGCCCTGGGCACGCCTCTTTGCTCCTCTGCCTCATCCGTACAGTGGGGCTGTCGGGCTAAATGGTGGAGTGGATTCAAGGACTCGGCACCTGGCGGGAATAATGTGGGCTTCCTTTCTTCACGTGCATGGATTTGATTTTCTATGTCTATTTTAGTGATCTCGCTGCATTCGTGGTTTTCATTGTGAGTCACCTTCAACATTCTCTTTGGAAGTAGGTGGGGTATAAATTATAAATAAAGATTCCTTTTTACTTCCTCAGCACTTAGCACAAGGCCTTGCTCTGTGTCCCGATCCGGTCTGTCGACAGCGCGGGTCACGGCTCCCTCCCTCCCGCGCCCGCCCGCCGCCCTGTCCAGCCGCCCTGTCCCGCCGCCCTGTCCCGCCGCGGGCCCGACGGGTCAGCGCGCCCTTCCTGTCCTCGTCCCCTCTTCCCTCGCCCTCGGAATTCCTCCTTCCTTAGTGGCCGGTGCTGGCTGCTGCAGAGCGAGGACAGCCCACCAGCTGTCAGAGCCGCGCCGCGACGAGGGGAGGCAGGGCCGCGGGCGTAAGGAGATCGCAGGGGACTTGGCGGCGCGTTCAAATAGAGCCCTACGGGAAAACATGGAAGTCCCTCTCCTCCGTGTGCGCTCGGCTTGGTCGCCGTCACTCAGGATCCGAAACCCTCCCTGGACGTTAGAGGGGAGCGACGCCAGGAGCGAGGGGAAGCGGAGCGGGCTGCAAAACTCGAGCTGGGCATTTAATGGTGTGTTCGCCAGGAGGGTAGAAACCAAGCATGTTTCCTTCATTAGCCAGATCTCTGAGTGCTCATTATCTGCCGGGCACCAGGACTTTAAGACGGCACTAGAGCATTCGATGAGTTCGTGTGTGTGTGTGAGTGTGTGTGTGTGTGAGTGTGTGTGAGTGTGTGTGTGAGT
>VBSM01002608.1:138842388-138877334 GCA_008086735.1 Cheirogaleus medius
TGTGTGTGTGTGTGTGTGTGTGAGTGTGTGTGAGTGAGTGTGTGTGTGAGTGTGAGTGTGTGTGTGAGGCGGGGCAGAGTGGAACGGAATGCACTGATTCATTCAGCACACCTCACTTATTCAAGAGAAGACAAATCAAAAATTGCCTGGTAATGGGATAGAATCTGCAATTAAAAAAGAGGAGCCTGTGTGAGTTTATTCATGTCCTATGACACTAGCTCCTCCACTCCCCCACCCCCACCCATCTGTGGCATTCGGGGAGCTGGGCCCTGAGCACTGGAATGAATCAAACTGAGTCAGTGGCATGGCAGGGTTGGAAGGAGGAGAGAAGGAGAAAGTGGAAGAATGAGATGGAGGGATGAGTTAAACAGAGAATGGATGTTGGAAGTCAATCCACGGAGCTCCTAGACAGGAGACGAGCTCAAACGACAGACCTGGACTGTTCCGGTGGGAAGAATCATGTTATTAATAACCGTGATAATGACACCGGCTATGAAGTGCTTCCAGTGCCAGGCACTACTGTAAGCCTTTACACTCAGCAGCAGATTTAATCCTCCCAGTTGCCCAATGAGGCAGCTTCTCTTATAAACCCCAAATTACTGATGAGAACCCAGAGGCTCAGCAAAGGCCATGACTCAACCAAGGATTCTACCACCAAGAGCATGCCTCCCACGGGGAGCCTGCACTCGTCCTGTGGCCTCTGCACAGGTGCCTGTGACACTGTGGGCAGGTGAGGTCAGGGTGAGCTGTGCAGTACTGCGATGGCCTCACCGGAGTTAAGAGCAGAATGCGTGGAGTCGGACTGGCAGGCTTTGAATCCTGGCTCACCATTACTAACTCTGTGACCTTGGCCAAGTCCTTTGCCCTTTCTGCATCTCGGTTTTCTTATATATTAAATGAAGATCAAGGGTAGCAATGAAGACACCACCTACTAGAGTGGCTGTAAGGAGTTAACACAATTCTGCATACAAAAGTTTAGCACAGGTGCAAAGGCAATATATGTACCCTAAACGTTTGTACTCCCGTAATATTCTGAAATAAAAAAAAGAAAGAAAATAAAAAAATAAAAAATAAAACTATACTATAAAAAAAAAAAAAGTTTAGCACAGTGCCTGGCCAGACAAGCATGGGGACATGGCAGGCATCTGTGTCACATGATTTGCTTCACAGGAGAGCTCCCCTCCACCATCCAGGCTTTGGAGACACCCTGTGGACTCAGTGCTGAGTCAGCATTGGGCTTCCAGCCTTCAGTGCTCAAAAATGAGGACAGACTGTGACATGCAGTGGGAACCACAGAGAGGTGAAACGCTAATTAGAAGTGACCCCGCCTGTCCCCAAACTGATGAGCATGTTGGGAAACATGCCCAAGTATGGCTGGGCCTGACCCATGGAAACACCCCTGCCTGTGCTTAGCCACGGGGATGCTGGAGGACATCAGCTGGCCTCTGCCTCCATGTGGGCCACAGTCTGGCTGGGGGCAGAAGACTCTCCTATACGAACCAGTGAGTGGACCAGGTGGGATCTCTCCAAGGGCCACCTGCAGCATGCAGTCCTGGCCACTGGAGACCAGAGTGACTGGTGAGCTATGGGCCAGACGCAGGTGTGGGCAGAGCAGATGGCAGAAGGCCAGGAGGCTGTGGCAGGGGCCTGTGTGTGGGATGCCGTGACTCAGCCACCCAAGAACCAGTTTCAGGTCTTCATGCTCCACCTGTAATTGAGTTTCCACACTCCTGACCAGGAATAGAACATTTTCTCTCCTTCTCCTCTTTTTGGTGAGGGGCAACCCTGTGGCCACAGGTGAGTCATGGCCAAGGCCGACGCCCTCTGTTCCAGCGCTGCTCTGGGCTGGCTGGCTCTGCAGTTGGCATGTGCAGGGCTCACTGCGGCACGCCGACAAGTGCCCACAAGAAAGAGGACCGTTAGAGACATGCTCGTGCAGACGACTCCATCCCACCTGTCACAGAGGTAGGCACGGCAACCATCTGCTAGATTCTCCAGTCCCGCCCCTCCCCTTTCCTTTTTAGCCACAGATTTCACAGTTTGCCTTACTTATTTAAATCTGTTGTTTAGAAAGACATGTGTATTGCTAAGTAAGGAAATGGCAGCTTTTGCCCATTGAAGCCTGTTCTTTCTATTCCCTGTAGCTGGCTGTGGTCCCCTGAGACCCTCATGCTCGAGCCTGGGTATCCTGTGACTGGGCTGGATTTAGGACCTAGTCTGCCTGGACTACTGGGTGCTCTGCACTAGACGGGGAGGAGAACTGTGAGAGTCAAGGTGACCTGTCTTTTTAAGAGTAATACTTATTACCCCAGCTTCCTGATCTCCACTGTGGGGGTTGTTGATCTCTAACCCAGGGACAAGGTGATGCTCTTGAAGTCATGCTGCTCAGCCAGACCATTGATTCAGTTATTCCACATCTGTTGTGTTCCACTTACTGTACCCCGGGCATTGGCGATACCTCGGGAGGAGAGATGAGGTTCCCCCAACCATGGAGCCAACACTTTAGTGGGGAGACGTGGGCCGGAAAACCCAACACAAATTGTGTTAAGTGCCATGAAAGGAACAGCCATGAGAGAGAAAGGAGAATAGCAAAGAGGACCCGGGGGCAGGGAGGGCCCCTGGGAGAGTGACTCGGAAGCTGGGACATGGAGGAGGAAAGGTAGTGACAGATCCATGCAGAGGCTAAGCATGTGCAGTCAGGGGGGAGAGCAGAGCTTTGCAAACCTGGGAAGCAGAAGAATCTGGCCCTGGGCCTCCTTCCCACCCTCTACTCGAAAGCCCCGGGGTCCCCGGCCTTCTCTGCCTTTGCAGCTCCTCAGGAGTGGGAAGGACCAGGCCCTGTGCTTCTGCTCATGGCCAGCACAGCTTCCTGGAGGGCCTGCACCTGGCCAGAGTCCCGAGATGCCAAAACCTCCCCCAGCCCACACACATTCCCACCTCACCCCACTCCAATTGCAGGGCTCACTGGCCCTGCTGCCATCACTGCCATCTCTTGGGTCTCTGGTCACCTGGATGCACCCTCATCACCCTGATGGTTTCTGCTATTGCCACAGGGCACCACTCACTGCCCTGGCCACACCTTCAGCCTTCGGCCTGCTGTCATTAATGCGTGACTGCCAATCTCCCTCTCTTCCTAGTGACATCTGGTGACTTCTACAAGATCTCTTCAAATGCCACTCTTTTCTGTGCACCCCACCCCTGCTTTCCTTTCTCCTCCTCTTCTGTTCCTGGCATTTCCCTAGAAGGCACTTTCTGTTCGCTAGTTAAGTCTCTCTCCCTGGCCTTCCGAGGGCAAGGGCTGAATCGCTATTATGTTTGCAGTCCCAGGAGCCGATGCAGAGTAGGTCATCAATAAAGGCTTGTTGAGTGAATCTGTCATGAGCCCCTTGGAATAATAACCTCCTTCATTTCTGCAGCATTTATCAAAGCTCTTTTGAAGCTTTGTCCCATTTTATGGGATGCCACACACTCTGTAAGAGTAGGTGATGAGGCCCTTTTCTTATTACCGGGGGCCCATTCGTCATCTGTGCCAAACGTATCTTGCTCTGTAAGCCTGTCTTGCCCTTCCTCAGTAAACTTCATGCTTGCCTTGCAAAAAAAGAAATAAAAAGTAGGCGATGACCCGCTGCATGTGTAGGGAAGTGGACAAAAGCCACGTGACTTACTCTAGATCAGTGGTCCCCAACCTTTTTGGCACAAGGAGCCATTTTCATGGAAACAAGATTTTTCCATGGACTGGGATGGGGGCGATGGTTTCGGGATGATTCAAGTGCATTACATTTATTGTGCACTTTATTTCTAATGTTATTACTACATTGTAATATATAATGAAATAATTTTATAAAACTCACCATAGGTTGGGGACCCCTGCTCTAGATCACACACACCAGGGAGCAGTGGGCCTGGGCACAGTCCTAATGTCCTTTCTCCTAGTCCAGTGCTCCCTGTTAACTTCAGAGCACTCACACCTGGAGTCAGAAAAACCAAATTTCTCAGAATAAATTTTAAGGTCCAAGTTGAGTACACACCTGTTTTGTTGCAAGCTTTTAAAAGTGCATGTTCATATAGGAGATAGCACAGCCTTGCAGTCAGAGATTCAAGGAGCATTGCTGTACACCTGCTGTATACTGAACTAGCATTCTGGGAAACACCAAAGATCACAAGTCTCTCCTCTGTAGCATTCATGGTTATTCGGGGTGGGGGCAGAAAGGACCCAGAGAAACTCAAGAAATGGAGAAAGGGAGTTGGTTCAAGGCACAGTTAGGTAAGTGCAGAAGCTCTGGGTGGAGCAGGGTTATTCTAGAAAGGCCTTGGAGGGGACCCCAGGCAGCCACTCCCACATGGAAGAGGAGTGAGCAGAGGAGTGGGGAGGAGGCTGGGGACATACAGGTGCAGAGGACAGGAGGCAGCCCCTGCTGGCTGGGGAGGAGCCCGGCGGGGCCACCTGTGGGAGCGCTGCCCTGAGGGCCAGAGAGGAGCTGGGCATGGTCTTCCTGGATGTCTCACCCACAGTAAGCATTTCTCTTCTTGCTGGAAGCAGTTTTGAGGAAAACAAACTCAATCTCTACACAGAAAGGCTGCCTCTCCCCAGGGGATTCTAAGAGGGTAGGATCTGCCTTTCCAACTCCCAGCAGAGGCGCCAGCCTGTCCCTGGTGGACTTCTAAGCTTGTAAGGAGGTTTCTGAAGGACTCAGCACGTGGGGGCCTCATGGGGAAGCAGGTGTAGCGGGGGCTCCTCTCTATTCTTTCTTTCAGAGCCGCTCACCGGGCTGGTTCAGGGCCCCGGGCAGCGCTCTGCTTCTCTTCGCCCTGTCCTTAGGCATCACTCCTGTGTTTCAGCGGATCTTTCCCCTCTGAGACCTGGGGGTTGGTGGGGAGCAGCTGACACACAGAGCATCTCTGGCTCAGCCTGCTGGCCGCACCGCAGGGCCTGGGCTGTTCTCGGGCCTACGTAGTCCCAGGTCCCTCCTCACGGGGCGACACAGAAGCTAGCCCACACCCATGAAAACATTCACTGTATTCCAACAGAGTTTCTGGGGAAAGGGTTCCCACCTCTTTTCGTGACTCTCCTCAAAGGCTGCCAGCCCTTGTTTAGCTCTGACCTGGGTCTAACCTCCCACCGCAACACAAGCCAGTCCTCTGCAGTCCGATCCTCCGGCCACTGAGCGAGGAGCGCCAGGCCGTACACCCGCATATTGGGGGCGGGAGGGTGGGGGGAAGAAGAGACAGCAGAAGGGGGAAATCCCTACAGCCCCTGTGAAACCAACAAGTAGAAGTGTGGCAGATGCAAGAATAACCATGACAGCCACCACTGAGTGGGCATCACTCTGTATTGGACACCCTTTGTGGGCTTTATAAACATCTCATCTCATCATGTGTAGGTGTCGCCATCTTTACGAACGAGGACATTGGAGCGCAGAGATGAGGTTACTTGCCTGCTGTCACAGTAGTCAAGGGTAAAGCTCACATCTAAACAGACGCTTATGATTTCACCCTTATAATATTAATCCATTCGAACCACATTTGTGGAGTATCTACTACGTGCCAGGCACGGTTCTAGGCACCGAGAACATTTGGGAAATAAACACGTGGACAAATACCTTTGCCTCACTCATTCCAGAGTTATGCACAGAATCACAGCTGCAGTGGAGACTGAGGCAACTATGCACAGACGAGTAAGAGAGGCCCAGAGATGCTGAGTGGCATGCTCTTGGTCACTCAGGAAATCGAAAGGCTCTGTGTGCTATTTCTCCCATCTTTGGAAGTGAGCCTTTCTTAGGCAGTTAAGAGAATCTTTATTTTCTGGAAGTCCTCCTCACTGCTCCGGAGGGGTTTTCCTTGTCCACTCTGGCGGGTGAGCTCCTAGTGTTCAGAGCTTTTGGGGTGCCTGCCACTTGCAGAGGGAGTATGCTCCTGGTCCTGGCCTTCACCTTCGGGAAGTATGTAAATGCCGGGTATTCTTGTTTTTTTTCCATGCATGGTATTTATGAGGTCTTTTCCCCAAGGGGCTGCCCCACGTTGTGAAATGTGAACATGGCAAGCATTCTAGAGCAGTAAGTACAACCAGATGTGTGGATGGGGCCGAGGAGACACAGCAAGCTTTTGTGAGGGCTGCAGAGCCCGGAGACCCAGGCTGTTTCTCTGCTCTCCGGGGAAATGAGTTTATGACTGGCAAGAAACCACAGCCCAAGGTATCCCCTGAACACCAGTTCTGTGTATCCCCTGCCAGATGGGGCCCTGGTCCTGCACCCTCCCACCCAGCTGTCAGTGCCAGCAGATGGTAGCCAGGCGCCGACACACTTCTCTCTCATCTCACTCCAGCAGTCGTGCCCATGATACTGACGAGGGGGCTGGCGCTCAGTTTGGCTAAGTAACCTGGTCGGGGCCACACAATAGGCAGCAGGCGGCTTGAGATGCAAACCAGGACAGTTGGACTGCAAAGCCCATTTTCCTTCAGGCCACCACACTGTGTCTCTAGACTAGCCTCTTTCCCTCGGGAGCTCGCTGGCCAGGGCCAGGAGGTCTGCAGGGCTCCAGCAAAGACGGAAGGCTCTGTCCTATGCCATGGGCAATGAGAAAGACCTCCTAGCAGTATGGTCATGGCCAGAGGTGAGGTTTAAGAGGAGAAAAAGTAGTACTAGTCCTTGAGGAATTCAAAAGCAAGACACCGATGCATCAGACAAGTTGTGGATGACACACGTCAACATACAATCCTGCCGAATTCTGGAGAAACAAGCGGTGGATGCTTTAAGAGTTCTGGACTTGACCTGGAGTAACCAGGAAAACATTCAGGCTAGAGGGATTTAAGCTGCACTTGGAAGGATGGCAGGGATTTGGAGAAGCAGAGGGGTATGAGAAACATGAAGCTAAGAGTATGTAAAAAGAGCAGGAGCACAGAGAGAAATTCAAGAGGTGGGGTTGGAGAGATGAGAAATAACATTTGCTCGGCACCTAATGTATGCATGGTGCTGGGGGCTCCTACATATTATCTCATTTATTTAAATCAAGTATATTTAGTTTTAAATTTACATTTTAAGCGTACAGTTCAATGAGTTTTGATAAATATATATACCTGTGTAATCATCACTACAATCAATATATAGTCGGCCCACTGTATATGCAGTTTTGCATGTATGAATTCAACCAAACTTGGATTCTAAAACATTTGGGGAAAAAACACAATAGAAAATAATAATACAATACAGTAAAAAATACAACTTTTAAGAACGACACAGCACAACAACTAGTTACATAGTATTTATACTGTATTAGGTATTGTAAGTAACCTAGAGATGATTTAAAATATACTGGAGATTGTGCGTGGGTTATATGTAAATGCTATGCCATCTTATATAAGGAACTTGAGCATCACTGGATTTTGGTATATGCTGGGGTCCTGGAACCAGTCCCCACTCAGATACCAAGGGACAACTGAATACATTTCCATCATCCTCAAATTCCATCATTATTATCATTCTCATGTTCTTTTGTGGTCACCCACTCCCTCACTCCACCCAACCAACCACCGATCTACTTTTTATCATTATAGATTAGGTTTGTCTTTTCTAGACTTCACACAAATAAAATCATACAGTAAGTGGCCTTTTGTATTTGGCAACTTTGGCTCAGCATGTTTCTGAAACGTCATGTATATCAGTGGTTCTTCCCTCAAACACTGCTTAGCTGCATCTCACAAACTTTAGCAAGTTCTATTTTTCATTTTCATATGGTTTAAATATGTTTCTGTTAAGAGCATCACTGGCGTGTTGGCGGTTTCCCTGGGCTGGGGTGGGAGCTTTGGAAGAAGGACTATTGTAGTCCGGCTGGTTTAGGCTCAGCATGCCTGGAGTCAGGAGATTAGGTGTGTTGATTCCTTGAGCTTCAGTTTTAGTTTTGGAACTAATTAATGTGATTGATAAACTATCTATGGTTATTCTTCCCCAGGGTATAAAGAGGTATAAAGCAGGGTTGTCCAATAGAAATATAGTATAAGCCACATATGTACCAATAATTGTAAATTTTCTTGTAGTCACATTAACAATTTAAAAAGAAACAGGTGCAATTAATTTTATTTAACCTGATATATTCAAAATATTCTAATTTTAACATATAATCAATATACAAAAATAATTAATGGAAGGTATTTTACCTTCTTTTTTTTGCCTTCAGTCTTCAGGATGCAGCATGTGTTTTACACTCACAGCACATCTCAATCTGGACCAATCACACTACAAGGACTTGAGAGCCACATGTGGCTAGTGGCTGCCATACTGGATGATGCAGGTTTCTGGCACTGTCCTTGACTAGGCAGTAGACCTGCCTTTGATGAGCAGATGAGGAACAGAAACAGAGACTCTCCCTTGAGCTGGCTCAGGAAAGGGGGTTCCGAGCAAGGATCTATGTGGAAGGGGTGGTGACTCACAACAGGAGCCCTGGCCCAGCTGGCCCTCGTGGGAGCTGGGGCTGACAGGGGAAAGCCCTCCTAAGCCAGGGCCACACTCCCATCTTTCCAGGAACCTGGGTCCCATGTCCCTGCTCTCTGTGTCTGCTCTATCCTCCAGTCTCTGCCCCTGGCTCCTCCATGCCCTCAGCCTGCACCTGACCATCACGGAGATCACCTGCTTTGCTTCACTCCTCTCCTTTCTGCACCGCAACCCTTCAAACGGCAACAGCCTCTCAGTTCCCAAACTTACGGCCTGAGGGATCTTAGACACCTAGAGCATCTTTCTCACCAGGCCACAGCTCAGTGGCCTTGGGAGAGGCTCCCTTCCGTCACAGCCCACCCTGATCTAGCCAAGATGGGAGGAGGGGCAGATTCCACGGGGGGGGGGGCGGGCTATGGGAGGGTGAAATAAGATTGGCCCCGCATCTGACATGGGAGAACGGAATGGGGGAGACAAAAGTCACACTTGAGGATTCAAAGACAGCCTTTCTACAGTACTCTGTCCAAAGGGAAGAGAAGTCTTGTTATCTCTAAAGGCCAGGTTAATTCAGCAGCAACTGGAATGTTCGGGAATTCACAGAGAAACAGGTTCCGTGTGGCAACAGCTAAACTCAGACTAGAGGGTTTCAAAAGGAGCTCAGAGACATTAATTCCCATGTCATCTTTATCCTCTTGGGGACCTGGCCACAACAGATAGCATTCATAATGGGCTCTTGTTAAAGATCTTCATTTCTGTCTGATTCCAGCAGAAGAGCTTCATAATTTGTATCGTTGAACCCTCACTTTCCTAGGAGGAAGATGGGAAGGTCAGAATGAAATGCTGGTCAAGAAAGGTTGTAACTTTCTGGAGGTGTTGAACATGACAAAAGAAGCTGTCCCCCCAGTGGAAAGGGCACCGATTTGCCTCCCTCTGCCTCTCAACTGGGAGTCCTCGGGCCACCTCTGGGATTCTGAGTTTCCCTCCATGTGGGGACTGAGCAGCGGGGCCAGGCCCGGAAGGATCTGGAGTCCGCTGTGGCTGGGGCAGGGCCCCTGCTTCTGCCTCCACAGCCTGCCATGCCAGGAAGGCTTGGAGCTGCTCCCTGGCCTGTGACCACCCTGGGAAACAACAAGCTAAGGGCTCTGAGCCACAGCATCAGCACCGCTGGAAGGGTCAGAGAATCCTGCCAGAGCCAAACCTGACACCGGCACAGAGCAGCCACCTCATCCAAGGTCGGGGGAAGCAGGAAGCCCAGCCCTGTTCACACAGCCACAGAGAGACCACACTTTATTAGTGTTGCTTTCATCATATTAGCACAAGGAATAACAAGTGCTTTCAACATCCTAAATCACACGTCTGGGAGCTGCAGGAGGCTATAAAGACACAAACCCTGCAAAGAGCTGGCCACTTGTCCAGGCTTTAAGAGGTTCAGATGGACTTCAGACCTGTCTCATTTGATTCTGGGCTCAGCCCCACGTCACCAGGTTGCCCAGCCTCATGCAAGGCCAGACACCAGCCAAGTTCCAGTGTTCTGTCTAAATGTGGCCATCTCCAGAGCCACTTGAAAGAACTAGGACTTGGAACTCTGCTTGGTAAAGAGGGCTGTCCACAAGAAGGTCCGCCAGCTGCAGTGGGGCTCAGAGGACAGGTTCGGGTGGAAAAGACCCTTGCATCTCAGCATGGGCCTTCTGCCCCCAGGGGGACAGCCCAGATCCCTCTTGGAATAGTGCTGACTTTGCCTGCAGAGGGCTGGCACCCTCGTGGTCTGTGAACTCCATTTGCTGTCGCCACAGGAGTGAAGCCACACTGCACAGGCTCTGTGCATTCCCTTGCCATGTGCTCATCGAGTGATGCCACTCGCAGCTGGTCGCCATGGGCACCTTAGCCAGCACTTCAGGTGGGAATCCCAACCCCTGCCTTGCTTACTGCCCAGGGCTGCTCCATCAGTACAAAATGGAAGAGCTATGTGAATGGCTGGGTGCCGAAAAATGTAATGATGGCACTTGTTGAAATGCCATCTAACCTGCAGAACATATTTTATTGCCCATAAAAATCTAGTCTCCTCTAAGGAGTAAGGGCAATGCAAATTCCAGGGCAAAATGCGAAACAAGAAATACTGGGCCAACAGCAAGGCAGAAATGGCATTTCCAATTCCATTCCTTAAAAACCTTGGCTGAGCCGCTGGGGTGAACGTGGACCGTTGGCACAGGTCCCTTTGCTGAGAGAGGCGGGTTCCCAGCCCTGGGTCCTCTCTACCACCGTGACATCCACTGTCCCCCACACTCCACCCTAACCCCCGCCTCTCACCTTCTGTGCTGGGCTCCTGCCAGTGCCCCCCACCTGAAACGCCACCTGCCAGCCACACCCAAAGTGTCTCCCTGCTCCTCCCACACAGACCACCTGAGCCCTGGGGGGCTCCCATGGAGGGCTCCCCTGGCTTTGATGCCTGGAACCTTAGGACGGGATTGCTTTCTGCCTCAGTGTGCCCCCCAAAGCGATCCCTGAGACAAGGACTCGGGTGCAAGTCATTTATTGGGAGCCGATTCCTGGCAGCAGGGAGAGGGAGTGCGGAAGAGAGCGGGGAGGGGAGGAGAGCTGCTGAGGGCTCTGGGCAGTGGGCGGGGCAGCTGAGAGACCATCCTGCCAGGGGCCACCGCGGAATCACCCCACCTAAGGCAAGGAGGCTGAAGCGGTGAGGAAGCCTTTTTCACCCACTGTGGTCCCTCATTGTTAGAGGGGTGCCCCTGGAAGGCAATCACTCCCTCAAACTCTCAGTCTGAATTGCTGTGGACAGACAGGGCCAGAGAAAGCCTCCAGGCAGAGTCACAGGTGCTGGGGTAGGAAGCCACCTGCATCTACAGGAACTGTCCTCGAGCCTGCAGGGGAGCTCCGCTGGCCAAAGGAATGTATAGGGGACACAGACAATGCCACATAGATCAAGGCCCCCAGAGGAGTGTCAGAAAGCGGCAGGCTGGCTCTCTCTGCAGGCCCCGAAGTCATCAATGGTCACACAGGTGGAAGCTGCAGGGTGCGGAGTCAAGAGACCCGAATGGGAGTCCCGGCTCTGCCCCCAGAGCAAACCCTTCCTCTCCGGCTCTGATGGGGGACTCATGCCTCCCCCACAGGATTGCTGTGAGCCCTGGAGGAAGAAATGGGGGAAATGCAGGAGAGGATGCTAGAAACATAAGTGACCCTTGAGAATAAGCACGTCCCCAACACGTGAAACAGGCAGCAGGATGCCTGCTGCCCGAGGTGCCGTACTCGCCCCAGCCCTGGACTCCACTGCCACACTGGACAGATATTCTGAAACTGCACTGCTGCGTGCGTTCTGAGATAAATGACGTGGGCCAAGATTCATGTTATTCAGCACATTTACCACACACAAGTTAATCATGCTCTTGACCAACCATTATGGAAAATTCAACATTAATAAGAGCTGATGTGGCTACACGGCGCACCCCCGCAGATTGCCCACCTGGCCTGCATCTCACATGCCTGCCTTCGGCTCATTTTGTGTCTTCACCTTTTTCCCCGATTCCTGCCTGCACAGCCTGTGCACCCCTAACAGGGAGACTTCGCTAAGACATGATTTCACTGTATCATTTCCTTGCTGAAAAGTCAAGGGAGTTTTCTTCTTTCTTTTCTTATTGTGTTAGATACCAAGTGAGTTGCCTTCCCAGGCAGATTTTGTGGAAACTGCCTTCTCCCAACTCATTTGGTAAAAGCAATTGGTTGTGGTGGCTATTCTAAGTGACAGTGCATTGTTATGGTTATGGTTAATCGTTTCAGGGGTGGGCCAACAGGTAGACATTTAGAATATGGACTGAGCAAGAGAGAAGGTAGGTGTGTCTAGGTGGCTGGATGTGTAACATAAACTCAAGAGCTGGAAAGCAGCGGAGAGTAAACATTTCTACCCTGCTTCCCATTCCACATTGGGACACTAGACCCCCGATGCAGGACTTGCAGAGTGGGGGGACCAAACTTGCTCCATCAGTATAAACAGAGCAAAAAAAGTGACTAAGGAACGTTAGAACTAGCTTCCTTCTACTGACCCAAACCCCTCCCCTACCTTCAAAAGTCAGGGACAAGACTGCCTGCCAGGTTTTTGCACAATCGATGACTATCTGCTAAAACTTAACACCATTTACAATAACATAAAAACCATAAGAAAAACAGGAAACTACAAAACATTGTTGGGAGGAGAAAAGAGAAGACTTAACTAAATACATGATATATAGTCATGCACCAGATAAGGACATGTCGTTCAATGATGGAACACATACAGGACGGTGGTCCTATAAGGTTATAGTACCATATTTTTGCTGTATTTTTTCTATATTTAGATATGCTTAGGTACACAAATACTTAAAATTGTGTTGCAAATGCCTACAGTATTCAGTACAGTACATGCTGTAGAGGTTTGTAGCCTAGGAGCAGAAGTCTATACTGAATAGCCTTGGCGTGCGGTAGCCTATACCATGGAGGTTTGTGTAAGTACACTCTGTGATGTTCGCACAACAATGAAACAGCCTAATGATGCATTTCTCAGAACATGTCCCCATTGTTAAGTGACAAGGAACTATATTTTTTTCATTCATTTACTTTCAACCAGTAGTTAGTTGCCTTTATATTTAAAGTGTGTCTCTCTCTTTTTTTATTTTGTTTTCTTTCTTTCTTTCTTTCCTTTCTCTTCTTTCCTTCCTTCCTTCCTTCCTTCCTTTCCTTCCTTTCTCTCTCTCTCTCTCCCTCCCTTCCTTCCTTCCTTCCTTTCTTTTTCCAAAAGGCTATCATTAGCTTCAGATAAAGTGTGTCTCTCAAATACAGTTTATGGTTGGCTCTTGCTTTTTCAAAAAAAATCCATTCTGACAATTCCTGCCTTTAATTACAGTGTTTACTCCATTTATATTAATGAAAGGTTTATGTTTTATTATTTCCCACTTGTTTCTTCTGGTTTTTCTTCCATAGTCTCTTTTTCCTACCTTTCTTTGAATTATCAGAATATCTTTTTTAGAATTCCATTTTAGTTTTCTTAATTAGCCTTTTAGCTAAACTTCGTATTATTATTTTATTTTTAGTGGTTGCTCTAGGAATTATAATACACATCTTTAACTTTTCACAGTCTAAATTCAGTCAATATTATATCACCACATATAAGGTATATTTGTCAAGGTTCTCCAGAGAAACAGAACCGATAGGATATATACAGAGAGAGAAAGAGATTTACTATGAAGGATTGGCTCACATGATTATAGGCCGTGAAGTCCCATCTACAAGCTGGAGGCCTGGGAAAGCCAGGGGTATATTTCCAGTCTGAACCCAATGGTCCGAGAAGCAGCAGAGCCAATGGTGGAAGTCCTAGCATGAGTCCTGAGGCCCGAGATCTGGGGATGGTATTAATGTAAGTCTCCATCCAAGTTGGAAGGCCTGAGAGTTAGGAGCTCTGATGTCTGAGGTCAGGAGAAGACGGATGTTCCAGCTCATGCAGAGAGCAAATTCACCTTTTCTTCATGTTTCTGTTCTAGTCAGGCCTTCAACAGACTGGATGTTCAACTGCCTGTTCACACCGGTGAGAGATCTTCTTTACTCAGCCTACTGATTCAAATGCTAATCTCTTCCAGAAACACCCTCACAGACACACCCAGAAAGAATGTTTTACCAGCTATCTGGGCATCCCTTGGTCCAGTTAAGCTGACACATGAAATTCACCCTCACAACATGTAAAAACCTTGCAAGTGAGGTGTAGGTCCGTATTGCCTACTCCTTTATGTTATAGTTGCTATATGTTTTATATCTGTATACATTATAAACTCTATAAGACAATCTTAATATTTTTATTTTAAATAGTCAAGTAAGTTATAAAGAAATTAAGAGAAAAGGGAAAACAATGTTTTTAGTATTTACTCAGATATTTACCATTTCCAGTGCTCTTCATTCCTTCCTGATGATTTGAGTTTCATTCTGATATCATTTTCCTTCTTTCTGAAAAAACTGTCTTTAGCATGTTCATATTCAGGTCTGCTGGTGACAAATTCTCTTAGTTTTATTATTATTATTAACTGAAAATATCTTTATTTTACCTTCATTCCTAAGTATTTTTGCCAGATATAGACTGAGTTAACATATTTCCGTTTAGCACTTCAAAAATATTGTTCTACTCCCTCCTGGCCCTCATGGTTTCTGATGAGAAGACAGCCATCATTGTTTCGCTGTAGGTAATATGTTGTTTGCTTTTTCTTGCTACTTCTGCAAGGTTTGTCTTTTTATATTTGCCTTTCAATAGTTTGACTATAATGTGCTTCAGCACATCCTGCCTAGTGTTCTTGGAATACTTTGAATCTATAGATTTAGATTGTTTGATATTATCTAACTGATCTCTGAGACTCTGTTTATTTTCTTTTAATTTTTAAAAATCCCTGCTCTTCATATTAATTTCTATGAATCTGTCTTCAAGTTCACTTATTTCTCCCTCTGTCATCTCCATTCTGTTGTTAAATTTATTTAGTTTTTTAAAATTTCAAATATGACATTTTTGGGTTTTAGTTTTTGTTTCTATTCACCTGCTGAAATTTCCTATTTTGATTTGTTGTGAGGACATTTTATTTTATTTCATTGAGGACAGTTATGATAATAGCTGCTTTAAAATTCCAGTCTGTTGATTCTGCATCCAGTTTGTCTGAAGTTTGTTCTTAGTCGATATTCTTTTCTCTCAAGAATGTGCTTCATTTTCTTGGTTTTAAGTATGTCAGGAACTTCTGGATTATATTCTGGGCATTATGAATGTTAAGTCATGAAAACTCTGGATTATGAGTTATGCTATTTTCCCCTGAAGAGTATTCTTTTTCTTTTTCTTTTCTTTTCTTTCTTTTCTTTTTTTAAAAAACCTCTCTCCTTTTTTTTTAAGCAGGTAAATATCTTTGTTGGACTCAAACCGCAAATTTTTGGCTAGCACCTCCAATCTCAATTCAGACATTTTGTCCTTGGCTGAGCTGCTTTGAGTCTGCTTCACACATGTGTGACTTAGGGGTCAATAAAGACATGGAAAGGCAGGGTTTGGGGATCCCCTCTCAAGCCCCTTTTTCTTCAGGGATCCCCCTGCAGCAGCTGTGTTCCCATGCTCAGTATTCTGGCGCCCCAGAAGGAGGGAAGCTGCTCCCCCAGCACTGCCACCGTCCCTGCACCGGCCCGACTCTGCCTGGCCCCAGTCTACACGCTGTGGAGACGAGGCTGGTTTCACACAACTCCACTCCTCCAAGCACAGACTCCCCACCAGGGCTGCCTGCCCCTCCTCGCTCTCCAGTGCCTTCAGATAGCGGTGGTTTAGTTTTGCTTAGTTTATTCTGTTCTGAGTTTATAGTTTTTAGCTGCAGGAGGGTTGGTCTGGGAGAGTCTTTCTTAGGCAATACCGGAAGTGGAAGTTCTTGAGTTTAAATTTTAGCCTCACCAATTTCTAGTTTTGTGATGTCAGATAAGCTGGTTCACTTCTTCAAGCTTCAGTTTATACATCTGTAAACTAGCACCAGAGCCCCTACCAGGTAGGGTGGTTGTGAGGATGCAAACAGGTAATGTATGTATCTGGTGCAGAGCAGTAAAGGGCAGCTATTCTTGCACTCTCTGTGCTGCCACATGATAGCAATTCAGTTCAGCTTAGTTAGCATCTTCATGCCAATTAGATGCTCATCTATCGAGCAGCTCGTATGTGCCCAGCATGAGCGATGAAGATGATAGGAAAGACCTTGTTCTCAGGGAGCTCACATCCTGAAACCCATGTGAGAGCAGCACAGGGCCTTGGGAAACACAGATGAGTCCAGAGAAGAGGCAGGGAACTCACAAACAAGCACACACTCTTCCTCGAGAACTTCCCAAAGCTCCTTTTTCTGCTTCAGCAGGCAACTTTGCCACGATGATTTCAAGAACAGGCTCATATAGTATGAATTCATCAGTTGTATAGTCTGGCAGCAAATACGTGTGTACTGGATGGACTTCTCAGACACACTTTCCCGCACCTCTTCTGTTTCCTAGTGCTAGTGACAGGCCTCCCCTGGGACCCGCCTGTAGCCCCACTGGACAAGAGTCGAACATCAGGCACACCTGAGAAACCTGCAGAAAGGGGAAACTCCATCATATTCAGTTTCACACCAGCACTTACCACCAGTCTCCAGGGTTTACGAATACCCTTCTTACCCTCAGAGCCCAGAACATACTTGGAATGAGCCAAAGTTATCCCCTATTTTATCTCCTGGGAGTTGTACTTAGCCAGGGTGGGCTCTCAGCAGGTGGCCCCCATTTCCATGATTTGAGAGCATCAAGAGGGCTACTTCTCCCTCCACCACATGTCTGCCCACTAGCCTGAAGCTGAATTATTAATGGGTTAGAAAACAAAGGCACGATTGCCACAGAGGTTCTATTCAGTAATTCAACACGGTTTTAGTACTTGCGTTTTAGGTGCCCGGCATTGTGGTTGGCATATAATTTGCCTGAAAAATCACTCTTTAGACCTTTCCCATTTGTGGGAGATGCTTTGGCCAGAAGGAAAGATGTTAAAATAAGAAAACAAAACAAGACAAAAAGAGTCCTTCCAGAAGGGTTGGGGGAGGAGGGGACAGGGGAGCCATTCATTCAACTTCAGCACTTATTGATGCCCACTGTGTATCAGGCACTGTGGCAGGTGCTGGTGATACAAAGATAGATAAGATGTCCTTGCTCTTCAGTCAGTCACAGTCAAATAAAGGGTCTGGCATGAGAAATTAATGGGTTAGAATGCAAACAAAAAACAAAAGGAAAAGTTACAGCGGAGGTATGCAAAGAATACTGAGGGAAGTGGGCTATCAGAGGAAACAACAGGAAAGCAGTAACAGAGCCTGGAGGGCTGAGGCAGATGGGCGGGTGGGGAGAGGGAAGGGCGGTCTGCGGAGAAAGAGGAACAGAAGCACGAAGACACGGGGTTGAGAAGGGGAGTGGTGCGTTCAGAGCCGGTGCGAATTCCGGAGTGGCCAGAGCACAGTGCATGGCTGGGAGAGTGGCTAGACCTTGTGCGTCTGCCTAAGGAATCAGACTGCATTTTGAGACTCCACTGGGGAGTCGGTGGAGCAGTGACCTATGAAAGTGACATTTGGGAAATGTGGTAAGAGGGGCAGGCTGAGCAAAAGGCAGCCCGTGTAACCAGGGCAGGGCAAAGAGAGGAGAGAAGGGAAGAAAACTGAAGGCAGCCTCCGCTCGCCTTCCAGCCAAGCCCTGGGCTGGCCCTCCACCTGGGTGCACGAAAGGAAGTCTTGTTTCTCCTGAAGAATTTTAGGGTGCTATATTTGCTTGTTATTGTTGTTCCATATAAAAAGCCTCGCCTAAAATAGAGTATTTAAATCACTATTTAATCTACTTCTCAGGACCCAAAATACCCTGTGTGCTAGACACTGCACAGAACCTGGGATCTGGGATGTTAGAAGAAGAAGGGACCTTAGGGATCTTATAGCCCAACTCCTTATCTCATGGAAGGTCTTTCGGGAAAAGCGTGACCCTGCTCGGGTTCCCTACAAACAGATCCAGTGCAATCAGACCTCGGCCCTCCGCCCGGGCACTGGCTGGAGGGCGAAAGGACTGAGCCGAATAGATGGGATCAAAGCTAAGACACCAGGTACTACTGAGACAGTGGCTACCAACCTTTCAGATAGTATATTTTTGAAGTTACAAATGGAATGTTTTCTACTCTTACCAAGAATCATTCATATTTATGATTAATATTATTAAGGCCAAAATAATAATGCTGGGAGCAGGGATGGGAAGTTAAGGGTCAGTCTGGAGGTCAAGTTTTAAATCAGCTCTATCCCAACCGCAATCAGCTTTGGGGAGCCTGGTACTAAAGTTCACAGCTGTGTGATACGTAAGTTGCAGCCAGTGCCCACAATCATCAGTAAATTAGTTAATTCTATCTGTTTATGTCTCACTCTACTGTTCTGAGCATATAATATGTATCTTAAAATGGGCAAAAATAACATTGGGATTAGTGGGGAAAATAAATAATTTTGCCATTATAAAAATTTTTGGCAACAAAGATTTTCATTAGAGGAAAATAGCTATATTTAGAATAACTAAGCCAACAGGTTGAAAACACAAGTTGCTAATAATTGATGGACAGTGTACCATTGAATATAGGAAAGTAATTAAGACATATATACACACATACACAGAGATATACATACACACAAATATAAATATATACATAAACATATATATTTTTTCCAGCCCTGGATGACAGAATGTCACAGGTTGGAGTCTCCAGAAGCAGACAGACACTGAGGCAGAATTTCGGGTGTTAGATATTATCAGGGCTCAACACATGTGAGGGGAAGAGGAAGAAAGTAGAATGGGGAAGAAACTGAATTGCAGTAAGACCTTGGCCAGTCCAGCAGGGAGCTCTGTCATGAATGTCATCCTGCAGAGTTGCATGCAATGGCTGTGGTTTCACATGCCTGCCTCTCTGTGACATGACACAAGCTGTCCAGGGAAGGGCATGGCTTTGAGCAAGACAGCCCTTTGCAGGCAGGCTGGCTGCTGCCCACGCTTTCTGCAGATGGGTGGCAAGTCCTTTTGGGGAAGAAGATCTAGGCTGTGCATCTCCACGTCCGCCACAGACACGAGTGCCCCAATATCTTGCTCATTTCACTCCCATAACCTCTTTCGGCAGATGGTAACTTACCCTAGAGTTTCCCTCCCACCTCTGCTGCCTCCCCAATTTCTCTTGGTTCACTTTCATTCCTCCTTGCTAAACTAAAGGCAATTTGAGGTTAGGAGAGTGAAGAAGAAAAGAACTACTTCCATCCTTTTCTTCATCTCTCCAGCTCTGGATATGGCTGCCTGCAAATGTCACAGCCGCAGTGACCTCCACCCCCTCAAGCTTAGCTCCAGCTTCCAGCTTCAGAGCCTTCATCCTATCCATTGTCCTCCTGGAACAGTCCTTCCATTCTGCCTCTATATATTCCTACTTATCCTTCAAGGCCGCCTTAAATCTCACTTTTCTGTAAAAACCGAAAATCCCTTCCTGTACCTTATTCTCATTGCTCATAACCTACATTCAAGCATTTGATTACATTTGAGGAAATAGTTAACTATATATTTTCTTAAATCCTTTGTTTCATGCAATAAGTCTCTGCAAAATTAATAATTGAGGAGCAGGAATGTGCACCTTTTGTATTCCATAACGTACAAAATAGTATTGGGCACATGATACATAGTCGTGTATCTTTGTATTGAATCAAAAGAAATTTCTTTTAGAAGAAATGTTTAAAATGCAAAGTGATTAAATTCCAACCATATACAAACACTTCTAGCTACTGCAGTTTCCTGTTTGAAGGAAAAAAAGTGGTCATGTAGTGATCTGGAAGAGCAACATGGGGAGATTTAAATTCATTCATCAAACAGCTAAATAGCTAACTAGCTTTTTAACAAGGACCGGATCAGGGCGTGCAGCCGGACTGCAAAGGTGGAGGGTGTAAGGGACCCAAGTTAGAATCTATGGCTCTTGAGCTCCAGCCTCTGGAGTCACTAAGTCTCTTACTTCATTCAAAGCATCAGCAACTCCTGAAATCTAATTTTAGGTTCTACAAGGTGTATCAAATAAAGAAAATGTAATACACTCCTCTTTGACATTTTTTTTCTCTTTGGCATATTTAAGATAATTTAAGCCCATTTAAAACTGATGGTTCCCTAGACCAGTGATTCATCAAGTGTAGCCTGGGGACTCGAGGGGCTAAGATCTTTTCAGAAGGTCTGTGAGGTCAAAACTACTTTATAATAATACTAAGGCATCATTTGCTTTCTTCACTTTCATTCTTTCACAAGAATACAGTTGCGTTTTCCAGAGTCTACATGACATAGGATGACATCATTGTTCTGACAGCTAATGGAATGTGTGCTTTTCATACTCTTGTGGGTTTTTTTATTAGGATATAAATATGTGTATTTTCAGAGATTAACTCAGTTTGTTCTTAATACTTGAACTACGCTATTACTATCTTTCATTATACCTGCTGTAATTTCTATAACCTCATTATTGTCCAGTGTACTGTTGTTTTGAAATCCCAGAGTTTCCCTTGCATCTATTTGGAAACTCAACAACAAATAAGTATACCTTGTTGTTGGTTTGGGTTTTTGGTTTTTTTGCAAATTTTTTTCAAAAACATTTTAAATTAAAAAAATTCACCTAAAACAATTACTTTAGAGTTCAGTATTCTAAAATAAAAAGAAAAATTATAGGATGTTTTTCTTTTCTTCAAGGATAGATCACTGGCTTAAAAACAAAAGATAATAAGACTCACTTTCCCAATCCCCACAGGTAGTGTCTCTGTCTAAGCTGCTGAAGAAGATGAACCTGAAGTATGAGTTCCCTGACTCATGCAAGGGAGGATCAACTTCAAAGAAACTGGATGAAGAAATAAAAATACAATGACAGCTTTCTTGCTCTCACCTTCGTGGATGCTAGTAAGTCTCCTTATTGTGTCTTATGCAACAAAACAATCTCAAATTGTCCTTTTGAGACTGATCAGAGTTCAAAGAAAAAGGAATATTTTAAATGTAGCATGATGATCTCTTTAAAAGCTAAATATTGCTTTAGGTTTTGACACTAGAAATGAAAAGGATACCAGAGTATCCCACAGGGTGAGTTATCATATGGCACTGGCTGGAGAAGTGTGCATACTAGCTGAGAGAACGACAAAGCCTTGCACAATCGATACTGCTGAACGCTTGCTGGATGAAAAGTTAGTAAAAGAAACCAGTGCCGCTTCTCCAAAACATAACTTGTCAAATTTCAGATTTCACTGTAAATATGAAGACCGAGTTAATGTATAATTTACAGAGTTGTTCTTGTGTCTTAAAAATGGACAGATGTTGCGGGATTTGCTGTTTTGCTTATATTTGTTCACATCAGCCCCATGAATCATTGAAGATATTTTATTATATGAATGCTTGGCAACAACCACGTGCTGAAATAGTCAAGGTGTTGAGTAACTTTTTTGAATCTCATACTTTATCCTGACACAACTGCGTTGAAATTTTGCATTGATGGTGCAAAAGCAATTGTGGAAAAAACAGTACCTTAGCATCAAATCAACGCAGTATTCTAGGAGTTAGCATATTGTTTATTGCCATTCCCTGGCAACAGCAAAAAGAAGCCAGCTTCACGTAAGAATGTCCTTGAGAAAGTAGTAAAAATTATTAATTTTATTAAACTTCAACTCTTTAGTACATCTCTTTTTAATATTCTGCATAACAAATGAGAGGCATGCATAAAGCATTCTGTTGTGTTCTGAGATACAGTGATTTTCTTCAAGAAAAGCACTTGTGTGATTGTTTAAATTGCAAGCTGAACTAGCCACTTTGTAATGGAACACCATTTTTATCTGAAAGAATGACTGAAAAACTATGGTTATTCAGACTTGAGTATTGACATCTTCTTGCAAATGCCACTTCAAAGAAACCAACTGAAAGTATTTGTTGCTAATGCTAAAATTTGAGTTTTCAAGCAAAAATTAGAATTTGGGAAAACTTGTATTCAATATTATGAGTTTCCCAATACTTAAAGATGACATCAGTGGTGCTATTATTAAATGGGATTTTAAAAACATTGTATACTGAAACGAATAAAGATTTGGAAGAACTGTATAACTCAGTGAAACAGTATTTTCCAAATGACCAATGCAATGCATGATGCTACAAAATCCACTCAGAGTACAAGATAGACTGATGGATCTTACACTTGATCTTAGCCAAAAGGCCAAGAAGTGATTAATGTAATATATTTTTAAAATTCATTGATAGGGTTTCAGATTTTACTTTGCAACCAGCCTTTAAGAAACTATCATTTGTCAAATTTTGCTCTAGTTATCACCAAAAAAAATCCACAACTATTTGAAAAGGCTATTAAAATACTCCTCTCCTTTTCCACTTACATATCTATGTGAAGTCAGATTTTCTCCATATTTTTTAACCAAAGCAACATACTGGAACGGATCGAATACAGAGGCAGATAAGAATATCCAGCTGTCCTCTATTAAGCCAGATAGTAAAGAAATATGCAAAGATTAAAACAATGCTGCTCTTCTCACTGAATTTTGTTTTACAAAATAGTTATATTTCAAAGAATGCTATTTATGTTAATATATAATGGGTTTATTAGTATTTTTTAAAAAATTAACAAATATATATTTTTTAATTTGTGTTTTAAATTCTAATCATAAATATTGGTATATAAATTCACAAGTAAAAGTTTTTTTGGGTCATCAATAATTTTATAGGGTGTAATGGGGTCTTGACTCCAAGAAGTTTGAGAATCACTGCCCTACATGGATGGGAACCTAGGACATGTTGAGAAATGGGCTCAAGTGACCTGAAGTGTGCATCAGTTAGAGGAGGGAAATGATTCTATCTAATTCTAGAAAGAGACAAGAGAAAACAGACACAGGTAAAAGGCCACATAACTGCTACATCTGGATGGTTCTTTCTTGTTACAACTGATGGGGACTAAGGAGAGCTTTTGTAAGGGTCGGGCCATGTCCCTTCCTGGAGGAGTAATACACTGGACACGGAGACTGTCTGGTAAGCATGGAGATATCCTTCTTCTAAGATGCAGGGTTGGGAGATCCCAGATGAATATTTTTTTAACCACTTAATATATTTAATTAAAAAATTCAAATTAAGTATATTTAAGGCCATTAGATTATATATCTTTTCTTTCAACAACAGAATAAAATAACCATAGGACAAAAAACCATATAAATTTTTTAAACCTAGAAGAACTACAATGACCCAAAAAGCAGATCAATGATAAAGGGATTGAAATTATTTACTTCTCTCCTTGAAATTTTCCTAATTTGATTGTGTAAATCAGCATGGCATTAGCTTTCTTGAACTGAAAGAAGAATCTAATGATTGAAGGTAGCTTTACCTCTAAGGACAGGGCCAAAGTAGTGTGGTCTGGAATTCCCTTTGTTCACCTTGACCTTCCTTCCCAAGCTGGCAGGCCAGGGAGAAACGTGTGCCTCTGCATGACAGCATGTGCCCTAGCACGTGGCCAGGACCTAAGGACAGCACATGCACTAGAAGTCATAAACGATTAAAATCAAAATATCACTTTCTTTCACTTGATCTGTATTTGGGTGTTCAGAGACATTCCTTACAAGTGTAACATGTTTTCAGACCATTCTGTTAGAAATTTCTCCAGTAGATCCCTAGGACAATACTCTAACATTTGGCCTTGGAGAATGAAAGCACCACTCTGGTATCCACCTGGTGTAAATAGAAACATTCAGGAGTGACAGTTATGCGGCCTTTTACTTATGCCCCACTGTCTCGTCTAATTTTTGGGGAAAAATCCATGTTAATAGGCAGAAGTACTTTCCTCGGTTTCCTGATACACCAGAGGTTCCCTGAGCCCCACTTCTCAACAAATGGTAGGCACTTCAACTTCAAAGCAAAGCCGACATCTTCTAAACCTCTAGCAGTTCTAGAATCAGATGATGTGAATTCAATTTCTTTATGGTTTAGAGAGGGTATATAACTAGCAGAATAAAGTAATAAGGCCAAAAAGGTTAAGCATTAATCTCAACACTAACAAGGTCAGAAGAGTCTTAACTGTAAGGTAACCAGGTAATTAAGTCATAAGAATAAAGGAATAAAGCACGACTTTTTATTAAAGTTTTTGACATAAAGCAAGGTAAAACGAGTAGACAATGCTACCTTATTCTTTAATTCTTTCAAATGGAAGAGACTTAAGTTTTAGGGCAAAATACCACGTTTTATGTTTTTTTAATTATGCACAGTAGGTGATCAAATATTTTTTATGTTTGAAAAATAATTCACTTTTTCAACAAATATTTATTGAGGGCCTACCATAAGCCAAGCACTGGGCTGGGCTCTAGAGATACAGCAAGGACCAGAATGATAAGGTCTCTGCCTTCATGGAAATCACAGCATCAACTAGCAATGATTCAGTGTGCAAAATGGGGAAGTGACAAACAGAACTTAGATGGAAAGGGACACTTGGGAATCTTTCCAGAAATCTCAATCATGAAAGAAACCACACTCGTTTTCCAAGTCTTGGGCAGCAGTTGATGACAATGTGGCCAACTTTGATGATTTGTCTTGGTGGTACAAGATGGCTACAGCAGGTCTTATGGCTACAGCAGCCACGCCCCAGTCCGTGTGCGTGTGTGTGTGTGTGTTTCCTGGTCCTATACTCATATCTAAAATTATAAAATAGAATGGTGCATTTGAAGAAAAATAATTAATGAAACTTTTCCTTTTTTGTGTATTGCTATTAATACATTTCTGCCAGGATAAAAAAACATAAACTAAATTTTTAATAACTATACTTCTACTGATTCAAAAGATACATTCTTCCCCTTGATGGAAAACTAAAACATTTTATGAGCATTAAAATTAAAATTTGAATAGAATTATGGTTTGCTTTATCCTATCCGCTTCCCAGTAATTTTCCAAGCAAGAAATTTTACAGATTTTTTTCCCCATGAAGATTTAGAGATAATATTTAAATATTTTGACTGTGTCCTTCATTAAAACTCCGCATTAAACCAACAGTATATAGAACTACCAACTGAATTTCCATTTTAGCCAAGCCTTTAGCATAAAAAAGAAACACTACAATTTTGATCAAGACCTCTAGATTCCAGTACTGTATTTCCACTAATGGAATAGCAAGCACAGATGATGTAAGGACAAAACAAAACAAAACAAAACAAAACAATCACAGCACTTACCATGTGCCAGGCTCTGTACTAGGCACTTCTCAAAGAGGCAGGTAGTTGAAGAAAACAAGCCTGGAAAGAGTCAAGAAACTCACTGGTTAATAGGTTGCTGAGCTGAGCACAACCCAGCCAGGCAACAGTTACACAGCTATGACATAAATTTGAGTTCTTCAGAAGAAAAATGTTATAGAAAAACAGCTTCTCAGCTCAAAAATCATTTCAGTAAATCTTCTTTGCCTCATGTTAACTTATACACATACATTACAAAATGTCCATTTTTCCAAATGCCACAGAGTTCTGAAAATTAATGATCGGTGTTTTACCTGTCATTTCCTATCTGAGATGATTTCCAAAATATAATTCTGTGGGATAGGCAGGTATTATTTTCTTCACGAGAGCAAGAAACAAAAGCCAAGAGAAACTGTGATGAGACCAAGATGACAGGAGTGGCAGCCCCAGACCCTGAGCCCAAGTCACCTAACGTCACCACACCCCACCTCCGTAGGATCTCACACAGTCTCACACAATGTTTATCCAAGGGCGTTGCTTTTTATTTAAAAAAAAAAAAAAAGACTTTCAGTACCACATAACTTAGGGCCTATAGTTTCACAGATATATTATAGTTACCTCCAACTACATGGGCCTTAGTGTTTTCCAGCATTTATTTGTTCTCTGGATAAGCTACCTGTGGCTATCCATCACCACAGCAAGGCCATCATGTTAGGCATCTACTTGTCTGTTTTTAAAAGCCACCTGGTTGGACAGCTTTGTGCCCACGCTGCAGAACAGGACACAGCACCCATACCTACATTTCATCCATTCAGACATGAACACATGGGTTCCTCGGAGTCTCTTCCTTCATTTATTAAGGTTGAAAAAAGTTATCCTGTACCTGCCCACTAGAGGTCAAGCTCAATGAGCAGAGACTATAATCGCAATCCATTTGAAAACATGATACCATACTTTGCCCATTTCCAAAGCAACATTCTTTCATGGTTTGACTGAAGTTCTAAATAGTTTTAAAATGTTAGTATAAGAGCAATCACTTTGAATTTTTGTGTTTATAATACATACACACACCTTCTTGGTGTTGGAATTCACAAGAAGCTACCCAAAGAACTTAAAAAAATGCATACTTAATATATCTCTTAATGTACAAAGGAGGAAAATTATTTGAACACTAAGTATGAAAATAAGATTGGGGAGACAGATGAAGGGGGGAAAGGCAAAGATGTATTCATTTGATTTTATTACCCACTGGGCCCTGCATCCTGGATATTCAGGTAGAAAACACAATCTATAGTCTTCACAAGAAATCTACCACTAAACAAGTTTCTAAAGTTACAGATATGGCACATTTCCAATTTTCTGATTTTAATGAAAAATTTTACTCTGCATTCTTTTAAATAGTTGTACTTTTAGCATCTACAACCGTGTATTTTATCTTAAAGTGCAGGCTTTTCAAGAGGAACTATTTAAGGTTATCTGTTTTTGCTAGACAGCTGTGGTATATTTAAAGAGGATGATCCAAATGCATAAATAAGGTTATCTGATCTTACTACCAGGAAAGTATTTTGATTTACAACACACACACACACACACACACACACAAAATCAGGAACGTATTTTGATTTAAAACACACACACAGTTTTAGTTGTTTAAGCAGACAATGAATAAAGAAATAGTAAATGATACATTGTTAATAGATGATGGGAAAGCTAAGCTATCCAATTCATATCATACTTCTACCTTTTCTGAAAAAGGCAGAACAAAACCTGGCAAGAGGGAAATCAATGGTATGAATGGGTAAAGAGATGCTAGGAAAAAAATTATTATTATAAATATGTTCAAATATCCTGGCCTGGGGCTCACACCTGTAATCCCAGCACTTTGGGAGGCTAAGGTGGGAGGATCATTTGAACCCAGGAGTTTGAGACCAGCTTGGGCAACATAGTGAGATCCCACCTCTAAAAAAAAAAAAAATTATCTGGGCATGGTGGTGCACACCTGTGGTCCTAGCTACTCGGGAGGCTGAGACAGGAGGATCACTTGAGCCCAGGAGTTCCAGGTTACAATGAGCTATGATCACACTACTGCACTCCAGCCTGGGCAACAGAGCAAGACCCTGTCTCAAAACAAACACACACAAACCAAATATCCTGGCCTGGATTAGTTTCTTCCAGAGAATGAAGAGAGTCTCCAAATAAGATTTCTGAAGGTTGAGTCACCAGAGGTATTGAGGAAAATGAAAGGCATGCTGGAAGACCAGAGAGAGGTAATTCTTATCTTTAAGGGGAGTCAGGTGTTCCACAAACTGCAGACCAATGAGCTTCACATAATCCTGGGCAACATTCCAGGTTGGATTACTAAAGGTAGGGCCTGTGAGAATTTAGGGAAAAAGTGTAATCTCCAGGAACCAGCATGGGTTCACCAAGAACAATTCACGTCAGATTAATCTTACCTTTTTTCATAGAACAACTAAATGAGAGATTATAGAAATATATAGAGCAATCTAGATTTTAGGACAAGCATAAGGTTGTCATAACTTTTTTATATGGAGAAATAAATACAAGTGGATTACGCATTCATTCATTTAACAAATATTCAATACCTACTCTGTGTTAAGCACTATCCTGGGTACTGAGGATAAAACAGCAAACAAGATAAATATGGTCCCTGTTCTCAGAGCTTCTCAAGAGGGAGAGTCAAAATGCAGTAGCCCAAGTGAATAAAATATTTGCAAGTCTTGTAATAAAGACTATGAAGAAAACAAAATCAGGGTAGAGGCAGAGAATAGTGGGGGAATCTCCTTTAAATGGCCTGAGCAGGTCTCTCTGAGGAGGCGACACTCAAGCTTAGGTACAAGAGTGAAAGGAACCTTGCTATGAGGAAGAGTGGGAAGATGACAATTGCAAGAGGACAGCACACGCAGAGGCCCTGAATGGGAAAGATATTGGAATGACAGAGCACTGGAAAGGCGGCCAGTGTGATGGGAGAGTGGTGAGCAAGGGGACAGTTGTACTACAGAAAGTGGAGGAAATAGGCAAGGGCACTCCCCAGTGACAAACTGGAGGACGTGAATCAAGGAGATTCCAGGGCCTGTTCTTTCAACACGTTTATCAATGGTCTAGAATCTATTTTTACCAGCTATTTAAAATCTATTGTTTTTAAAATAAAATAAGAGAACAGAGGGTCGAAGGAAATATTAATTTGGCTGACTAATTAGGATCTAAACGGTAAAGCATAGTGGATAACAGCTTAGGCTCTGGCCTCAGATCATGTTTGAAATCTAGCTCTGACATTCTCTCTATGACCTTGGACAAGTCACTTAACTCCTCTAAGCCAGGTATCAAAGAAAAGTAAAGGATTAGATGCAGGCAGCTCAGGTAAATCTTATATATTACAGAATAATCCACCTGCTGCATCAAGTTATATATGGTTTGTTCGCTGGCCAGGAAACTCATGGTGGCTTTCCCCAGTTTATATTAGGTACATTGCCCAGACTCTGACAGAATTATTTCTTTAGTTATCAAATGTAGGACCTTAAACTTATTTTGTTTATATCACCAATAAGCTATACTGCTTCTCTGATTATTGTCTGTTCAAAGGATTGAGAAATTTAGCAGAGCCAAATTCTAAAAATTAATTTTAGCCTTCCAGTTCTATTACTATTAGGAAAGAAATTGCTAAGGCAAGACAGTATTTTAAAGATATAATTTACAAATTTATATCATTCACAGTGTTGGAACTACTATACCAAAATATTTCTCTATTCCTTTAATGCCATTAAAATTTAATACTGTCTCAATTACATCCAAGGGAACCTAAAAAGATTTTTTAAATTAGGTGACAAAGCTTTAAAATATTCCTGTTCAATTTTTTAAAATGGCTTAAGAAAAGTACAATAAATTTAAAATAATTCACCTTTTTATTATAGAATTAGAAGCACATAAAAAGGTAAGATTTAGTGCACAATTGTTTGTATTTTAAGATAGATGAGAAAAAATTAAATCATTCAGTGTAATGATACATTGGGTAAAAAGAAAAGACAAGACCTTAAAATCTTGGGTTCCTAGTTAGAAAGGGATATTTAGTAAACACCTAGGGAAAGAAATGTTAGGCAGCAATACATCTCTAAATATACTGCTACTAAACAATAAAAATTCAAAGCAGTTTTCACACTAAGATTGAGAAATAAGAAAAACTACATCAATCATAGTAGGATTTGAGGAATTAAATTCAATAACTCCTTTTTCTTTTTTTGGAACACAGTCTCACTCTGTTGCCCTGGGTAGAGAGCAGTGGCATCACCATAGCTCACTGCAGCCTCAAACTCCTGGGCTCAAGCAATCCTCCTGCCTCAGCCTCCTAATTAGCTGGGATTACAGTTCTGTGCCACAATGCCAGCCTAATTTTTCTATTTTTAGTAGAAATGGGTCTCACTCTTGTTCAGGCTGGTCTCCAACTCCTGACCTCAAGCGATCCTCCCACCACAGCCTTCCAGAGTGCTAGGATTACCAGCATGACCCACCAAGCCTGGCTTAATAACTCCCTCTTAAATCTTATTTTGCTACCTTTCCTTAGCATTTTTGTCAAGGAAAAAGTTTTTTTGATGTTGCTTTAGATTTGGCCTAATTTTCTCTATGTTAAGAATGGCCAGTAGTGATGAAGTTTTCTTTATATGATCAAATATTTATTAACTTTTGCACTAAAATGTGCCTTTCAAAAATGTATTATCTATATTTAGTTTTATTTAAAAACAGGATACATGTTTGTATTAAGTGGGAGACACAGCTTGGCTTTATGATTTGCTTAAATTTGGAGAAACTCTGACATATTTAACTAGAAACCTCCTAGGCAGCAAAGTGCTTGCTTCTCCTTACCCAAATTGTGCTAATTTTTCTTTTGCAACTTCTCTCACATGTGCTCCTCGGTTTCATTCCAGTGCGAGTGATCTGATCTAGGCTAATCTCATAGGACTTTCTGACTCCAAGCCCTGTGGCTCCAGTCCATCCCACGGCTGCTGGCACAATTTCTAGTGCTTTGCTTCAGATGCTGGATAATTCAGAC
Source organism: Cheirogaleus medius (assembly GCA_008086735.1). NCBI lineage: Eukaryota > Metazoa > Chordata > Mammalia > Primates > Cheirogaleidae > Cheirogaleus > Cheirogaleus medius. The sequence continues at coordinate 138,872,637 of VBSM01002608.1, forward strand.
TGTTGAGTCCAGCAGATTCAAACCCTACCATCCACGGACTTTTCCACCTCCACCCTGTCCCTCTACAGTCACTACCTGCTGCTCTACTGCACCTGGCCTCTCCACCACCTTCTGCTAAATCAAGTTCTCAGACATTCTTGTGATGACAGAACTCCCAGACTCCTTCCCAGATCAATATGACTCCATTTGGGTAACTCTTCTATTTTTCCGTATCATCAATAAAACCAGTTTTTACTTGGTCTATTTCCATCTATGCTCATCATTATACATATTATATATATTCGCCGGTGTCCCCACCGGTTTATAAGCTCAATGAAATAAGGGGCCTCTTCCTCTACTGAAACTTTATTTCAAAAAATCCTCAGTAACTGACCCAAGGCCTACAAGTCTTTCTCTAACTATATATTTTATAAAATTTGACTTTTTAAGTGTTAAAAATGCATGCAAAAATGGCGGAAGGGTATATGACAAAAGTTAATAGCAGTTACCTCTCCAAGATTACAAAGTGGGGAGTTGAGAGGGCAGGGCAGGGTGCTGGTGGTAGAGAAAATGGTAATATGGACTCCTTTTTGGTAAAATCTGTAAAATCTTTAGTCCTTTCTAAATAATCCATAATGAACTTGGATTTCTCATATAAAAAGATACACAAACAAATCTGACACGGAAAAAGCATGACACCCAAATTTGATGTGGATAAAGTTTTAAAACTCAGTGCAAGGTTATGGTTCCAGTACGTTAAAACTTCTTGAAAGGCAAGCCCTTTATCGAAAGTAGATAGCTTTTTAAAAAAAAATCTAACGATACGGAATCTTGAATTGACAAACTAAGATAAATGTTGCCATAATTACTTCCTTCAAAGAAATACTTCATTCCACATAAAATCCCTAGGTGTTGTATCCTGTCCTGTGGTTTTAAATACTATCCATATAGTAATTTCTCATTTTAATTTTCTCCCCTAAACCCTACACTCATATATCCAACTGCCTAATCAATGTCTCTATTGGGATAATTAACAGGAATCTCAAAATTCAACATATGCAAGGCAGGATTTGATTTATACCCTCCGATTTGTTCCTCCACTGGGTTTCTGGAATCTCAGCTAATCACCATCCTTGCTCAGGCCAAAAATTGGCCATCTTTGCTTTCTCCTAATTGAAAATCAAATCCTGTCAGCTTTACCACTAAAATACATCCTATATCTGACTTTTTCTACAACTACCACCCCAGTCCAGGCTCCCATCTCTCACCTAGATGACACAAGTCTCCCTTATCCTGCCTCACTAGTCTATTCTCCACCTACCAGAGGGATATGCAGCAAACCGCGTCACTCTCTTGCTTAAAACCCTTCAATGGCTTTCCATCAGAGTAACATCTACACCCCTTACTGTGGGCTTACAGCCCTGAATGGTCAGGCCCTTACCAACCTCTAGAACCTCAGCACCTACCACTGCCCACCACGCTCACTGGACTCATCTTACTGGCATTCTTTATCAGCATATGACCACATCTCTGCTTTGAGGACTGGTTTTATTGTTCCCTTCATCTAGAATGCTCTATTCTTTGATCTTGTTCTGACTGCCTCATCATTTAAGGCTACTATTCTCCAACGACCCTATAAAATTATGCCCCCATCCCTCTGTCACCATATTCCGCCTTATTTTATTCATAGCTCCTGAAATTATTTTGTATTTCATTGCTGTTTTATCTACTTGAATTTAATAAGCTCCAGAAGGAGCTTAACTCAACTTTGTCTTGTACCCCCAATAACTAAAATAGTGACTGGCGCATGGGTCTTCAGTGCAAATTTGTTGAATGAATGGTTGAAAACCACCTAAATGTTCAAGCAAGCTTGTAGGGCATGAAAACAGTTGCTCCAACTCATCCATACTTCACAATGAAAAACACTACTCCCCCCAAAACCCAACTACTTCCCACAAAAATTCCACCCCAAACCTTAGAATATATACTATTTTAAAAGTCTATGTCCTGGATAGTTTGCCGTTGCAAAAATATAAAACAAACTGTGAGCCTTATATATATGTAGCTTTTATGCACAACAATTGTCCTCTTTGGAAACTTTTCTCACCTTTGAGTCAGCCCTTTGTGTGCATTTTACTCTAATTTTATCTAAGTAAAACTGTATGTGTTGGGGTACAGAATAAGTGAACAACGTGATGTCATTCGCCCTAAGAGAAGGATTTGGCTCTGTCTGTAACTTTCTTCGGAGGATCCTGACTCATCCATAGGCTCTTTATCGCTACTAAAAAGCAATTTTTGCTATTTGCCATAAAAGTAAGAGATTTAAGACGAGTTTCAATGAAATTTAGCAAATTAGTCTTTAGTGCCAGGGAGAAAAGGAAGCTTTCGGATAAAAATGAATAGCAACCAGATCAAAATGTCAAATAAAAAAGTCCATAAACTTTGGATTTTGTCAAAATGAAGCTTAGAATTCAAGTATCGATTTTTATGGTTCAAGCCATTATAAATCTTATATAAACCTCTGAAAGACCATAAAAATACAGATTGGTTTGTGGAGAATGATTATTTGGGATCAATTTTTGTCTAAGAAATATAAACTTAATTATGACTCTTTTTTTTTTTTTGAGACAGAGTCTCACTCTGTTGCCCGGGCTAGAGTGAGTGCCGTGGCGTCAGCCTAGCTGACAGCAACCTCAAACTCCTGGGCTTGAGCAATCCTCCTGCCTCAGCCTCCCGAATAGCTGGACTACAGGCATGCGCCACCATGCCTGGCTCATTTTTTCTATATATTTTTAGTTGGCCAATTAATTGCTTTCTATTCATAGTAGAGACGGGGTCTCGCTCTTGCTCAGGCTGGTTTCGAACTCCTGAGCTTGAGCGATCCGCCCGCCTCGGCTCCCAGAGAGCTAGGATTACAGGCGTGATTATGACTCTTAATAACTGTACTTAACCCAACTATTTCTTCTTCAAATTCTTTACTGTGTTTAGCCAAAAAAGAAAATACTGATGAATTCTCTCTTTGTAAGGTGACTATATTACAAACAGACAGACTATAGTAGCAAGGCAAAACTTTAGGTGCAGATAATAAAATTTGAATGGTACAGGGATACTCCTGAGGTAGTATCTGTGGAATAAGGCCTCTAGATGATAAATCAGGTGGCAATACTGTCTAATGTTAACACCAGAAATATATGTGTGTATATGTATACATACAGAAAGAGAGGTGTGTGTGTGGAGAAGGGAGAGAATGAAAGAATGAAAATGGATGTGAATCAAAGCAACCTTTCCTTGGGTTAATTATTTCATTATAAAGATATGTCCCAACTTCTAAAGAATTTCCTGGTTTGTATTAAAACACACTTCAAAAAGACCATAAAAACTCAAAATTTAGTTGACAGGTTACAATAAGATTCAGAAAAGGACACAGTGAATATAGACTTAGGTGCAATTTCATGCTGGTGATTTTTCTTTTTTAAAATGTAAGTCACTAATATTTAAAGAAAAAAATTTAACCCAAAAGTTGCATATTGATATTATACACAAACCGAAAACATAAGTGACTTTTAGCACAGTGTATACATGCTTACATAAACTCAAATAGTTACACATTTAAAACAATTTCCATTTAACATATGAAAGTTCTGAAACACATAAAAGCATTAATACTTCCTATAAAACTACAGTTAGAACATCAATTTGCTACAAGCATATAAAAACATCAAGTGCTTTCTTAGAGTTTCAAGTTTCCTCTCTAAAACACAATCTTGCTCGTATATATAGACCTTCCCCAATAATCAGTATGGACATTTTTTTTTTCTCAAGAGGTTTATTTTCCAGGTACATTATAAGCTCAAGAAAACGGACCCAACAATAACGCAATATAATTATGTCATAACAACTTAATTGCACATAATGCTTTAAAGTAGGTTTGGATGAAGTTCTCAAACACTTTGGTATATGTTCTTTAGGGACTTCTATTAGAAATAACGTAAATTAAAAGTCCCTCTAATCCCCATTTTGCTTTAAAATGGATAAGTCTTTGGTTAAAGTTCTACATTTTGGGCATTATCATCAATTAAAATGGTCCCCAAACCAATAAATGGTACTGATGTATTATTAGTTCACAAGACTTCATTTAACCTGTTTCTGATGCAGTGGGAGGCTATCGATATTAATTTACTATAACATGTCATTGACAGTTTCAATGTTTCACTTACAAGCAGAGAAATCAATAGGTTTATTATTTCTCTGTTAGTTGTTATAACCTAAACTGTACAGTAATTTGCAATAACTATAGATACTGTTCCACAGTATATGTGATTATGATTGGAAAGATGCAGAGCATTAAATTTAGAGTTAGCTTATTCTGCTAAGTCAATATTAGACTGTACAGTAACTCTGCATTAACTATAGTAGATTGTCAGTTAATGCTTATTTAAAAACCCCAAACCATTCTGTTTATAAGAGAAATTGTTGCAAATGTATAAAACAGCAGATATACAAGGAGAACACCAAACATACTTTATTAGCACAAAAAAGCAGCCATAACAAGGCACAGCAAGCAGAAACATACATTAGCAGTCAAAAGGTTAGTGTTGCATACAAATATAGCTTTTTCTTTTTTGTAGCCTTGGCGATAGCCATAGGGATGTAAAATAACATTCTGTAGCAGCAGGTAAGGAAACTATGGAGCACTCACCAGTGGTACAGAGCACATTA
>VBSM01002608.1:138879886-138895590 GCA_008086735.1 Cheirogaleus medius
CTGTATTTGAAGTTATTCCACATTTTCCCCACTTTATCCATTGATTATAAGATCTAAAGGCAAAATAGGAAAAGGAGAAAAATGAATTAATCAAAGTGGCATGTGAAGATAGAAAAGGCAATACCCACTCCCCTTCTCATTAGGAATCTCAGTGATCCTGGTCAAGAATTTGCCTCCCGTTGCCCTGCTGAAGGGATGAGGCAAACATTCTGTCTGGCAGGAGTAAGGCCACCAGGCCCTGCAGTGGCACTGACCTTGTTCAAGCCAGTCTTCCCTTCCCATTTTCTTTCAGGTAAAATACTCTGAACTCAGGTGAAAGGAAATAAACCCTCTTAATTAAACTCTGGTTTCTTTTTCCTGTGCATCAACCTAATTTCATTACCACGTTGTTTTCTGTCTCCTTACTTTGAATATTACAGAGACAAAATATGTTCTGTGTTGTTGAAACATATCTGTATTCAACTCTTCAAAAGTTACAACCAGGACCACATTTGTGTAACACATTAAAATTAGTTCAAAAACCTTTAAGTAGTAGCAATGTACGCAATTTCACTTATCAACCCCTTTCCTGCTGTTCTAAAGTTTACAGCTTAGTCACTTATAAAAATCCCATATTTTCCCTCTCCATCCTACAATGTATCAAATTTTATCTATGATTTTGAAGAAGCAGTTTGAATAGAAAGTAAAATAAGAATAAAAGGAATGTAATATTTAGAAAAGGTGTCTTTAAGCTTCATAGTTCTTAATCCTGCAAGAGTTTGGAAATAACAGAGTAACAGAAAAAAAACTATGATTATTGCTATAGTTATTAACAAAGCAAAAAACACATAATTTGGCATCTTTATTCTTACTCCTTAAAAAAAAACCTAAAGTAGTTTATGGCACTTTACAAATTCTTTTAAGACTACATCGACAAGTATACTGTCTAATTCAGTAACCTGAAAGTCAACATTACAAGAAATGGGAAAACTTAAAATTCAACTGGCTTTATCACATCTTGATAACAAAAAACTTTTCTTAAAAGGTCTCTGTTTCTATTTTGCCATTTAATAAGTATGGAAATTTAAATTTTCTTAATTTTTTTGTTCATATTTATCATCTCATTATGCACTATTCTTAAGTTTGGCATCAGTTTTAAAAAACTAAGTATTTTTTTCTTGTAGTGGTAAAAGCCATTAGAACTGATCTTTCCATAACTTTGACTAATTCTCTTCGTCATAAATACCTGCGTTAAGAAGTTGACCTGGGTCAAGAGAACAATACAGAATAAACTTTCTTCAAATCAATTATGTATCTTCCCCTTATTTTCTTTCAGAAAGGGCTCTTGGACTAATAGTAACACTAACAGAGAGAATTAATGTCTATGATATCACGAAATGTACTTTCAGATGATTAACTCCTTATTAAAAGCATACTGTTTAGGCACATGGGAAGTTCACACAGTAGGTGGTATATATTTCAATGAATTTACTATTTCATGGAACTGTTAAATCTCATTAACGTCAATCTCAGAATATTTTGTTTCCTCCCTCTTGCAAAAAATCTTTTTTTGAGGCTTATACCATTTGAATTGCACAAGCCTTGTTATCACTTTTTCTTACATTAAGATTTCAGTTCCTTGCTCATAGTCCTGTTATTATAGCCTGAATCCTGCCACATTCTTGTTGATGCTATTATCTTTATAGATGTACTCTTCCAATAGCCCAGCCCCTTTGTATCCTAGTTTCTTCCTTCTCATTTCTCTTATTTTAAAGTTGCTTGTTATTTTTACCTAATTCATATATTTATGCTTTCAAGGTGAAATACTAATACAAGTCTTCTAAACAAAAAATAGCACCCAGCACACCCTTCCCATCCTTGACTCCCATTTTATTACTTTAAATTCCTCATCATTTCTAGGTATCATGTTCATATTGCTATTTGTTGATTTTTCAGTTTTGACATTATCTACTGACTTCATACTATGGAAGATAATGGTTTTAGTTTTTTTTGTTGTTTTTTTTTTACCATAGACTCAATATCCATTTCTCCTTAGCCCTCCTCCCCAAAACAGTTACAAGTACATTTTTTGGTTAAATTAATATTCAGTGTTTTCACTATGACCAGGTGAATATTGTGTGCAGTTAAGCTATTTTTCCTTTCTTGTACATTTGTTTTTCCTAGAATAATTGCCTCTTTTTTGCTTTGTTTTCTCTGTATTGCATTTTTTCACAAATTCTTTAACAGGATTGTAAAACAACTCTCAATGAGGTCAACACTGCTACACTGTGCTGTCCTGTGACTTTTCTGCACTACCATTTAGGAATTCCCTTTACCTCTCTTGTGAAAATGTTCTACTTTATCCTCATTTTAAAAATTGTTTCAGAATAAAATTCTAGGTTTGAAATAACTTATCGTTAGAATTTTGAGGGCGTTACTCCATTGTTTTCTAACTTCTAGTGTGTAGCTGTTGAAAAGGTCAACACAATGCCAATTCCCAGTCTTCTGTATGTGACCCATTTTTATTTTCTGAAAAAATGTAGCTTCTTCTCCTTCTCCTTAGTGTGGCCTTTTTTCCATTCACTGTCCTGGGCCCTCTCAATGTCTTCCTCACTGCCCTCCTCCCATCCTTGTGAAAATCCTTATCATTAGACACCACACCTAAGATAGATCTTTTGATTACCTTGCATTTCCTTTCTTTTTCTACTTTATGATAAATTTCTTCAGATTCACTTTCTAACACATCTATTGCAGTTACAACCTCCTATCACAACTTTAATTTCCAAGACCATTTTCTTGTTCTCTGAATGTTCGTTTTAATAGCATCCTAGTTTCCCATATGCAATATCTCATTTCTCTGAGGATGCAAACTTTTAAGATGTTTCTTCTTTTTTTTCTTAAATATATAAATCAACACCTTAAATATTTTTATCTGTTTCTTCTCAGTATCTTTTTTTCTCCTTGAATCTTTAAATCTGTTTTTCATTTTAAAGGCTTTTACAAGTCTTTAAATCCCTGATGATCCCTGGCTGCCCATTAACATTAAAACACTGATTAGGAGAGGGGCTCTGTATGAATGAATAGGGCTTGTCAACTGGCTGGGATTTACTACAGGGTGATGAAGCAATGAGTTGGCTCATATATTAGGGGATCCCTACAGGTCAGTACCTATAAGCTTTGTCTCCTGGCTGGTGAATTATCCCAGAGAGAAATGTTCCAACCTCTTATCTAGGACATATACACCTGACTGCTGTGTTCTGAGGACAGGGAAAAGGGAATGGTGAGGTTTCAATCTCAATATTCATACTTTTACTTAGCCCTTCTTTAGTGCCTGTTTTTCAAAAGGTGTCCTTATTTTCCAAAGATATCCAAACTTTACCTATGACTGAACCACACAGATTAAATTTCTCTAAGTTCTAAACCTCTAGTTTTACCCAAGGTAAAGGAACAATGGTCTCCTGGCTGCTCAGGGAAAAGGGCACGTGAGAGTCTGACACACAGATTTTCAGCCACTCCTGCCCCTTACCTTCTGAAGGAACTGGTTCTTCTAAGTTCTGAGCCAGCAGTAAAAACCGGTTTGCTGCTTTTCAACACCCTCCTTTGTAGGCACTCAGATTAGCCTTTTCAGTTCTGTTACTTTCTTGCTAGCTGCTTCTACCAAAAATTCATTGAACAGTCTGGCCTACTTCTGTCTGCTCTCCTGCTTTCTACTTGTGGGTTTATAACTTATTTATACCTTTGTAAAATTAAATGCCAATGTTGAATTTCACATATTTAACTGGAAAGTCCCTTTTTTACTTTTAAAGAGAATGAATGTTACCATACAAAAGTCCCTCTCCTGGAATGAGGGATCCGCATCATAACCCTGGCTGCCTATTATAAGCATCATTTAAAATACATGATGGACAGGCTCCCTATCAAAGAGATTCTGGTTTAAGAGAGATTCTGGACACTGCTATTTTTTAAAGTTATCAATGGGAGCTCTAAAAGAAACAAGTAAAAGGATGCTGCTTAGTATTCTCTTCTTATTTTTGCCATGTATACCGTAGGCCTGCAGAATCTCAGGAGAGACAGTCTAGAGAAGTGCCTCTTACACAACCAACTATGAAGAGCCATTTATGTTTTCTTTTTTAATTTTGTAGAACAATTCTTTTGTAAGACATAATAAGAATTACTAGAAAAATGAAATGTAAAAAAAAGACATGAGTGCCAATTTTTATTGAATTAAATAGCAAATAACCATCAAATTGCTATAAAATATTTTAATTGCTTATTTTCAATTTCTATATTTAACTTGTCACAGAGTGGTAACAAACTGCAGACTGGCACCAGCTCACAGACCATACTTTGAGTAGCTCTGGTCTGAGCAATGCTGTCCAATCCATGTGGTTTTTGAGTCCTTGAATTGCAGCTTATACACATATTGAAATAATAGTTTGGATATAATTTGTTAGATATATTATTAAAATTAGTTTCACCTTTTTACTTTTCAAATGCAGGTACCAGAAAATTTTAAATTTCATATATGGTTCAGGTTATATTTCTATTGGATACTACTGATTTAGATTAAGGGACAGCAAACTATAGCCTGAGTGCCAAATCTGACCTGGGGCCTACTTTTGAAGGGACTCCAGCTAGGAATGGTTTTATATTTTTAAAGGCTTAAAAAAAAAACCCCAAAACCCTGCAAAGAATATTTGACAGAGACCACATGTAGTTGCAAAGCCTAAAATATTTTCTATCTGGCCCCGTTCAGAAAAAGTTTACTGACCCTAGAGTATGTATTAATAAGATAAACAAACCATACCACTCTACATGCTAGAAGAGCCATATTCAAGAAGTCCAGAAGTCTAACTCTCTTCTCCATGTTTATATGATAAATTTTACAGCTATCTGAAGATATTTGTCTGACAAGCAAATTACATCTGAAAAATGACTTTTATAAAGTGACTAAACCTAAAACCACTCAGCTCCTTATTCAGCTTTTGATAAGTTGTATGAATGAGTAGGACATGCAGAAAATATTTACCTGCCAGGACACAGAAGGCAGTTTCCAACACTGAAGCCTTCGTTCAGTTTTTCAGAGCATGAAATTTAGTTATTTCTCTATTTCTAATCTAGAGAATGTTATCATATTGCATTGTGACAAAATATTCTAATTTAAAGAAAAGCTATTATGCTTCCACAGTCCCGGGGAAAGAAAGTGGATTTTGCTTGACATGGGGTAACATAGGCAGCTGTAACAGTGGGAAGGAAAAAGTACTGACCATGATTCATAGACTAGTCCACGTAAGAATAAGGAAGGCATTTCAACTCTCTTAATATTTACAATGTCAGGTCTGAGGTTCTTTTGTTTTGCTGTTAAATTTTTGGAAATGTGTTTAAGATAAAGCTGAAACTCTTAGAGATCTAAATCACAACTGTATTACTTTACAGTTTTATATAAAGTCATAGAGGGCTAAAAAAAGTGTTCAATTTCTATTATATTGATTCTGGAATGAAAATTTATCATCCGTTACAATCTTTTACATTTCTACACATGCTTACCTATCCTTAAAACTATCCAAAGCAAGTTTCTAAAAAAAAAACTCCTTTCCCCAAGGAATCAAAATTTAAAACTGGTTTTATAATGCTTTTGTAAGTTTAATGGCTTTTGTTGAAAAATTCTATTTAAGTGGATAAGCTATAAATTAGAAAGAGTTAGGTCAAACTCCATTACCACAAAAATTTACATATATAAAAAACTAAAAAATATAGTCAATGGCTCTTCTTAATGCCAAGTAGTATGTTACAAAATTTATACAAAATAATTGAAATAGTATTAATGAAACTTAACTCATGCATTATGAGAAATAAATTAAATTCAACATGTTTCAAGAGGATATTGCATGCCATATGAAGTAGAGGAAGAATATGGCCCAACTCAAACCCTTCCCCATTGTTCAGTCTATCTAGAATACTTAGCATGATAACACCTTGCCAATAAAAAGTCATTCCGTTATATAACAAATACTGGGACACGTGGGCTGATTAAAGTATTTCTGTGTCGAATTCAGGTACAAGAGGCAGTTTAGGAGACTGAAATTTTGATGGATATTTTGGTGGCATTTCAATAATTTTTAGGAAAGGATAACACAATGTTTTACAATAAGACTGACCCAGAATTCCAGGGATGCATGGCTGTTATAGCTATAGCTCCTTAAAAGAACCTGAGAATCATCTGGTCTTTAGAAAACTATTTATTTGTAACTATTATTTACATACCATCTTGTGACATTGTCTATGTTATCCAACCTGATGGCCATTTATCCTTTATGTTGCTATTTGATATTAGGTTGAGCTATATAAAATGCAATTATATAAAATTATTATTTTGTGGGTAAAAAAGATCATATAATTCAATCTCAGAGTTATACTATTATAGTGCACATAATTATTAATACAGTAGACCATGTACATGTACACTCAAAAAAAGTAGAGCCCTCTGATCTAGCACACTCAGAATTTCTGTTTCCATCAGTTGAGTTATATTTTCATATAGTTATGTTAGGTTCCAAATTTGTTCATGCCATTTATATTACTGTAATTATGTGACTTAATTAAATGTTAATTAAATCTAATGAAATATGGGAGAGTGGGGAGTTTGACTAAGTTGAATGACTTTGAAATACTCAATAGAAGTAAAACACTTATGCCATTGAATTAGGTATAGGTAATAAAACAGCTCAAAGAAGTGGAAAAAATACTGCAAAGATCTATAAAGATTCTAAACTCAGAATGCATTAGAAGAGTCTAAATGCTTGTTCTACTAAAAAAACTCACACTGGAATCATAGGTGATACATTATAGGTATGGTTTCTACAAGTAGACAATATGGATCTGCCAGTAGTAGACCTACTCTCAAAGAAGAGGCCTTGGCTTCTTAATCAAAATAATACCAAATAAACATACAGTTATATTCTTTAAGCTAAATATTTAAGGTACATCTCCCTTTTTAAGATTTCTTGCTTTATTAGACTTTATAAAAGATAACTGGTCTTGACTGAATCAGATAAGAGGCCTTTCTCAACAATCGTTTAATTAAAATTTATAGTAGTGCCAGGATTGAGTAGCACAAAGTCCTAATGATAACAGGGAAACATGACCTAGTTTGGGGATTGATGAGCAAGGAAAACTTCTCTGGGGAGATAGTATTTCAAAATTTTGTCTCAAAGGGTAAGTAGGAATGAATTACTAATGTTCAACAGGCAGAAGGAACAGCATTTACAAAGTCCTGAAGCAGAAATGAGCATGATATGAACAATGGCTGAAGTTAACACAGCCTAGCAAGTGAGGGAAGAAATGCCAAGATGAAATTAGAGAAGTAGGCCTTGTAATCTACTGTAACAGAGCAAGGATAGATGCTGATACTGCACTGAAGAGTACCACAGGAGTCCAAGTGAGAGCCTAAGATGGTGATAGCAGACATGGGCATAAGATGGGTATGAGATGAAGTCAAATCTATAGGATCAGTGACTAACGGAAAATGGGGAATGACAAAGAGGTGTCAAAAATGATGCTAGGTTTCTAGCTTGAGCAAATGAGTGAACAGAGATAGTATTTCAGATACAAGACACCTAAGAGAGAGAAAAGTTTTAGTAAGTGGGAGTTTGGAGAGACTTAACGAATTCAATTAAGTAAATGTTGCAGTTGGCTGGTTGCAGTTGGCCGGTTGCAGTGGCTCGTGCCTGTAATCCTAGCTACTCAGGAGGCCATGTTGAGAGAATTGCTTGAGGCCAGGAATTTGAGACCAGCCTGAACAACACAGTGAGACCCCGTTACCTAAAAAAGAAAAAGAAAAAATTTAGCCAGGTGTGGTGGCACCCACCTGCAGTCCCAGCTACTCAGGAGGTTGAGGCAGAAGGATCGCTTGTGCCCAGGAATTTGAGGCTGCAGTGAGCTATGATCACATCACTGCACCTCAGGCCTGAGCAACAGAAGAAGAAAGAAGAAAGAAGAAAGAAGAAAGAAGAAAGAAGAAGAAAGAAGAAAGAAGAAGAAGAAGAGAAGAAGAAGAAGAAGAAGAAGAAGAAGAGGAGGAAGAAGAAGAAGGAAGAAGAAGAAGGAAGAAGAAGAAGAAGAAGAAGAAGAAGAAGAAGAAGAAAATGTTGCAGTTGTGGCTGTCATGGAAACATCTAAGTGAACTCTCAGTTCATTAATATACATTCATATAATAGAGTACTATATAGCAGAAATGGAAACTATAGCTACTTGTATCAATATAAAACATAATACTTAGAGGAAGAAATGATAACATGAATATATCTATTATGAATCAATTTATCTTTTAAATAAGCAAACCCCAAAATATCTTATTTAGCTATATATACACAATAAAGATATAAAAGAAAGGATGTCAACAAAGTTAGGGTAATGGTTGCCTTTTGATGGGGGAGGGATACCGAATTAGGAGAGGCACTCAGAAGGCTTCTAAAACACTGGTAATTTTCTATTTCTTAGTGGGGTACATGTTTTGTGTCTATTAACTAGTCTTTAGAATGCACTTCAATTTTATACACTTTTTCTTGTACATGATATACTGCATTATAAAATTTTAAAAATTATATAGGCTACATTTTGAACAAATGTGAATTAATAATCAAATACCAAACAAAACAACTAAGGATAATATAAAGCTCTTTTAACTCTTAGGTAAAAGAGAAATTTTTGTCATAACTGAAAACATCAGACCTTTTAGAAAATAGGTTATTAATGTTTGGGTATAGTTTTCTGCATGGCAATTTAGTGATATTTATCAAAATGCTTTTTATTCTTTAACTTGGCAATTACATACTCTAGACAGTTACTCTAAAGAGCAACATTAAACAAAACAAAATAAAACAAAATTCTAAACAGGTTTCTCTAAGGTAGTTCAGGGCTCAGCAAACATTTTCTATAAAGGGACAGATAGTAAATATTTTAGGCTTTGTGGGCCATACAGGCTCTGTGGCAACTACTAAACTCTTCCATTGGTGCCTGAATGTAGGGCATATAATATGTAAATAAACAAGCACGGCTGCATGTCAATAAAACTTCATTGATTGGCTGGTGAAATTTTAATTTCATATAATTTTCACTTGTCACAAGATATTATTCTTCTGATTTTTTTTTCATCTTAGGCGCTCCAGGCCTAGTAGAAATACTATTCTTAGGCCCAAATCCCATACAGAGACACTGCCTGAGCTTTGCTTAGGGCACCATAATGAAAAGGGCACAGGCAATGAAACAGTGAAACACTTGGGAGGCTGTGGGGGAGGGCTGAATTCGAGTTTTACCACTCAAGAATGTTGTAAACTTGAATGTACTCCATATTTCTGAACCTAAACTTGCCTGTTGATACAATGAGGATAATATCTACCTTATGGGTTGGATGTGAGGATTAGGAATAATATATATAAAGTCTTTGGCTCATAGGAGACACTTAAGAAACAGAGGTTTTAAAAATGTTCCCAGTAAACTATCTAGCATCTCTGGCTTTTCTTTTTAAAAATAATTCTCCATTTCAGTTCTGGTTCATGTCACAAATGTCAATATCTTATTATGTATAGTATCTGTCAGACTGAAAGTTCTGTCAATCGTCCCAGCTTCTATATTATTTCCTAGGAAGCACTATGGAAATTTCAGTGTTCTCTAGTGGTTGAAGGTACAGTTCATCTACAACATAAACTAAGGATAATACAGTGCTGGCCAAGGCCTAGGAATATAATTCATATTCATTGTGGGGGGATTCAAATTCCTTTTTAGTCTATAAAATAATGCCACAATTTCAATTTTACTCTATAGATACCACCCACTAGAGAAGCATAAATCCTAATAAGTTATACTTCATTTTCTATGGGGAAAATATCTTATGTAGTATACTAACAAATGTACCATTCATTGAAATGTTTTTACCTGGCCAGCATTATTGGCAGACTGTGGTACAACACAAATAACATGTGCTTTAGATTTAGCAGTACCTAAAATCAAATTCAAGTTCTCACTGAGTCTCAGCCTTTCCATTTAAAAATAAGAACAATTAACCCTTTCTTACAAGGTTTTTTAGGAGGATAACATGACATAAATATAGCTGAGCATTTAAGAGGGGCTCAAAAATGATACCTTCCTATATACAACCAATTCAAAGCAAGAGAAAGTACATGTTAGTGATAGTAGCAAAAAGCACGGTTGTTTTATGTCTAGGGAGAGATTATTGGTTAGTCTTGCCTTGATCTCCCACCTCCAGGGAGGCTACTTCAGTGAGGCAAACCAAGCAACTTTACTAACCATTACACTGTACGTGATTAGTACTGACAGCACTGACTCTACAGATCATGCTTCCTAGAGCACAAAGCTTCCCATAAATCTCCCTTCATACAAAAGGCAGTTAAAAAAGAACCAACAAAGTAAAATAACTCTCAGTTGAGGAATTTAGTAGATAGCTTAATTCAGAAAAGAGTCTCTGATTTGGGGAACTACTTAACAGTGAAGTGAGCTCACTATGACCTTGCTAATAATTTATAAAAATATTCAGCTACCAATGTAAGTGAGCAAATGTAATCTGAACCATTTCTTTCTCTAAGAATGATAACCACTTTCTAACTCCAGCAGTTTAAGTAAAGCATCACAAGAAATACAAAGACTCTGAGGACTACAATAAAATGGATTTTTGATTAACACCTTCCGTTTATTTTTTATTTAAAACTGTTTAAAATAAATTATCCTTCTAAAAACTTAAAGATACTACTGTCTTCTATGCCAAATTTTAGGTCTGAAGAAAACTAATGGGCTTCAAATAATTTGACAGCTTGTCATGAATCCAAGAAAGAAAGAAAAAAACCCAATCAGGACGACTTCCCTTTTTTTGACCTCAGAAAAAGGAAAAATTAAACATCTCAGAATTAGTTTACTCTTTAGAAAGATATTTGAGAAGGATACCAGGAGAAGTAAAGGCAAATAAGGATACTTTTTAATCATGTAAGAACACGAATGTAAAGAGAAGCACGGTGATCAAAATTATAGACTAGAAACTCCAAGTAATACACCTTGGATTTGTTTTATGAATTACCATGTAACATACAAATTTATTTTTAAAACGGGCAATCAAAAAACCATTAGCTTATCATTAATAGAACTGAAATAAAATCTTACCTATCAAAAGCTGAGAAACAAGCAAGCTGAAAAGATTTAAAAAAATTCATTGTAACATTTGCCAAGGACCACATGTGGACGGCATTATGATAAAGTTTAAAGCTCTTGCTCTGTGCATATTTACTCTAAAATGACCCACAATTCAGGCAAACTTTATTCTCTGGACACCAAGTACATAGCATCTTAGAAACTGCAAATTAGAAGGGGTGAGGGTGTGGTTAGAGAGGAGTGCTATGTGCAAATACACTGACCAGAGCAAGAGAAGACCAAAGACACCTTAAGAAACATAGTAGCCTAGGGCCACGAATTTTGGGGATACATACTGTAAGACATAAAAAAGGGAACACAGGGGACATAAACAATGATTTAAAAGAGAAGAGACCATTATGAACTGTAAGCAAATAAATTTTAAAATTTAGAAGAACCAGATTTTTAAAAAAACAGAAATTACCAAAACTGACTCAAGAATAAATTAAAAAATTAACAACCCATAACTTTTAAAGTCTTTGAATCAGTAATTAAAAATCTTTGCACAAGGGGCCAGGCACGGTGGCCCAGCACTTTGAGAGGCCAAGGTAGGAGGATCGCTTGAGGCCAAGAGTTTGAGACCAGCCTGGGCAATATAGCAAGACCCCAACTCCACAAAAAAAATTTTTAAATGTACCTGTAGTCCCTGCTACTTGGGAGGCTGAGGCAGGAGGATCCCTTAAACCCAGGAGTTCAAGGATGCAATGAGTTATGATTACATGACTGCACTCCAACCTGGGCAACAGAGAGACCCTATCTCTCAATCAATCAATCAATCAATCAAATTTTGCACAAGGAGAACACTAACCCAGGCAAGATGTTCTAGGCAAAAACAAAAGCCAATCTAACAACTCTGATTTCTAATCACTGATGGCCACAGCAAGAGGTCAAAAGAGATGCAATAGCCAGCTTAGTAAGGCAAGAAAAAAAAAGGCATATAAATTAGAAAAGAGGAAAAAAAACTGTCCATTTTCTGAAGACATGATTGTCCACATAGAAAACTCTAAGGAATCTTCAAAAAAGAAAAAAAAATCCTAAAAACCCTAAACTGAGTTCAGCAGGGTCACAGGAAACAAGATCAACACACAAAAATCAATCACATAACTATATATGGTACTAACAGTAAAGATATGGAAACCAAAATTAAAGAGATGCAACAAAGAATATGACCCTAACGGTAAGCAGACAGACTGATAAGATATTTCTTTGAAATTATTTCCTTAGAAGGAATTCTAACTTCTCTACACTCTGAAAGGATGAGATTTGAATGGCAGGGGATAAAATATGCTAGATACCCTACAGTTACCACTTCCTTTATAGTTAAGCTGGGGAGTGGTGAGTGTGGGTCTACAGTCTACTCCTCAGCTCCCTCCCTCCTCTCTAGCTCCACTGCCTCCTCCCAGGTTCAGTCTTCATCATCATTGGTACTGATTAATTGTAACAGCTGCCTAAATATAAATAGTCTACCTTCCTCTACTGTCACTTCCCTCCTCCATTAATATTGATCCCGGGATTTCAAGCATTGAGAAAAAAAACAACAGCAATCAAATGACTCTGTGCCTGGCTACTTCATCCACCCTTCAAAAACTGGGAACAAAAGCAACAAAAACCAACAGTTAACAATATTATAATTTAGGAATATAAAGATAATACAGCTGAAATTAATATAATCTGAAGACTGAAGATGACAAAATGGCTGCTTTTAAGTATACAAAGAGCCTTTCTCTAAAAATGGGAATTCTGACTCGTCACTCTTCAATGCTTCTGAAGACCAAAACAAAGAAACTCTCAGGAAAAAATTACATTTCAAATGGTTAAGAAGGTAAATAAACAACCAAGAGTTTTGTGAGGAATCTTTCATGGTAGATGTTAAAGAGGATAAGGAACCCTCTGTCTCTAGCCAGCCCAGGTAGTCCCTCCTCGACAAGCAACTCAATTAGCTAACCTCAAAGATCTGCGATATTTTTTGTACTAGAATTTAAAAAATAAGCATAGCATTTCACAAACAGACTCAAATTATTTAAGGTCTAGCACAGCACAACAGTTACAACTCGAACTCTAATCATACTACTACTCTCCAATTAAATTAAAACCCTCGTGTGCAACATACTGAGTTATCTAAATAGTATCATACTACAGAGCTAGTCATGTTTTTGATCAGGTGCAAATTCAATGTTCCATTTAAACACTGTAAGTCTAGTGCTAGCTGCAAAAATACCTAATGGAAGCAATACTGTTCCTTCAATGCAAACCTTCCCCTTCCTGTCTCATGCTAAAAAAAATTTCCTACACAGTTTAAGGAACATTCATTTTCCATAAACATAGCTTAAAAATGAAAGTCTTTTTATAGATAAAGAAAAGCAGGATTAAAACAGTTTCAAAGAAGAATTGAGCAGCTTAAAGTAAATTCTCAACATTCTTTGATGACAGAAGTGGTGCTTCCTGAAAACTCAAAAAATTCTTAGACATTCTATGAGATCTGAAATGAGGTAAGATTACTTTAACAGTTCACACTGTAATTGTTTGAAGCGTAGAGGTAAAAATCCTCTATTATTACTTGCAGGTAATCCTGGAAACCCTCTTAAATGGGATTAATTCTACATCTTGTTATATAGTAGACTTCCTAGTTTTGACAATAAAATGCACGACTTTCTAGTTAAACATATCTAATATTGATAAATCATTCCACAACTATTCCCAAGTACTAACTAGAAATCACAAATACACATAAAGCAAAACCAGATCAAAAAGTCTTGATTATTATCTTCAAAGAGCTAGTTTAAGGATATCTAACCATCCACAAAGATTTTTCTATGTTCTATCCCTTAGCAAATTACTTCACTCTTTGGCTCCCTACATAAATACTTTACCAGAAGTACAACTTAATGTTATGCCCTCAACTTTTATTAAGAGTTTATAAATAAAATAAGTGGTCTCGTATTATTCCATAGCCTATAAAAATTGTACCTAAGACATCATCCCTCATATAAAGACCCATACAAAAAAAATTCCTCTTTGACTTAAATTCCTCTTCTCTTTAAAAAACTTATATGCTTCCTTTAAGTGGAAAATGAGAAAAATGTAACTCATTGTGTTCTTCCTTCCCCCCCCCCGATATTACCAACAGAAAACCCAAATAGAAGGCCTTTGTTAAATTTCTGATATATTCAGAGACTCCCCCTAGTCCCTTGTACAACTCCTAATTTTCATTACACTAAATGTCCAGGTATAGATCTGATAATCATCTTTTTTTTTCTTTTGGAAGTAGACAAAAATAAAAATAAATTTAACAGCTTCCTGAAGCTAATAATTTCTATACTTCTAGGTCTAAAATTGAGTAATCTCAAATGTTCCCATAAGAGGAATGGGTGAGAATTTCAATGGATTGTAAAAACAGATAAACCTACCATTTAAAAAAAAGTAATAAATGTAAGAAAACTTATGACTTCTCAAAGAAGAGATGGGAAGACCTACTTAAGCAAAATGCTGAAGAAAGAAACCAAAAGCAAATGATGAAAAGAAGTAATGACATGAAATTTGAAACTTCTGTATATCAAAAAATACGTCAAAAGGTAAACAATAAGCTGTATAAAACATTTTCAACATATGACAAAGTTTTAATATATTTAATTTACAAGAAAAAGATAAGCCTGGTGTGGTGGTGGTGCACACCTGTAGTCCCAGCTATTCTGGAGGCTGAGGTGGGAGGACCGCTTGAGCCCAGGAGTTTTGAGTCCAGCCTGGGCAATAGAGCAAGACCCTGTCTCTTTAAAAAAACAAAAAAAGAAAGAAAGAAAAAAGAAAAGGAAAGGATATAGCAAAGGACACCTCCAGAGAAATCACATATTAAATGTATACATGACTAATAAATATATGAAAAAGGTCATTCTTGTAATTTATCAAAGACACACACATTAAAATGTGATACAAAATTTTATCAACTTGACAGATTCCTTTTGTTTCTTTTTTACATTTTAATGGTATTATCTAATATTGGTATTGGGAAGCTAGCATTTTTACATTCTAATGTGAGAACATAAATTCATCTGACTTTTCAAGAAGAAAATTTTATATTATGTATCAAAGCTTAAAAACTATGCATATCTTTTTATCTGAGGTTGCATAATTAGAAATTTATTCCAAGAAAATAATCAGATAAGGACACAAAGACTTATATACAGGAGATATTCATCACAGCATGAGTTATATTAGCAAAAAATGGCAATAACCATATTATATTGTTCAGTTAATAGAGGGACATCTAAATTGACCTCAACACAGGTATAGGTATATACATGTATACCTATAAACAATTTTTTTTATGACTAGGAAATACCACTGAGGTTATCTCTGGATAGTTTTTAATTTTTGTAATCAAAATCATTTTTAATCAAATTCATTTTTTTCTTCTATTTTCTAAAACATTAGATTCAATATGTATTAATTTCCTAGTTGGAAAAAAAAGCTATTTAAAAAGGAAGTAGATCTTTAAAAAGACCCAATCTAATTTCTTTTTCTTTTTTTTTTTT
>VBSM01002608.1:138901007-138916224 GCA_008086735.1 Cheirogaleus medius
TACATAACCGTAATATTTGTACCTCCATAATATGCTGAAATAAAAAAAAAATTTGCCATCTGCTTATGTCTGATATTTTTGCTGTACTCTTCCAGAATATCTTTTATCTATTCATTCAACGCTGATGAGCATGGACTATGTGCTAAATTATGTAAGGTGCTGGAGATAAAAATATGAAAAACATAGTCTCTGAGAAGTTCACAATCTAGCAGGGAAGTCAAAATACAATATAATCTAAGTGTGAACTAAATAGAATGCTCTGGGAACACAAAGCACAAAGCAGCTACTTCTGGTTGGGGGAATGTGGCAGACTACTCACCCTTTCTTCAGTAGTTATATAACCTTCCTTGCAGCCACGGACTAAGTTCTGGCCCATGAGATGCAAGCAAATATGTAGTGTGGGAGCTTTAGGAAAGCTTTCTTAAGAAACAGCTAGTATATGTCCTTTGTCTCTATTATTTCTTCTCAAACATCTTGCTACTTAAAACAAATATACCTCAAATATTTTTTTTTTTTTTGAGACAAGGCCTTACTCTGTCATCCTAGGATGGAATGCAGCGGCATGATCATAGCTCACTGCAACCTCTAATTCCCAGGCTCGAACGATCCTCCCACCTCAGCTTCTGAAGTAGTCTAGGGCTATAGGCAAATGCCATTATGCCCAGCTATCTAATCTTATCTCTCTCTCTCTCTCTCTGCCTGCTATCTGGTAGAGACAGCGTTTCCTTATGTTGCCCAGGCTGGTCTCAAACTCCTGGCCTCAAATAATCCTCCTGCCTCAGCCTCCCAAAGTGCTGCGATTACATGTGTGAGTCACCACACATGGCCAAATACCTCAATTTTGAACCATGAAGACAACGGTCAAATATGAGAGACACTGAACCCATGAGCTAGAAATTACTTTCCTAATAACTTCAGGGATCACAGCGGCCATTTCAGCCCTATACTATATAAACTCTGAATTTTTACAGGAAAGAAATTCTCATTTTTAGGCCATTGTTATTATGAAGTTTCTGTTACTTGCCTAACCTTACCTAATGCAGAGGGTCAAAAAAGACGTCATAGAAAAAATGATCTTTCCACTCAGGAGGCTGAGACAGGAGCCTTGCTTGAGGCAAGGGGTTTGAGACCAGACTGGACAACATAGTGAGACTCCCATCTCTAACAAATAAATAAAATTAGGCAGGTGTGGTAGCACATGTCCAACCTACTCAGGAGGCTGAGCTATGATCACACCACAGCACTCCAGGCTGGGTGTCAGAGTGAGACCCTGGAGGGAGGGAGGAAGGTTGGGAGGGAAAGATGATCTTAAGCTAGGTTTTAAAGACTGAACAGCTATGCTCCAATAGGCAGATACTGCAAAGGCACAGACTCAGGAAAGGGAATGGCTTTCCAAAAGATGGAGCATGGTTCAGATGGCTGATATATGGGGTAGATGAAGTAACGTAAACACTGACAGAAGTATAAGGAGAAATAGACAATATAATCTAAAATTACAGTTGTAGATTTCAACACTCTCCTCTCAGGAATCTATGTAACAAAAATATAGTAGAACAACAACAACAAAAATCAATAAGAGGGCCGGGCGCGGTGGCTCACGCCTGTAATCCTAGCACTCTGGGAGGCCGAGGCGGGTGGATAGCTCAAGGTCAGGAGTTCGAAACCAGCCTGACCAAGAGCGAGACCCCGTCTCTAAAAAAAAAAAAAAAAAAAAAAAAAAAATCAATAAGAATACAGTATTTAACACCATCAACCAAATGGATCTAACTGATATCTACAGAACATTCCACCCAATGAGAGCAGACAGAGTATATTGTCTTTTCAAGTACATACGAATGTAAACAAATTAAACAAATCTTAACAAATTGAAAAGAGTTGACATAACACAAAATATATTCTCTGACCATAAAGAATTTAGAAATCAATAATAGAAATAATCTCTAAAAATCTGGAAATTAGGCCAGGTGTGGTGGCTCACACCTATAATCCTAGCACTCTGGAAGGCCAACACAGGAGGATTGCTTGAGGCCAGGAGTTCCAACCAGCCTGAGCAACAGTGAGACCCCATCTCTACAAAACATAGAAAAATTAGCTGGGTGTGGTAGCTTGCGCCTGTAGTCCCTGCTACTTGGGAGGTTGTGGCAGGAGAATCACTTGAGCCTGGGAGTTTGAGGCTGCAGTGAGCTATCATAAGGCCATTACTCTAGCCCAGGTGACATACAGAGATCCTATCTCAAAAAAAAAAAGGAAATTATGTACTTATAAATGTACTTATAAATTATCTACAAGTCAAAGAGGAAGTCTCAAGGGCAATTAGAAAGTATCTTAAACTGAAAGAAAATAAAAACACATCAACATTCATATGATGCAGTTAAGCAATGCTCAGAGGAAAATGTATAGCATCAAATGCTTATATTAACAAAAAAGAAACATCTCTAATCAATAACCTAAGTGTCCATCTTAAGAAGAAAAGTAGGGCAAAATGAACTCAAACCAAGTAGAAGGGCATAATGATGAAAGACTGAATGCTTTCCCTCTATGACTGAGAACAAGTCAATAACATTTACTCTCATCACTTCTATTCAACATTGTATTTGAAGTTCTAGCCAGTAAGAGAAAGCAAGGAAAAAAAAAACCATACAGATTTGAAAGAAATAAAACTGTCCCTATTTGAAGAAATGTCTGTCTACATAGAAATCTCAAAGAAACTATCAAAAAAACCTCCTCGAAATAATAAGTAAGATTACAAGGTTATAGGATACAGGTCAACACACAAAAACCATATTTTTATGTACTAGCAATGAACAACTGGAAACTAAAAATTTAAAATACCATTTATAATAGCTCTGAAAACTGAGATATCAAATCTAACAAAACATGTACAAGAGTTGTTTGCTGAAACTAAACTATAAAAGAAATCAAAGAAGATAGAAATAAGGAAAGAGCTGTATCACATCCATGGATTGGAAGACTCAACATAGTAAAGACATCAATTCTTCCCAATTGATCTACAAATTTAATACAATCCTGATCAATCCCTCCCCAGAATATTTTTTGTAGATGCAGACAAACCAATTCTAAAATCAAACACGAACTAGAAGAGCCAAACAATTAGACAGTATAGTACTGGAGAAGGGACAGACCACAAAAACAGAATCGAGTTGAGAAAGAGTCTCACACAAATATGTCCAACTGATTTCTGACAATGGTGCAAAGACAACTCAATGGAGAAAGGATAGTCTCTGTAAAAAGATATGAGGTGTTGTCACAATTGGACACCCATATGCCAAAATATATGAACCTCAACCTAAACTTCACACCTTATACAAAAATTAACTCAAAATGGATCATAATCTAAATGTAAAATGTAAACCTACAAAACTTTTAGAACATAAAAAATAAAATTGTGACAGAGTTAGGCAAAGAACTTTTAGACATAACATCAAAAGTATAATCAATAAAAGAAAAAAATTATAAACTGGACTTAATCAAATTAAAAACTTTTGTTCTAAGAAAGACAGTGTCAAGATAATGAAAAACAAACTACAGACTGGGAGAAAATAATGGCAAATGACAAATTCGATAGAGGGTTTGTATCCTGAATATGTAAGGAACTCTCAAAATTCAACAGTAAGAAAACATAGAACACCCAATTTAAAAATGGGCAAAACAGTAGAGCAGAGGATTCACCAAAGAGAATAGATGGAAGACAATTAAGTACATATTTAATAAAAAGATGTTCAACATTATTAGCCATTAAGGAAATCTACACTAAAGCCAAAATGATATAAAAACATAAAGTAAGAAGCAGTGATACCAAATGCTGGCAAAAATGCAGAGCAACTAGAATTTTCATACACTGCTAGTAGGGATGCAAAGTAAGACAGCCATTCTTGAAAACAGTTTGGCAACTTCCTATAAAGTTAAACATATACTTACCATACGACCCAGCATTCTCAACCCTTGGTATTTATCCTGGAGAAATGAAAACTGTGTTCACATAAAAATCCATACATAAATGCTTATGACAGTTCTATTCATAATTGCTCCAAACCAGAAATAACCCATATGTCCTTCAACAGGTGAATGGATAAACAAACTGTATTGCAGCCATATAACAGAATACTACTGAGCACTAAAATCATACATGCAACAACCTGGATGAATTTCAAAGGCATTATGCTGAGTGAAAGAAGCCAGTCTTGAAAGATAACACTGTCTGATTCCATTTGGAAGACATCAGTGGTTATCAGGGCTAAGGGCAGGATAACCAAAGGGTTAGGAATGTGGTACAAAGGGATAGACAGCACCAGGAAGTTTTTGTGGGGAATGGAACTGTTCTGTATCCCAACTGTGGTGGTGGTTACATGAACTTATGCATTAGTTAAAATGTATTGAACTATACACCAAATAACCAATTTTGTTGTATGTTAATTTTAAACATGCAAAAAACCTTTTAAAGTACATAGTATAAAAAATCTTAGAATTTTCTAATTCTTTACAAATTAAGGCTCAAAGTAAATCTTTTGAGCATAGTTACCTCAGTGAAAAGGAAGAATAAAGAGATAGCTGGAAGGAGACTTAAAAAATTATCTACAAAGATATGACATAGGTATAAATTCTACACTCGGAAACAACTATATCCCTCAACCAACCATAGAGGCTATTAATACCTAGTATCAACTAAACACAAATATTTAGTATCACCACGTGAAAAAGATAACCTGAGACAAAACAAACAGAGCATATACAAATCAAATAGAAGTCTGAATAAAGATTACACATTCATTCAATTGGTCCTTGGAACAGTAATTACAATTTTGTCCATTATTACTATGGAATATGCCTTGTTTTTTCTAATAGCAGTTACAGATTTATACCAATTTATCCAAATTTTCTCACCTGATTCCCCTTGACATCAAAAACATGCACTTTGCAGAATGCTGACTGGGATCAAATATTAAGACTGGTCATAGTTGCATCACTCTGTGAATCATCCTAAGAAGACATGAAATATTTCTTTTTTCTCCAAGAAAATAAATCCACAGCAAATCAGTATACCCAAACATACAGAGGATTATAATTCAAAGATTGCTGTTCATTCTCTGGAACTGTGTATATTTTTGGATGGCTGCCATACAAGTTAGAATTACTAGTTCTAACCAGATGATTAAAAGCCATTTATTTAAATAAGTGACCGATCTCACTGTCCCTAACGTTTCCTAATTCTTAACACATTACATGTAAGTTTCATGTGGGAGCACAAGGTTCCTTTCAAATGACAACAGAGCTAGTATAACTTCTTGATCTTAAATCTTCTGAGGATATGAGGTATAAGTAGTAAATCCAGCTCTTTCTATTTTTGTTTATGTTTTCTATTATGCTAAAATGTAAAATTTGGTGCAATTGAAAAATTGACAACAAATATTTACCTACTAATCAACAAGTTAATTACAGAATGCTTAAAATATTTCAAGCCCTGGCTGGCACGGTGGCTAATGTCTGTAAATGCAGCACTTTGGGAGGCTGAGGTGGGAGATCACTTGAGCCTAGGAGTTTAAAACCAGCCTAGGCAACATAGCAAGACTCCATTTCTTTTCTTTTCTTTTTTTTTGAGACAAAATCTCAGTGCCGTGGCGTCAGCCTAGCTCACAGCAACCTCAAACTCCTGGGCTCAAGCGATCCTTCTGCCTCAGCCTCCCGAGTAGCTGGGACTACAGGCATGCGCCACCATGCCCGGCTAATTGTTTCTATATATTTTTAGTTGTCCAATTAATTTATTTCTATTTTTAGTAGAGACAGGGTCTTGCTCTTGCTCAGGCTGGTCTCAAACTCCTGAGCTCAAACAATCCTCCCGCCTCGGCTTCCCAGAGTGCTAGGATTACAGGGGTGAGTCATCGTGCCTGGCCGAGACCCCATTTCTTAAAAAAAGAAAGAAAAAATTATCTGGGCACAGTGATGTGAGCCTACAGTCTTAGCTACTTAGAAGGCTAATACAGGAGGATCTGCTTAAGCCTCAGGGTTTGAGATTGCATGAGCTATGATCACACCACTGCACTCCAGTCTGGGTGGCAGAGAGAGAAGAGAAGGAGAAGGGGAAGGGAAAGGGGAAGGGGAGGGGACGAGGAGGGGAGGGGAGGGGAAGGGAAAGGGAAGGGATAGGGAAAGGGAAAGGGAAAGGGAAGGAAGGAAGGAAGAAAAGAAAAAAAAGAAAAGAAAAGAGAAAAATAAATCTAAGCCCCAAGACCTAAGGGTCATACAAAAGAGAGATCAAAATGATACAGGTCCTCAGGGACTCAGCTAAGGAGACAATACAAACCTGTGAGATAATTAGACATCTAAACACTAGAACTATAAATAATAAAGTATGATGCAGTACAATTGAGGAATAACATCTAAATAGACGTCAAAACATTTTTTAACAAGTCTTCCATATAAGTTTCTTCCACAGAAGAGAAAATAAATTCATCTCAAGTAGAGAGGTACTATATGATACACTAAAATCTAGAGACCTGTCTCAGCTCTGCCATAAAAAAAGCTCTTGGATAAGTCCCAACCGCTCTGCAGTGTCTAGTTAGTAGACATGACACCTGACACAAAAAGGACATTTGTTCATTCACCTCTGATTTGGAGTTGGCTAAGCAAGAAAGGAGGGGCAGGCAGAGGCTCCTTCCAGAAGGGACTCTCTCAGATGTCTGCACCTCAGGACAGCAAGCTCACTGCTTAAATTCAATACTGCCTTCTTACAAGCATGTGAAAGAAAGGATGCTGACACGCAAAAGGAGGAGCTGGCTGCTCTCCTTGCCTCCTCCAGAGTACAAACACTTATATCAAGGGCCTCACTGTCCTGGGCCCAGCTGCACTGGCACCTAACAGTCCCAGGGACCCCCTATGATGCATCAGCTGTCTGGCTTAGTTTCACTCTGGTTCTACAGGTCTCTGTAAGCTCATCTGAAAAACAGGAAATTGGACCAGATCCTGTACAACATCATAATCTACAAATATAATGAACTAGAAACACTAACCATAGAACAAAAATCTTACAAATTTGTCAGCTGTAAGTAAAAACAGCTTATTAAACTTGCTATCTGGGTTGTATTTCTTTGTTTTAGAAGAAATACCAAGCTGTTTTAGAAATGCCATATTAGAAAAGCAAACACTACTGAATTCCTTAAAAGAAAGATTCTTAATCTGAAAATATTAAAATGGCTAGATCTCACAGTAAAACATAATCTATGCAAAAACTCACCATAGTTCTTTACTATATTGAGTTAAATTTTTACCACTCAGAACAACAACGTTCTTGTAAATCAAGTAATGTTAGTACCTCTGCAACACCAAGAGCAGTTGAGTTCTCAAAAATGTCTGCAGGGATCAAGAAAAGATCAAGTGTACCTTCTTTAAGTTCCAGACCTCAAATCTAGAAGTAGATGAAAACAATCTTAACAATTACTGAATAGTAACAACGTGCTAGGCATTATGTTAATCACTTTACATGGATTACCTTATTTAGTTCTCACAACAATCCTATGAGGTACTATTTATTACTATTTGGGTGATGAAAAAATTGAGGCTCAGGGGGTTAAATAACTTGCCTACAGCTACAGAGCCATTTACAAAGCCTAAAAATAAGATAGTAAAGAATCAACCACTGTCTCTAGCCTCCAAGACAACAGACTCTGATCAGTGAACCCAGTCACTCCCATCCTTTTGGCAGATACAGCCCTACAATGAAGACATGGGCCGTCACACTATCACAACTTGATATTCTTCAATATAAATTTTAAAATTTGCTTTGTTTTCTATATTAGCATTCATTAAGTTTGCTTAGAATGAAATCAGTTCAGGTGACAAAACTGAGTTTCTGGATCTGCAATTGCTGAGGAACAGATTCTAGACATTAAAGGTAATTTTCTGAGGTCCTTTATGAATGGTGTCTTCCTGGAGGCCGCATCTAGTTCTTTGTTCATTAACCACAACATTCCTTTGTCTCTTGAATGTTAACTTTCTGCTCTAGATTTCTAACATGTTCTATATATAGCAAAATATGTGAAGCTGAGTCACTATAATGAGTTCCTGAAGAGCACCAGGTCTATATCCTTAGAAGCCAGGGATACAGACTGCAAATGTGGTATTTTGTTAAGAAAACTAAAGACTATGACTTCCATTCTTTCTTTAACATTAGTGCATCCACACCTGCAAAGAAATGGGCAGTAACAGTGACCAAGAAAGCAAGACCAAAACTTCTTAAAAAAACAGCTTTGGAAAAAAGAGAAAAGAAAAGAAAGTAATATTAAATCTATTCAAGCTCATACAGAAGTGCTTGATAGAAACAATTTTAAACTATGAAACATGGGAGACTTAGTTTGGAAAAAGTTTAGGATATATATTACACATATAGTATTCTTATACTATTACATATAGTGTAAGAATAAATGTCCCTTTCATTAAATCTATAAAGCTCAATAAAGCTCAAGCTAAAGTATCTGCAAAAATGAAAAAAAGGCATTATCAAGATAAGAAAAGCTACAACTCACTTAAATCCTTCTTCCCTCATTGCCCTCCAAATCATTAATTTTATCAGAATTTTAAAATTTTAAGTAGGTTGTTCTTTGGATTATTATGAATATAGTACACACTTATTGTAGAAATTGTGAAAAATATTAAATAGTATGAGATGATTGAAAAATTATCCATAATCTAACTACTCAAAGTTAGCATATTTTATTTCATATCCTTTTAAGTAAATGTTTCCTTTTTAAGAAACTCAAAAGTATCATCCCACTTTTTCCATTCACTATATTATAAACATTTTCTTATACCCTTAAACATCCTAAAGCTCATGATTTTTTATTTCTTGCTAGTTATTTTTTACTATAATCAGTACACTAAACAAAAATTATAAAGATCATGATTTGTAATGGATTTATGGTATTTGGTTACACGGCTATTGCATAATTTAATCATTTGAGAGGCTTCTAATGTTTTAACATTATAAATACCACTGTAATGATGAATAAGTAACACACACATATTTGTGTGCAGTGCTTATTTTCTTACGATAAATTCCTAAGAATGAAATTTTGGGGCAAAGGGAATACTGTCAAATTGCCATTTAGGAAGCTATACCAATGTATGTTCCTACCAGCAGCAGATATTTGTCAACAACACTTGATTCTTTTTTATGGGCAAGAACTATTGGAGCATACAATTAATGACACAATAATTCTAACCTCTTAGGCTTTTTCAGTAATCTTATTCCTTAAGCTTAGAGAAAAATCTTTTAGGAAGTAATATCTCTTGTAGTAAATAAATATTTATCTGTGGTTGGACAATTTTTCCTCTGTTGCTTTTATTTAACAAATTTACCTCTATTAATTAAACTTAAATGCTTTAAATTAAAAATAGCATGAAGTGCATACATCTATTTTTAAATTAAATTATCCTTCTATATATATTTGCAATAAAAGATGTCTGAAATGATGTTCAGACAACTGGTAAACTCTGGGTTTTGGGATATTGAGTTATTTTTCCTTTTTAAAAAATTTCTTCTCTGTAACTCTGTATCGCTTGAAAATTAAAACATAAGCTGGCATTAGTTTTTAAAATAAAGCTTTAATCTAAAAAGTATAATACACCAAAAACTATAGAGAGTTTTTAAAAAGAAAAATTAAAATAAACATCTACACTTTCACTTTTAGTTATGATGGAGTAACTGGTACTGGGCTAGGCCTCCTGCTGTAAACAACCATAAAACTGGGCAATATACATGAAACATTATTTTCAGATGTTGGACAACAGGCAGTATGGGACTGTGATTCCTGAGAGAAGAGAAAGAAAGACTCAAGACTTAGCTTTTTGCTTATGTCACGGGAGGGGAAACCCCCACAAAAGCACAAAAATCTCACTGAGGAAATAGATTTTGAAGTTTGGGGCTACTGAGGTCACTAGAATTTAAGGGGTAAAGTACTAGAAGGGAACTGTGGAAAGAAAGTTTCAGAAATCTGTAGAGCGATCTCCTGATTCTTTGCCTGGAGACTAAGCTGCATATGCACAAGGCCATACTCTATGAGGCCAACCAAACAATAACATCTAGGGAAAAAAACAACTACAGAGTATGGGCTGAACAACTACCTGACCTTGCAAAGGTCTGGAAGACATTAAAATTCCTAGCAACCACAGGGAAGAGACCTCATTGAATACCTCATGTATTCAATAGAGATATGCCTCTGTATTAGAGGTAAGCTAATCCTAAAATTAATAAAATTGCTTAAAACCAAAGATAAAAAGAGAAATCTTTAAAGCAGAGAGGAAAAAAGACATATTACATCAAGTGAACTACAGTAAGAATTACCACTGACTTCTCATTAGAAACAATCTAAGCTAGAACATAATGGAATGATAACTTTAAAGTACCAAAAGAAAAAAAAAAGCTGTTAACTTAAAATTCTATATCCAGCATAAATATCCTTCAAAAATGAAGGCAGAATACTATGACTTCTAGTCATGAGCTAGTAACAAGGTCCAAGACTGTCTTCCTGCTATAAACAAGCAGAAAACTAGACAAAATATCAAACAATAGTTTTAAGACATTAGACGATAGGCAGTTATGAAAAACATGATGCCCGAAAGAAGGAAAACAAATGAAGTGAGCTCTGTGATTGTCCCAACTTTCTGCCTGGAACTGCACAACACAGGGAGGGGAAACCAAATAGAGTCAACAGTCTCACTGAGTTGAGGTGACAGAGTTCAACTCAGTTTGTGGAGTCTGAGACAGCTAGAATTTCCAGGATATAGTACCACAGAGAAAGTGCTCCCAAAATCTGCAAAAGAGACCTTCTTGAGTTTCTGGCTAAAGACACTCTACATATGTGTGGTGTGTAATCCCATAAGGCTTGACAAAGAAAAACAAGAAAATGAATACTGAGGAGTTCTTGGCCAAACAACTTACAGAGTTCACACAGGGCCAGGATCATTCAGTTCCCACCAGCTGAAATGAATAAACTTTGATGAATACGTGGGGGAACTAAGGGAGACACAGAGGCATGCCTCAGTAGTGGGCCCTAACAAGTTCTAACCTAAAACCTATGTTCTAGAACTGCCCTACAACAAACAAAAACCCCCCAAACCAAAAACCATTAAAACAAACTTGAAAGATCAAGGTGATCCACAAATAAACTGCCTGCCAGAACAAGACTCAACAACTCAAGAAACACCATCCCCCTTAAAAAAAAAAATCAAGACACTTAACATCATAAAATCCATTAAAAATTACCAAACATAAGAAAAAGGAAGAACCTGCTTTGATTATTATAACCTATAATCAGGATCCAGAAACAGCAGGGCTAAAGGGCATTCAAATACAAAGACCTTAAAAGAGCTATTAGCAAAGAGTTCAAAGACTTAAAGAAAAACATCAACATAATGAAGAAAACAAAATATCCTCAATAGAGAAGTGGCATACATATTAAAAAGGATACTTGGCCAGGGGCAGTGACTCACATCTGTAATCCTAGCACTTTAGGCTGAGGTGGGAGGACAGGATAGCTTGAGACCAGGAATTCAAGATCAGCCTGAGCAATAGCGAGACCCTGTTTCTACAAAAATAAGGAAATTAGCAAGGAGTGATGGTTCGTACCTATAGTCCCAACCACTTGGGAGGCTGAGGCAGGAGGACTGCTTGAGCCCAGGAGTTTGAGGTTGCAGTGAGCTATGATGATTCCACTGCATTAAAGCCCTGGCAACAGAGTGAGACCCTGTCTCAAAAAACAAAACAAAACACAACAAAAACCTCATGGAAATTCTAGAACTAAAAAAAGAGTATCTGATATAAAAAATTAACCAGACAGGCACAATAGCAAATTAGACAAAGTGGAAGGTTAAAAAAAAAAAAAAAAAGGACAGTAATCTTGAAGCCAGGGAAACAGAAACTTTTCAAACTGAAAGAAAGAGAAAGAAATTAGAAGAAAAAT
Source organism: Cheirogaleus medius (assembly GCA_008086735.1). Taxonomy (NCBI): domain Eukaryota; kingdom Metazoa; phylum Chordata; class Mammalia; order Primates; family Cheirogaleidae; genus Cheirogaleus; species Cheirogaleus medius. The sequence continues at coordinate 138,912,980 of VBSM01002608.1, forward strand.
GGACAGCACCTCAGTAACCTGTGAGTTAATACTAAGTGGCTGAACATATGTGGGATTGAAGTCTGAGGAGAAAGGAGATACTTGGGAAGAAAAAAAATTTCAAGACACATGGCTAAAAATTTTTCACAAATTTGATAAATACATCAACAGATCCAAGAAGTGCAATAAACTTCAAAAAAAACCACACCAAGGGGCTTTGTCATAATAAAGTTGCTGACAACCAGTGATACAGAGAAAATCTTAAAAGCAGCCAAAGGAATAAAACATATTACAAATAGGGAAACGAATACAAGAATTACCACAGAATTCTTGTCAGAAACCATGCAAACAAGATAGAGAACAACATCTTTAAGGTACTAAAGGTGGGGGGCAGGAGGAAACTCTGAAAACCTAGAATTCTATACATACAGAAACTATCAAAATTGAAAACAAAATAAGAGAGGAATTTTGTAGTATAAGAAATGCAAAAGGAAGTTTTTCAAGCAAAAGAAATTTGATACTAGACATAAACTTGTATCTATACAAAGAAATGAAGATCTGAAGAAATGGTTAAAATGAGAATATTAAATATATTTTTCTCATTTTTAAAACATAACTACCTGACAAAGCAAAAAGAATACATAAATCAAAATGAATGACAACAAAAGCACAAATGACAGAAAGGACGAATTGGAAGTATACTATTATATTACAATTATGATTCTTGTATTACACATTAAAAGATATAATATTTGAAGGCAGATCGTGATTAATTATTAGGATTACCACTAAAAAAAGTGTAAAGAGATTTAAGTTATAAAGCAACAGAAAAGATAAAATGAAATCATAAAAAAACAATCCAACTAAAAGGAGAGAGAAAAATCAAGGAAAAAAGAACAAACAGTAAGATGGCATATTTTAATCTAACTATATCAACAATTACATTAAGTGTAAATGGTCTAACCTACTGGTTGGCATGAGCATAGCTGTATTCCAATAAAGCTTTATTTACATAAACAGATGGGCTGCCAAGCATAGTTTGCAAACTCCTGGTCTAAAACACCAATTAAAACAGAGATTGTCAGACTAGATAAAAAAGCAAGACCCAACTACATGTTCTCTACAAGAAACTCACTTTAAATATAATAATATAAATAGTTTAAGAGTAAAAGGATAGAAAAATATATGCCATGCCAACATTCATCAAAAGAAATGTTTGTCTCAGACAGACTTCAGAACTGAAGTCTAGGGAAATTACCTAGGATAAAAAAGAATATTTTATAATGACAGGGGGGAAATTTCAATAAGGCTTAATAATCCTAAACATGTATGCAATTAACAGTGCTGTTAACCATGTTTGAAATATGAAACAAAATCTGATAGAACTGAAAGAAGAAACAGATAAATCCAAAATTGTAGTTGGAAACTTCAACCCTCCTCTCTCAATAGTTGATAAAACCAGCAGACAGAAAATTAATAAAGATATAAGACCAACCTAAATTAATTGACATTTATAGAACACTCTACCCAACAACAGAAAAATATACATTCTTTTCAATTACACACTGAACAGTCACCATGATATACATGTTAGGCCATAAAAACAATCAAAAGTTTGTATGAATTGACATTATTAAGTGTATATATGTCCACTGACCACAATGGCATTAAATGAAAACACAGCAATAAGGGATACCTAGAAAATAGCAAATATTTGCAAATTATTTAGAACCATTTGTTCAAACAGCCCATAGGTCAAAGAAGAAATTACAAGAAAAATTTAAAAATATTTTAAATGGAATTATAATGAAAACACGACATATCATTATCTTTGGAATGCAGCTAGACAAGGCTTATAAGAAAACTTATAGTTTTAAATGTTGATAATTGTTTCTAAAGGGAGTTTTCAAATCAACAATCTAAGCTTTCACTTTAAAAAGCTAGGGACAAAAGAGCAAATTAAACCCAATGTAAGAATGTAAGGAGAAAGGAAGGAATTATGAAAGAGCTCAAAACATGAAATAGAAAAACTGATAAATCATAGAGAAAAAAAACAACAAAACCAAAGGTTTTTTTTTTTTTTTAAGAGATGAGGTCTCACTCTTTTGCCCAGTGGCATGATCATAGTTCATTGCACACTGCAGCCTCAAATTCCTGGGCTCACACAATCCTCCTGCTTTAGCCTTCCCAGCAGTAGCTGGGGCTACAGACATAAGCCACCAAACCTGGATAATTTTTCTTCTTTTCTTTTCTTTCTTTTTTTTTTTTTTAGAGATGGAATCTCACTATATTGCCCAGGTTGGTCTCTAACTCCTGGCCTCAAGTGATCCTGCCACCTCAGCCTCCTAAATTGCTGGGATTACAGGCATGAGCCACTACTCAGCTCAAAAAGTTAGTTCTCTGAAATGATTAATAAAATTGATACCACCCTGAAGTTAGATTACATCAAGGGAGAAAAAGGAGAAAATGCATCTAATATCAAGAATGAGCAAGGGAACAGATCCTACTGACATTAAAAGGACATATTATTTCATAAAATTTATAATTTATTTACATGCTGATAAATTCTACAAGTTAGATGAAATGGACAAATTACTCAAAAGACAAATTAGCAAACAGACACAAAAGAAATAGAAAATCTGAATAGTCTTGTATCTATTCTTTTTTAAATTGAATCCTTAATGAAGAACCTTTCCACAAGGAAAATGCCAGGCCCAGATGGCTTCATTAATAAATTCCTTCAAACATTTAAAGAAGAACATCAATTTTACCCAAACTCTTCCATAAAAGAAAGAAAGAAGGAACACTTCCTAATTTGTTTCATTAAACATTTAAGGAAATCAGACATTTCATATTTAATAACCTAACATAAAGCCAGCATAACTCTGATACCAAAACAAGATAAATTCATTATTTAAAAAAAAACAACTATATACCAACATCTCTCATTAAATCTAGCAAAAACAAAACAAAACAAAAAGGATAACACATCTCACCAAGTGGCATTTATCTCAAGAATGCAAGGTTGGTTTAACAATCACATATATATCAAGCAATGTAATTCGCCATCTCAACAAAATAAAGGAGAAATACCATATAACCATCTCAATGGATGCAGAAAAATTTTTCTTGAAAGTTAAATATCCACTTGTGGAAAAAACCCTAAGCAGGCCAGGTGCAGTGGCTCACGCCTGTAATCCTAGCACTCTGGTAGGCCGAGGCAGGCGGATCGCTCAAGGTCAGGAGTTCAAAAACCAGCCTGATCA
>VBSM01002608.1:138916324-138987878 GCA_008086735.1 Cheirogaleus medius
AAAAAAAAAAAAAAAAAGTAATCTTTATTCACAGACCACATGATCATGTATGTAGAAAATCCTCTGGTAGCAAAACTACCAAAAACAAAACAAACCTACTAGAGCTAATAAATAAACTTTGTAAGGCTTCAGGATACAAAATAAACGTACAAAAAGTAACCATATTTCCATATACTAGAAAGATGCCATTGAAAAACAAAAAAATTTAAAATATTATGAACACTAGCCTAAAAGTACTTAGGGATAAAATTTAATAAACTATGTAGAAAACCTTTGCACTGAAATGTACAAAATACTGCTCAAGAAATTAAAGATCTAAATAGAGATACACCATGTTCATGGCTTGAAAAATTCCACTGTTAAGATGTCAATTCTTTCCAATTCATAGATTCAATGCAACCATAATCAAAATTCCAAAAGCTTTTTTGTAGATGTTGATAAGCTGATTATAAAATTAACATAAAAATCAACAGTGCCTAGAAAAGTCTAAACAATGTTCAAAAAGAACCAAATTGGAGAACTCATATTACCTCATTTTAAGACTTATTAAAGGTATGGTAATCAAGACTGTGATGATAGCATAAAGATAGACAAACAGATGAATAGAACAGAGTCTAAAAACAGACCCACACTTACTCAGTCAACCAATCTTTGATCAAGGTGCCAAAACAATTAATAGAGAAAGGAAAGTAAGTTATGCTGGAACTGGCTAGCAATAGGGGGTAGGGAGGAACCCAACCTCAACCAAGACCTTACTCTAACACACAAAAATTAACCTGACATAGTTCATAGACTTAAAAATAAAAGCTACCACTTTTGCATCTGGAAGAAAACAGAATATCTTCACAACTGTGGGGTGACAAAGATTCTAGACAGGACCCAGAAAACACTAACAAAAAAGGAAATATTGATAAAATAGACTTCATTAAATTCAAAACTTTTGCTCATTGAAAGATGCCATCAAGACAATGAACAGGCAAGCCATAGGCTGGGAAAAAAATCTGTAATACATATACCTAACAAAGAACTTGTATCCAACATATATACAAATCCTAAAACTTAACAGCAAAATGACACTTATTAAAATTGGCAATTGGCTGTCTTGAACAGACATTTCACAAAGGAAGATATGCAAATGACCTATAAGCACACAATAAGGTGCTCAATATAAATAGTCACCAGAAAATGCAAATTCAAATCACAATGAGATGCCCTAGTAGGATGACTAAACCAAATATTAATAATGATATAGAGCAAATAGAACTCTTATAGATTGTTTTCGTGTGAGTGTAAAATGGTAAAATCATCTTGGATATTGTTCTGGAAGCTTCTCATAATGCACCTATCCTATAAGTGAGCAATTCCACTTCTAGGTATTCACCCAAGAGACAAGAAAACATGTGTCACAAAAAGACTTGTACAAGAATGCTCACAGCAGCTTTATTCATAACAGTTGAAAACCAGAAACAACCCTTTCCACAACAATAATATCTATACAATGGAATACTAGTATGCAACTAAAAGGAACAAACAACTATAACACATAATGTGGATGAACCTCAAAAATATCAGGCTGATCAAAAGAAGCCAGACATACAAGAGTACATACTGCATGATTCCATTTATATTAAATTCTAGACCAAAGTTAATCTTATAATGAAAGAAATCAGAACACAGTGGTTGCAGGTATGGCAAGGGAGAGATAGCAAAGATTGAATAGGAGGGGGACACAAGGGATCTTTCCAGGGTGATGGATATCATGAATTACAAGGATATATTAACTGTCAAGAATTATGGAACCGTACACTTAATATCTGTTTATTTCACTATACGTAAATTATACCTCCACTTAAAAAAAAAAAACCACCAAAAAATAAAATTCTCTCTTCTTACTCTCTCGGCCCACCCTCTAGAACAGTATTTCCCAAAGTCTGGTCTGTGGACCATATATATCACAATCACCTGGGCCCTATTCCTAACTTATCGAACCATAATTTGGGAGTGAGGGTGGGAGGATGGAAATCTCCATTTTAAACAAGAGCCCCATATAATTCCCACGTTCAGCAAAGCTTGAGAATCACTATTATAGAAGCAAATAACAAGAAAACAAGAAGATACAAGGGACTTAGTATATAAATTAAGCAATCAGTGTTATAATAATCAAAAACTGTAACAGATGTTACTGAAGTACTAAATTGCTATTTAAATTGTGTTACAATACTCTTCTGTTCACCTTCAATTTTTTACCTGCGTGCTTTGAGAAGTTCCAATTCCAAACTTTAGTCTTCAATCATCCAACTACCCTTAATTAATCCCAACTCGAAATGTGCATTTCAGATATGGAATCCTGTTCACCAGTTCCTTTGCTTTTTGTTCCTTAATGTTCTATTTCTTGATACAGTTTTCCCCATTTCTTAATACTGTTATTCTTATTTTCACTGCACAGCCTTGTCTTTCTACCTCCTTTAAAACGGAACCCAAAACTCATCTTTTCCACTAAGTGCTAAACCACCTAACTCAAAATTCTTTCCAAATTCCCCTTCAGCACTTGAAGATCTTGCTCCTAATAGATGTATTTATTTTAGTGAAATTGGACATCTCATCTTAATGACTCACCAACTCCATCCCCTAGCTTAAAGAGTAGAACCTCTGGAAGAGAACTGAGAAGATTACAGCCTCTTCATGGTTCTTTCAAGCTGTTTTTAACTTTTCCCTTAAGTTCTAAAGGGCTGGAGAGGTAGGAGGGAAAGAGGCAAAGAGCTAACTGCTTAGGGATGCTCTGGACTAGATTTTAAAGATGGTGAAAAAAGACTTCAGGCTTCAGTTATTGAGAACACCTCACCAGCCGAACCAAACAATCGGGGATTCTAAAAAGTAATTCCAGGTGAAGAATAAGGAAGCGTGTTTGTTTAAGAAATCCTTGTGTTGTACTGGATGGCTACATAGCATGAGGAAATCAAGAAGGAAAACCCCATTTAGTACACTTTCAAACATATTAAAATATTTCTGGCTTTCCAGCAACAACATTCTTGTATACTCTGTAAGGCTAGGTGGTCGTGTTTCAGGTGGTGGTGGGCAACAGGTAAATAATAAATAATGTCTACGCTCTTGAACTAAGTACCAGTAATGGTAGTTACTTTCTGCTCTGAATGCATTATCATTTAGAAATTATGGGCATTACTCATTTAATTTCATGATTTTCAGCTATAAACTATATGCCTTCCAAATCTTATCTATAAACCTGACCATACTCCTGATCAAGGCCCCTATTTCCAACTGATACCTTGGCGTCATTACTTATCTAAAAATCATAATTACCTGTCTGAAATCAAACTCAGTATTCCCTCTCTACTGAACTTGCACATATTATTCTATTGCCAAGCCAAAAACCTTGGACTCATCCTCAATTTCTCTCCATCACTTCCAAACACTAAGTTTGGAGAACTTAAACTCCTAAATATCTCTGAAATCAGTGCTCTTGTTTTCCACCCCACTACAAGTTCCTTAACTCAGACCATCAACTCAGACCATCAATATAATCTCTTTCCTGAACTAGGACAGACCCTTAAATAGCATCCCTGACTATGATCTTCCTACTACAGGCCAGAGAGAACTACCTCCTGTTCACTGATCCTGCCATATGTGTTACAGACAGTCCCTGACTTACAATTTGGTTCAACTAAGGATTTTTCAAATTTATAATGGTGCAAAAGTGATACATATTCACTAGAAACTATACTTTGAGTACCCATTTGGTTTTTCATTTTCAATATAGTATTCAATAAATTATATAAGATATTCAACACTTTATTATAAAATAGGTTGTGTGTTTGATGATTTTGCCTAACTGTAAGCAAATGTAAGTGTTCTGAGCATGTTTAAGGTAGGTTAGGTGTATTAAATGCATTTCTGACTTGATATTTTCAACTTACAATGGGTTTATCAGGACATAACCCCATTCTAACTCAAGAAGCAAGGAACATCCATATTTGCTCAATAATTATTTGGTGAATAAATGCCTCTTATCTTTTTTTCCTCCGTATTGCTCTCTTTATTACTGCTATGATCAATTTTCTTTTTCCTTTTTTTTTTTTTGAGACAAGGTCTCACTGTAACACCCAGGCTGGAGTGCAGTGGTACAATCATAGCTCACTGCAGCTTCTTACTCCTGAGCTCAACTAATCCTATCTCAGCATCCCAAATAGCTGGGACTACAAGAGCATGTCACCATACCTGGCTAATTTATCTTTTGTAAAAACAGGGTCTTGCTACATTGTGTAGACTGGTCTTGAACTCCTGGCCTCAAGTGATCCTCCTGGCTTGGCCTCTCAAAGTGCTGGGATTACAGACATGAGCCACCATGCCCCGCCTTATGATCAGTTTTCTAAAACACAAACTGTGTCACTTCCCCACCTATGAAACTAAATAAAAATCCAAACTCCTAGTATGGCATACATACAAAACCCTCCACAATTTGTTTCCTTCTGCCTTGGTACTAGTGTGATTTTCTAATTTTCTTTGACAGCCATTTAGAAAGATCAAACATCACCCTTCTCCTTAAACACTCTATGGCCTTTCATTTCTAATAATCTAGAATAAATAGTAACTTGGTCCAGCTTATTTTATTTTTATGAGCACCCTTATACTATTTAAAGCCATTTATGAGCACCCTTTATACTATTTAAAGCCATTTAAAGCCTTCTTACCTGTACAGAAGTAATGAGTGAAGAAACAATCAGACAATACAACCAACTCTCAATTAGCTTATTTTCATAGCCTTATTAACATGGTCAGTATAAACTAAATGGAAAAGTGAAAAAAAGTTTCAACTACCTGCTGTGCTTCTTCCTTATAGTAAATTAATGTTACAATTCTTCAGTTACAGATTTTTTACCTACCTTTTGATTGACAGGCACAAAGAGAACTATTAATAAAATGCAATTTTCTTCACATTTATTCTTTTCTTCTCTTTCATCTTTAACACCTCCCTTCCCCACTTCTCTTCTACCTTCTTTGCTCCTCTTGCCACCTAAGTTTTCACTGCACCCTCTTTGTCCACCCTTCACAAGAACATCAGCAGTCCTCTAACACTCTCATTTGTAGAGCATTTAAAATTTACAAAGCATTTTCACAAATACTCATTTGGTCCTTTACAATCTCATTTTTGGAGATTCCAAAATCAAATGCTGCCCTTAATACTTTCTTATATTTTTATCTCAATTTTGAGGAAAACTGCAGTTCAGTACAGTTGAGTAATTCATCTAATATACTGCTATTCCCTTTGCTTAGAACTCCGAAACCCTCTTCACCTGCTCATCTCTCAAGACATATCTAAGCCTTCCTCTGCTCCCAGAGCAAGAAGAACGTTACGATGCCTGTTTCAGTGCTATCCTGACGTTTTTCACATAATTATTTTATACCACACTAGAGACCTGGATTGTTCTAAGCCAGGTCTCTGGATTCCTACTCTCATGACTTTTCTACTGAACAATATTTTCCTTGTTAACTAATGTTATCTTTATTAGTGACCACTAATGATTCAGCATTTTGCGAAGTCAAGAGGAAGAATGTCTTATGGGTAGCTAGAGGTGACTTACCAATCATCTTGAAGGATAAAACTATACACCAAAATATTCCTAGCTTTCCTTAAAAATCAAGAATTTAAGAAATGTCTCTAAATCCTCTCAAAGTATTTAAATACCAACTCTGTGGTAAAATGACATCCAAAGAAGACCATGGCAAGAAGTAAAAGAGCACTTTATAAACCCTAAATTAAACTATTTCAAGTTTTAAGTGATGCCACCTAATATCCTGGGATGTTCAGGATTAGCAATAAAAAGACCAGAGCCTTAGTCCCAACTCCACCACATATTAGCTGACTTGAGATCTCAAGTCACTAAACCTTCCTGAGTCAAACTTCCTCTTCTATAAAATTGGATCGTGCCACCTACCTTTCTGAATTGAGAGAATTAAATGAAAGAATGGCTGTAAATCACTTAGCCTGGAACATAATAAACAGTCATAACATAGTAACCCCTTTATTATTTTTATGTAACATCATATTTGTTTTCAGAACCATACCCAACAATGCTCAACATATTCTTGGATTTCTGTACCAGCAGCAAACTACAATAAATGCCTTCAAGGAAGTCATCTACATACTTCTGGATCCCCTTCCTGGGTCACAACTCTAGTCCTATAAATATAATTTGGAATATCTCCTCCAAAATGCATTATCTTGTTCTGTGCCACATGAAAACTCATCAAAGGATACTCCTGTAGCTTCTCCTTGCTGGCTTGGCTTTTAACTACCTGGAACAGCACATGGAGTCAGCTGCAACTCTGGCAACTTTCACTGCCAGTCTGACTTTTAAATCATTTATAAAAAGGTTAAATAAAACTGGTCCTAGCACTGATCATACGAAGGGTAAGGGGGTTAGATTGCTGTTCTCATGTAAATAGCCAAAGTCAAAAACTAAACAAATAATTAGATAAACCAGCTCCCCTTTGGCCACATGCATATTTTAACACTTAGGAAAGGACTTGGACTTCTCCTTACAGATTATATTCAATGTTTAGTGAGTTTATCCTTTAGCTACAGAATATTTTTGAGAAGTTTTCCTGTCTGGTAACATATAGGAAAAAAAAAATCAAACTGAGTTTCTCCTACACTCTCACTCAACAATCAACATAGAAAATATCTGTGACCTCAAAACATATGGGGATTTCTCCCCACCAGAAAGCATCCCATCAGTTCTGTAGTGGATACCAGCAGGATATTATCTAATTCAAGCCAATTCTGACACTATCAACCTGGAGTCAGATCACACAGGTTGAGAATTCAGTCCCACAAGGCTGAGCCCCACTTCCGATGCCAAACCCAAACTCCAGGTTATTTTACCTGTGCTTCTGACCAACTGGCTATAAATCGAGTTCCCACAACCCCATCCTTGGGTTTAATATGCTAGAGCAGCTCACAGAGCTCAGGGAAACACTTTTAAAACGCATAAAGGTGTTTAAAAGGTAACTTAAAAGTGATTTTTAAAGTACTTAAAAGTGTTTAAACACACTTTTACCAGTTTATTACAAAGGATATTTCAAAGGATACAAATAAAACAGCCAGATAAAGAGATATGTACGGTGAGGCCTGGAAGGGTCCAGGGCACAGGAGCTCCTGTCCCCATGGAATGTGCTACCCTCCCAGCATGTGAATGTGTTCTGGTTCACCTTCCTGGAAGCCTCCACATATTTAGCTATCCTCAAGCTCCCCGAACCTCGTCCCTTTTGGGTTTTTATAGAAGTTTCGCTACGTAGGCATGACTGCTTAAACCATTGGTCATCAACTTAACCTTTAGCCCATCTCTTCCTCTAAGGTTAGGGAATGGGATTGAAAGTTCTAACCCCCAGAGCACAAAGCTGGTTCCCCTGGAGACCAACCTCCCACCTCCCAATCTAGTGGTTATCCAGGGACTTTCCAAAAATTGCCTTATTAACATATGTTCAGGTGTGTTTGAAAGGGCTTGCTGTAAATAACAAGACTCTCATGCACCTTCATTTCTGTGAAGCTGTTCATGAGCAGCTTATGTCCCAAGGACAAAAAGCCAAACACTTTAACAAAAGATATCCTTATTGCTCTAGTCACTTAGGAAATAACAAGGCTTACAGATATGTGAGCCAGGAACCATGAACCAAAACCAAGATATATAAAGTACATCATAATACTACATCCTGAAACAAAGGCATGCCAATCTGTGGGACTCATGACTTACACTATGGCTAAACTACTACAAAACCCTAGTTTTCCTTAACACTTTTCTCTATCCAACCTCCAATTCTTATCCCAATGCCCCTCCCTCCAACTATCTACCATATATGCAGGTCTAAAGTTCAGTGCCCATATCATTTCCATTTCATCATTCTATTTCCCACTGTTCCATTTTCCACATATTATTTAAATGAACATCTACCTTTTTTAAATTGCTTGAAATACAGTATATTAATAGTTGATTATCACCTCTAACTCAAGAATCCTGCTCAGAAGAGGAAGACTGGACATTGTTCCTCTTTATGGTAGTCTTCAAATAAAATAGTCATAATTTGAAGATAATCCCAGAGCAGATAAGTCCATTTCAAATATAATTTTTAAAAAATTATCTTTATCACTGCTTCTTATTAGCTTTGATAAAAGATTACTGTATAACTCATCAAAGTAAAGGTAAATTTAATTTTGGTGTTAAATAGCACATAAGAACCTATGAAAATATATTCTTGCTATATTGTGTTTCATAATACAATATGATCACTCTAAAATCATTCCTTAGAATTTTTCACCTACGCGTAAAGTTAAGGCAGGCAACTAATTTTCAGTTTACGCAGATGCAAATATCCCCAACATTAACATGAGCCAACAATCCCACCCAATTACCCTTTCAAGATTATTTCTATTCTAACTGGATTCAAAAACCCTTCTCGCCACCCCTCCAAAAGTAGTGATAGTTGGCTGACTCAGATGAAGAATTATATTAAGTTAGATAAGGCAAATACTTCATATTTTCCCTCTTGCATTCTCTAACAACTACATTGAAACTAAGAAAGTAATCTGCATGGTCTACATCTACTCCAACTATGTACTTGTGAACTAAAATAAAATCTTAAGCCTCCCCACCCCCACCAGCTGACTGAATGGACCCCTCTTGGCCAAGGGGATATACTAAAACTAAATTGCCTGCAATGAGGAGGGAGGTCAGACATCCACATCATGCCCCCCTACCTTCTTGGAGATATTCTTTGTAACCCATTAACAGGCCTAAGGGTATGCAAGACAAGCCTGTAGGTCCTCAATTTACACAACAAATATGTGTCCAGTGGTTTGTCTCTAATTAGCAGACCTCCTTATCTTAAAACATTCCAAGCCTATAGACAAAGCTTCATGTCTTTAACCAATTACAAGCCAAAGAATCTTTAAACCCACCTATACTAACCTGTAAGCACCCCCACCCCACCCCACTTCGAGATGGCCCACCTTTTCAGGCAAAACCAATGTATGCCTTCCATATATTGATTTATGACTTTACCTGTAATCCCTGTCTCCCTGAAATGTATAAAACCAAACTGTAACCCAACCAGTGAGTCCACTTGCTCAAGACTTCTTGGGCATCGCTCTGGGCCATGGTCCTCAAATTTGGCTCAGAATAAATCTCTTTAAAATTATTTTACACAGTTCAGCTTCTTTTCCATCAACATACTCTCGAATTTTCAATGTAAGTAGCAGCCCATACACAATGCTATAATTATTTTTAAATATATAAATAAAAACTTCAACTTAATGAAAAAATGAGCAATGGTTGGTTATATTTTAATATGACATGGTATTTCTAATGCCTTCTAAAACTAAATTATTTAATGAAATAATTTATTTACATAATTAAATTATGTAATAGACCTGAAGAAAGGGTCTGCATGTCTAGGTTCTAAAAAATTCCTAAAAGCATGTCATGAATTCAATAAATTGTGATAATTTCTTATCATAATAGTTAATCAAAAGAAGATTAGGAGTTAGTCACTTTTCAAACACTAAAATTCTGCGTATCAGTGAAATAAAAATATAACCCTGGAAATCTGTAATGGCTAGATGTAACTCTGTTAAGCCCTGCTAGCACCGCTTTGGACTAAAGACAACCAATGTATTTATCATCTGAAGTACCAATGACAGCATGCCTGCCTAAGATCTAAAACAATACCAAGACTACTACTAGCATAATGAAGAGGCTTTTGAGCTATAACTTGTTTCGATTTTAATCCTTAACCTGTAAAATGGACTTATTGCAACAAAACTATAAAAATAAGGGCAATTAAAAGATATTATGTGAATATATTTTAAAACTAATTTAATGTTAAAAAAGAGCCATAAAAAAAGTAAACTCTTGCCTGACAGATAAGAAGTTACATGTTGTGACAGGAGGCAAAGATGTTAGGAGAAGAAAAGATCACAAAGATGCTTGAAAATCAAAGTTAGGAGAACTATAAACGGAAGAAGAGCTACTATAAAACCAATAGAAGAACCAGAAAAGGCAGAACCACAGAATATCACCAAGAGAAATCCACCATTCTTTAGCTGATACATCATTAACAAGGACTCTGAGATAGCTAATGACTCAAACTGTCATCATCAAAAACATTTGCTAAACCACATGGTCATGACACTAGTTGGACCTCAGTTACAACAAATTAAAAAGAACCATATGTTATAAAATTGGAGTTACACAAATTTTATCATTACAACCTAATACCTTAATGAATGAAGTCATCAAAACATTCACTTAATAGAAAACGAGGTTCAGTGAGTTCCCACAGTTCCATTGGCAGAAAAGAATTGCAATCAATATGACACATTATAAATTCCTGACTTCCTCACCTAAGCTTACCCAGTAGGCCTACAGAACTCACCGCATTTTCACTAGAATGCCTGCAAACCAATTGTTAACATTTCAGTTCTAGAATAATAAAACTGCAACAAGGATCTCCCAATGACATTCAGGAAAATGAACACACTCACTCTAATTTGATATGCAAACCTAATTAAAGGTCCAACGTACCCAGAAGAAGAATACAAAACATGAGAGCATCATTTGCACTAAGGCAGACTATTATTTGGCAGACTATTTAAGGCAGACTATTATTTGATGGTGCATTTATCTAGGAATGTTTTATAGCCTGAAAGTGACTGCGTTAACAGCATGGAAAGAAATGGGCATACAAGTGCCTACTTATACCTAATGAACCATAAAGAATAATGTCTAATATTTGTTGTGCCCTTACTATGTCCTAGGCATAGTTAATCCTTACCACTATGCTATGAAGTAGATACTTTTAATACATTCACTTTACAAATGAGTAAACCCAGGTACACAATGGTTAAATCACTTGCCTGAGACTATGTTAAGTGGCTGAGATACAAATCCTGTCTTTCTCTATTATAATTATTATAGAAATTATGTTTCATTATTACCATGTAATTCTACCACTGCTCTTTTAAAGGTACTAAATCCATTTTAACATAACAAAATCCCCACAATAACTGAAAATAATAATTTTCATATAATTTACTTTTGAATTCTAAAAATCTTTAAAGCAATTAATTTTTAGCATTAAAAATATAGAATCCTAGCCTCCTCTAAGACATTTATACCATATTTTAATCTAGATGACAGTTTGTCTCTTTTGAATGACAGGGAACTAGCAGCCCTTCCACTAGCAATGCAGATTGTTTTAAACTTTTAAATAAAAGCTCACCCAGCTTCACATCATTTCATGTATAGTCAACTCAAACTTCTCCATTCTTAGAAAGGAACAGTATCACAAATAATCCAAAAGACATTTATGGTTGGCATTAGAATGTTTTAGAAATAAACAATGTGAATGTGATAAGGCAGAAAAAACTCCAGACTGGAGTCCAGAGACCTGCCCACCAATCCTAGCTCACTACCAACTAGCAATGTAGTCCCTTTAACTGCTCTGGGCCTTGGTTTCCTGATCTACAAAATAATCATCTCCATGGTCTACTCTTCCAGCTCTAAAAGAAATGTGACTCATACACATACATCTTTTTTCCAAGCTTCCCATTTTCATTCTTAGTTATTACCATTACTTCACAGCCAGTGTTATTTTTCCTTAGTTCTACAAAAGGAGAAAACAACCCAATTTAAACAAAGGTGAGAGGGGAAAGCTTTCCCAATCACCAGCTTGCCATACAAGATTCGCAAGGTGAATAAAGTAGAAGCCATTATAATATTAAAAGGTGTTAGGTTTCAATATTTTAGGCTACTCTTTTGCATGCCAGTACATTCTCCCTGAGGACAAATAATAGTAAAATTCAAGGACAATGGGGAGAAAAAATATATAATTATCCATTAGTTGTTCAAACTAAGAAGGTACCAACTAAAAATATTAACCTTCTTGCAGAAATGTTTTCTATGATAAAGTGCAAACTACAACCTATGAATTTTTCTAAAATATGTCTGAGTACTCCCCTAATCAAACAACTTTCATTTTGTAAACTTTACTCTGCAATTGTAAAAAATCAGTAACATATATGATTAGGAAAATTTAAAGATTAAAGATCTAGCTGTGCAATTCTTAGCTTACTCTATTCAGTGAAATGAAGAACCTCCACAGTGGTTCTGTGGACTCTGTGGATTGCCACTGCCTTTTCTATGTTCCCAACCGAAATGCAAGATTATTAAAATTAAACATCTGACACTAAGATTACCAACTGCTGGAAAACTCAACCTGATTTTATTTAGTATTGCTTTCTAGAACTGCTAGCTTACCATGTCCTTCCCAATGCAAATTTAAAGTTAAAATATTTTAAAACTTCTATAAAATGTGTAGGTCAATTTTGCATGATCTTGTAAAGAAACAAGAAAGCACATGAATTACTAATCTTCTAGAATAAAATTCAGTGGTAAATAATAGTACAGTCCAGTCTAAATGTTAAATTCGGAAGAAGTAAGTCACCGCTATAGGTGGAGAGGTTGCTACAAGAATTTTAAGGTGTAGTTACGAAAATTCTCTGCAAAACTAAGTGATAAAATACCATGAAGCTTATGCATACATTTTTAAGTAATGGATAACTAACAAAATCCAGCAGCCAGGCATCTTTTGGTTAGAATGCCAAAAGAAAATGTCAAAACCTCCTGTGACCCCAATCTCCAAAGCTTTTCAAAGTTCACAACCAAACCAAGATGTACTTAACACTGCTTTTTAGCTTCCTTCTTTAAATACAACTCCCTCTCCACAAAGTCAGTCTGCTTCAGCTTCAGACCACAGCACCAAAGAGTATCTGGAGCCCAAGCAGTTGCAGAGGGGTCTTCTTGCGCCCGCCTCCGCATCCCTTACCATTTTGAGTTAAACCTCCCGAGGTGCTTTCACTTCCCCCATCCATGCTCCCCGGTTCCCTCTCTCATTCCCCAGTGGACCTTTACTCTTCAACCTTGCGGACCCCCCCAGATGTGGCCCTTGGAACCCCAAGTGACTTGGCCGGTGCCCCCTTCCCTGCAGCCTACTAACTGGTTCAGTCTCCGGTGGCCTCCCCCCGACTCACCATGACCTGGATCACGAATGCCCTCCTACTATCCAGGGACGACCCTCTGCCCCTTAGGTACCCCATGTTCCTCCAGCCAGAAAAGCAATATCACAGAAAAGCATCTAGGAGCAAGCTCCCACTACGTGCGGCGCGGTCTGCACCGGGCTCCGGGCCCGGGCTCGCCGTCCTCTTCCCGGCCGGCCCATCCCGGCCCGAGGGCCGGCGCTGCCTCAGCCCGGGTGCGGGGGCGACAGCCGGGGGCGGACTGCGCTCAACGCCGGCACCGGGACGCGGAGAGGCGGCCGCTAACGGCGGCGCGGGGGACAGGGAGCCGGCGGCGGGCCGGGCGCGACCGCGGGGACACTCACCGGTCCAGGCGCGCAGGGCAGCCTCATCCAGGGGCACCTGCGGCCAGGCAGGACGGGCCCGGACGGCGCAGTCACCGACAGGGCTAGTCCGCCCGCCCTCTAGTATGCCCCGTCCCCTCCGACTGCTCAGCGAGCGCAGCCTCTCTTCCTGCGGACGGAGCCCGGGGACCCCAGCTCCGCCGGATGCCCCCGCCAGGCCCCCACCCCCTTCCCCGGCCGCCTCCCCCTCTTCACACTTCCCCTCCCCCCTCCCCCCTCCCCCCAACCCCCACCGGAATGGAAAATACCTCCCCGGGCGGGGGACTGGGAGCGGGAGGGGGCACGCCTCTCTGAAGAGCAGCCTACCGTGACCAATAGCAGGCGGGGCTTTGGAGGGGCGGGATTCCTAGCGGCCAATCCGGAGGCGTGTAGGTGAAGGCCGAAGGAGGGAGGTAGCGAGTGAGAGGAGGGCGGCCCGGGAGTCAGGGAGGTCGGGCCGCTCGAGTGCGCGCTATGCGCGGCTGCCATTTTGGAGTCGGGCAGCTGCGACGGCGGCCGGGTCCGGCCTGGGGAAAGGGAGGAGCCAGTCAGGTGGGAGAGAGGTAGTCACGTGGGCCTGAGGGGCGGGGTAAAGCAGGCTGCGGCCCGAGGGGAGGGGGCGGCGGCGGCGACGAGTCAGGGTGGCTAGGGGAATCACGTGGTCGGAGAAGGGCCTGCGGTGGGTTTGGGGGTGGAAGGTCAGCCTGAGGTGGGAGAAGGAAGAAAGCTGTGTCCCTGGTTTCAACTCTTTTAGGGAGAAGGGGAGGAAAATGCTGAATGGAGGGCGTGAGTGCCGGGCAGGAAAATGTGAATGAGTCTCCCTGGCGCCTTTCAGCATAGAACCACCCAGTTACCAAGTTCCAAGATCCACGGGAACCCGAGAACCTCGTTTAATTCAAGTATTTCCATCCCCACTCCCAGCTGCCACAAAAATGGCTCACAATTCTGAGGGAGGGTGTTCTGTCTTCCCACGTTTGGCCTGCGCTTAATATGGAAAGGCCCCCGCCTAGAAATGACTGAAAGGGTAGAGGAAGAGAAGGACGGTGACGCCTGCAGGGCTCTTTCCATCTGGCCTTTTAGAAACCTTGTCATTCACAAATTTGCTGGTCACTTCCTAAGTGTTGAACATCCCCATGATCGTGTTTCAGCGCCTCCAAACTTAAATAAAATAAACCAAAAACGTTGCCTGTGAGACCCTGTCTAGCTTTCATCCTTTATTTCAATTTATGCCTCATGTACAGGCTAAGTTATTCTCCCTGCTAATCTGCTAATGCTACTCTTAAGGCTACCAGTGACATCCATGTGACCAAGTTCAAGGGTCACTTTTTACTTGATCTCTTGTGGACTTGAAACTTCTCCTCCCCAATGCACCCCTTACCCCACTTTGCCTGTCACCATAAACCCTTAGATGGTCTTCTCTTCAGTTAATCTTTCTAAATCTGTTCTCTGTTGACTCTGAATAGAGTCCTGGGATCTGATCCTCAGTCCTCTTATTCAGGGGCACACAGTCGTGCTGCACACTAGGTAATCTAACCATTCTGATGGCCCAACAGCTGAATGTACATTTAATGAGGTCTAGCTCTGCATATACAAGTGCCTTTTGGACATCTGCGCTTGTATGACAACCTGAAGTGTCCAGGTAGGAACGGATAAACCTGCCAAGGTCCACAAAACCTGCTCCTTCTCCTCTGTTCTTACCTTCCTTGACAATACCGCCATCCACCCATTTGCCCAAGCCAGGAACTTAGGAGTAATTCTCCATTGCCACTTCCTCACTACTCTGACATCTCCCTACCCCTTCTAACTTGATGTGTTGATTATATTTACTAAATGCCCTCACCTCTCCATTTCTACTGCCACTGCCTCACCTGCATCATGTATCCATTAGGCCAGTATTTACTGAGCACCTTACTCTGTGCCAGTCATTGTTTGAGATGCTCAGGACACAGTGGTGAACATAACTGGCAAGGTTCCTGAGTGAGACAAGACAAATGGTATATGAGTAAGTTAGTAAATAAACAAGATAATTCAGGAGGTGATAAGTGTTATGAAGGCAATAAAATATGGAAACTTTTAAGAACCTCCTGAAGTTGTTGCTCAGCTCTTCACTGCAGTCCCCTGCCTCTTCCTTCTCATCCTTTCTTCTTATTCTCCAAGAGGAGGTTGCCCTGATCTTTTCCCATGGAGTACAGGACTTTCCTCTATGTTTATATTTTTATATTACAGCTGCCTGAATACAAATCCCCCAACTAGCTGATAAGCTATTTGAGGTCAGGGATCATATCTTATACATCTTTGTACCCCCACAGTGCCTTGGCTTACAGTAGGTGCTCACAAAATGAGTGTCAAATGAATTGGTGAGTCCACTGATACCTGAAACAGGGTATCACAAAAGCATCTCCAGCCCAAATCAGAATGTGAAGGTGGGTGAACACACCTATTTGAGTGTAGTGGCAGTGGTGCCTCTAGGCAAGGGACAGAATTATGAATGAGATCACATTTTTTTGGTCCCTTTCAGGCCTGGGATTCCATAATGCTCTGTCCCATGCATGGCAATATTTGCTTCATAAATATTACTTTACTTGACAGTGCCAAGTACATGTGGGCAATTTAAAAGTACTCTTTGTTTCTGACGATGAGCTGCAAACCCAGAGAACTCTGGGTGAATTGCCAGGATAGGCCCTGCAGGAGAAGATTGCAGTTGCCACTTCACTTTGTATTTCCAGGCCCTTGGGTATTGCACCCCAACAAGGAGTGAGACGTTGCCAGTTCCGTCATAGTCATTGTAATTAAATCCAAGTTCTGGCAAAGGGCAGTACGTAATTATGAAGTGTTATTGTGGTTTTTATCATTATTAGGCACCAAGCTGCCCAGCCCAGGAAACCACAGTAGTAAAACAGTGAGAAGCCAAGCTCCTCTCCCAGCTGGCATGAATCAATACCAGGTGTATTGGCACATCGTCTTGCAGCTCCACACTCATCAAGATGAGACCTTCTGTCCCCTCTCTTTGGCAAAAGAAAATTGTAAATAGGATGGAAAGAGGAAATATGAAGAAAGACCTCTGCCATCTCCTCTGAATCAAATTTCTTTTTTTCATCTTCTGAGAACATTCTCTTCTCATCTACCTATTTATTGCATAAATCTTTTTCAACTTTATCCTTGGCCAGCTAGCTTCCTAAACATCATTCCACAATGTCTTCTGAGGATATATAGCATTGTATTAGTTAGGGTGAGAGTACAAAGCACAAGGAAGAGTGCTTTTATTTTCAAGAAACTTTTATACTAAATAATTCAGAAAGCATAGTCAGGATTGACAAGAAACCTGCCATTTATTAAGCACTTACTCAATGCCACACTTGGCATTTCCACATATGCTCTCTGACTTAATTCATACCATCCTGCAAGGTAGGTGTCATTATCCTCATTTTCTTCAAGGTCACAAAGACTTAGTAAACGACAGAGCTGAGATTCCAGCATAAATATATAAATTCAGTAATTGTGTACTCATGGTGGATTTGTTCCTACTTGTAGCTGAATATAGGTATCAGATTTCACCTTTCTGTCAAATTAAAAATGGTTTCTTGTACAAAGTAGATTTTAAGCTGAGCACTGAAAGGACAATTCAGAAGAGATGCTGAGGGAATTGTGCCAAATGAGGAGGCCAAATTGGCTATAAGCCTAAAATCAATCAATAAGGAAAGATTTCTTGTTCAGCAATGAGTCATATTATATTCTTCAAGTACCTTTATTGTCTCAGCTACTCCAAATGGGGAAGTCAGCTCATGTGGTACTGGGTTGGGGGGCATGGGCTGAGGAAGGATGTGCTGAGGATGGAGATGGGTGGTTTGAGAGAGAAATAACTCTTTGAATGGCAAACTCCCCAAATGGCCAATAAACTGGACCATCTACCAGTGGCTTCGGAAACAAATAAAACTGTGGTAGCTT
This sequence comes from Cheirogaleus medius, assembly GCA_008086735.1. Classification (NCBI taxonomy): domain Eukaryota; kingdom Metazoa; phylum Chordata; class Mammalia; order Primates; family Cheirogaleidae; genus Cheirogaleus; species Cheirogaleus medius. Next base: position 138,933,740 of record VBSM01002608.1, read on the forward strand.
TTTCTGCTGCCAATTACTTGTTTTTAACTGATGTGTGTAGAATAATTCCCCATTTTCTTCTGTTTTCTGAAACAATTGACTAACAATTTTCGAACTGTTTAGTACTTATTATGCTATACAAGGCAGTTTACTTCTACTATTTCTAGTGGAATTTTTTTAAGGGATTTAAGATTCAGTAAAATATACTCATTTTGAGTGTACCAGTTTGATCTGTTTTGAGACATATGTACCCTGTAACCACTACCATAATCAAGAAATAGAACAGTTCTATCACCCCCAGAAAGTTTCCTTGTGCCCTTTTGCAGTAGAAATTTTAATACAACTTGTATTCTAATGACTCTAAAATCTAGATCCCCAGCTTCCACCTTGCGTTCAAAGTCTTGGCTCACGTTTTTAGCTACCTGCTTGACATATCTACCTGGATGTTACAAACGGGTATCTCAAACCAAACATGACTAATGGTAAATGCTTTATCTTAACTACAAGAAAACTCCCATCTCCCACCTACATTTCCTTCTCAAACCACTTTTTCTGTTCTCTCTAATTTGGTCGAGGTAATCATCCACCAAGTTTTCTAAAATAATCTTTTCTCCTCCTTCTCTTCCACCTCCCAAGGTCAATAAGTGATTCTGACTCACACATACATTTTTAAATGGCTCCTTTCCATTTTCACTATTCTCATTCAGACACTTATCTCACTTGCATGATTGCAAAAAACTCTTAACTTGTTTCTTCATGCTCCAGTTCATCCACCAATCTGCCACACTAATTTTCTTTTGAAAGCCTAGGTCTGACTGTTTCAGTCTCATGGTTTCATGGTCTGCCCAGCTGCATATGAAATGCACTGAAAATCTTCCACAAGATTGCCCCAACTTCCCCCTCTGGACTTCTCTGCTCGTCACTCCATAGAGTATACTGTTCATTCTCATCTTTCTGTGACTTCCATCAAATATTTGCTTGCATTGTGCCTCCTCTTGCACCTGAAAACTCTTTATCTTTCACAGCCCCATTTAAATGACTTTTCCTTGGTGAAGCCTTCCCAGACCTCTCCAATAAAAATAGTCCTCTCTGTTGCACCGACCCTCCAATGGCATGTTGCACATACATTATCACACTAAATAGACAGGGTGGTGAAACATAACAGGAGAGCTGAGTCAGAAGATCCGAGTTTAAATGAAAAATCTCATTCATCATTCACTGTGTCATCCAAGGCAACTCACATAACCTCTCTGAGCCTTGATTATTTCACTTATAAAATTGTAATTAAAAACAACTATAATAATACCCTACCTCATAGGGCTCTGGTGATCAGATGAAGTAATTATAAATGTGAACGTGATTTGCACTATGTAGATATTAGATATTGTGATTACAAATCTATCTCCTGATAGACTTTGAGGGCCCTGAGTAAAAAAACCAATGTCTGACTATCTTTATATGCCTTCTACCTAACATAGTGGCTGGGCCTGCCTGTTCCCTAGATTGGTTTATGACGTAAGTTTCCATTTTTTTTTTGTAGAGTCATATTATCCCAATTATTCCCTCAATTAACTCTCTTAGCCTACTTTCTACAATGTTTCTTCAAAAGCCAATCATGACATCATCATTTCTTTTTACAATTGTTTATTACCTTTATAATTAGTCACATAAAAAAGTCTCTGAAGAAATGAAATAAATATTCTATCCATGTTTAATTTTAAAGGTCTTTATGTGCTCAACAAAAACTTTTTAGAGCTATTATGCACCCAGCCCTGTCATAGGCACTGGGCATACAGAGATGAACAAGAGACTTCATAAAACTTACATTGATGGTAGGAGACAATAAGCACAAACCAACAAATAAAGATTTTAATCTATATAGTCAATGGTGCTACAAATAGAATAGAACAATGATATAACTGGAGTGGTCATGGAATCCACACTGAGGTTGTGGGTTTGAGCATCGATGATTAGAAGGAGGCAACCATACAAAAATAAGGGAAGAGCATTTCAGGCAAAGGGAAGCAAACAGAGACCCTGAGACAGAAGCAGGCAAAGCAGATGTGCATGGAAGGGAGGTCTGTGTGGCATGGCAGAAGCAAGCAGTTGTGGTAGGGGTTGAAATCAAAGAAGCGGATTGAGGGCTTTGAGGGTGAGAGTAGAGTTTGAATTTTATTCTAATTATAAGAGGAAGCCATTGAAGTAGGGATGCAAATGATTCAATTTCACCCCAGCTGCATATGGAGAATGCATTCCAGGGGCAGTGACAGAGGATCAGAAGGCAGATGGCTCAGATACAGATGTTAGTGGTCTGGATTAGGGTGGTAGCGTGGAAGATAGTGATGAGAAGTGGGTTTTAAGGTATATTTTTCAGGTAGAATGGAAAGATCTTACTGATTGATTTTTAAGGGGGTGAATGAAGGAAAGACATTAAATACAACTCTTGGGATTTGGGCCTAGGAAGTGAGGTGGATGAAAGTTCAGTTTATTGAGTGCCAATTCTGTGCCAGGCACTGTGCTGGGCTCTGAGAATACAAAACTCAGTGGATAAGACTCCTTGCCCTCAAAAAACTCAAGAGTCCAGTGGGAAAGACTGTTTCATTTCCTGGTAATTCCCATGGAATGTTTTAAGCACAAAGAAAGCTATGCACTGGTTACAATGAGAGCACCAAGAAGGAACCCCTAGCCCAGTCCAAATAAGGTGCTCAGCAAGTGAAAATGGGAATCAGTATGGTCTGGGCTTCTGCTGTAGCCCCTAACTTAAACCCTACCAACAGTAGGGCTGAGGGTGTGTTCAGGTTTTTCGTTGTTGTTTTAATAATAGCTAAACTTTTATGAAATTACCATATGATTCCAGAATGACTTCTCTAAAGTTTTTTTTTCTTTTTAGTAGTTATTTATTTATACTTAACTAGCTTATATACTTGCATGTTTCACAAATCAAAATGAAATACAGTAGTTCTCCCTTGTCCATGGTTTCCGTTACCTGTGGTCAACCAAGGTCTGAAAATATTCAATGGAAAATTCCAGAAATAATTCATAAGTTTTAAATTGTGAGCTGTTTCGAGTAGCATGATGAAATCTCCTGCCATCCTGCTCCTTCCCACTTGGGACATGAATCATCCCCTTGTCCAGCACAGCCTACCCACCCATTTGTCACTGAGTAGCCCTCTGGGTTATTAGATCGATTGCGACCATATCACAGTGCTCATGTTCAAGGAACCCTTATTTTACTTAATAATGGCCCCAAAGGACAAAAGTAGTGATGCTGGCAATTCGGATATGCCAAAGAGAAGCCAGAAAGTGGTTTCTTTAAGTGAAAAGGTGAGAATTCTAAAGGAAATTTTAAAAAAATCATACATTGAGGTTGCTAAGATCTACAGTATATTTTGAGAGAGAGAGACCACATTCACATAACTTTTATTACAGTATATTGTTATGATTGTTCTATTTTATTGTTAGTCTTTGTTGCTAATCTCTTACTGTGCCTAATTTATAAATTAAACCTTGTCATAAGTGTGTATGTATAGAAAAAAAACATAGTCTGTATAGGGTTCAGTACCATCTGCAGTTTTGGGCATCCACTGGGGGTCTTAGAACATATGCCTCAAGGATGGGGGAGCTACTACAAAAGTTGGAGTAAGAGGTCTCTCTCCCACCTCAGCCCTTCCATCCAGGTCTCCCCCAAACTCACCCTTATAGGCAGAGAGAGCTATTTATATTGGTTTCTCTATGTATCCTTCCAGTGTTTTTCATGCAAGCACAAGAAATTCTTATATTCTCTTCCCCTTTCTTACATAGAGGTGACATATTGTATCCCCTGATCTGCATCTTGCTTTTTCTTCTAATAACATACCTTAGAGATCTTTATATCAGTACTAAGAGATCTTCCTCATTCTTTCAACAGCTGTGTAGCGTTACACTACAGGATATGCCATAGTTTATTTAAATATTCCTCTACTGATGGGCAGTTAGGTTGTTTCCATTCTTTGCTGTTCATTAGAAACGATGCTGTAATGAATAACCTGGTATATATGTATGCAAGTATATCCTTACAATAAATTCCCAGAAGTCTCCAAAACTTTAATAAATTTCAATAAAATCTTCTAACGGAATGTTCTAAAATGGTATGACTCCAAATTAGAGCTTCACTTTTCCAAGGACTAACAGGATTAACTTTCATATTCCATTAAGAGTAGCCTCGTTCTGTGGCCTGTAAATTATATCTTTGTATTTCTTCCAATAAGGAAATTTTAAAAATATTTAATCTACCTCTCCTACAACCAATAATAGTTGGCATGATGCTTAAAAAAAGAAGAAAAAAAAATCCAGAGAATAAAATTCAGTTTGATTATGCCCCAGCTAATGAATTGCAAGCTCTAAAAAATACTTGCGTTTTCTTAACTCAATATATTGAAGCATCTCTGGAATGATAGGTTTGGTTGGAGTTGAGAACTTATAAGGTATTCCCTGCCCCAAAAAGCTTAAGTGCTACCCTCGACCCAGGGCCAAATACCCTTTAGCCATTTTTCATTAGCATCCCTTCTCATTTCCCTTAGTAATTCTTCATTTTCCCATAGTTGCTGTTGGAAATTTAGGGCTTGGTGAAGTGGGCAGACTTTTGTAAATGTGGTTTATAACTGGGCCATGCAGAGTAAGTATTCTATCTGTTAAAGTATGCCCCTGGCCAACAGACAAAATGGACTCGTCCTGGCTAAGTGAGATCTCAACGTTAAAACAGATAAAGGCAGCCATGGCTGGGTGAAGAAGTGGTCACATATTCTGTGTTCTCAGAAAGATGTAAAAATATCACAGGACCTCCCTTTCTACAATCAAGGCAAACCAGTTCCTGTTGTTGGTGCCAAGATAAACTGCTGCTGGAGCCCCTTCTGCCTTTTTTTTTGAGACAGGGTCTCATCCTGTTGCCCAGACTAGAGTGCGGTGGTGTGATCATAGCTCACTGCAACCTCAAACTTCTGGCTCAAGTGATCCTCCCTGAGCCTCCAGAGTAGCTAAGACTATAGGCAGTGCACCACCATTCCCAGCTAATTTTTAAATTTTTTGTAGAGACAAGGTCTTGCTCAAGCTATCCTCCAGCCTCAGCCTCTCAAAGTGGTGGGATTACAAGTTTGAGCCAAGGTGCCTAGCCCCTTCTCCCCTTTTGGAAGAAACATGGGCAAAAACTTCTGATTTGGGGCTTAGAAACCAACCACTCAGGGCTCACCTGAACCAACTAATCAGAGTTCACTTGTCTTAGCCAATCAGGGCTCGACTGATTGCCAATCAGGGTTCACCTGTGTCAACCAATCATAACTAAGCAACTTTTAACCTTCATTTGCATAAACGGACTTGATTGGGAACCTGGGTGGGAATTTTTTGCCATAACTCTCCTTCCAACCGTCCCTTTCTTCTCTGGAATGCACCTTCCTTTTACACTGAAGGCTAAATTCAGTGTAAATTGTTCCCTGGAAAAAAAATCTTCCTCCAAATTCCTTTTCAGAGAACTTTTGTTCATGTATCTTTATACTAGTTCCCCTGTGCCCCTAAAAGATCTTTTGTTATTAGATTCTAGATATAAGAGACCAGGATGGAAGAATCCTAGAACACTTAATTTACATGAGATCTTTGGGAGAATATATGCAGTTGCAGGAATCTGTACTTGTGATATGGCAGTGAGAGCTGCCATTTTAAAAAATACGTACATCTTAAGAAGCTAGCCCAGCCACATTACTATCATTCTTAGAAAATATTACATACTACGTAGAACTCTTTAGTTCCATTTCATGTGAATGGAAGTTTTTTGATTTTGGGTTTTTTCTTGCTTAATTATAGCATAAGAGAAATGTTGAAAAATAGAACATGTTGTTAACAAGATACAGCAAATAACCATCCAGAAAGCTTCTCTTAGCTCCAGTGCTCTTTAAGAATCACAGAATCTACAAATTGTAGAACTGTCTAATCTCTCTGAAAAGAATCTAGTTCCAGGTCTAGTTGAAACTATCTTCCATTTTTTTTTTTAATCCTCTAAATGTTTCCCAGGATATCTTCCATTTTTGAAATGTCTCACTTAAAGATTCCACAGTCTCTCTTTTGGCCATTACCTATTTTTTTCTTTAGCTGGTGAGACTTTGACTCTAACTTAGGCTATATTAAGAATTCTTTCTTATGTGAAAAATAATATTTGATGAAATTGTGCACCTGGTCCCAGTATATATAGAAAACATTAGTTCTACTGACCACACTCTCATTTCTTCTGGGGACTATAGTCCTCCCTTACTCTTTGTCAATGGCCTTGAGAAGGGGAATTATGTCCCCACCTGCAGTCCCTACCTCCCTGCCTTAGGGGTGAAGCATATGACCTTGGTCTAAACTGTCTAGTATGTCCTATTCCTTTGGCCAATCAATTCTGGACCTAGGAGAAAAAGTCAACTCTGGATTTGAGCCTAGGTATAAGAGGCCCCTGGAGTAGCTCGTATCCATAAGGGGCACACAAGAGGAGAGCTTGCCTAAGAATGGAACAAACATTGAAGATGCTGAATTGAGAAATCGAGAGAGAGAAATCAGGCCCTGGGTCATGCTGTTTGAGTCCTGAATCAACCTTCTCCTGAGCCACATATTCTAAATTATTCAGTTACATGAGCCAATAAATTCACCTTTTTGATTAAGCTAGTTTGGATTATGTTTTTTTTGTGTGTGTGTGTGTTTTGTTTTGTTTTTATCTCTGGCAATCAGACAATTTTTGGTTGATGCAATATCTTCAGACAAAATTAGACAAATTAAACTCATGGTGTTCCCATGGTTTGACAAGTGATTTCTCCAGTTGATTCCTAGATTCTGCTATTCTTGGTGGGAGTGATGCTACCATTGCACCATACCAGTGGACTGAACGCCAATCCAGAATTCCCTCTCCTTCCCCCAGTGACTCCTCTAGTTCTATGCTTAAACTCAGCGCACTGGTGAAGTTAAAGAAGGAAGGGAACAGATGGCAACTTGAGGGAATTAAGCCAATTTACTTTGGGGGTCAGTTTCAGTTCACTTTCAGCAGTGAATGAAGTTGTTTGAATCCATTTCTGGTTCAGGCCTGTAATCATCTGGACTGATCCAAAGTTCTTTATATGGGAAAAATATCTGGGGGTTTAAAGTTTTGTTCCAGTTTGAGAGAACTATAAAACATGGAATCAAGTTGCACCTGTCTCACTAGGCCTTTTGTACTGGGCAGGATAGGGAGCAATTTGTAATACACTTAATAATTTAAAAAATCAGTCTACACTACATCCAAAATGAGCAGTGCCATAAAGCCCACCTTTTGGATTTACTTTTAATATTTCTAATTCACATAAGTGCACAGTTTGAAATATATCATATTGTATCCATTAAGTTATAATTTCTGCCTCTTTTAAAGGACCACATTTTTAAAAAGGCAAAACATTTACAGTCTCTATTTGAAAATTATTTCGAGTTAGAGTCATATTTCATCAATGTTTTAAGGCTCTCAGATTTAGTGAGCAGTCTTAGGACAGAATTATTCTCTGGAAAATGTCATTAAAAATAAAAGCTCAGAATATCAACTGGACCATTTTTAAGCTACTTCAGATAATCAGACTGATATGCTCTGATATGAAGTATCCTTTGTTTCATTGCTCCCATAATTTTTTAAAAATTTCAAGACACTTACAAAATGCTCAGTTTGTTCCAGCATATATTTTGTGAGCAGGTTGTATGCAAACAAAAGATAAAATGACAGATGCAATCTATATATTTTACAAAAACATCTCTTGCTTATGCATGTGTAAGCAGGAAGTCAAATTTGACAAGATGCAAAAAGATGTCTTACAGATGGCACACATGAGCAGGACAGGTCTTCTCAAACTGATGGAGCCATAAAAGAAGTTGTCATTGAATATGTGGACATCTGTTATACCTGTTCTTCTGCAAAGAAATGCCCTCTTGTAACCTGTGACCAGACCTTCAGAATCAGAGCCCAAGGTTAGCTGAGCTTAGTACAGTTTTCCATTAGTTCATGAGAGACTATGGCTACCAAAATGGATCGCATGTCTTTTCATTGTTCTTCTTAGATTTTTACATTTCCCTTGGCTCTGTGTTATTTAAACTTAAAGTTTAAGATTTAAATCCTTTTATTTGGCCCTCAAAAGAATAACCATAATTCATCTTATAGAATTAAATTCATTGGCAATCTGCTTTGGAGGGAATAAACTCATGTTCTGCAAAAGGGCTTGGATATACAGAATTTCAATGCTTCAAATGACGTAATTTTCTATAATATTTAGCCTGCCATTTTTAGTTTGGTATTCATATAATAGGAGATTTCGAAGAAAAAGCTAAAGAGAGGCTAATTTGCCTGGTAGTGCTTCTGTTCTTTTGTTCTTTTAGAATCTAAAATTAACCAACATCTGCAGTGTCAACAAGGACTCCATATGGCATTCAAGTTTGTACTTTTCCTAAATAATGCATTTGAGGCAATGTAATCTGAGAGGAATTCTGAGGTAATAATGAGCAGAATGCTTTATACTATATCTCACTTTATAGTTTCAAAGTGATTTAACAACTAGAACCTTATTTTGATCCTCACAACATTAAGAGTTAAAGAGATCAGGTATTCTTTGTTCCTTTTGAACAGATGAGAAAGCAGAGGTCCAGAGTATTGAAGAGATATGGCCATAGTCACAAACCTGGTAAGTGGCAGAGTGAGAATAAAGCTGAGGCCACCTGGTTTCTAATCCAATGCGTTTTCTACCGTATTACTAGAATCAGGTTATTGACAACCCATGTTAAAAATACTGTGTTTTCAAAATAATAGATCCAATAAATAACTCTTTAGGAAAATAAAAAGAACTCAATACCAAAAACTAAATAATAAATATGCTGATTTTCTAAAGTTTAATCTATTTAATTTACTCAATTAAGATAGTAGATTGATTCTATAGAAGTTCATCTAGTTAATCTTATGATTTCCTATTTTACCTTCCAAAAAATGTTTTTACCAAAATACATTTTCTCCTTGTGAAATTGTACCTCAAAAATCTTTATTAGTCATATCTAAAAAATTAAAAAACTTTTCTGTAAGAGATGTTGCAACTAAGAGTATTTTTCTTGCAATAACAAATATAATTTATGTCTACCTGAGTTTTGAAACATTTCATTTCAATTCAAACTTCTGTAAATTTCTGCATTGTAGCAATCAGAATTTCTGGGACAAAAAAGAAAGTCATTTGAAGTTAAATAATGTATTCGAAACATAGCTTGTGACCAATATACAGGCATAAACTTAGAAGGACCCATTTTTAAAAAAGTATAAATAATGCTATTGCCAATCCATACTTTATAAAAATTTCTAGCTATGCAATATTACCTTTTCTATTTTAAAATGCAGTGAAATTTAATTGCTTTCAATTCTTGAAAGTTTGAGGCTTAAAAATTATGAATGCTGGCATTCTTGAAGAAGAGCACTGTGAGTTTGTAATATCAAAAAGGCATTGGCATTCTCAAGCATTGACAGGCAGATACACTTCCAACAAGTGGAAAAACAGGACTACTGGCAAAAGGAGCAGACAGCAAGAATTTTAATCACAATTTGGCTTGGTCTATGCTGGTTCTGAAGAGATTTCACAAAAGTGCATCTTTAGGAAGCATCTCCTACCAAGTGGAAAGCTGGCAAGAAGCAGTGTTAGAGGTTGCTGACACCAAAGCAACCAGAGTTTACTTAAAACTTAAAAAAAAAAATTCCATTAGTTGTTTGGATATGTCTCAAAGAACCACAAACAGAAAAGCAATATTTAAATGTGATACTGTCCAAACATTCTTGCAACTCTAATATCCTACCTACTCTGTGTCTGGGATTAGTGGAAATAACACTAAACATTTTTGAAAAGGTCAGCTAACCGAAGTAGAAGGCTATCTCTCCATGCATGAGCACACTTACACGTGGGAGCAGTGAAAAAGAGACAGAGAGAAAGTGATGAAGAGAGAGAGATGAAATATGTACAAGGACATAGGAGGAACTGGGGGGAGTTGGAGAGTTTGGGTGGGAAAGCCCTGCGAGAGGGCAGGTTTAAATCACTTGAGGAGACAGTAACTCTGTCTGGCTTGTCATGGAGTGTGTGAGGAGGGAGCCACAGGTGAGAGGGGAGAGGTTGTGGTTGTAGCAGCCAGAGGCAATCTGCTGGCAGAGAGAAGGCCGATGCAGAGGCAGGGCAGGAGGAACAGCGTGAGGAAGGGAAGTAACGAAGGCACCACAAGAACCTATGCTGTGGTTGTTTTCTCTTCCCTTATTGAGGCAGATCCAGTGTTTGCCCACCTTCCCTCCCATCACCACATCTCTGCTCCCCACTGCAAAAAAAAAGAAAAAAGAAAACCTGTGTTCACAGGCTCCAGTTCGTTTAACTTAGTTCTATCCGTCCACAGAGTGATTTGTGAAGACAGGGACTAGTAATTATTTAGCAATGACTTCAGTGCTAATCAATCAGAATTGGAATGATAGAACCTTGTTCCCAGCCAACCCACCCACAACCACAGACCTCTGTGCTACAGCAAAGTAACACAGTCCCTTGGCTATTCTGCTGCTGATTAATGGATTGACAGAAAAGTGTTGGAAGGGCCAACGTAACTCCCACAATAACCCAACTCTTTTCAGCCAGATTGGCTGAAAAAAAAAAGCAGCTGAACACATCAAATTAAGTTAGCCAATACCTGTATTGTCTGCCTGAATTATAAAGCATAACATAGAGTATCCTGTTCTCTTGCAGTTCATTACTAGAAGAAAGAGGAAAAGGAAGTATTGGAATGTGCCTATAATATACAAGATACCTAGACAACCGCATCCTTGGCACATGTTGTTTGTACACTGATACAGTAATGATTACTCTCAAAATTAGACACAGTACCACTCCCTGTTCCCCTCCTTGCTTAGATGCAGCTGAACAGTGACTCTCAGAGACGGTGGGAGAAGGACAGAGCCTTGCCAGTTGATGCTGAGAAAGACGAAAGACTTAACTACATACAAATAGCTCATTATGCCTTTTCCAAAACACCCCGTCCATGTGTATCATTGCCACAGGAAAAATCAGGTTCCTGAAAGTGGGCCTGGAGGTGGCTGTGGAGGGTGGCTGGACTCATGGACTTTGCCATCCTCCCTTAGGATGGCTTTTTGGAGCCTGAGGACTCTGAGAAACCTGATTCCTACTGTATGAAAACATCAAGAGCCACAAGAATGGAACACGATGTGATTTCTCCCTGAATCCCTTATCCTGCAGGATCTGCCTCAGGGTAGAGTAATTCTTGCTATCACAAATAATTCAGCTCTGACTGGATCAACATTTTTAAAAGATGTTTCCAAATATGTCTAAAACTCTAGGTACAGAGACTTAAGTGCCAATTAGCAAGGGCAGATTTAGAATAGAGGCTGGAAATTAGAAGAAGAAAGAAGTAGTATGATATAATAGAAAAAGCCAGCTATTATTGGTTGTCAGTAACTAACTGTCAGTAACCAGTTGTGTCACTGTCAGTAACTAGTTGTGTCACTGTCAGTAACTAGTTGTGTGCCTTTGGTCATTATGCCCATGTCTCAGCCGCCTCCACTCTAAAATGAACACTAAAGGAATTTCATTTTAGAGAAATCTTGAGATATTGACTTATGTTCTCTGTCCAAGTCTTCCCCTCTCCGTTTCCCATTCTAGCTGACGTGTCTTTGCCTCAGGGGAGGCTTGTGGCTGGACTTCCAGGCTTTGGTTCCACATAAACCTATTGAGGAGAACAGGGCTCGAGGAAAGCTGCATTTTCCTAAACTAAAAAGATCTGTGATTCCAGAAGCAGAAAGGATGTTTGTTACCTTGCTTTTTGGCAGTACCCCTTGCTATACGTGCCTCAGGGAGACCGGGTTGCCAAAGAGTCCCTTTTTTCTAGGAAACAGCAGAGGGGTAAACCCAAAGGGACTATGCAGATTGGGATGTGCTCTTGTGGACTGATGATGGGTTGTTCTACAGATGCCTCATCCCTGCCAGAGCCCTCAAAGAGTGTAAGAAAGATGCTCCAGGAATAACCTGGACAGTTAAATTTCCTGTCAGCTCAGCAGGGCAGGGGCTCCAAGTTTCACTTGAATTATTGTATTCTAAAGATCCTAAGGAGCCATTGGTCATGATATGACCATTAGCTTATTTAATTTGTGTCTCTTTATTACTTACTGAAACTAAACCTAAGCAACTCTTGTACAGTGTAGACAATCTGCTTTCTTGGGGTTAAATTCAACAAGAGAGTACGTTGCCAGCCCTTGTCATATTTTCCCCACACCAGCCCTTTCTGGCTTCCATGTTTTCCCATTGGGGGTGTTTCATTGGGAAGGGCTGGTGGCACCTTGAAAAACATCCTGTGCCCTTTCCTGAATCCCTGAGTAATTTCTTCAAAGTTGGAAAGGAGTTTCTTTCATCCCCAAGGAATCTATCTTATGCCTGAGGAGCAACTTAAAGTAATACCACGCAACTAGAGGACCAGATCTTTGGTATCTGGGGCCATGCGTGTTTTTGAAGTTGCTGATAAAACAAACAAAACAAAACAAAGTAAAAAACTTTTAAATCTCTTACGCATTTTATTTTTGTTGTTGCTGTTATTGTTTGATTGGAAAAGAGTGCTTTTGTAATTTCAAGACTGTGCTGCTGTTGGAAAGGGGCAAAATACTTAGTGCAAGTGGAGACCTAGTATGGGGCTGCTGGCTTTTTTGATCTCTGAAAACACTTATTTCTCATTACCTCTTGTATCTTTTTCTTGGTAGAAGACATAAATTTCCATGTTCTTCTAAGACCATTTTCCTGCTGTGGCTTACTTCCCTCTTTAAATATTTTTAGGAAGAAAAGTAATGTGGTTTTTGTTTGTTTTGTTATTCTTTTTTAAAATTGTTATTTAGAGAGTCTATGTTGTTGATTCAGTCAAAATAATCTTTGGATCACTTTGTATTTCATGCCAAATAGACTTTCTCAGAACTTGGAAAACAAAGTAAAATGGTACTCCAAATCTTCCCTTTCCTCTTATCCTTCTAAATTCTGCCATATAGCCAAGGAGTTATCACTCTGGGGGCAAGAAGGGAAGCCTCCCTCTAACTTAAGGCCTTCTAAATCTGGCTTATGTTTGTTATTCAGAGAACTAAGTAATCTGAAATTTCGACAAAAAAATAATGCAAATGGTCTGCTCCCAACAGACACTACTAAAAATAGTCACATGGTATACCTCTTAAAGTAGAATTTATTCCTTCTTTCTTAATTAAAGGAGAAATAAAAGGAAGTCTTTCACAAGCTTTCATAGCAAACATTATAATATAAAAAATTGTAGTTCTAGCCAGAAAAAAAAAAGAAAAGAAAAAATGTTGAAAATGGAAACAATATGAGGTCTTACTCAAGTAGATCCTTATGCTCCAACCAAAAGCTGGAAGAATTAAGAAAAGCTCTAAAGAAAGGTAGAAGAATGTAGACAATGGAGAAAAACAGAGAAGTATGGAAAATAGTAAGTGTATAAAATAATAAATCAGAGTCTGGGATGGTTCTTAAATAAATCATTTTCAAATTAAAGTTTTCAAATAAAATGAGATTTTAAAAAATCATTGCCAGAAAAGATTACAAAATAATTTTTTTTAAAGCCCATTTCGAACTAAGAGCCTTCGGAGACAAGGTCAGCTCACTGGGAAAGAGTTGAAATAAAGCAAAGCGGCACAGATGAGTACATTTGCTAAAAACCATCAAGCCTCTGCTACGGCCGCCCCATGTGCCAGATAATGCTCCGAAAGGCAAATGTCCTTATGCGCTCTACTTCCAAAAATGGTTTAGTCAAACATATTAGTTATATATTACTGTGTAACAAATATCCCAAAACTTAAAGCTTGAGACAACAACAGTTATTGTTGTTTCTTTATGCCTGGAATCCAGGTGCAGTTTAGCTGGTTCCTCCTACTCAGGATCGCCCACAAAATTGTAATTAAGGCATCAGCACATGGCGGGGTAGGGATGGGGGAGGTGCAGGGGGTGGCTGCAGTTATCTCAAGGGTTAATTGGGACAGAATCCATCTCCCAGCTCACTCAGGCTTTCAATCTCCCCATGGGCTGTTGGTCTAGGACACATTGCATCCTCAATGCAATCCCCTGTGGGCTGTTGGCTCCTCACTGGTCATTGGCCAGAGGCTGCCTCAGTTCCACAATATGTGGGCCTTTCCACAACTGCCAATGTATTGCAGTTGTTTCCTTCAGAGCAAGTGAGAGAGAACATCGAGAGAGTGTGCAAAGAAGATGGAAGTCACAATCTTCTGCAACCTAATCTCAGAATTGACACCCATCACTTTAGTAGTGTTGAATTTATTAAAATCAAATTACTAGGACTGGCTCGTCCACAAGGGGAGGGGATTATGTAAGGGTATGAATAACTGGAAGCAGTATCCTTGGCAGCTATCTCAAAAACTGCCTACCACATCAACATATTTTATTTTTCCTTTACTTTCATACCATAGAAATAATAAATGGCTGTCTTAGAGACCAAAAATACTTTCTTTGGAGGAACATGCTTCAAAAATCTGTATGTTTCTTGTCTCTTGTCTTCATCAGTAAATGGCTTTATTTGCTTACATGATTCATATGCCAGATCATCTTAGCCAGCAGGCAGACTATTTGAGTCAATGAAGGAAATAATCATTCACTTGTTTAGTTGGAATGTAAGCTCTGTGAGGGCTGGGACTTTATCTGTCGTGTTCTCTTTGTATCTCCAGTGCTTATCCCAGGGCTTAACATAGAGTAGGTACTCAACAGATAGTTGTTAAATGGATGGCTTCAACTAAATTTACTGTGGATCTATTATGAGATCATGCGCCAGGCACTTGATGACACTCCTTTAGAAACTGAGCATCAGAAATACTTTTATTTATTTCCAAGGGTAGAAACAAGAAAGTTTTAGGACTTGGGGTTTTCAAAGGCATTCCCAGTCAGTTACCAGTTTTGTAGGAACTCCAAGTTTCTAACAAAAGAAGGGCTAACTCCATTTTCTCCTTTACGAAACCTTACTTTCTGTGGCCTATCACTCATTGTTTGAGATGACTATAAAGGGCCACAAATTTTTAAAAAATTAAATAAGTTTTAAAAAGTTATAAAAATAAAATGCACATATCCTTTAAAAAGTGTAAAAGAATATAAAATGACAAGTAAATTCTCATCCTTTGATCCGATCCCCAGTCCCACCCCACCTTCATAGGTAATGAGCTCAACAGTATCACAGGTAACCTTCCAAATATTATCAATGCAAATAAAGTGTATACTTTTTCTTTTTCACATACGAGATCATAATAATATTGTTCTACATATTGCTTTTTGTTTTCATTTAATGATATGTAGGAACCCATACAAACCTATCTCAATTTTTTCTTGGCTGCAAAATGTTCCATTGTGTGATTGTACCATGATTTATTCAGTAAGTCCCCACCTAGTAGACACTTATTTTCACAACCACCCCTAATTTTTTAGCTATTACAAACAGTGCTGAGATGGACAGGCCTATCTTTGCATATTTGGGTGAGTTTATCATATAGATGAATCCCTAGCAGTGGAATTGCTAGGCCAAAGGCTATGTGCATTTTTAATTTTAAAGCCTCTTTTGATTATAAAAGAAAACACAAATATAGAGAACCAAACAAAAAAAAAATACAAGGCTTAACGGATTGTTATAAGGCAGTACTCTTTTAACCATCACCCAGATCAAGAAACATAACTTTTGTTAGCCACGTCAGAAGCCCTCCACATGCTCTGCTGCCATCACAACTCCTTCCCCTTGCAAGTAACCACTATAATGACTTCTATAGAAATCACTTCCTTCCATTGTTTTGTGGTTTTGCCACCAATTGGTATCCTTAAACACTGTAGTTTAGTTTTCTCTGTTTTTAAAAACTTTGATATGTCCTTTAAATCTATTAAACTTATAGTTTTCCCCTTCAGACTTTTCTTTTCCATGCAGTTTCTCTGCTGAAGAACCCAGGGTCTTTGGCCTATAGTTTCCTGCAGTCTGGAAATCCTGCCATCTCTAAGTTGCTGATTGCTCACTCCTGATGTGGTGCAGCACGTTCTTCTGTCCTCCTTATTTCCCACAAACTGCCAGCTGGATTTGGAGGTTTGGTGAGACTCAGGTTTGATCTCTTTGGCCAGACAGTGATGGATGGTACATCAAGAAGCACATGGTGTCTGGTTATCTCTCTTTGTGACTTTACAGACATTGATGCTCAATGCCTAAATCCATTAATTTATGGTGGGCTATAGAATATTCTAATTCTGTTATTTCTTTTTCAGTTACTAGTTGGAATAGTTCTTTAAAAGGATGCTTCCCCTCATCTACTATTTGTTTAATCAGTGGTACAATTCAGATGGGAAAGGCAAAGTAAATGCTTGATTCTTTCCTTTTGGTTGCCAGTTTTCAAGGTGATGAACACTTCCTATCATCCTACAAAGGTGGATTTTATTAATAGTTATCCTGAACCCCTGTATTCATATATGTATTAAACATATTTTATGAGTTTAAAGCCATTGCGATTATCATCTTTATTGTAGCTCAATTTTTTTCATCTTTAGCTAGTCAGTGCCTCTTCCATTGGCACTTGAATCCTTTTTTCATGACTCCAGCAGTCTTTGATAATCTTCCTTGCTATCTGATATGACCAGATATTCTAGGATCATCTTGTACATCTCATGCCCCAGACCTGGAATCTGCTGCTTCTCCAATAAGCCCGGTTTCTTTTAATAGGAAATGCTATTTCAAAACCAAAATCCAGGCACTAAGTATATTTGTTACTACTGTATTGGTCATGGTTTCTAGGCCTTTTCAGAGCTAGAAAATATCTATATTTCTTAAATATGAAATACCTTGTGAGTTCATTTTGATATTCCAGTTCAAATTTAGTACATGTTTTTATAAATGCAACAGACTCAGAACAACAATGCTCATAGTACCCAAACCAATATGATTACTAAGAGTTAGAGTTTTTCATTTGCTCTCTGTATTTGCCTCTATTTTCTAAAAGTAATTTCTACTGTATCTACATTGTTAGAGTATATAACCATTACATACAACTCTTGCTATCTTCTGTCCCTCACTAAATCTTAATTTTATAAGTAGCTATATATTTAATGCTCACCACTAGTCTTTATATTGATATGTCTCTGGTCATTCTGAAGCTTGTTTCCCAGTAGATACACAGGAAGGTTCACAGGAACAATATTCCCTGAGTTCTTACATTGATAACAGTTTGTGTTCTTTGTATCTGAAAGTCAGTTTTTCTGCATATAAAATCCTCAGATCACATTTCCTTATGAATCTTAAATATGTTACTCCATTTTCTTCAGACATGAGTGTTCTTACTGAACCATCTGATGCTAATCTTAATTTCTTTCCCTTATAAGTCACTGCCTTTTAAAACTATATACCCAAAGAACTTTTTTTTCTTAATATTCAGTAATTTTATTAGAATATATCTTGGCTCATCACTCTAAGTCAATGTTCTCAGGTACATGATAAGCTTTTTCTATATGTAGTTCCATATGTACTTTTTTTTAATTTCAAGAAATTTTCTTGAATATATTTAAAAGAAATATTTGTTCTGTTCCTTTGCTTTGAGTTTCTTCTTCAGGGACTCCTATTATTGTATGTTGTATCTTCTTTGCCTACCATCCATATTTGTCACTTTCTCTTGAGTCTTTTTATTTCTTTCTTCATTTCATATAGATTTTAAAGGTTTTCCTTATTTTTACTTTACATAGATTTAAAAGTATTATTTGTTGCATTTATTTGCCCTTGTGTTCCTTCTAATTTAGTTTTATTTCAGAAATAAATTTCTCTTTTATTTCTAATTCTTTCCTGAGTTCTGTCACCTCCTTGCTGAGTTTTTCTACTTTTGTTTAATGTTATCCTTTCATATGTTATATAACTTTCCTAATGTCTTTCACTTCATGTTGAAGTGGTAGGTCACAGTTTTGATCTCATTTGAAGACTTGCCTTATTGAACTCCTTATTCTTTTTTATCTAATAATGTGTACATGGCATTTGACTTCGATCCTTTTCTATTGTTCATTTCTATGCAAAATTAGTTTTCCTAAACTTTTAGCAGGAGGCATGGTTTAGTTAAAAGTCAGAAGTTAGAAAATCTAACTTCACAAAGGTCCCTGATTTTGTAGCTTTTGTGAAGTATACAAAAACAAGGTGGCTGGCTTTCTGAGATTTCCTGGCTCTAGTCTTTTCCTCTTCTTTTATCTGGAATTTATCTTCCTTTGTTCTATTGTCTTAAACCAGCTCAGTTTTTGTTCTACTTCCAAAAGTGTTTCCTCAGTGTGGGGCCCTGCTCTGGAAAGATGCCCTGGCTTTTCAGTCTCAAGAGTTCGTAGTGGTTCGACAGCTTCAGCTCCTTCAGTCCTTCTCACTGTGGCTCCAAGCACCCAGACACTATCAAAAAGCTCAAAATCCCTCCAGATTCGTTTGCTGTTATCACATTGGCCAGCTACTCTTTCCAGTGAATGCCTGTTGGCTATTTGGGGGCTTTTCTATTCCCAGATCTTTTAGATACATTGTCCCTTCCCTTTGCTTCTTCCTGCATAGATGTTGATAAGATGCAGGTCCTGGCTCTCCCCTTCTGCTAGTGTTTTGAAGTTTATGGAGATACTTTGTCACCTAGCTTTATCATAAATATTTCCAAGAGTTTTGGGCTTTGTTATCTAGTTACTCTTTTTGTGAAGGAATCTGGGAGAATTTAAAATGATGCTTCCTCCTCTGTCATCTTTGCAGAATCTTCTCCTCATTTTAAAATTTGACAGATATTACTAAATTTCTTGAAAGATGATGTGCTTCCTGTGTACATTTTCTTTAAATTAATAATTTTCTATTCCTAAACAGCAAAAGGAAAACTATGAACATTCCAGGAAAAGGCTACATAGCCCATGCCTTCTCATTATGAACCAAAAGTCTGCAAATGGTATCAAAGAGCTTTGTACAAAAAAGGGCTGGTGGGATTTTAAATTCTGTAGAATCTTTACAGAATCTTTATAGGCTGCTCTGAGGTGATTAACGCAGCTGGAGGACAGTGGAACATGCTGACATTCAGAGTCCCAGTCAGAGGAAAATGTATATGAATCCTTCCGTAAGCCGTAGCATCTTTGAAACAGAAATTGAAGATCTCTGTAGGGCCAAGTTTGAATCTAAATATGTTGGAGAAGTTTATTTGGACCTCTCTCAAACCACAGGTCACATGTCTGTGTTTCTTCAGTTTTCTTCAAACATCAAGTCAGCTGGGGAGGACAGTTGGTTTTTATTATATTCTTCTATTTCAACAGACTTTTCATTAACAACAAGCAGCTTCTGACAGGGACTTTTAGCTGTATTCTCAAAAAAACTAGCTTTTTCAAACCTCATATTTAGTTTATGCCTATACTGTAAAAATGAGTCCAAGGTCTCTACAATTAGGAAATGACAGTATTGTCTAGTCAACTAGTGGAAATATTTAAGGCAGAAAAAAGAAAACATTCTGTATTTGACTTATCTTTCCAGGTAAATGGATGTGTGAATGGGTTCTTAACTGTTGCCTAATTCTGTATTTTGGAATATTAGATTCAGCAATCTTCTTCCTCATGCTTGAGTCAACCTCTGTCCCTGTGAAATGTGTGTTCAATGCGCACTCACTGAAATATAATGCCACCAACTCAGTGGCCTGATCACTTGAAGGTGAAGATCCCACCTACATCTCCATGTAGCCTTGCTGGCATTGAATCTGCCACTAGAAAACTCAGTACAGGCTTTGTTTGGGGATTTCTAGGCCAATGATGGTTTTGTAGACTAGACTAAGAATACTTAGAGTAGACCAACTTAATAAAATATTTAAAACCTTCTGGAGCACCCATTACTATTAATTTTCATCTGTTTTTTAAAAAAGCTTCTCCTGAGTGAATGGATACAATGCTGTCTTATTTGAAGAGACAGCAATAAAACATTAAAAAGCATCAGTTTCTAGAACTCATTAATTTATCTAAATGCATATTGCTCTCATATTTGTCTGAATTCTACAGAATACTGGCTCATAGACCACCTAGATAGCATCAAAGAACTACTACCTCCTAAAAACTTAAAACCCATACACTCCATCCCATTCCTCACCAGTTGACCACATGATTTCCAACCATTCATCAAAAACATTCACAGAGCTAACTAAACATCCTCCAGACTTCTGCATTAACAAGCACACCCTACACGATAGTGGAACGTTTCTCATGTAGTCATCAGAGTAAAGACCCATCAAGTATGTTCTATATATTTCCTATACACAAGGCACCATGATAAATCATATCCAATGTTGTAGAGTCTAGTTTTAAAATAGTTAATTACTACTGAAACACAAGTTTTGCAATTGGCATTTGTGAAGTATGAAATGTCAAAAGCTATATTTTTATGTTCTATGCACAAAAGATGCTGTTCATTGCAAAAATTTATTTGGCTTACGAGACCTATTTACTACTCACTGAGTTAGCTAAACATTAGCTGGGGAATGGGAAGTCCTTTCCTTTTATTATGTTTTTAACATATATCATGTGAAAAAAAGATGAGAAAGAACTCCTACAGGCCAGAAGAGAAGACAGAGTTTAGTGAGGGAGAAAAAATAGGTTAAAGAGAAAATGGGGATATGTAGGGAATACAGAGAGGGCTTATTGTTTGGTGTTTTGCAGGAGGAAAGGAGGGATATGTTGTTTGTTTTGAGCACATAGATGAGTGCTTAAGTGTATATAGAAAACCAAAATCAGGGAAAAGAATGTAGCAGCAGACAAAGAGTTTTAAAGGAATGTACTGGATAGATGTTTGGTGCAGCAGGGCTGTTTTGTTTGTTTTTGCAATAAGGAAGTTCACACAGCAAGGAAATGTCTGGATAAGAAACATGGATTAAGGATAAATTGCAGTGTGAAAGACTGACCTATTTATGACTAAAGAATTATGTGGACATCAACCTGGATATTTACAGAATCAGGTAGTCTACATTTTGTGTGTTTGTGGCCTACTCTTTCGGCAACCAGACACATCAATAAAAACATGAAGAGCCAGAAAAATTCCAGAAAGTCCTCAGAAATGACCTAAAGACTGATGAATTACTACAGGGGATAAAGAACTTTGGAAGACTGAAGAGGAATATGATTACATTTTATGAAAATATAAAGTTTATATACTGTGTAATCAGAAATGGTTCACAAGATTATCCAACACTAAAACTAAAAAGGAGATGGAGCCGTTGAACTTTGGGAGAAGTAATTTTAGAACATGTAAAAAGAAATTCTACTGTACACTTTGAGTTATAAGTTCATCATACCAAGAAGTTCTAGAGACATGAACAAAATAAATGCTGTGGGGTTTTAGATAATCGCATTATCTCACAATGCGTTGTTAAAGAGAGTTAGAGCTGTTTGGGATATTTCCATACTTTCGTAAAGATGATGTGCTGAAGATTATTTTTGTCTTTCCACAAAGACATTTCTTGGTTTGTCTATCATAGCAGTCTTCTGAATGAACCATACGAGGTCTTACTTACCGTAACACCTAGTACCTAGGGCAGTATGCCTGATAGGAAGTAGGATATTGGTCTTTGCTTGATTTGTTGAATCCCTTTTGTACTCCAGAGAGGTAACACCTTCATAAACTGATGTTGTTGACCTAATATTCTAATATTTAATTTGAATAAGGAAGGTATTTGAGCAATGCAGATATCATCAATAAATAAACAAATGGAATAAATGGCTACTAGCAATGCAATGTTAATGCATAGGATGCAAGACTGGGTTAAGATTCCTGGGTTCCACTGTGGCTTCCGCTACCGCCTAAGGAATGGCTTATTCCCTTTCATAAGTAGATTGACGCAGATAAACAAGGTTAGATCAAGACAGATATCTGTCTTAATAGGCCAATTTGGTATTGTTTCAAGCCCATATTTAAATATGTGTTTATTATTTATTTAAAGACAGCCTGACAAGCACTGAGGAAAGAGGATAGGATCAGTCTCTTTTCTATTGGCTTGAACAATTCAGCTCTGACTCAAACTTGAACCCTCTGCTCAGCAGAACAAGACCTTGAAAGGTAACCAACATCCCCAGCTCTTTTTGAAGGCAGATGAGTGACTGTCTATTGTTACTTGAGAAGTCACCTGGGAGTCTCGGCCTTCTACTGCCACCCTAAGTGACTTCCTGAGAGGCTCCTAGTAAGCATACTATCTCTATTTTATTACATTTCAGTATATAGATTGTTTTAGTATATCATTTACATGTGTAGTATACATTTCATTTACAGAGTGATGCCTGGAGATTGATCCTTAATTCAGCTCTTCAGCTAAAGCAAAAAGAAGAATGAGAACAATTATCTAGTAAATTTGAGATTTTTACTTAAATTGTTTGCAGTGGCCATAGATGGTCACTAGTTTGGCACAACTCCATGAGGGTAGGGATTTCGTGTTATTTCTGTATCCATCCACATCATCTATCCCCATGACAGAGAGTGCTCAGTCAATGCTTACAGAAAGAGTGAATGGATGATGGAAAGAAGATACACTTGGTCACTCTCTCGGTCTCTTCCTCATTTGGTCCATGAAGATACCCTAATGACCACTCTACTTTATTTTCACACTACTCATGGTGAGAATCAATTCAAGTTTATGAAAGAAGGAGGCATCCTTGGGAGGGGCTACTCATTTCATGCTAGCCAACAGCACAGGAAATTCAGTTTTCAAGCCCAACTCTTTGAACTACTCTGTTCTGTCTGAACAGCTAAATATGTGTTGCATTGGATTGCACCATATGAAATAGCCTATATTTAACCATGTTTGGCCTACAAAGAGGTAAGTCATAGCAGAAACTGCACTTCTTCCAGCATGACTTGGTAGAAGGAACATGGTGATCAGATTTTGGAGTTTTCCATGCAAGTCTCAACACTATGAAACTTTGGAGAAGCTACTTACTCTCTTCATGTCTCCTTTACTCATTCAATAAATATTAAGCTTATATTATGTGCAAGACTCTGGGGAACACTAAGATGTGTGAAACAGTTTCTGCCTTCTTTAGGCTCGCAGTTTACTTGGGGAGATAAAATTCACCTGCAAAACACTACAATCCTAGGCAGAGTATGATGGCACCCAAGTTGCCCCTTTTCTTTAATTAACTGCATTCCCAACAAGAGAAATTGCTTCCTGCTGTAATAATCAGGAAGGTAATATAGAAGACAGGACAGTTGAGCTTGGGATTAGAGGATGATTAAGTTTCATTAAGCAGAGACTTGGAGGGCAGTTCAAGCAAGTGACAGGCAGGAGCGAAGGTGCAGAGGCTGGAAAACACAGTACTATTTTGGTATGGCTGGGCAGATGGCTTGTGTGGGCAGACAGTGGGAGATAAGACTAGAGAAGCCTGTTTCTTCCATGGCATGTAGTAGGCACTTTTTCATTTGAGTTGTTACATTGGATAAATGAAATAAGAAAGATTAGTACAAAGAATCTCAGAATGGAAATCAGGAGACCAGATGTCAGCTTTGTCACCAATTCTCGGGGCTCTCTCAGAGAAGTCACTATGGGGCTGCATTGTCCTCAGTTGCAAATGGAGATAATTTGAATTGTCTCTGTGCGGTCCTAAGAGTTACAAGGACAAAATGAACAATCAGAAGGAAAACTCTCCAGAAAGGAAAACTGGTGTGCCTTTCCCCCTAACATGAGTCGCTGTGAATTAAAGTTAAGTTAGAAACTCTTAGTAAAAACAGACGTATGTAGCTTCTTCCTAGGATACTTATTGCACGGCAAGCTAATTTCTCAGTAACAGATGGAAAAACAAAAGTCCAGATTGTGATCACCTGGGTCGACCAAGAACACAACAAAGTCTCTTAGATGCAGGCATGGACAGAGACAGTATGGAAATGGCTGTTCAATATCAAATGAAAAGCCCACTGACGCCTGGAGAGAAGCTAGAGGAGGAAGCCTCCTGGAAGTAGGAGATAGGATGGAAGAATTCGTTGAGCCCAGGATGTCATCATACAGCAGTAGCCTCTTGCTGTCCTTCCGGTTCTACCCTTGCTCTAGCAGCTCATGCGCCAGGCACAGGTTGCTGATACAGAGCAAGAAGAAGTACTCACTTCTTTGCCAGTGACTTACCTGGAGCCAAACTACTTTGGCAGCCAGCCACCAGGGCAGGATGGGTGTGCCTCCATCCCAGCTTCTTGGATGAGCCTTGCTCTTTTCAGCCAACTTTCCTTGGCTCTTAGGTTCTAACAGAACAGCCCCGCTTTTCCCAAACAAGATTTGTTTTGACAGATTCTCCTCTGCTGACTCAACTCAGGTCAGATGCCTGCTGAGACATCCCCTACGCAGATCCCTGGGGCCATGGCTTCTTTAGCTGTTTACACTTTGAATTTGAGAAGGCTACCAGGTGGATAGACCCCTCTATGTGACACTGCCAACAAAGCCTTAGGGAGGAGCCACAATCTTCTGGAGGGCTTTCCTCGATGCTCCTGATGAGAGTTCTGCCAGCTGTTGGATCAGTGACCAGATGAGCTTAGTGCCCCCAGTGCAGTCAGTTGTCCTAGAGAATCCAGGCCACCCCTCTATACATCAGAGCCTCAGGGACTCCAGTTTCTGTCATGGAGTAGCTCCCCAGGCATCTGCTTTCTAAGCAAACATTGGAGTCTCCATCTTAGATAGAGCTCTTAGGTAGTTCTAGAAAAGGAAATGCAGACTGGGTGGCCATGGAATTGGGGCTGGGCAGAGATGCCTGGCATCTTTCCATGCTGTAGGCATCTATCTTTTCCGTTCCCTAGGCAATGTGATTTGGGGCCAAATGCAGATGTCTCTGATTGGAAAAATCCTGTGCTCCCTCATCCGACCTGGGCCCCATCATGGAGAAGTGGGAGTCACAAAAGGAAAAGTCCAACCTAGTGGGAAAGTACCTAACATGGTGCAGAAGGGCAATGCTGCCATTTGCCAGGTATGGGCAAGACAAGGGCAACCAATGTTGCTGCATATAAAGACAGAGCAAAACAGCACTTGTCTGGACCCCTTGAGAAAGTTTCTCTTAAAATTCAAGTGAGCAAGAAACATCCAGTCCAGGGAAATTCTTTACCATGGAAGTCTCCTGGTCTGGAAAGCAATACTAAAAAACCCTTCTTTCTATCTGGAAGTAAAAAATATCTGTTATTTCCTTGTGTGCCTGTCACTTACAACAATATTATTTCAGAAGGATTGGATGGTTCTCATGGTGTGTTTCTTTACCACGAGGTGGATGAATTTCAGAAAAGTATTGTTTATGGCATTTGAGAGTCTACTATAGTAAAAGAAGCTAAAGGTTAGGCCTGAGTTATGTCTGCAAGTCGACAAGCACAGAGCCCTGTGTTGAGCTATTAACAGGGCTGGCATTTCACAGCAGAGCTGCCGTGAGTGGGTTCAACATTAATTAATAATACCTTGGCATACAGCAGAGTGTTGTTTGGCAGCTCAGAAGAACTCTTATAAAGATAGGCAAGGGTCTGAGTCTGGAGGGTGCAGATTTGCACGCCGAAGCATCCAGGAGGACCAGGGTCAAATTAGGTCTCTGAATGGTAGGGATAAGAATGTTCTTGTGACTCCTGAGGACATAGTAAGATTAAGTAGTTGGAAATGTGTGACTATACCACACAGGAGTATATCACCACATGCTTGTAGTATATAGATTTATGTATTTGATTATTCATGGCTTGTTTTTGTATAATGGTATATATTTACAGTAGGCATCTGTGTACCAAATTATTCTTTTCTACCAACTTGGACTAGGCTAAAAATTTTAGGAAACATGTTTTTATCATTATTGGAGGTTCATAGAGTTGGGGGATGTATATATGTATATGAAAGACATTTCCACTCCTCAATCAAGGTGCCTTTGGAAAATTAATTAGATGTGTAAGATTTTAATTTTCTGATACATACCTTCTATATATGTTGCCAAAATAGTATCACTAAAGTACAGGTCTGAAAGCAACAGAATTGAAATAGGAATGCTTGGGCAGGAGCTGTACCTGGGCTTCCTTTGTGTGCGACTATTAGATTGGAAAGGATTTTCTCTTTCAGCACCTTTTTTCCTTCCAAATAACCCCAACCTGTTCTGTTCACTCCTTCACTGTGTCCCCTCAATATTTATAGACTCCTTTCCCTTGGACTTGTTTAGTGCATGCTGCTCTGTGACTATTCTTGTAAGCCAGAAGCTCGCCAGCACCAGGACCTGCTGTGTCGTAAGCCGGGATTTCCTAAGAGCAGGGACAGCTTTCCTTCCTTTCAAGTGTGGACACTCATGGGGCAGAGGTTCCTCCTGCCTCCCCCTTCTCCCAGGTCCCTAGGAGAAGGGGCTGCTGTTGGCTGACTGGAACTCAGGTTACCATCCTTCCACGTGGCTGCAATGGGACCACAGGCAAATGGGCCTCTACTCACAGTAAAGAATGCTATCACGGCCAGAGCAGGTTCACAGACCCATGGAGCACACTGGGAATTTTCAAGTGGCTCAGTGGGTCTGTTCCTTCACTCTGCTCTCTCACATGCTCCCCCATCCCTTCTCTCTGTCTTTTGCTTATTTTCTGTAACCTAGTCTGAAAACCTTGAACACGGAAGAAAATCTTTCACATCTGCCTTGTAGATTTTGCACAAGCTAAAATAAAGCAAAACCAAAAAGTAAAATATATTGCAAATTCCTGGCCTTGCCGTGGAGTGCCTGCAGCTGGTGGTGTCATTGCTAGCTGATGAAGTTGGAAGGTGGGGAGTGGGGTAGTGATTGGTTGCCTAGTAGAGAGTTTTGGAGCCCCTTCTCTGACCTTCACCATATCATATAGCCCCAAATTATTTGGATCCACTTTTGGGCAACTGCTTGGTCTAGAATGTCCCCCAAGTGCTTTTTTTTTTTCCCAAGAAAATGAATTGGCTGTACTTAGTGGAGTAGAGTTAGTGTTTTTAATAGTCTGAAAAATGATATCCAGATGTTCAACACAAAGGAGGGGGCCCTCCCCTCTAACTCTGAGTCTGCCACAGTGATCCTTGGCCTGGTCCCTCCCATCTGGACAGCTGCCCTATGCTATCTGGGGGGTTACCTTGGGAGACCGCCCGGGAGCTCTAACTGGCCCCAAACTCTAAGAAGGAAGGCGAACCATCTGGAATGCATCGTCCAGATCGGCTCCGCACTGCCCAGGCATCCTGACAGCTTTTTGGGACTGTGTGAAGCTTGGATTTGATCCATCAGGCTCTCTCCAGTCGGAGGCCTCCAGACTTCTCTTTGTCTCCTTCCAGAATCTACATCCCACAGAGGCACAATTAGACCTATTAGTCACTTCCAAGTTTGGCCTTCTCAGGAAAAGGACCAAGGTGTACTCTGAGAGATACTTTCCAGCAGCTTTTGGACCAGGAACAAATAAAGGAAGGGGAATGGTTTCTGCAAGAACCTTTTCCCCACCCCCCTCTATTCCCACTGCAATATCCTTCCCATCCGCTCCAGGCCTGATGATTGACATTTATTTGGAGAGGAGAAAGAAAATTTGTCCCATTCCAGGATGCTTCGGAAAACCTTTAAAAAAAATGGCAACCTGGCTTTGCACATCATTTCCACACCATGCAAGGTCTGCTTGGGAGAAATAAAGGAATAAAAGCTATAGGGGAGGAAGGGGTTAGGAAGAGGTTTGAAACTGCCCTCAAACCAAATTGTAAAAAAGGATTGGAGGTTTAAAAAAAGTTTTTTAAACCATAAATCCCTGCAAATTATTGATGGGTTTATTGCACATTATTTTTTTTCTAGGGCAATAAACACTTTGTTAGTATGCAGCAAATACTGAATTTTTCCTTTACAAAGTCTATATATTCTTCCTACCACTTTGTTTCTACTTCTGATTTGTTTCTTCATAGACAAGAAAAAGGATAATTTTCCCCAAACCCTGACCAAGGGAGCACAGGTTTCACATTCATTGGATCCAAATGAAAGAGAATATATTGTGTCTCATATCAGGCTAGTCCTCTCAAATGGCCAGAGTGTAGTGACAATGAATTGCAGAATTACCCAGCACCATCATCTAAGAGCTGCCTTCAAAGCCTCCAGCATGTTTCATGCCCTTGCCTGAGTTGCTCCCCTGGCAGTTGCATCAAGCCTTTCTCACTGCTTCTTCCAGCCCCACTTTTAGCCACCACTCCCTCCTCAGTTCACCACCTGGAACTAGCAGGGTACATCCTAGATCCGAGACACAATGCTACTAGCTAAACACATAGGTGGCCCTGCTCTCCTACCCTCCCCCCCCCACACCATGACCACAAAAGCTACACAGTCTTGATATGCCTATCAAGATTTGGAGCAAGGAAAAGATCATATTGTTCTATAGCAGATAAATTAAAATTAGGCAGCAAAAGTCCTCTGGCCACCCCACATAGGAAATTTCTTTTTTTTTTTTTTTTTTTGAGACAGAGTCTCACTCTGTTGCCCGCGCTAGAGTGCCGTGGTGTCAGCCTCGCTCACAGCAACCTCAAACTCCTGGGCTCAAGCAATCCTCCTGCCTCAGCCTCCCAAGTGGCTGGGACTACAGGCATGCACCACCATGCCCGGCTAATTTTTTGTATATATATTTTTAGCTGGCCAATTAATTTCTTTCTATTTTTAGTAGAGACGGGGTCTCACTCTCGCTCAGGCTGGTTTCAAACTCCTGACCTTGAGCGATCCGCCCACCTTGGTCTCCCAGAGTGCTAGGATTACAGGCGTGAGCCGCCGCGCCCAGCCGGGAAATTTCTTATTGTCTACTTTCCTTATTTATGTTCCAGCTTCCTGTATCACTCAAACTACTCCAGCCTCTCCAGGATCCTCTCTTGTATTTGCTCCATCACCTCTAGTACCTACCAATTCTTTGCACAGAGAACTATTTAGCTAATCCTTTCTCTCCTTCCAGACCATCATCTTCCTTGTCACAAGAAGCCTGCAAGGTATTACTATAGACAGGTTCAGTGCAATCTTTCTCCATGCTGGGGAAAAGCCACGTGAAGCATCTGTCCTCTGTAGGACATCTTTGTGCTGGATCTCGCTGGCAAATGAAGGAATGTGGCAAGGGTGAGGCGGGGCTGGGGAACTGATCCAGTGCAGAAGCTGGCCCTGGAAGTGCTGGTGATAGGTACACAAGCATCTCAAGGACAATCTCAGCTTTGATTTCATACCAAGTGGAGCCTGAGCTTTTCAAAGTGGCAGGCAGAGCATAGGCCTGAGGAATTCCAGAAGCGGTCAGAACTCAGAAAACCTCTGAGTGGACAGACAGATCCCATATAGAAAGTTTGCCCGTGGGCTGCAGGACTAGGTTTGAGGGTAGATAAACACTCTAGCCCAGGAATGAGGACCAATAGAAGCATGGTCTGCCACCATGGGGTGGTCGTTCAGAGGGGAGCTCGGGCCTCAGAAGAAGACTTAGGTGCTAGGCAGAATAACAAAGTGAAATAACAAGGTCAAAGCCTCTGGATGTACAAAGAATTATAACTCAGGGCCCATAAACACGTTCGGCGATCACCACAAATGCCTCAAGTCTCTAGTTCATTTACCAAGAAGGACACTGGGAGAGTAAAGCAGACATTAGGGCCCTAGGAGGGGCCCATGGCTGTGGGAACATGACCTGATTCTAAGCTGTACTGGATGTTGGGTAAGCGGGCTGGGCTGGGCTGGGCTATTTATGTACTGAGCCACCAGGGCCAGTCATGTTGGCCCGGGAAAGGCAGAGGAAGAAGAAACAATGTGGGGACTGGTCCTCTTCACCCATAAAGGACAGCATGTTTAGTATTAGATTAGCACCCTCCTGGCATCATGGCCTATACCAGCCTGAGGTGGGAAAAGCTCCAGACTAGGAGTCCAGGAGTCTCTGTTCTAGTCTGGCTTTAACCAATAATGATTTGTGGGCCCTGGGACACGTATTTTCATTAGCTGCTGGACTTCAGTTTCCTCATTTATGAAATCAGGAGGTTGAGCTAAATTACTGGTTTTCAAAGTGTCATCCTTAGACTGGCAGCATTAATGTCACCTGCTAGCTTATAAGAGATGCAAATTCTCAGGCCTGGCCTCAGACCTATTGAATCAGAAACTCTGGGAGGGGAACCCAGAAATCTGTGCCTTAAGCCTCCAGGGGATTTTGATGTACAACAAAATTTAAGAAGCAATGGGCTAAATAATTTCTGCATCATCATCTGTTAGGAGAGAGAAATATAAATCTTTTTCTTTCTCTCTTTCTCTCTCTCTCTTACACACACAAGCCACATATAACTTGGCCAGTAAAATGACCCATCTTCTCATCTAGTTAAAAGCCCCAAAAGCAGGTCTTGGCTGCACTACCCGGGGACCCAGCCCACAGCCTCTCTGTCCTCAGCCTGTCCCCACAACCAGAGCCTGCCTCTGCAGGGGATACATTAGTGTTCTGGCCAGCAGGAGGCAAATTGTACAATAAATTCTTGTCTCCTCTACCTCCTGCCCAATTAGCCAGAGGTAAGATAGGAAGATTTACTTTTTTCCACAAGCAAGGTCACAACCTGAAGTCATAATCGAAGCCAGTTTCCATCCTGGCTCTCCCGAGGCTGCTGCAGCTGATTGGCTAAGAGGCAGATGGCTCTGCCTGGTAGCAGGGATTTAATAGGCAAAGCGATGCAGGGAGGAGAACCAAAAGGGAAGAATAGCAGTGCTAAGCCTTCTGGTTAAAAAAAAAATTTATAGATCTATTTATAACCTGTCTTGCTCCACAAAGGATTTGAGGCAGCTGCCTTCTTGTTGGAAAATCCTTGATGCCAATACTTGGCCTCTGAGACCGTGGACTTCCTGGCCCGGAGCAAGGAGCCAAGTCTTCCTTGTTCATGCAGCCTCTGCGGAGGATATAATGGCTACTCCTCGCAGTCTGTTCTAGAACATCCATCTTCCTGCTCATCTCCTTCACGGCAAAAATGTGGTCACCATGATCCTGTTTTTGTTTATAAATGACACAAACCTGGATCCTGGCTTGACATTTTTCCATTCAGGTCAAATAAACAAGGTGTACTAGGAGAATGTTCAGAAGCCGAGTGTGAGATGTGGTTGTCAGAGGTCTATACATAAAGGGGATCCTTCAGCTTTCCTCAGTGATTTACTCCTCACGGGAGACATGCCACTGGATTAATCATGTGTTGGATACTCTCTGCGTTGAATTGTTTTGGCAGAGGGGCATTTAAATAAGTTAATACATGTTAACTGCTTAGAAGAGAGCCAGGCCCATAGTGAATGCTCAGTAAGTGTTACCTTAAACAAACAAACAAAAAAACCCAAACCAAAATAAACCCCAGTAATGAAACAATCTAAATTCTCTTTGGGAGAAAAAGGCTGGTGCTGTGGGTTCAGCTAGGTTTGTCTCCTTGTGGTGCTGATCGATCCCTAGGAGTCCGAACCCCCAATTCTGGCCTCTTTCCCACTTCCACCTATCTCTTTAGCCCAGAGCAGTATTCAACAATTACATCTTTCCTAGTTTTTTTTTTTTTCTGTTTCAGAACAAATAATTTCAGTTCCTTAATAAACCTGCTCGAAGGAGGCTTATGAAAAAGGTTTAGTTCCTTTGTTATGTCCCTGGGCCCCTGGGCTAATAACAAGCAGAGACAGCCACGCATCATGTTTTGACATGGGCCAGTCTTGCCTAGACAGGGTAGTTTTGTTCTGGCTCCCAAAGACCTTGGCCTCTGGACTTCAGACATGCTCTGGTCTCTGACACCGGCTTGCGTGGTTTGGACCCTGCTCTGCCCAACACTGCTACCCCAGCGTTACTATTCTGCACACAGGTGCTCATCCCTGCCCTTGCTGTTACCCATGACACTGCTCACTCAGGCTCTTTTTGGAATCCAACAAATCATTTAAAAATTTTTATAGGGAAGAGCCAAGAGCAAAGAACAGACAAGATATTTCTAAAGAAGAAAAAAGTTTACCTGCCAGATGTCAAGAATTATTATTAAGCTAGAGAAATTAGAACTGTGTTATTGGTGCAAAGACATATTAATACTCCAAAAGAATAGAAGAGAGAGCCCCCCAAATGACCCACACATATATAAACATGTGGCAGAAAAGGCAGGAGAGATGGGCAAAGGGAATGATAGTCTATTCAATGAGTGGCACTGGAAAATTGGTTCCTATGAAGATGGAGAAAATATACAGTGGATTCTTAACCATATGCAAAGAAATAAAACTTAAAAGTAAAAGGCACAACATTGTCTTTTAGAGGGAACTACACAATAACTTTATGAACCCAGGAAAGAATGTCTTCGATAAGTCATGAAAGATGCAGAAAGGAAATGGTTAATACATTTTTCTACATTAAAATTTTAAATGTATGTTCATCAGAATTCATCAGAAAGAGAGTGAATAGACATGTCACAATCTGGGAAAAAATATTTGCAACTTATGTAACTGCCAAGGGTTAGTGTCTGGAATATATGAAAGACACCAATAAATTAATAAGAAAAAGTGAAACACCCCACTAGGAAAGTGGACAAAAACCAGAAACAGGCACTCATAGGAAAGGAAACACAAACAGCTAATGAATAAATGAAAAGATAGTCAACCTATCAGTAATAGGCAAAATGAAAATCAAATCTACAATGAGATACCTTTTTCACACCTACCAGATAGGCAAAATTGCAATGCAAAGCTATATAGCAGTGAAAATAAACAATAACTACACTGAGCGATATGGGTGAATCTCACAAGTATTGAGAAAAGCAAGAAAAGGAAAAATACACTGGGTTGTTTCATTTACATAAAGATCAAGACCCGGAAAAACTAGAAATATATTGTTTGGGCACAATATAATTGTTATAGTATTTAATATGTGCTTAATACATATACTATAATAATATATTGTTATATGTATTAATTAGTGTCTTGGCAAGAAAGAGATGGCACACTCAAATTGGGTGATGGAGGAGAATTTATTAAAGGAACTCTTTACAGAAATGTGAGTTGGGTTAGGGCATGCATTCTTAATGAGAGTAATATCATCCCCAAAAGGTGAAAATTCTTGGGGGACAAAAAATAGTATTCTTTTCATATATAAAGCACAGAGATATGTATGGTACATAAATGGATAAACGGTATCTGTGCGGTTTTAAAATTTCATAACAGGGAGAGGATTAGGAAAAAAATGTCTGAAAAGTCTACTTGGGGGGTGATAATGAAAAAAGACTGAAAAACACTAGATTTTGAAAAACAGCAAGGACCGGTGCAGTACCCTAGGGCTAACAGAGCAGTCAGGAAGTTTTACCATCCCTAGGCCTGAGGGTGCCAGGGAGGGCTGGCAGGGTGCAGGTGCAGGAGCTGTGTGGAGAGGGCTGGCGGCCAGGAGCCAAGAGTGACCTTGGTAGACAAACCCAACCAACTCATGGTGGTCTGGCAGAGAGGGAGCAGGGTCACACGCCCTGACCTCATTATCCTTGGCCTCTGCTCTCTGCCAGGGCTTCGTTGTGGCCAAACCCAACAGGAGGCCAGGCATCAAGGGAGCCCCTGGTGCAGTCCAGACGGGTCAGCCTCAGGGGCACTGGGTAGGATGGAGAAGATTAGAGATGGCATCTGGAGGGGCAAATGGAAATGACAGCAAATATATGTGGCAACATTATAAAGGGCAACGGAATCACCAACATGCATTTCAGCATCGCAGTCATGGGGAGGGAGAAGGAGGGACACATGTGGCCTTCAATAGTAGTGGTAACATTCTATGCCTCAGTTTGGGGGGGGTCACAGGTGCTTGTTTCCTTCTTCTTGAACAATATATATATTATTTATATTTGTTTGCAGATATAGTCCATTTCATAGAAGATTTTTAGAAAGTTAATATAGTAGTAAGTGGGAAGGTGAGGTAAATGGAAAGAGCATTCACTGGACCTGGAGACAAAGGTTGGGTTGGCATCTAGGACTTACCACTAACTAGCTCAGATTAAGCAAATAAATTGTCTCGTTTGATGAACCCTGTTGGAGGCCCTACCTGTGGTTAAGTGCTGTTGCATACGGCAGCCTTTTTGGGGCCTGGTCCTCATCTGAAAATCAAGATAATAATACCCTTCTCACATGGTTGTTATGATTAAATAAGATTATATCCCATATGTGAAATCACATGCTACACTAACTGGTGCCTAGTAAATATTCTTTGCTCTTCTCTGGTCTACCTAGCCAGTGGTGTGTACTGTTGTCTATTCCCTTCTATATTCTTTTGCTCTGACCAGCCTGATCTCCCTGGCCCCTGAGCCTACCCCACTTGTAGCTGCATGCAGACATGGGTCTGGCCCTGCGTCCTTCCCCAGCCTGGTCCTCCCACGTGTCAATCTGCCTGGCTCCAGCCCTGCCCCTCCTGGGTGCTCGGCATAAAGTGTCTCCGTTGTCCCTTACAATCTAGGTGTTAATAAAAATAGGAATTAAGGTATTATCACAGAAGCTCTTCTCAATTGCAATCAAGACTATTGTTGGTCAGTTAATTGAAAAAGTTGGTTAGAGCAGGATAATCACTAAGAAAACGAAACACACCAGGCTTCAACATCCTTTAACTGAAAACTTATAGACGTATATTTCTCTGCCAGTCGTTCCATGAAAAGCCCTGGTATTTTATTTGAGCGTGAGTTCCTCATAGTCTTTCTTGTGTCATTCCAGTTTCTGAAAGGTGGAGCAAGAACCCCGTCACTTGAGAAGCCCAAGGTCACGGAGCTTGCAACAGACCTGGTACCAGAATGACTTTGTTTTCTTAAGCACGGTGCCAGGCGGAGTAGTGTCCTATAAATTTTGTTGAATCGCACAGAGCTGCTTGGATGGGAACAAAGAGGAGAAGCTGTGAGGCCTGGTGGGGGCCAAAGGAAACTCAAAGGATAGCACTGCCTCTGGTGGTCATCCTCGATTGAGAACGGGACACAGTTTCATAGCCACCAAAGGCTTCAGGCGGTGTCTGTCTCTCTCATCTCCAGTCACTCATCCTGGGACTGAATCTCCTTTTGGGGTGTGTGTGTAGAGGGGTGGGGTTCTGGGAGGCTGGAGAGGAGAGGACATGGCTGGTGAGAGGGGCAGGCTTCGGCTTCCCTCCTAAACTCAGCTTCCCTGGCCCCTCCGTGCCCTGCTTTGTGCACTCTGAGCTCAGAGGTCAGAATTCAGTCCACGGCTATTTAAAAGTTTTACTTGGCCCTGGAATGTTGGCGAGCTCCAGTGGAATCAGAGTCATAAGTACAGTTTCCTGGGGCTGTTGAGGCTCCATGTGAGAGGCTTAGCAAATCCCAAGAAGACAGTATACACACATCATACATACGTGTGTATGTGTGAACATGTATGTGTTTGTGTGTGACTCTTCCCCCCACCTAGGCCAGGTGAGGACAGATTGCAAATTGCAGGAATTAAGGAAATGCTTTTCCAGTTTATGGCTCCTAAAATTTCAAGATGTGCACGTGGCTGCAGTAGATTTTATTGTCTCTCATAAATATTATCTTATTTCCCCCACATGGACAAGTCTCTTCCAGGGTGCCAGGGAGGCCATGCAAGTCCAGCCTGTCTGTCTTAGTCAACAGGGTATGCCTAGCCCAGGGCTAAGGCATGATGGGCATTGGCCCTTCCCATGGTGATGGCGGCCGGCAGGGTAGAGGCACATGGGCCACAGCGGCTGGGGTGGGCGGGGGACAGTGACGATGTGGAAATCCAGGTCCTCTTAGCACTGTGTTTTCTACTCCTCCTGCCCACCCACAGGTCCTGATTTAGGAGAGCTGGAGCACGGCTGTAAAACTGCTGCCTGGCGGGAGAAAGGAGGGGATTCCTGATGTACTCCTGATAAGTACTCCAGGGGTACTAATCATTTACTTCCTGTTGGTATGATCTGGCTGCTTGAGAGATTTGGACTGGACAAGAAGTTCTTTTTTGAGAACAAGGGCAATTAAAGCCTGAGTTAGAAGCTCACAGAAGGTAGAACCCTCTAGAACAACCTCCTGATTTTAAAGATATACAAACTATAGCTCAGAGAGGTTTGGTGACTTGCCCCAGGTTGCACAGCTTCTTTGACGGCATGCTTCATGAAGCTTTCCCCCCCCCCGAAACAGTCAGAAAATGTCCATTGATTTTTATACTAAATAAAGAGCAAATGAGCAACGGGCTTCTGTGTTGACTAGCTTTGGGACTGTGTGCACGTTATTTAACCTCCATTTCCTCCTCCACAAAATGGGGTAAATAACACCTCCCAAGATCATTGTCAGGATGAATAAATTGATGTGTGTGTGGCATCGGCCTCAAGAACTTTAAGGGCTCCATAAAGGCTAGTTCTCTTTTCCTTCCCTCAGTATTCATTTTCTCCTCCTTGCCCTTTAAAATCACAATAAATAAAAATAAAGTTTACTCCCGGTTTCACAGGCAGGCTCGCCTCAGCCCACACTGCACCGCAGTGTACGCAGGCAGGTCCTCGCCGGCCCAGCTAAGTCAGTGGCTTTGTGAAAGGGATGGTGAGCGGGACGCTGGGGACAAGGTGGGGTGGGGTGGACTGAAGAGAAAAGGCCTCCAACAAGAGGCTCTTCCCGGTTATTATTAAAGACGAACAGGGGCGGAGCGCACTGTCTGGGGGATGGGCACCCTTGCAGCTCGGGCTTGGGCGAGGCAAAGGCATTGTATGTAACCAAAATGTTTGTACCCCCATAATATTCTGAAATTAAAAAAAAAATAAATAAAAGAGTGAATGTGAAAATAAAAATAAAAACGAACAAAAGGAAGAAAGCCTCAGAGAGAGAAGGGGAGGTGACAGAGAGTGGACGAGAGGAGCAACTACTCAGATGCTACCGGTGGGAGTCCAATTAAGACTGCGACTGCGCAGCCCACGGATCCCAGAAGGAAAACAAGCAGGCATTCAACTCCAGTGCCCCAACGCGGTCAGGTGAGCTTCCGAAAGGTGTGTGGGCTGCCTGGGGTCGAGGTTCAAAGAGAGACACCTCCCTCCTCTGCAGTCACATGAGCTGAGGGAAGGACATGCCCGGCCTTCTGTGGCTTGGGCAGAAAGGGGCTCGCCAGCTTCATATACCAGCCACCAAATCGGTGAATCTAAAAACCATTCTATGTTCATTACACTTCTTACTGCAGCTCTTGTGCCAAAGATGCCTGGCAATGGGAAGCAGACTACTAGAGTGGTGTGACAGATACTTTCACATACAGCATAGGTGAAAAATAAAAACAAAAGTGTCATAAAAATTTTAGTCTGGTCTTTTTGTGCCAGCAATGAGAAGCACAAAGCTTTCCTTGTCATTACTTTCTCCTATAGGATCTGCAGAACAAAGCAGAACGTGAGTGGAGGTGTGCGTTCCTGTTGTGTAAATTGGACTGGGTGACCACTGGCACAGACCTGAATGCACAGTGTGGGTGGCCCACCCCTCAAGCCCAATGGCATTCTGGTCTCTTCTTGGAAGCTTTCCTAGCAGAACCCCAGAGGCGCATGATGACGTTAGCTTTGTCTCCCCCAGGCCACATCAGCCCTGAGGGGGTAATCCAGTTTGCAGCTTTGCCCACCTGGGTTCCCAGGTGCTCACTCCTCACACAGAAACCCCTCCTTACCACCACAGGTGAATATCCTTGTTGTGTTCCATGCTGCCACGTGGTGGCTCCATTCTGCAGTGCCCAGCTACAACCCCAAGAGCCAAGAAACCAGGGTTGAAATGCAAGATGCCAAGGCTGCTGCAGCTGTGATTCAAATCCTCCACACAGACGAGGGGCCCAAGACACTGGCCCAAGGCAGGTATAGCATCCAGACAAGGGGGAGAAATGGAATTCGCCAGATACTGGATACCAATGATGTGAGGAAGGCAGCAGCCAGGAGAGAAATGGAAATGCAAACCAAGGGCTGTCCGATCCAGCCATCTACCTGAAAGGGCTTAGGAAAGATGGAGATTCCATTTGGAGGCACAGCAGTACAGTGGGGAAGAATTTCCTGAGCCTGAGAGCATAGCTCTAGTCCCCTTATAAGAAGGGGAGGAAAGGGCTCATGGCTTGGTTGGACAATCACTGTCCACCCAGTGCTCATTGCTCTTATCACTCATCCTGGAGAAAGGTTCTTGTTCTTTCCCTTGTGCTAATTTCAGCTCTTACAGGGTTTCCAAAATGGAGCCCTCTGATAGGAGCGAGTGAGTGCCTAGGACTCTATCAGGAGCCTGGAGCTATTTGTGAGTAGCATTGCCACATCCCCTATCAGAGATATTCCTCTCACCTCACCATAATCACCCTTCCCTCGCCAATCCCCCTTGCTGACAAAGTCCCCAGCTTGGAGCTGAGGGAGTGAGTGGAAGGTCTTGCCTGCAATCAGAGGAGTGAGATCAAAAATAGAGCAGGTGAAGGGACAAGGCCAAGGTCGGTGAGCCAAAGAGGGGTGTGAACGGATGCAGTCGGGAGGAGCGGGAGACCGTGTCAGCACCGCAGAGGTTTCAAGCTGGCAAGCAGGAGGGCGGTCCTGGCGGAAATCAGGAATGGGGGCTGGAGCCTCGGCCCTGCCCAGGCTTTCTGCAGCAGGAAGTGAGAATGAGCCGTTTATGGGCCGCCCATTGGCTCAGCCCCAGGCCCAGGTATGGGCCTTTCCAGACACCTCAGCTCTCCTATCTGGGCTGCTGAGGACTTGTTCCTGGAGGCCGGGGCTTGCTTATCATTCCTCTTGGTTCAAGAAGCTGAAGCCTGGAGTTTGGGGGCCAATTGTCAATCCTGAAGGTCCTCTCCACTACTTCTCCCCAGAGGCCTACAAGGTGTCCCATTCAAATAGGATTCTTTAGACCTGCCCTCCTGTTCCTCAATTCCCATGGTAGTTTAACGTACACTGCCCTACCCTAGACTTCTACTACATTGCTCATTTAGTCATTTTCTTAAACTGCTAGTTATATTGTTGAAAATTATAGCCTATATGTCTTATCATGTTAACTAAGTGGTAAGTTACTTTGGGTTTCAGTATGGGTGCTTACAATGTTTTAGACCCTTAGCTAAGTGCCTCATATAGATTATCACATCTAATCTGTAACAACCCCATGAGGTAGGTGTCATAATTTGTTATCCCAGAAACGTCAACAAACTTGCCCAAGATTCTGGCTCTTTGTGTGAGTTGAGCAAATTATAACCACTCGGCCTCAGTCTCCTCATTTGTAAAATGGGATTCATAACAGCACCTGCTTCATGAGATTGCTACGAGAATTAGGAGAATTAAGTGAGCTAAGATGCATAAAGTGCTCACGACAGTGCCTGGCCTATAAGAGTTTGTTAAATAAATAAACAATGAAAACTAAAGGAGCCAGATGTAACTCAGGTGGTTTGATAGCAGAGCACAAGTTCCTAAACTATTATTTATGACTTCTCTATTTGTCGATTGTGTCCTGTTCTGTTTCTTCTGAAAGCTTTGGCAGGGATTGTGATTTCCATTTTTCAGATGAGCAAACTGAGCTGTAGAAGACATGATCCAGCCAGTAGCACACATATTTCTCTTCCTGACAATTCCCTGGTGACACTTCCTGTATTCTTATAAGCCAGGCACTGCTCTGAGCACTTTACACATATTAATAGCACAGTGCACATGCAGTCTCAGTATGCAGGTACTGTTACTCATCCCATTTTGCATATGAGGAAGCTGAGGCACAGACTCACCTGACTCTGCTGTTCTCTACCTGAGTCCTTCCTCAGGCCTGGGGCCAATTCTGCTTGCAAGGCCCAGAGCAGGAGCTCTGAGTTGGTAATCCAGGGACTGAGCACCAAGGAACTCTCACTGAAGGATCTGTACCACCCTGTGTCTCCCCTCCTCTGCCTTGGTCTGTGACCAAGCCTTCAACTAGACCCCAGATTTCAATAGCTGTCCTGGCCTAACTTCCACGGGTATATCAGATCATCTTAGTCTGACCCATTGCTAGGGTGACCAACTGTCATGATTTGCCCGGGCATGTCCCAGTGTTAAAGCTGAAAGTCCTGTGTTACAGGAAACCTCTCAGTCCAGAGAATATTTTCTGACCCAGCGATGTTTTGCTCCTTGATGCTTAGTAATCCTTGCATCATCCCATAGACTTACAGAGGATAACCTCTCTTCTCCAAATGATCCCCCGATCACTTTAATTTAGCAGTAGCTGCAACACATTTTAAAGCACAAGAGCATAAGGAACATTCTTAGGGATACTTTCTTTCCTGGTGGAGGAGATCTCTTGGGTTTATTTTCCTAAAATCATGCCAGAGGAGCATAACTAACCCAGTCAGCAGTTTCCTCTCTGCCCTTTACACATGACCCACATTTTCATTCTCCCCGAACACTTCTAATGGTTTTCTTTCAGCTAAGGCAAGCAGCATAGTGCAGAAGAAAGAGATCTGGGCTTGGCATTAGGGAGACAGCTTGAGTGAAGGAAAGAGCATGGACTTCAAAGGCAGAAAGATCTGGGTGTGACTCTTGACTCTGACTTGTCACTTTATGTCTTTGTGCAAGTTACTTAACCTCTCTGAACACTGCTCATGAAAGGATAATATGAGATAATCAGCGATGATGTATGTAAAGTGACTTGCACAGAGTGGGATGTGATAGACATTAGACGACTGATGAAAGAGGCCACAGCTCACCATCGGAGCTCCCGACGGACTGGCAGGATCCTGATCCTAAATGGGGTTGACGTGTCCAGAGAGATGCTGCTGGGTGACTGATACATGGCTAATGTGGTCTCTTGGCCAGATTTTACTCTTCTTGCCTTCAATGCTACTTCCATAGGGAAGCCTTGTTACAAACTCACAGGATCCTGTGCTTTTCACCAGTTGAATTCAAATTTTATTTGGGTAATTATTTAATTTCTATCTTCTCCACCTGACTACAAACTCCCTAAAGAGAGAGACCACTCTATCTCTCTCACTGTTACAGCTTCAGCAGCCAGATCAGTGCCTGGCACACAGGAGACATTCAATAAGTGCTTGTTGAATGAAATGAATGAATGAATCAAATGCCCATTCAAAGGTACTGGGGGGAAGACAGAATTCCGTAAGGCCATGTAGGCAGTGGTAAGCCGCTAGATGGAGCTAATGCCTTGCATGTAAATATCCGACGAGCTTTCTCAAATGAGAGTGAGGGGTGGCTAAGACTCAATTTCTAATTTGACTGGGAAGAGATTGTGCTGAGATTATGACATCTATCTTTTGTCAAGCACCGTGCTAGGCAATTTACAATGTGTTACTATAGTTCTTTCAACAACCACAGGAGAAAGTATCCCATTTTACAGATAAGGAAATAAATTCCCAGTAATTTTAAGTAAGGAGACACAACTTGTAGGTGATAGAATAAGGCTCTGAACCTAGGTCTGCTGGCCTCCAAGCCTGGTTTTCTCTTCAGTATACTCCAGTGCTTCCACTTTAGTGGTCTAATGCAACCAATAAACTGATAGGGCCTTTTCTTCCCCTCACAGCTGGTTGTTGTTTTATTACATATCCAATCTAATTGAGTTCTAAACTCTCCACACAGCCATTGATTTTTAAAAAGCCAGGTGAGGGGAAATAAGAGACAGAATAGACTCAATGTCCCTTAAACCAGACATGTAAGTCTTGAGCTCATTGATAAGCTAAGTGTGGCATTCTGAGGAAGGAAGAAATAATCTTCAATGTATCAATCAGTCATCAATAGTTCTTCATTGAGCATCTGTGTTGCACACACAGGGCTGAGCAAACACGGATGGGCTTACAGTCTGGTTGGGGATAGAAGACATGCACATATGGAACATGGAACATCTCAATGCACGGCAATACCTACGTGCCTTGTGGATGACACATACAATAAGAGGAATTCAGAGGCTGAAAAGATTCCTGTGA
This sequence comes from Cheirogaleus medius, assembly GCA_008086735.1. Lineage (NCBI taxonomy): Eukaryota > Metazoa > Chordata > Mammalia > Primates > Cheirogaleidae > Cheirogaleus > Cheirogaleus medius. The sequence goes on from VBSM01002608.1 coordinate 138,975,556, forward strand.
CTGAGGTAGGCAGAGCTAACCTTTGCAGAAAACGCATTCAAGGAGACAGCAAGTAAACTAGTCCTTTTCTACTCAAGGTGTAGACCAAGAACCAGTGAGAGCTTGCTAGAAATGAGACTCCCAGTCTCATCCTAGACCTCTGGAACCAGAATCTGCATCGTAACAAAATCTCCAGGTGAGTTGCACATGTTCAAAGACTGCTTGGGATCAAGTGTTTGTATTCATATGTCTCTTTAAAAATGAATGGACTCTCTTTAATTTCACTGTCTAGTTTTAATTTTGGATTTGATTTGCTTTTAAAAGAATGGTACTAAATATTCTAAGCGTCTGCCATTCTTCTCTATAAGAATCTATGGAAATTCCTGATAGTTACATTTTCTGCGGCCTGGTGATTTATTAACTGGAAGGAAAGCTCTTACCAAGCATCTTTGCATGTATTTACACAATGAGAATTGTTCAAGAAATGAGGCCTTAAAAAACCCAAAAGTATATATTTTTAATCACTAAAGACGTTTACCTTATGTTCACTATAATTGGGTACATTCTAATTCTTTGCAGATTGTTAATATGTCTATGGTATGTGATTGAAACATAATACTAGATCACATCTCCTCAGGTCACTCCCTACATCCCACACTGTCCTCCCATCCATCATTCTAGATCCATGACATTTGTTGTAATGTAGAATTCGTGATAACTCTGATGGAGAAAGTTAGACACTTATGACACCAGTACATGGATAGGACTTGATTTGACATCTCAGTAAGAAGTGGTCCTATGTCTAACCTTGGTTCCATTTCTAGTATCCACTCATGGAAGTTGGGTGAGTCCATTCAGAAAGGCAGTGTGGTATAAAGAAAAGTTCACAAGAAAACTGAGTGAGAAAAAAACAGGCTCAGGGCTGACACATGTTAGCTGTGTAGTGTCACTTTTCTGAGTCTCAGTTCCCACCTATAAAATGCAAAGAAGTGGAACTATTTGGTTGTTAAAGTTGCTTCCTGGTCTAGCATTATGTGAGCCTAGTTAGCTATGAGTTAGAGCATGGGTAGTTATTCATTAAACCCAGACTATATAGTCCCCCCAAATAGAAATGGCCACACGATCCTTACATCCAGACACAAAAGTTGAGAAGGCTGGTTACCATGGCAACTCACCTTCATGAAGTCATTTATAAATTCAATTCTGTAAAGTGACAATATTATGTACTGGCACCTGCAAAACTCCATAATGTTTCCTTTGCTTTCATTCTTGCCCCGGGCTGCAGTGCCAAGAATTGTCATATCTGGAGAAGCAATCAGAGCTCTCAAGCTGCCTTTCGGTCTGCTAGAACAGAAGGTGCTGACAGGGGTGGGAGGAAAGGAAGGCCTCCGTTCAGTTTACTCACTCTGCAGCCGCCCTTCACAAACTCCAGCAAATATTTTGCGATGTTGCAAGGTGTTACGAGAAGTGAAAGGCAAGCTGTGATTCAGCTGTTATGAAGACTTTGCAAACAAAAAAGAGTGATCTGTTTTGCAGCAGACTATTATTTCTGCCAGAGTCCACAGACTGGAATACCAAAAGAGGGATTTCTGCAAGACATTGCCATCATACATATTAGATTTTCAAAACAAGAACAATTTAAAATTATTTGGCCTAGCAGGTCCCCACCATGTGAACCTCAGAACCCTGGGAGCTGTGGAGTTACTGTAAGGCATGTGCATGTTCTGTCTGTAGATTGAGTGAAAAAGGCGCTCATCCATACAGATTATTTTTCAAATACGCATAAATGTCATTGTGATGAATCAGCTCATATTAAAAGTAGAGTTAATACCAAGCTTGGGTTTAAGAAAAAAAAATATTTTTGATGTTGAAATATAGTCTCCATGCTTTTCAGATCATTTGTCTTGATTCTTGGGCCAGAGAATAGGGACACCTTTACGTTAGGAGAGTACATTTTCCCCAGTTATTGGCTCTACTCTCATGGTATATGTTGGGTGGTGTAGTCACCATTTGGTTTCCAGAACCTTAACTTAATGTGAGGAAGACATTTAAGTGGCTAGTTGAGTACTGCTCCTCCATGAGATATGTCATCTCTGAGTATATATAAGCTGTGAGTTGTGGATACAATTCTTAGTCCACATAATTATATAAGAAACATAACCTAATTTTGATTTCCAGTCTCCATTTGTTTGCAGTGTCAGAAACTTAATCTCAGTGAACTGAGGGATTTCAACCTCCCCTTTCCCTGGGGTTATGTCTAGATTCTGGGCGGGGGGGGGGGGGCTTCTGAGATGCAAGGTGTGCAGCAAGGGGAGGGAAAGGAGAGGAAGTGAGGAAGCTGGTCCTTAAGAGCATCCTTCCACGCTGGCATTTACTGAGACATCCTTCACTTTGTTTGCATGGCTGGTCCAGGAGCACCCTCCATTTCTCTGGCATCCTCTTGGGCACAAGGAGACATGCTTCAGTCTCACTGAGGCATCAGAAACTTTGCATGACTGCCTAAGGTCCCTTTAGTGGGATCCATTTCTTCTCTGAGTTCTTGTCATTTTTCTGGGGCTCTACTGAGGAATGTGTCTTCTCTGCTCCGAAGTCCCACAGAAACATCTGGGATTGTGTGCTGCCTTCCCAGGGTGAGCCTGAGGACTAGGGGACAGGACCCAGCAACATCTCAGCCCTACCTGCCTTCCCATGAATTCACTTCCTCCCTACAAGAATAGGGAACCCTTTTCTACTCTTATTATCTTTTCTTTCAAATATTTTGTCTATGTCATGTTTGTTTGTTTCCTTCCCATAAGGGCAGCTTCTGAAACCAAAAGCAGGAAGACATTTTTATTTCTCTGCCTCTGCTATCACATCTCTTTTGCGAGAGAAAGAGCGAAAACCAGGCCAGCTGCCTGAATGAAGGGAAGGAACAGGAGGGCAAAGGAATCAGCTAATATTACTCTACCACATATAAAAATTATTATAGATTTTATGAATCCAGGCCTTGCAAGAGAGGAGGTCAGCCCCAGATGAAATCAGACGCTGAGCAAAAAATGAATTTTCATAGAATTAAAATAAGCCCCCAGCACTTGTGCAGTTTTTCTGCTGACTCTTGATATTTTCTGCAGTGCGGCATCCAGAGCTAAGTGCCTGGACTTTTGGACACAATGCTGAAATCAAGGGGTCTTTACTAAGGATTGGGTGAACAATGAAAGCTCCATCAGTCCTGTGTGGAAGTGCTTCAGCCTGTTAGACTGGGGTCCTAGGAGAGGAAGGGTGGGGAGGGAAGAAATGGAAAGAAGACTTATACTGCCATGGCCACCACCTTGAGGCTCCCCTTCCATTAAACTCTCTCTGGAACTTCCCTGCCTCCAGGGCTGTTGGAAAGGCAGCTGCCTCTGTCTCCACAGTTTCTGTCCCAGCCAGATCTGAAGTACCTTCATTCATTCATTTATTCTTTCATTCAAAACCACTGAATTCCTATGGCGGGCTATATACTGGGGAAGGAGTAAACCTGTTTTAGTCTCGGCAAACTTATCTAAGAGTCTCCTTGAACAAAAAAGACATGGTCTCTGGATTTGAGGATCTTACAGTTTAGTTGGGGTAGGGAAGAGCCCATGGTAAGACAGAGGAGGGGACATTTCAATGGTATGATGGAGAAAATACAGGTTGTAGGGAAGAGAAGGCTTCCTGGATAGAACAAAAAGGGATAAATAGAAACTTAAGAAAGGGAGTGCCAGGCCTTTGGGAGCAGGGCAAGCGCTACAGGCCACGCCACAGGCTAGACCACCTTTTAAGAAGAAGGCCCAGGGAGCAGCTAGTCTGGCTCTGGGACCAGCCCCAAATTTCCAGCAGCAATGATGGCTATATGTTTCAAACTTGGTGATTATGAACACACATTTTTCTCATTTAAAAGAGCTAACTGCTGGGTGCCTAGGCAAAAAGACTCAACTTGTGCTGTTTGAATCAGGAGCCTGTGGGAGGAACACGGAGGGTGGAAGGTCCTTCACAATGCGAAAGCCTAAAACTCTCTTCCTCCTCGTATCTTGGAGAGAGAACAGCAGCCGCCTTAGAAGATCCTATATTTCAAGCAAAGAAGAGTATGGTGTCAAAACCACAGAAGAGGCACCAGAGTGCTTAATTAGAGCTTTTTTAAGCAATGTATTTTTATTATTAAACTCTGTTATAATTCTAACAGAGAGAGTGGAGGAGAGCTCTCAGTGATCATTCAGGGCATTCAGCAGAGATACTAGAAGGGTCATGCCTTAATAGTAGGGCTAAACTATCCTTAGAGTAAAAGCTACTCTACATCCTCCCTAACAAAGCTCAAAGACAAGCTTCAAAAGAACAAACTTAACCAAACATAATATCCTACAAGAACAAAGCCCAATGCTTGAAAAAAAGGACAAGAAAATATAAGTACTCAACAACATACTATTCACAATATCTAGCATCCAATCAAGATTTACTAGACATGGTAAGAAACAGGAAAATGTGATCCATAACCAGGAGAATAATCAGTCAATAGAAATGATAAACGTGATGGACTGCTTCACACCCAGATATGATACAAGTTATGGAATAAGCAGATAAGTCTGTTTAAGCAGTTTTTATAACTATGCTCAAGTATTTAAAGAAAAACATGTTCATTAGTGAAGAGAAGACTGAAAATATAATAAAAAATAAAATGGAACTTCTACAGATGAAAAATACAATATCTAAAATTAAAAGTTCATTAGATGGGATTTAATGGCAGATTAGGCACTGCATAAGAAAATACAGGAATTTGAAGACATAGCAACAGAAACTATCTAAAATGCAGCACAGTAGGAAAAAATACTAATAAAAAGCTGACAAAGTCTCAGTGATGTGAGCAACAATATCAAGGATCTAATATACATTTAATTGGAGTTCCAGAAGGTAGAGAGAGGGTGGAAGAGAAAAAAGTGTTTAAAAAAATAATGGCCAAGATTTGATTAAAACATCACCTACATGCTTGCTGCCATTATCCTTTTATTTTCCCCCCTTAATCTGAACCTGACCAGGATTATCTGTGTTTGGCTTGCCTGCATCCTGTCCTGGTGAAGTTCATGTTTTCTCCTCCATACTTTACTGCTTAGATCACCTGATAGAAGTATTTCATCCTATAGAAGTATTTTCTCTAACCTATCTGTGAGAGCTGGAGGTAGTTAAGATTGAGTTTAGAGACCAAATTCCTGCTGTACATGATCCATAGTACGTGACCAGTGAATGGTCAGTACATGGCCTACAGTACAGGCATGCCCGGACCATAGTGAGTGCTGTGTTTCCCAGTATTCATTTATTAATTTACCCACTGACTTTCCTGGAAGGTATTTTTGTATACTTTCCAAAATGCTGAAGCCAAAACTATGACTCTGTGTAGCTTATCTTCTCTTGGGTACTTTTATTTTGCTCTCTCCTTGCACAGACAGATAGGTTTGTGCTTGCTCCTAAGATTTTATGTTAAAACTTTCATTCTAGTTTATATGTAAAAATTGCTGAAGAATATTAAACACTTGATAGTTTTGATGACATTAAAAAAATTATATGAAGTAAGCTATGTCAATTATCTCAGAAGAATGGATGTGAAGAATGCAGGGGACCCAAGGGAGTTCTCAAGGCACACATACTTCACATCTCCCCATAAAGACAATTTTCTTTCTTTCTTTTTTTTTTTTTTTGAGACAGAGTCTTGCTTTGTTACCAGGCTGGAGTGCAGTGGTGTGATTATACCTCACTGCAGCCTTGAACTCTTGGGCTCAAGTGATCCTTCTGCCTCAGCCTCCTGAGTAGCTGGACATACAGGTGCATGTCACCACACCTGGCTAATTTTTAAATTTTTTGTAGAGACAGGGTCTTGCTGTGTTGCCTCTACTCTCAAACTCCTGGCCTCAAACAATCCTCTGCTTCAGCCTCTCAAAGGGCTGAGATTAGAGGTGTGAGCCACCATTCCTGGCTAAAGACAATTTTCACTCTGTCCCTATGAACACTCTTCCCTCAGATCTAGAAATGCCCAATCTCTCTGTCTGATCTTTTGAGTTTCCACTGTAATTTCTCTGCTTTAGAGAGGCCTTCTCTGATCACACCTTTCACTCAGTTATTCTCTGTCACTTTTCACACTCTGCAAGCATGTTGTTCACTTGATTACTATGTACTTCTACATCATAACCACCAAAGTGTGAGCTCCATAAGGGCAGAGAGCTTGTCTTGTTCACCACTGTATCCTTGGTGTCTGGAACAATATTTGACAGATATTAATCTCATAACCAATATTGTTGAGTGGATGTTAACTGAAGACAGTAGGCATTTCGTGTGAATGCTATGGAAGCACAAACAAAATTCAAAACCCCCTAAAAAGTTATGTAAATTTTGAAACATGTAACCTCATTCATATTTGTTCTCTAAAAGTTTTGCCTTTCACATCTGAGTCCTGGGTTTGATTATTTTGTGCATGGTTAAGAGATATGAATCCAGTTAGAATTTACTGAAGAATTTCCCCCCGATCTACAATGCTACCTGTGTTATCACCTTTCCATATATGTACTCAGCTACTCCTGATCTCTCTGTTTCTGTTTTTGTCTCAGTATTTCACTGTCTGAATACTTCGGCTATAAAATAAGCTTTGACACCTGGTAGAGCAAGTTCCTCCAACTTATTATTCTTTAAAAATTCCTTTTGGCCCTTTGCTCTTCCATATAAATTTTATGATTAGCTTAAGTTTTATCTAATGCAATAAAATTTTGTAACTTTTTATATGAGTGACTTGGATACCTTCACCTACATTTATTCTTCTATTTTTAGTCCTATTGTATATGGTATCTTTTAAAATTACATTTTCTGTTTTTGCTGTGTGCAGAAATGCATTTTACTTTTGTGTATTGATCTAATTTACAATAAATTGGATACACTAAGTTATTCATACTAATAATTTGCTGTGGATTCTTTTGGGCTTTTTATGTAGACAATCGTCTGCAAATAAGTTTTATTTCTTCCTTCTGATCTCTATACTTCCTCCACCGGCTTTGTCTTTTTTTAATTGCTGTGGCTGGGATCTCGAGTACAATGTTGAATATAAGTGGTGATAAGCATTCTTGTTACTGATTTTAAAGAAATGCATTATAATAGTTGATATGATATTTGCTCTGGGCTTTTTCATGTTACTCTTTATTAGGATAAGGAATTTCTATTCTAGTTTACTAAGAGTTTTCATTATGATTGGTTGTTGAATTTTATCAAATGCTTTTTCTTCACTTATGAGATGGTCATGCAGGATTTCTTTTTCTTTGTTAATGTGGGTAATTAATAGATTTTTAAAATGTTAGCTAATCTTGCATTTCTAGGATAAAACCACATTGGTCAATCACAAAGTAATATTATTGTTATGCATTGCTGGATTACTTTTCTAATATTTTCTATCTTTGCTCACAAGTGATAATGACCTATTGTAGTTTTCCTTTCTTTACAGTATTTGCCTGGTTTTGGAAACAAGGTTATACTAGTCTTATAGGTGAGTTGAGGAGTATTTCCATTTTTCCACTGCTTGAAAAAGTTGTGCAAGTTTAGAATTAGGTATTATTAGAATTTTGGTATAACTTGCCTATAAAACTATTTCATTCTGGTTTCTCTAACTTCTAATAAAATTTCTCTAATAAGACCTTTCAATTTTTTAAATTTATTCTCAAGTCAGTTTTAATTATATTTTTAAAGGAAAGTTTCCATTTCATCTGTTTAAAAAATACATTGATATACTACAAGGCTATAGTAAAAAACAATACATTGACATAATATATAATATTCTCTTCTCTTTTTGATCTTTGCTGTATCTATAATTATGTCCCATTGGTTATTCCTAAAACTGACTCTTCCAGACTTTATCAGGGTTGCTAGAAGTTTTAGAATTGTATTAGTTTTTACAAAGAACCAATTAATTTTTCCCCATTGAGCTCTATTTCATCTATTGAAATTTTGTTTTACATGTGATTCATTTATACTTTTTATTTTTATTAATTTCTTCTTCCTACCTACTTTGGATTTTTTGTTTGTTTTTCAGACAAGGTCTTACTCTGTTGCCCAGGATCCAGTGCAGTAGCATGATCATAGCTCACTGTAGCCTAGAACTCCTAGGCTCAAGTAATCCTCCTGCCTCAGCCTACCAAGTACCTAGGACTACAGGTGCTTGCAACAACAGCTGACTAATTTTTAGAAATATTTTTTTTGGTTGGGTCTTGCTGTGTTGCCCAGGCTGGTCTCAAACTCCCAGCCTCCCAAAAGGCTAGGATTATAAGCATGAGCCACTGAGACTGGCCTAGATTTGTTGTTTTTCTAACTTGAGTTCAATTCTTAGCTCATTGTCAGCCTTTCTTCTTTTCCTATATAAGCATTTAAAACTGTATGTTTTCCCTCTAAATTCCATTTAGCTGTATCCCACGGTTTTGATAAAATATTTATTATCATTTGATTCTCTAATTTTCACCATGATTTTCAACTCATTGGTTTAGAAGAGTGTTTTAAATTTCCAAATATATGGCTTTTAAAAATTATCTTTCTGTTATTGATTTCTAACCTCAATGTGTCATGGTTAGAGACTGATTTTTCTGATAGCAAATTTCTGAAAATTGTTGAGACCTGTCTTATAGTCTAGTACTTTTTGTAAATGTTCCTTGTATGCTTAAGAGGAATGTGTATTATTCACTTATTGGAGCAATGTTTTATACATATTCATTAGATCAAACTTGTTAACTGAATTATTCAAATCTTACTGCATTTTAATCTTTTGGTTGCTTATTCTATCAATCACTATAAGAAGTATATTAAATTTTCCATTATAATAGTTGTGTCAATTTTCACTTTATATATTTTGAGACTATATTATTAGGAGCATATAATTTAAGAATTTTATCCTCTTGGAAACTTGAACTTTTTATCAGTATGTAATGATCTTCTTTACCTCTAGTAACACTTTTTGCCTTAAGACTTATTTTCTCTATATTAACATAACTACATTAACTTTATTTTGGTTATTGTCTATATACTGATATTAAATGCACATTTAGTATATAATGGCTGAAACTTTTTAAATCAATTTGACAATATTTGTCTACTTTAAGTGGAAACTTTAGTATGTTCATATTTGGATTTACTTCTCCTACCTCCTTTTGTTCCTTCTTCTTCTTTTCCCTATATTTTCCTTTTTCCTACTCCTTTATTGATTTCTTTTGGATTTTTCCTCTTCATTCCACATATCTCTGGTTTGGAAGTTATGCACTCTATTTTTATTGTTTAAGGAAATTTTACCGTGTATTTTTTAACTTGACTAAGTTGAAAGTTTGTCAGTATCATTTTCTTCTTCCTGAATACTTAATCTGATCAACTACACTATATTATTTTCTAGTGTATTAGTTCTCATCATCCATGCATTAGATATTATCATCTTATATAATCAATGTTTGTCCACGGTTACCTACTTCTTTACCATTTATTGGGTCTCACCATTCTTTCTTGCATTTCAGATCTTACTTTTGAGTTCATTTTCTTCTTCCTGAAATATGCCTTTTGCAATGTCATCTAGTGTGAATCTGTTGTTTGCCTAAAAATGTCTATTTCACTTTTTAAAAACTATTTGTTATAAAAAGTTTATACAAAAGTAGAGAGAATAGCTTCTTCTGGAACTTTGGATGTATGTCAGACCTTTTCCCTCTACCTTTCATGTCTCAATTTCTATTTAATATTTTCTATCACTAGATCTTCATGTTGAAGTTTCTGGAGAGGTTTTCAATTTTTTTCTTACCCATTCTTCCCAGGGCTAACGCCATGATACAAAAGTATTCCCACTGTCTTTCTCTGTGTATACATATTCTAGTATACGTATTCTAGAAAACCACTAAAATTGTTGCTTTTCAGGGCTCCATACTTTATGTACACATCTCTGCTCTAACCTCCCCACCTTGCTCAAGTCTGGCTTTGTTTTCCATGGATATGATGCCCTTTAAAATGTAGGCTTTAGACCATGAGGGACAGGCAGATATTCCCAAGGCAAGCACTGGCCTTGGTGCTACTTTACCCTTTGAATTTGTACTTTTTTTCCCCCTAGCCTCTGGAGATCATTACTTCTTGCCAGTTTAATTACACTCATATTTTAAATTTTTCTATACGTGTATGCATGTATATATATTTTTCCAGGATTTTTGTTGTTGTATGGTAAGTTTCTCTGGCAATCTTATTCATAATGCTGTTGGAAGCTTAAGTCCATCTAGTTGATCTTTAAGTTGCTTTGAGTGCAAATTTTTTAAGCATCATGGCAAATTAAAACCTAAGAAAGAGCAGCATTGCCATCTGGTGGAGAGACCTACTATTACCACATCTAAATGAGACCCACCGTGACTCACGGCCTTCTCATTACCTCCACAGTCACTGGGTCCTGCCAAATCTTTTATCAGGTCTTTCAAATCTGTCCCTTTATCCATTCTTCCAGTCCTACCTTAGTCCAGTTTCTAAATTTTTTTTTTTTTTTGCTAAAATCATTGCTCTTGAACTGGTCTCTCCATTTAGTTACTATTCTTTCGTTATATTTTCTTTGTTCTTAGTGTCGAGCTTACTTTTACAATTCTACATTAATTTGATGGGCTGTTTATCAAGTCCTTGCTTACGAACAAAAATTTTGGAAACAATAACAGCAGTCTGACTAGGGTTGAGAACAAAGTAGAAGTCCAATAAATGTTGGCTGAATTGTATTTAGCACCATTTGCTCATTTGCCTAATTTATCTGAGAGGCAGTATTTGCATAGAAATTCCCATGTTGTTTTCTGTAATAACATACAGATGAATGACATTGACACATGTAACACTCCTGTGGGCTTACCCAGATTTTTTAAAAATTATTTTTAATTATAAAAGGGATGTATATATGTCTAATATAAAAAAAATTCAGAGTTCTGTAAATGAGTAATTACATTGATGATGCTGGGCACCAGGGTTTTCACCATGGAAGGTAATATGGAATGGGGAAAGGCAAGGAAGAACCCTGTGTGATTGGATTGGAATCAGAGATGTCAGTAAAACCTGTGATTTCTAATATACGTTTCCTAGCTCTTTCTGTCGAAGGGGCCTAAAAACAATGACAACCTAGGAGGCTCTGATTTTAGTTTCTAAACACCATTATCCACTAAAAGAAACTAAGAATCTTTGGAAACATGGCTGATTCCAGGGCTGATGTGAGAGGAAAAAAACCTAAAAACAAAAACCAAGGTAAACTTGGAATATCTTATGCTGGAAGGTAAAGAATTGCTCAAAGAATAATAAGAACATGTCAAAAAGACCCATGAGCCAGTTTGAAAGGTCTCTCACTGGCCAAATTTGGAATATAATGATATTAAAACAAATGATAGTAATGGACTGAATAATATAGGATTCCATGAGTTTATACTAATGTGAATGAGAAAAAGAGAAAGATTTTCCTTACAGAATGCCACCTAATATACATAATGGAATGATAAAGTTGGAAAAATCACCAACAATTAATTCAACTGTGGAATATCACTGGATGTTAAAATTAGTATGTGAAAATTTATTGAGAAACAGAATACTTGAGAGTCTCAAAGAATTTTCCCATAAAATGCTTATTAGTTTACTAGAAAAAATTAGAAAATTTACAATGGAGAATCTAGATGTCACCTAAGACAAGTGATCAAAATTAACATCCTTGTACAAGATAACTGACACCATGATACGATCCACATGAAAAGGACACAGTGTCAACTTCTGTGGTGCTCCTGCCAAAAAGGCATAAATTCAGTCTAATCCTGAAGAAACATCAGAAAAATCCAAATTCAGGGACATTCTATAAAAAAGCTGACCCATGCATTTCATGACTTTGACATTTTTTAAAGACTGGTTGAAGAATTGTTCCAGATTAAAGGACATTGGAGACATGATCACTAAGTGTAATGCATTATCCATGATTGGATCCCAGACCAGATTTGATAATAGTAACATATTCGTGTAAATTTTCTAACTTTGATAACTGTGGTATGGTTATGTAGGAAAACTCCCTTGTTCTTAGGAAACACAAACTTAAGTATTTGGGGGTAAAGAGGCATCACATCTGCAACAAACACTCAAGTGGTTCAGAAAAAAGCACTTATTCTAAGCTGATGACAAAGGGAAAACTCTTCTTTACAGAATGACAACTAATAAATACATTAAGAATAATGGAGTTAGAAAATACAATTTTGCAAAAATTCTAGTAAAAATTTATTCAGACAAGAATCATTAAAGGATACTAAATCCAGAAGGGGCAGGTTTGATGAGGAATAGAATTATCAACATGGTCTCAGAGTTTCTCC
>VBSM01002608.1:138987978-139010177 GCA_008086735.1 Cheirogaleus medius
TGAAGGTTGGCATAAGGGTTGTAAAGGGTTAAGTCTATTTTCTCAACCCTTAGATCCACTACCGAGAAAAACAGTACTAACTTCCAGTTTTAGTGTTTTCCATATGGATACACTCACTTCTGCAAACATATGTAATTCTTCCATCATTTTGACAGCTATATATGCTAATGAATGAATGTATAAAATTTACCTAAGTGTTCTATTGGTATTTGTTTCTAGTATCTTTTTAAATACAATCCGAGATTTAAAAAAAAAATAGGCTCTTTGATCAACTTTTACATTTACTTTGACAAAAGTTATATTTGGCCTTAATTCTGTCATCTTATTTTGCTAGTGTCTGTTTTTATGCTTTCCATTTAAAAAATATTTTATTGGGGTTCCTTCTCATCTAGTAACTACTTCTACTCTATTTATGACAGTCATATTATTATTTAGGCAATATGAAGATTTATAATACTAATAAAAATCTTCATAGAAGAACCCCAGTTTGGCCACTGGCTCCATATATGGAAGGCTACTCAAGGGGTAAATATAAAATATGAGTTGGACAAATCTAGATTCCAGTTGATTACTGAAAAGAGCAAGTTTCTCTAAGTCAACCAACCCAATCTTTAATGGCTCTGGGACATTCTCTGATCATGTCCGGTTATGAGTCCCTCATGTTATAATTTTCATTAAAAACCTCAAACTGATCAAAGCATGAGGAAACTTATTACTCAGAGATATTATTTATATTTTTTATATATTCTTGTGATTTTTCTAGATATAAATAAATAACAATATATCCTAGAAAAGCATATTTGAAAAGCCTTAAAGATAAGTTAAAAAGTTACAATTATAATTTTCAGAGTAATTTAAAGACAAAAATGCTATATCTATATCATGTGATCATCTAATACATGATCACACTATTTATTCTACATATTTTATAGTGGTATGTATTTATACCACTGCAACTGGAAATAGGGAATACTTATTTGGTCTTCCATAGTAGGCTGTAGGTTCTAAAAGCAGAAATCCTGAACCTCTGAAGGCAGCCTAAGAAAAATATTCACTTGAAACCTTAAAGTAGTCCTTTTAGCAGTCTACATTATAACAACAACAAAAAAAGAGTCAAGATGTTTGCTTTGTTCTATTTATTTCTTTTTGGAAGTCAAGGCAGGCAGCTAAAAAGAAGTTTGGTTTCTGCTTCAAAGAGCTTTTCTCAAAGAGTAGGGATTCATTTTCATTACACATCAACGTGGATGAACACCGTTCTTCTGGTTTTCATGACAATTTGAATTCAAGGTAATATGTATAATATATGTTTTTCTGAAATCCAGTGCATTCATTTGGACATGCAGGTGGGTGTACCTTGTGCTCTTGTTCACATATGGAAGGAACTGGCACTTTAGCTTCAAGAACAACTTTAAAATCACAAATCCAACTTGTCTTTGATTTGGGTCTGGGCTAATTACTAATGAATCATTCAGCAATAATGGCCTCAAACATTGAAATATCCTATGAAACTGCAATTAATTAAGAGAAAGCTGATTCTAAGAACTATGCCACCAGTAACAGAATGAGGGAAGAATTTTAAGTCTGGATGCCAAGTTCAGAGCAAAATATCTGCAATCTTCTCCTTACTTTTGCAATATTTATAAATAAAGTAGGGGGGATAAGAATTATATGAATAATGTTAAATAAAAGTGCATACAGAACTGGGAAATGATTTTCATTAAATTTGCCACTTATTCTAGTTCAATAAAATGCTTGTAAAGAAAATAACCACTTCAGGCAGAAGACTAGTAACATTGTTGCTGTTCAGAACTTCATGAGAGCAAAAGAATGAATATCAACTACCCTGGTTTAGACTTATTTGTCTTAAAACATGTTATTTTATAAGTTGAACATCTATGTTATGCCTTGAAAATTCAAAGCAGAAAGTAAAATTACATAGAAAGCCAAAAAACTTCATCAATACATCTAGACAGATGTTTGCTTGTAGTTTTTGGTATCTAAAACTTTTTTTCCACACATCGCGCAGATACCTGAAACAAAAGAAAACGTGAGCAATCAAATCATAATAGTAATTGTTTGGTTAATTGAAGTCAATCCTGAAGCTTAAAACATCATGTAACAGCATCAGAAAAGAAATAAATATTTACTTTTAACTATTAACAAGTTTTACATTTTATTTTGACTCAAAAAAAGGGTTTGATTAATATAATGTAAGAAAGGCTATTCCTTTTCTCTTATCCAAATCAGCAGCAAAAGAACAGGTTTGATATGAATTAAAAAAATGGTATTTAAAAGAAACTTACCCTTTTTGTAGGCACAGCCCTGGCAATAATGAGAACCTGGTTGGTGCACAGAACTTTTACAAATTCTGCAAGTGGAGAACTTGTTCTTTCCATATGGATCGAATCTAGAGAATTTTTAAAGATAGAAAAATGTATACTACACTAGAAACACTCATTAATAACCTTACTTATGCAACACCCAGGATTAATCCCGGCTCTCCATTCCCTCCATCAAACTCTACCACTGACAGGCAGTCTGGTTCTTCCAGTTGGCTACTGTCTAATATGCTGCATAGCTCTGCTCCATGTCATCTGTATGCTTATGAAGAGTCAGTCGTACAGTACTTATACCCAAACCTCTTCATATCAGTTGTATCTGCCATTCTCTTTGCATGACATAAATATTATGGAAACTGATGAAATGTGAGTGCAAAAGAGTGACTGATTTCATAAAAACTAAATGACTGCTTTAGGATGACTAGATAAGTGTGAATTATTAAACTTGATACTGAATGAGGTATGGGTAAGACAACTGTTAAAAACGAGGGGAAAATCATAAGAAGAACTCCAAACTTTAAGTGTCAGTTTTTGCTCTACTTCAAGAATAATGAAAATATATATTCTGGTTATGATTTATGTGAGGATAATGAAGTAGAACTCTTATCAGCAGATTCATCCTTAAAAGGCCTTGTCTCAATATCAATGATTGATGAACGCATCTACTGTTATGTGCTTTAATTTAAAATAAGGTATATGTATCTTTTAGTGATTGCCTATATTAACTGACATTTTCGATTAACTGACCCAATCGCTTTGGATAAAGGAGCTTTTACTATATAAAAATGCTATCTTATAGTGACTGGATTGCAAAATAACTTTAGAAGAAATACTTTCTCCTAAATTAACAATACTCTGATTTAAAAACTGCTTCCCTAAATACAAAATGAGTTTTTGTAATAATCCTCATATACTGAATACCAACACTGTCCTAGACCTGGTATCCTCTTAAGGTAACAGAACAACAGCCCATTTTCAAAGATTAATTTTTTCAAACCCAGGAGAATATCACTGTACTCCCCATAAGAGAAGAGAGACACTATCCTTCTTTTCAATAAGCTCAATTTGTTTGTACCTGTATGTCTGAGGATCACTTTTTTCTTAAAACCATATTTTACCACTTTAAGATACACAATTTAATCCCTGAAATCCTTCAATAAATTGGAAGAACTTTGTCTTTCTTAAAGTAATGATGCATTGTATAAATAACGGTATCATAGATTTAAAGCAATAAGTAGTAAGCTTTCTAAAGTGTGATATTTAGAGTACCCAAAAATAACAGCTACTTTTTAATGGTATCAGGGTAAGTTTGGGAGCATAAAAGAAGTACAGAAAACCATACAATCTGCACAAATAACAACATAGTCAATAAAAATTGAATGGTCTTAGAAGACATCAATAAGTCAGTCAACAACATATAGTGTGACACTGCATAGGAAGAATGAATATGCCGTGCTGTTTTATATCCATTGTTTGATAAGCACTTACTATGTGCCGGGCACTGTATGTCGTAAAAGCTTTGTTGCTATTATTTCTAATCCTTGGAATGATATCATAAAACAAGTATTTTACTCATCCAGCAAATATATACTGATTGCTTACTATGTGCCAGCTACTGTTCTAAATACCAAAGATGAACTTAATAGACAGGTCCCTATCCTCATCAAGCTGATATTCTGTGAGAAGAGATAATAAGGAAACAGACATTCTAATAAAACAGGCAAGCTTTTCAGATGGTAATATGTATTACAGAGAAAATTCAAACAGGATACTATGGCAGAGATGAGGGGAAGGAGAGAAGAGATTATATGCTAGATAGGGAACCTTCTCTCAGGATGTGACACCTCCTCCTTGGGAGCTAAGACCCAAATAACAAGAAAGAGCCAGATGCATAAGCTCTGAGGGATGAGCTTGAGGAGGGAGCAATAAGTACAAATCATTTTAGATGCAAGTGGGCTTAGCATATCTCATAAGGATGGTATGTGATGAATGAGGAGTGTGGTACAACACAAGTCAGAAAGGAGGGAGGGGTTATATCATAGAGGACCTTGTAAAAACATGGTAGCGGGTTAGATTTTATTCTATGTGGAAAAAGAAAATGATTGGTGAGTTTTAAACAAAGTAATTACATGACCTTTTTAAATGACCGCTGTGGTTACTATGAGACAACTGTAGCAAACCAGAGACAAAGCAGGGAGATAGAAAGTTTTTACAGTAGTCAAGTAAGAAATAACAGTGGTTTAGAACAAGACACTAGCGGCGAGATAGAAGCAGGCAGATTCAGGTTCTATGTTGGAGGAAGGTCCAAAGAACTTGCTGATGGATATGGGAAATGGGAGAAAGAGGACTCAGTGAGAAATTCTAGTTTTTATGCTTCAACAACTGGATTAGACAGTGGTGCCACTTACTATGATGAGAAGACTAAAGGAAAATGAGGTGGTTGTCAGACATCAAATTAGGTATGTCAAGCAAGCAGTTAGGTATATTCTTGGAGCTCAGAGAAGTTATGACTAGAGATATAAATTTGGGAGTCACTGATGTACACTTTGAATTAAAACCAATGGATTAAAGTCACTTTGGGAGAGTTTTGATTGGAAAACCAGGAGAGTGTGGTATCCTGGAAGCCAGGAGAATAAACAGTTGCCAAAAAAAGTTAAGAGGTTAAGTAAGATAAGAATAGAGAAGCGGCTATCAGTTTTAAAGGTCACTTGTGATCTTGACAAGAGCAGTTTGAGGGCTATGGTGGGGATGAAAGCATGATGGAGAAAATAAAACTTAAGGAAATTGAGAAAGTGTCTAGCTAAAGCTTTGGAAAATGTTTGCTGTGAAGGGAAGGAAATGGGGTGGCAGCTGGAAGGATTCATGGAGTTTAAGACTGGATATAATAAAGCATGGTATCAAAAAACTGGTTTTAAGATAGGAGATATTTTTATCCCCATTCTCAGATGAAAATCTGGGGTGGGAAACCTGTGGCCTTGGGGCCATGAGGCTTTCTGATCCCTGCGTGTGGCCTTTTGGCCGAATTCAAATTTTACAGAGCAAATTCTTTTAATAAATCCTAGACTCTAGATTCAAATTTAGGTCAGACTTCAAAGCTTATAATTCTTCTACATCTCCCTGCTCCTTCTGATTTGTAGGACAATTAAGAAGTAGATAAAAAAAAAGTCATGTTTTATAGTGAAATTGTAAAAAGAGAGTAGCACTAATACTTTCATATATTGATACAGTGAGGAGGAACATGGTAAAACAAGCAGGTTATAACAGAGAGTTTGGCTTTGCATGCTAGGAACTACCTAACTCCATGTTTTATCGTGATGGAATGGTGCACACAAAATTCACTCAAGTAGGCTTAAAACTACAAAGAGTGGAAATTTATATAACCTCTTCTATGGATGCTCTTACCTACCTGGCTTTTTTTGAAGTCAAAGCTTTATTTTCATTTAGCTTTCTTCCACCACTTTCTGTATCAAAATAAAATATATTTTAGTGGGTTATTTCTATACGTTGAACATACAACATTTAACAATTACTTTAAAAGTTCATTCTTTGACCTTCTCCCAATAAAATAGTCTGTATCTAAATTTTTAAAACCCTCATTTAATAGCAAGGTTAAGGCTCTACTTAAAAAGAAAACATTAGGGAAACAATAAAAATTTGTATAAAATACAAACTTTTGATTTCTCAGACTCAGAGTAGTACTTTAGGAATGAGTCTACATTTACTGTATGTATTGAAGCCACTACTTTGATGTCATAGACTTGAATAGAATGGAAGTGTTTATTTTCCTTCTAAAACATATTTTACTGTATGTATTTAATGATAATGAAGGGAAAAACAGTTTAAATGATTTGTTCAAGAATATGAAAAGCAGGTGAGGAGAGGGGAAGTTAAATAGAGACTCTAAGCTGAATCAAATCAAATACTGTGATATAGTTATCACCTGAAAATAATTTACTACTTTCACTATCTCTTGCCTACCTTATTAGGAAGCTGTACATGTAACTGAGAGAACTAAATAGAAGATATTAAATCACTGGTGGACACAATAATCTTTAATGTTTAATAGATGAAATACTCTGAACACATAATGTTTCATTTTACAAATAATATAAAAGAGAAAACGTTATTCACAGAAAGTTCTTGATTTAATTTCAATTTTCTAAAAGAAAAAATACCTGTGGTATTCCTAGCACCATCTTTCCATGTATCTGGAGTGATAACAGTACCAAGTTTCTTTTCACCTGTTATAAAAAGATAGTAAAGGGGGAATTAAAATTTACTATCTAATAAATACGCTACATTGTGCCTAAGGTTCACAATGGTATCAACAGTCATACTACAGTAGGAGCCTGTTAATGCTGGGATAGGGGCCAGTGAACTGAGACTCAAGATATTAACTGTGGCCAATGAATAACTGGGCCAAGTAAAATCTGAAGAATAATAAGATGGCTTATAATGGGCTTTCACTGTTTAAACAAATCTGATAAGTCTACTCATTCCATAAATATTTACTAAGCATCTATTATGTACAAACCACTGTACAAAGTGCTGAGAAAAATAAAGCAATTAATCAGACAAAACTCTAGATTTCAAGGACATTATAGTACGCTAAGTTCTCTAACAGCAGTCTTTAACCTGAGTTCCAAAGGTAGACTTTAGGAGCTATGTGAACAAGGGGGAGTTGTACACAAACCTTTTGTATGTCCATTTTTTTTTTCTGGTAAGAGTCTATAGCTTTCATCAAGGATCAGAGACTTTCCCCATTCCCTCCAAAAAAGGTAAGACCCATTCAACCAATATATACGCTAAAAATAAAACATATAACAATTGAGAATTAAATAAATTTAGAGCTAAAGTACTAGGAGAAATTCCACGCAGAAAGAAATAACCCTGGCTAGGGAAATCCAGGATAGTTTTGTGGAGAAGACAACAGAGAGGATATGAATATGTGGCACAGGACTGTGAAGAAAGAGGAGGAAAAGAGGCTGAGGGCAAAATAAATAAAGGATACATCCTGAGGAAAGGCATGGAAAGCTCAGAGTACACATGGGCACAAAGAGTAGTTTGGTTTGGTCTAGTCGAAGCGTGTAGAGGGTAAGGGTCAGTGAAGATGAAGTAAGAAAGATAAGCTGGGGCCTTATTGTGGAGGGTCTTGAATGCCAGACTCCAAATATATAAACCACAAATTATTCACCGCACATTGAAAAAGTATTAAAGGTTTTAAGTTAGGGAAATAAATTGTACTTTATGTGGAGGTTCAATTCAAGTATCTGCTAAGCTTACTCTAAGCCATATCCCGGCATAATGACGAGTAAGACGAGGTCCCTACCCTTTGGTTCTAGAGTCCAGCATTTGGCAGGAGTATAATACTCGTTGCATTAACGAAAAGGAAAGGTTAGAAAATTCAAGAGGAAAAGGTAGAGTCAATGTTTGAGCATTTTTTATGGAAGGGGGACTGATGAGCTATGGGGCTGGGGGGAGGCAACAGAAACAGGCAAAGAGGTGCAGAACTGAGACTGTTCTGAATACAAAATGTACAGAATTATAAAGTCGTTGGGGAGGGACATGGATAGTTATGGAGACGGTAGGAGGACAGAGGCTAGAATCAGAGACCTGTGGGCGAAGAAAAAACAACGAAAAGGCAAAGTTCCTGGCAGAGTCCTGTTAGGTGCTCCCTGCCTCCTCCCGCAGAAGCGGCCCCTCAACTCACATTTTTCGCACACCATCCTTCCGCCGTGTCTTCCCTAGAATCTAAAGCAACAACAGCTTGAAAACATCAACACTACAGCCTGCGAAGGATTCCCCTTCCGGGTTACGTTAATCCACTTCCGGCTCCGAAGCCCTCCGCTCTCGCCTATCCCTCACCTGGGAGGCCGCGGGAGGAATGAACGCGACGAATAGGCGGGACTGTTCCATTAGCCCGCCCCTCCCTCTCTGCAATTGGCTCTGCGGCCCTGCGCCTCCGCCCTACAGACCTGCGCCTGCGCGAGGGCCAGGGCAGCGGGTCGTACCTGATGGTAGGAGGCGGTAGTCCCCCGTTCTCTTCCGCGGGCGGGAGAGTTAGGTAAGCCCCGCGGGACGCCCCCGGCACGCTCGCCTCCCGGGAGTGCAAGCCACCCCCGCCAACTGCCGAAGTGGCCGTGAGTCGGCGCTCGCGGCCAGCCCGCCGGCCGCTCGAGCGCCAGTCGTCCGGCGTGCCCGGGGGCTGATCCGATGGATAGATCCTCTTTCAGATCCGAGTTTCAGTCTCTGTCCTCAGTGTTCCCGTCTTCAGCACCTGTGCTTTTTGGTTATGCCTCTCAGTGCGTTCCTCGCTGCGCACACTCCCGCCGGCTGAGGCTTGGGCAGAGTCCCTGGCGACCCAGCTTGGGGTGGGGCTGCGGATGGAGGTCCGGAGGTTCCCGTGGAGGCTCCTGTGGGAGCGGCTCAGAAGCGCCTGTTCTCCGCGCGGTGCCTATCAGACCGACGGCGCGCGTTGACTTGTGTCCTCTGGGGAGTGCTGGGGTCTGACTTAGTGCTGGTTGCCCAGGAAGGGCAAACAGTTTCCCTAACTCTGGTTCCTTCATTCATTCGGCAAACGTTTGAGTTTGGGTACTTCCCACTGTATCAGATCCGAATCTGCTGATGGCAGCTGGGATTCTGAGAGTGGCCCAGAAAAATGTCCGTGTTGAGAGAATGGATTCCTGATCCCTTTGCCCACTTGCAGTCAGCTGTGGATAGAATCTGTGGGAAACTTTTTTATTATTATTATTTTTACTCCTCCACCTGACCCCACTCTGTGGGAAGCTTTTTTCTTTGTCAATTTTTGCCACTCTCTCTTTGCCTGATCTCTGGTGTATATCTTCATATCAAAGAGGCTAGCCTTTAAAATGGCTTTATCGGTTGGGACCTTGGGTGTGTCTCTCTAGACTGTTTATCCAGTTTCCTTATAAGTAAAGTATTTGCCTTTGAGAATTATTGTGTGAATTAAATGAGAGCTATCAGGATAAGGCCTAGATCCACTCTAATGCTTTTCACACTAGTCGGTGCTCCTCCCATCTCCTTGTGTGTGTATTTGTTTATATTTTTTTCTGGGATGTTTCTATTTTCTGGAATATTCGCCAGTGCAGTATATTGACTATTCCTTTAATAAAGTTATTTAGTCAAAATATATAAACTCTCAGGTGATTTAAATATGTATGTATTTAGAGATAGTGAATTTTTTTTCCTTTTTCCATTCATGTTCTACTTTTGATTGGAATTTAGCACCTGTACCTTCTCATTTTGATATTTTGGGGGCATTGGGATCCTTTAGTTTAGCATGAGGCTCTTTGAGCTTTCTTGATTGCACTGGCCACCATTTGAGTATTTGAGTGTGCACTTGGTGTCACTTGGCATTTCCTGGAAGATGTGAACTACTGTAATGTTAGACAAGGGTAAAAAATGCCAACAATTTAGGCAAAGTGTATCATGGGGTTTCTAGAATGCATAGGTTATATTTCACACAGAGGTGGATCATTTAATCCATGAAGTTAGTTTCATCTCTGTGATTTTGGCAAAAAAAGTAAAATGAATTGTTTAATGGCCCTAACACATGATCCTTTTGCAGAAACCAAAGGATCTGCAAACTATTTAAGAAATTAGTAAATTTGTCCTTTTTAGGCTCTGAGAGATGTTTTACCATATTAAGAAAATTGTAAGTTAGAATAGAATGTTAAGTCTACATGTGCGTGTACATACGTGCATCTTCCTGTGTTTTGAAACAAATACATTGCCCATAGAAAATTGACTTTAGTTCACGGCTTATTTTTAGAGATTGAAGCATTTAGAACAAAGGAAAAAGTCATTATTACGTATACTCTTCTTAATTTGTTTTTCATTAGATAGCCACACAAGAAAGCGCCATGAAAGATACTGATATCAAGAGACTACTGCATACCCATCTTTTGTGCGTATTTTCAATTATCCTAAGCGTCTTCATTCCATCCTTCTTCTTGGAGAACTTCTCAATATTGGAAACACATTTGACATGGTTGTGCATCTGTTCTGGTTGTGTGACTGCTGTCAATCTAGTGTTATATTTCGTAGTGAAACCAAATGCATCCTCTAGAAGAAGTTCATTATCACACAAGGTAAGGTTTACTTCTTAATAACTGATTTTTAGATGGAGCTAGTGTTTCTTTTAATGCAAGAATAAAGTATTAGTCAAGTCCTCACTGGGTTATTTGCAGTAAGTAAAGAGAACCTGGTGGTTTTTTTTTTTCCAAATCAGTAGCCTGTTATTATACTTGCTGGAAGCCTGCACGCAATGATTGATAGATCCTTGCCATGCATTAATTGTAGAATTATGACTTGTTCAGTGGTTATTATAGCATTGTGAGTAGATATAATTATTGTTTTATATCACCATTGAAAATAAATACATGTGAACAAAAGAAAATATGAGCAATTTATATTTTCAAAAAAAATACATGTGGCAGTCTATTTTTAAAACTTATTCTATAAGACAGTTTATTTTCATTTGTTTTTGTACTTCTGAAAGACACTTAATGGATTTTTCAGAAATTGCAAAATAAGTCTCTGTGGTAACTCTTGTTTTGAACATGGCCTTTCTTGACTAAACAATTAAAGTTTTCAGATATTAGAATCAATGGAATATTCACTGCATTGTAACATTTGGCTATTACTTTAATAAAGTCCTCACTTAACATTATTTCATACTATGTATAAGCTCTCAGTTAATTATAAAACACCTTTACTGCCTTATGATTTAAAAAATTCAATGTGCATTTTATAATTATATCTTAAGTTCCAAATCAAGAAGATCCATGTGCTTATTTGTAGACATTCAGGTCTTTTTCCATATGGATCTTATAGTAATATGAATGTGATTTGGGGGATTATTTAGTATTTTGCTTTTTTGGTGCAATTTTCCCAGGAGTTTTGTTTTAAAATGAAAAAATATTATAGATATCATTTTTTGCAGATATTTAATGTGTCGTCACATAATGACTATGTGTTTTTGTATCCTATCTCTCTGTTATCAATAAACATTTGATAAATGTTGATTAACAACCTAGCTCAATACATACTATAGAAACAAAAACTGTTTTTGATTCTAATGTTGGGTGGGTGGGTGGAATGGGGGGTTGATATTTGCCTTTTAGGCTTTTTACAGTCTGTATTAAGGGTTGTGTATGTGACTGGGCAGAGGACATATGTTCTAACTTGAGGATACTCAAATCCAAAGAACATTCAATACTTTTTTTTTTTTTTTTTTTGAGACAGTCTCTCTCTGTTACCCAGGCTGGAGTGCAGTGGCCTCATCACAGCTCACTGCAACCTAGAACTCCTGAGCTCAAGCGATCTTCTAGCCTCAGCCTCCTGAGTAGCTCGGACTATAGGCGTGTGCCACTACGCCCAGCTCATTTTTCTATTTTTTTGTAGAGATGAAATCTCGCTCTTTCTCAGGCTGGTCTTGAACTCCTGGCCTCAAACGATCATTCCGCTTCAGCCTGCCATAGTGCTAGGATTACAGGTGTGAGCTACAACATGCAGCCATCTATATTTTTACACATTATGGGAACAAGTGGTATTTGTAGATAAAATGGAAGAATTTATCTATCATCCTTTAGGCATTCTCTTGAATCTCCAAATTATTCATTTCTCTTTTAGGTAACCAGATTCTTGAAATGCTGTATCTACTTTCTTATGTCTTGTTTCACCTTTCATATAATTTTTGTTCTGTATGGAGCGCCACTAATAGAGTAAGTTTGACTTTTTTACCTGAAATTTATATTTTAAAACACTCATTTACTAAACAGTATGCAAATCTTGGCAATTAGAAAAATCTGTGGTGTGCTTAATTGACGGATCAAGGAAGGATGCCAACACCATTGCCCTTCTTTAGCAGTGTTATTCTTTTGAAAAGCAGTGGAATAACAATTCATTAAATGTTTTTATTATCTGGCCTTCTATTAATTGGATGTTGGAAGGAGGGAGGGTAGATGAGAAACTATACTATACCAATAAATGGGTGGTCCTTAGAACCTGTAAGAGAACTTACTATAATGATATATATGTTAGTTATAATTAATGTATGAGATCTTAGTAAATGTGATTCTGAAGTACTTGAAAAGTTTGTTTTCTTAATGAAGGTCTATAGATTTCTTTATTCAAATAATAAGCCAATGTTTACAGTTTAAAGGTAAAATTTAGCTCAATACTTTTTAAAAATGGACCAATTTTAAGTTATTTGAAACCAAATTCATAAATATTTCTTATATAATGTTTATTGTAGCTTGGGAAATGTCAGTTTAGCAATAATTAATGATCATAGTGACATAAATGATGAGATATAAAGTTACATATTTATAAAATATAGAATTATATATTAATATATTTATAATTAATTTATATTTTATAAGTTATAATTTATAATAATTTTATATATTTATACATAGGTATGCATACACACACTAAACTAACAGGTTATTCTTTTCTAGACAGGGAGGACAAGACCTTTGCAATGGAAAACGGTGGTTTCTGTCTAATCCATTTTAGTGTAGAATATATGTGTCTGGAGCAGTGGTCTTTGAACCAGCAGCACAGCATTTTATTGAAATGCAAATTTCCAGGCTTCCATCAGAAACTCTAGGGATGGGGCTCCCTAATCTTTAGTTTTTCCAGCTCTCCAGGTATTAATAGTTCAAATATGAGTTAAAGTTGAACCACTGGTTGTATAGAAAGTTCCAGAGACTATTAAAAAAGAAAACTAATTGTCTAGAATTGACTTTTTCTTGCAATGGAAGTCTCAGTGTGGATCTTAGGGTCTTTAACACTTTTGAAATCTATTATTAAAACCAGATATTTGCTAAATTTTTTTGCCAAATGCAAAAGCTTGCATTTTGATAATAAAATTATTTGTAGTCATCATTTTGGTGGAACTCATGGTACCTCTCAAAGTAAAGTATTAGAAAATACTTTTATATTTATTAAACAAACAAATGTGATGTGTGTATATGTGCACCTTTAACATTTTTAAAAAAATTAATAAAGTTTTTTTTTTCTAGGTTGGTGTTGGAAACATTTTTATTTGCAGTTATCCTGTCTACTTTTACTACTATACCTTGTTTATGTTTGTTAGGACCAAACCTCAAAGCATGGCTAAGAGTTTTCAGTAGAAATGGGTAAGTTTTAATTTATATTTTAGTGATGTTTGAAATTTTTAAAAATTAAAGAATTATTTTTCTATTCATGGCAGTTTACTGATGATTCTGTGTGCGTTATTCAGCATTGTATGGTTCTGGGAGGTGCCTTAAGGGGCTACTGCGGCTGGGGACTGAGGACAGGGCAGGCAGAACATAAGCCCCTCCCTCCACTTCAGCAAAATCAGCTCTGCTTTTTTCTGTATGGTAGAATTCCACTTAGCCTTTTGTTTGAAAAAAAGTTTCTGCTACCAAAAGAAAGCTTTGAAAACCATTGCTCTGGGATAACGTGGTGCTGTGATAAAATTGCTAAAATTGCTCACACATATTTTATAATGTAGAAATGGGGTCCACAACCTAAAAATGTTTTGTGTGACAATTATAATTTCTTGTTTAGCCTTTTGCATGGTAAGATATCAGAGCGCAAGTTTTACAGGATTTAACTTTCTTATCACCCATATATATTTTCAGCATGGCTAAGTTAACATTTTAGTTTCTTGAAAGGCATTAAAATGATATGTACCAGAAATAGTTGAGTACGAATTAAGAAAACCAGAAGATTTTTTTATCCTCTTTATCACTCAGCAGCAAAAACTTCTTGAGCACTTACTCAGAGCTCTGTTATGCTAAACTATAGGTGGATTCTGAAGTATTATTAGGAAAATGCTTTCCCTGAGAAGCTTGCATGTTCAAAGGACAAAAATGAAATGAGCAAAAAATACAAGACTAAAATTATGTAAACCCAACAATAAGTTCTGTAGGAATTCATAAGGGTAAGGGATCAATAAAGAATGGAGCTGGAGAGGGGAATGATCTGTGACAGACTTGGATCAGGAATATAAGACTTGGTGAGATGGAGAAGGAAGGGAAAGATACCTCATGCAAGAGGAATGAATGAAAGCATAGAAACTGAAATGAACAAGGTATTTTTGTGTCATCTGGAAGGAAACGGCCCAAGGAGAGCAGAGAATATGTGCTAGGTAGCTTGGCTTCCATAAATTATTGACTTTCCTTTTGAAGTTACTACTATTTGTTTGCCTTTAGAACCATCCTCTAGTATTCATAAAGTCTCCTGAAAACAAATGTGTAACAACTAAAAACTTTTTCTATATTGTTGCCATAGTATCCCAAATGGAATTAATTTCTTTTAGCATTTTAGTCTGAAATTTTTAAACACTGAAAACTGATTAAAATCTTATTGGTTTGGATTGGTGATTTGTCCAGTCTTAAATTCTGTGTCTCATAATTAATGGTCTATTTGGAGGAGAAATTATCATGTGATTTTACAGTTAGTTCTGCTATAACATGGCATATATGTTCCTAAAAAAAATCACTGCACTATGCAAAATGGGCAATAAAAACCTCAGATTTTATGAGAAAGTTGGGGTTAGGGACATAACACTCAAAAAATTGATCAATGACACATAAAAAGAAGTTGGGAACTTACAAATGGTAGCATAGTTTTACACATTATATCTGCGGTCCTCAAACCCCGGCCCAGTCTGTGGCCTGTTAGGGACTAGGCCACAGAACTTCACCACCCAGCCCCAGCACCTGGAAACCGGTCACTGGTGCCAGAAAGGTTGGGGACCATTGCATGGTTAAGAAATACAGCCATTCCTCATTTTATTGCACCTCACTTTATTGCACTTCACAGATACAGCATTTTTTACAAATTGAAGGTTTGTGACAATCCTGCGCCAAGCAAGTCTGTCATTTTTCCAATAGCATGTACTCACTTTGTGTCTCTATGTTACAATTTGATAATTCTCACCATATTTTAAACTTTTTCATTATTACATTTGTTATGGTGATCAGTGATCTTTCATGTTACTATTGTAATTGTCTAGGGGGTGACATGAACTGTGCCCATATATGATGATGAACTTAATAAATGTGTGTGTTCTGACTGCTATACCAACCAGCCGTTCCCCTATCCCTCTTCCTCTGTTCAGGCCTCCCTATTCCCTAAAACATAGCAATATTAAAATTAGGACAATTAATAACCCTACAACGGTCCATTAAGTGTTCAATTGAAAGGAAGAGTCACATATCTCTCACTTTAAATCAAAGGCTAGTAATGACTAAGTTTAGTGATGAAGACACAGGAAGCCTAGATAGGCTGAAAGGTAGGCCTCTTGTGCCAGTTAGCCAAGTTGTGAATACAAAGGAAAAGCTCTTGAAGGAAATTAAAAGTGCTACTCTGGTGAACACATGAATGATAAACCAGCAAAACAGCCTTGTTGCTGAGAGAGAAACTTTCAGTGATCTACATAGAAGATCAAACCAGGCACAACATTCTAAGCAAAAGCCTGATCCATAGCAGGGCCCTTACTCTCTTCAATTCTATGAAGGCTGAAAGAAGTGAGAAAGCTACAGATGAAAAATTTGATGCTGGCAGAGGTTGGTTCATAAGATTTAAGAAAAGAAACCATCTCTATAACAGAAAAATGCAAGTTGAAACAGCAAGTGCTGATGTAGAAGCTGCAGCAAGTTATCCAGAAGATCTAGCTAAGATGGTTGATGAAGGTCGCTATGCTAAATAACAGATTTTCAGTGTAGATGAAACAGCCTTATAGTGGAAGAAGATGCTGTGTAGGACTTTCATAGCTAGAGAAAAGTCAATGCTTAGCTTCAAAGGACAGACTGACTCTCCTCTTAGGGGCTAATGCAGCTGGTGACTTTAAGTTGAAATCAATGCTTATTTACCATTCAAAATTCCTAGCGCTGTTAGGAATTATGCTAAATCTATGCTGTGTTCTATCAGTAGAACAACAAAGCCTAGAAGATAGCACATTTGTTTGCAGCATGGTTTACTGAATATTTTAAGACCACTGTTGAGACTAACTGCTCAGAAAAAAAGATTTGTTTTCAAAATATTACTGCTCACTAACAATGTACCTAATCACCCAACGGCCCTGATGGAGAAGTACAAGGAGATTAGTATCGCTTTCGTGCCTATTAACACAACATTGATTCTGCAGGAGTAATTTTGACTTTCAAGTCTTATTACTTAAGAGAAGTATTTCATAAGGCTGTAGCTACCAAAAATAAT
Source organism: Cheirogaleus medius (assembly GCA_008086735.1). Classification (NCBI taxonomy): domain Eukaryota; kingdom Metazoa; phylum Chordata; class Mammalia; order Primates; family Cheirogaleidae; genus Cheirogaleus; species Cheirogaleus medius. The sequence goes on from VBSM01002608.1 coordinate 139,004,559, forward strand.
GATTCCTCTGATGGTTCTGGGCAAAGTAAATTGAAAACCTGGAAAGGATTCACCACTTTAGATGCCATTAAGGACATTTGTGATTCATGGGAAGAGGTCAAATATCAACATTAACAGGAGTTTGGAAGAAGTTGATTCTAACCGTCATGTATGACTTTTAGGGGTTCAATACTTCAGAGGAAATAACTGCAGACATGGTAGAAATAACAAGAGAACTAGAATTAGAAGTGGAACCTGAAGATGTGACTGAATTGCTGCAATTTCATGATAAAACTTTAACAGCTGAGGAGTTGCTTTTAATGAATGAAAGAGAAAGTAGTTTCTTGAGAAGAATCTATTCCTGGTGAAGATGCTGTGAATAATGTGGAAATGACAACATAGGACTTAGAATATCACATGAACTTAGTTGATAAAACAGCAGCAGGGTTTGAGAAGACTGACTCCAACTTTGAAAGAAGTTCTGTGGATAAAATGCTATGAAATAACATTGAATACTATAGAGAAATCTTTCGTGAAAGGAAGTCAATCAATGCAGCAAACTTCATTGTTGTCTTATTTTAAAAATTTGCCACAGCCACCCCAACTTCAATACCCACCACCCTGATCAGTCAGCAGCCATCAACATGGAGGCAAGGCCATCCACCAGCAAAAAGATTACAACTTGCTGAAGGCTCAGATGATTGTTAGCATTTTTAGCAATAAAATATTTTTAATCAAGGTATGTACATTTTTGGAGACATACTGCCATTAGACACTTAACATACTACAGTATAGTGTAAACATAACTGGGAAACCAAAAAATTCTTGTGACTGTTGCGCTATTTGCTTTATTGCAGTGGTGAACAGTATCTGCGAGGTATTCCTGTACATAAACAGTACATTAAATATGGCACTTTTCCTTGGAAAAGACTTGAAGTTTGCTTTTGGAAGTAGATGTGGGAAAGTTTGCCTCTCGAGAGTTACTGTGAAGTCTTAAAGATGATTGTTGGAAATCTGAGGGAAAGTCAACACCAGATATGGATGGGTGTGGCTCATGACACATGTAGTAAACTGAGGTAGCTGGCAGATGTCTTTTTAAAAACAGTATTGAGATATAATACACATACCGTACATGTCACCTATTTAAAGTATACAATTCAATGATTTTTAGTATATTCACATATATATTACCAGAGTCCATTTTGGAAACATTTTTATCACCTCAAAAAGAAACTCTGTAACCCTGTATCTTTTAGCTATTACCTCATCTCCCCACCCCGCCCCCCAAGCTGTGAGCAACCACTAATCTACTTACTGTCTCTATAGATTTGCCTATTGTGGAAATTTTATATAAATCAAATCATATATGATCTTTTGTGACTGCCTGCTTTCAGCACAATATTTTCAAGGTTCATCTGTGTTCTGACATATGTCAGTACATTGTTCCTTTTTATGGCTGAATAATATTCCATTGTATGGATAAATATACCACATATTGCTTACCCATTCATCAGTTGTTAAAAATCTGTGTTCTTTCCACATTTTTATTATAAATAAGCTGCTGTAAATATTTGGATATAGGCTTTTCTGTGGACATGTTTTTATTTCCCTTGGATATAGGCCTAGAAGTGGAATGGCTGGGTTATATGGTAACTCCATGTTTAATCATATGAAGAACTTCTAGACCATTTCCAAAGCAGCTGCACCATTTTGCATTTTCACAGCAGTATATGAGGGTTCTGATTCCTCTACAGCCTGTACAACACTTATTATCTGATTTTCTCATTATCATATCCTAGTGGATATGAAGTGAGTTACCCATGAGAGGGTAACTTAAGTCTTTGTGTCTCCACCATACATTAGTGATAGTTCAGTTTCTTCTTAGCACTTTTATCATATTTCAAAAATTTACTATAGATAGCATGTCAAATTTTGAATGAGGTAGGAAATAATTTGATAGATTAACTCGTTTAACATTAGAGTTGGCCTTTTTAAATGTTCACTTTTATGCAAAAATATTTAAAAATTCAAAAATCTAATGGCTCTGCAATGATAACATGAAATATAAAAAACCAATTACTCATGTTATATTGAAATTGTCCCAATATGCAGTTAACATTATTTATATAGAATCACAACTTTAATTTCAAAGAATTGTATTATCATTTAAGCAGGTTGTACAAAATACGTGAATAATACCTTTTCCTACTCAATGATTTAGACCAGAATTTAAGATTGTAATTTGAAGTTCTCACATTATAGTTCTAATTCATAAAATATATTTAAAATAACTTAAAGTATTGATTGAAGATTTTAGAACTTTAAATATTTTTATCATTCATCCTGTCTTAATACATAAAACGCAATAGAGTTTTATGTATTTTTTTAACTTAAAGGTGGCCCTTTTAGTATTATGGCAATATGATTAATGTTCTGATTAATGTTCAGATGTTCGGTGTTAACAGGCCAGTTTTGAATTAGCATGACATCTCACTCACTGTTGAATCAGTATAAATGTTTCATACTATTTTTAGGTGAAATGACTTTATATACCAATTTTTAATGTATTTGTTTACATGTTTATAGAAAACTTAATATTGAGCAAATAGATGATAATCATATGAAGACCAAGAACACAGACACTTTGAGCTGGAGACCTGTGTAGGAATTACATCCCAAGAGTAAAGGATCACTTCTGATACTACTGAGATGTAATACATAATTAAATGACACTATTTTAACAAGATTTTTCCTTAAAGTAAATGTAAAGATACTCCAGGAAAACAAAAGAATATTACTGTAAAGAAACTTGAAACTTCATTTGGTTTCTTAAAATATTCTTCCAACTTCTTACTGGTATACTTATTACCGAATATATTCAATTTGTACTAATTTAATTCAGTTTGTTGCCTTAGTGTTACAGTTATTGTGAGTTTTTTTCATTTGCAGACTTTATCATAAAGGAGAGTAATGATCTGACTACCATATACTGGTATTTTTCATTAAAGCTTGCGTTTTGATTTGACAGTTCTTTCATTCAAATGTTTAAGTTAGAACCTGATCACTTGTGGTGAACTAGTTTCCTGAATAGGACTAAACACAAATCTGTGGTGATCTTGCCAAAGTGAAAACACTCAATAAGACCTATTTGTGTAGACAAAGACAACAAGCCTCTTTTTGTAATCTTTGTCAAAATGGGCTTTAGATTTAAAAAAAAAACATGTGGACATTAAGAGTGAAAAGACTGTGAATGACCAAAGATTTATTCATATAAAAAATAGGTAATTTCGCCTGAATGTGAATACAAAAATTTAGTGGCAAAGAAGCGTTGGTTTTAATATTCTTTCAACGGGGAAGGGAAAAGTTTATATTAGAATTCTGTAAAATATCTTTAGCCACTAGGAGGAGTTGTACAGTGTTTCGTTTTTAGTTGAAGAGATCAACAGTTTCAAAGATCAAATCCATTTCAACAAACACTTTTGATAACTACCTATCTAAGCCACGAGCGTTTACTTGTGAACTACCCTCAGGTGCCTGATACAGTGTCTGGCACATAGTAAGCACTCAAAATGGTCTATTTCAATTAATGTGTGATATAGTGAATTCCAGAGGGGGTTAAATAATTTGGACAGGTACTTGGAGCTCATTGTCATGAAGATTGTTCTGTAACATTGCTTTAGTCACTTTTTAAGTTTGTTCACAGTAAAACAGTGAGCCATTCTATTCTCAGCCCTATTGACTGTGCATATATGTTCCTTAACTGTGAAAAAATTAGCCAATAGCCATAGAAGTCAGATGACTTAATTATGGAAACTTATAAATGAGAAAAAATCAATATCAGTGATGCTATAAATTAGTTAACAGAAAGAATTTTACCTATTACATTTATTTTATCTTAATCATTTCTTTATTACAAAAGAATATGTATATATATGTGTTTAGTAAAAATTCAAATAACAGAAAAAATACAGAAATAGATCCTAATCCTGTCAAAGAGGCAATGAACGATTACTACCAGATTTTATAGTCTTCTGATTTTATATATGCATATAACATATATATAATTTTAAAACAAAAATATTAGTAGTTAATCTAGTCACTGCTTTATAACTTACTTTTTTCTCCACTAATATGAATATCTTCATCTATATGTATAAAATCTACCTCTTCTTGCATAGTATCCTTAGTATATCTTTACCTATAAGTAACACAAAACTTCAGCTTATATTGGTTTGAGCAATAAGAAAACTGATTATATCACTTGCTGAGTTTGGCAGGTTCTAGATACAGATAGGGTACAATTAAGCTTCTTACTGATTCTCCTGGTTATTGTCCTCAGGCTGGTAGTGAGGCGGCAGCAGCTTCTCTTCCTTGAGTTTTCCTAATCTCAAGAGAATGAGATCACTATGATTTAATTATTAATAATTAGTCTAATCATCAGACTTGAGATGAATGTTGAGCAGTTAATCAACATTACAAGTATTCCATGTACCATGATTTATTTCATTTCCTACTGAAGTTTATTATCAAATTTTCATGATTATAAATAATGTTGTTATGAACATCTTTGTAATGAACATCTGTACCAAATAATTTTGAATACTTGTGAAAGGGTTTCTGTGAACTAGATTTTTAGTGTAGAATTCCTAGATAAAAGGAAGTTGATGGACACTGTCAAACTAAAGTTATAATTTGAAAAATATGTATATACCTACATAAATATTCCTACCAGTAGAGTGTAGGTTTCTTCAGGCCTGTTTACTTTTTATCAATGTATCAGGGCTGCTGCCTACAGGGCTCTGCCAAGGGGGCAGACTGTGTACTATAGTTGCTCTGTCTGATTTCTAAGAGGAAGCATAAGCCCTGTCCACGAATTTTTAAAAGTTTAATTTATGGAGCCACCATTTATTAAATTTCAGCTGAATATTACTGATTGCATCACAGAAATAACATTTATCTTACCCTGTCTCCATGCTCTGTCTCTGCCTCTTGCTACACAAAACTTGATAGAAAATAATAGCCAGTCCTCAAAAGGCAGCTTTGAGGCAGGGAAATTGATGCTAGTTAAGATGGGAAGATAGCTTCAAAGATAATTCACTCTTTGTATCTGAGCAGGGAGGTAGTCAAAGCAGCCTGCACATGTGAAGTATCAGCAAGATAAAAAGAATGGCACGGCAACCCTAAAAGCACACAGTAGAAGAAGGAGGGAAAAAGGGCATGCAAAACAAAAAGAATCTGCCCTGGAAGAAAATGCTACCCAAGGAACAAAAACAAACAAAAAAACTTCTACAGTTTACCATGGAAAAATATTAAGCATATGGATTCAATAAAATAAGGGCAGAGATAATGAAATAATGAGGTGGAAAAATTGATTACAGAATTAATGAAATAAATTGAGAATTCAAACCACACCATTACAGATCATAAATTAGAAACAGCAAGAAGCAGACAAGTTAGGAAATCAAGTTTTAGCATGGATTAGCAAGGGTTGAGCTAATAAAATTAAAACATCGAATTGATAGTAAAAATGCTCCTTTCTTCCCCAAGGATGCACACTCTCAGTTAATATTTATTATAGCTAGGTCCTAGCCTATGCAATAAGATAAGAAGGGCATATAGGGAATAGAAAATGAGTAACAA
>VBSM01002608.1:139010277-139064957 GCA_008086735.1 Cheirogaleus medius
CTTCATGTATCAACATTGGCCAAATCTTGAAAGCATAATGGTGATAGAAAAATAATAAAGATGTGGTGTGTTACTTACATTCTTTATGAATAGATACATATGAGAAAAAATAAAAATATGGATGGTGAAGGATACATAGCAACTTCAGTATTGCAGTTATGTCTGGGGAGGGTGGAAGGGGAGGATTATTAATTTTTGTGAGTATTTCATATAACTTTCTATATTTTTACATGTTAGAAATATTAATAAAGTCTCTGACAACCTGGCATCTTTATGAACTGCTGAGATCAAATAATAGAATAGTTGGCTAGTATGGAATGAGAAAGGTTTGAGCGTGGCTGATGGCCACAGAGAAGATTCACCAAAAAAAGATTTACAGTAATTTCTGCAGTCACAAACCATAGAACGAACAATCTTAACATGTTCGCATCAAATGGATTCTTTATTATTTATATATCTTTTCAGTTGTATACTAATATTCACAGATCATGAGAGTGACTTTATTTCCAGAAAAGCAAAAGGATATCAATATATAAAAAATGTATTTAAAAAAGCAGAAGGGCATAAATCTATTTAAAAAGTACAGTATTTTCCCAATGTTCTCAATTTAAAATATGTGTTTTGTCTTGTCCAGTAAATGTTTTACATAGAATGGAGTAGAATTCATTGTGCTTGTAATTTCTATAAATAAATCTGCTGCTATAAAAAAAAATGAATGAAGAGTAGAGAGGGAGTTCAGAAGAATAAAGCAATTAGAGAAGATATGATAAATATAGAGAAGAGACAAAAGAAATTCAAACGTTAGTTAGTGCCTCTAAGATACAAAACAAAAAATAATTCAAATATATGATAGAAGATGCTTTCCCCAAATGAAGGAGTTTTTGAATTTGTACCTTAAAGGGACTCGCTATATTAAGAAAATATAGAATAAATTAGGGCTGCAAAAAACGATATAAATATAGGATATAAAAACCTATAAAAATAGTATAAGCAATAGAAGTTGTACGGTGGGGCAGGAGGAGGTAGAGAAAATATAATTGTGCCCTACATATACCCAGCTATTCTTGCTGTCGCCAAATGCTGAGCCTGTTTGGTATAACCTCTTCAGGGAATAAGGATTAAATGAAATTCTACATGCTGAACAATGATTCACCACCTTACACCTAGCCCTTCTCCCTGCTTGGTCCAAGTACTGGCAGCCAGGCTTATACCATCTAGGCAGACTATTGAAATATTTCTTTCTGGGGAAAATAGCACAAAAGAAAAACTTATAGATACTAACATTTGGGGGGAGTTCTAAGGAAAAGTCGTGGTTCCTGCCCAATCCCCAATACTGTGAAGCTCAGTACTAGTGAGTCATCTTACTCATACACAGTGAGCATCCAATCAACTATTTAATATTTCACTTTGTTGTTGTTTTAAAATGGCCTTACTGAGATATAGCTGCATTCTATAAAATTCACCCATATAAAGTGCATAATTTCATGCTTTTTAGAATAGGCACAATTGTACAACCATCACCACAATCTAATTTTAAAACATCTCATCGCACCAAAAAATTATATTTACTATGAGAAAAGAAATGTAATTGTGGTTTATTGTGTAGTTCATTGTGATTAGTATTTTCATAATCATGATAATGTAGAGACATGTTGATTTAGCCAAAAGGGGGACATGTTACCATTGAAGAGGGAACACTGAGTCAGGAAGAAAGGGGCATGTGGAGGTGAGGGCTTGTGGGTAAAAGGTGCTAAATCTTCTTCTCCCATAGTAGAGAGCAGAAAATAACTAAATCTTGAAAAATGTATACTTAATTTATATTCTTATAAATTTGAGGCAAATAGAGGAAACAGCAAAAAGAGTATCTGCCCCAGGAGCAGAAATCAGGAATGAGGAGAGATGGAGTGGGGAGGTGGGGATGGGTATATTCATACCTAATGGGTGTAGTACGCACTGTCCGGGGATGGACATGCTTGAAGCTCTGACTCGAGTGGGGCAAAGGCAGTATATGTAACCTAAACATGTGTACCCCCATAATATACTGAAATTAAAAAAAAAAAGACAGGCTATAGAGTTTTTCTATTTTTAAAATCAGGTCTTGGTTCCATTTTTTCTATATTTATTATATTTAGGATCATAAGCACTCCTGGATACACCAATAAAACAAAATAGAGAACAACCTTTTGGATGTTTTTACTTTTTATTTTAATAAACATAAGATGGCCACAGTGTGCTGGAACTGAGAAATGTGAAGACATGGATCTTGTCTCTTAGCCCAAGGAACTTGGAGCTTAGAGGTTAGAAAGATATGTACATAAATTTTCCTGAAACATCTCTGATCTTGTGTTGCCTTGATTTAAAACCTTCAGTAGCTCCTTTAGTTTGACATTTAAGGCTTTTCTAAAATCCTAACCTAAATCTACTACAGTGAGATACCATTTCACACCCACTAGTATGACTGTAATCAAAAAAGATAATGACAAGTGTTAGGTGGGGGTGGAAAAATTGGAATTCTCATACACTGGTGGTGGGAATGTAAAATGGTTCAGCCACTTTAGAAAAGTCTGGCAGTTCCTCAAATGATTAAACATAGAGTTACCATATCACCCAGCAATTCTACTCCTAGGTTTAATCCCAAGAGAAATGAAAGCACATATCCATATAGAAACTTGTACTTGAATGTTCATAGCAGTATTTTTCATAATAGCCAAAAACCAAAGATGACCCAAATATCCATCAACTTTTGTAGAATGTCCATACAAGGGAATATGATTATGGAAGAGCAGAGGAGATGGGTATATTCACACTAATGGGTGCGGTGTGCACCGTCTGGGGGATGGACACGCTTGAAGCTCTGACTTGGGTGGGCAAAGGCAATATATGTAACCTAAACATTTATACCCCCATAATATGCTGAAATTAAAAAAAAAGAAAAAAGAAATAAAAAGGAATGAAGTACTGATTCATGCTACAACATGGATGCACCTTGAAAAGATACTAAGTGAAAGAAACCAGTCATAAAATAGTGCATGTTATATAATTGCATTTATATGAAATGTCCAGAATAGACAAATCCATAAAGACAGAAAGTAGCTTAATGGTTGCCTAAGGCTGAGAGGAAGGAGAAATGGGGTTTGACTGCTAATGGGTAAAGGGTTTCTTTAGGGGTGACGAAAATGTTCTAAAATTGACTATGGTGGTGGTTGCACAACTCTGTGAATATACGAAAAACCATTGATTTGTATACTTTAAATGAGTGAATAGTATGGCTGGAAAAGGATTCTCTAGGGTAATTTTTTACTATAATAAAGTTGTTTTTAAAAATCGTAACTTTGCTTTTCCAGACTTATTTCTCATTCTTCCTCTCTGCTTCAACCAATTTCACATATATTCTCTTGTCTATAGTGCAGCTTTTTCTCCAGTTCTCCAGTTCAAAACCTAGTACTACCTATTCTTTCAAATTTAGCTGAACTTCCTCCTCTTCCATAAGACAGAGTAAATTCTTCCCAGCAAAAAGTAGTCTCTGCTCTCAACCTATGCCACACTTTATGTCTCCAGGCACATCACTTTATGTATTGCAACATAGAGGAGTTGTGTGTTAAATGGAGGCTTAGTCAACATTTGTCAGCCACATATAATCACAAAGTACCCTAGAAAATCCTTTACATTGCCTGAACAGTACAATTCTCTTTACATGCATCTTGGCTAGTTTTTTGGGGGTTTTTTTGTTTTTGTTTTTTTTTGGTCTTCCAAGTTTGGAATAGATCTCTGTTCTACTGAATGCTAGTTGAAAAAACTGACTTGCACTTATAGGTGTTATATAAAATAATAATAATAATAAAACCCAGCAAATAGTACAAATTTGGATATGCAGTGATTGGCTCCAACTTCTTCTCAGGCCCAGTTCTTAAAGGAAACAAGCTAAGGCTTGTATCTTGTGTAGTTGAGGGGGAGAGTGGGTAGGAGATGGACAGGTGATAGAAGGATTGGTTTACGAACTGACTTGTTATCATTTGTGACTTCTTTAATTCCGTGTATGTTTTGTGTGTAATAATTGGCCTGTTTGTAATGAGAGAAATCATCTAAAAAAACAAATATTATCCCTTTTTTACCCATGCTAGCTGGAAGATGCTGCTTTTCATTAACTTCATGGTAACTCTACCCTGCAGTTTAAGCAACTGAATATTTGGACCCTACTTTATTGCATTGTGATGGGCTTTTGCTCTATTGTAAGCAGGCTCATGTTCCACACAACTAGGTATTCACACTGTGAGGTGCAGGTGGAAACCAAGACCTACTAAAAGAATGGCAGAGTTATCTCTTTCCACCTTTATATTCTAATATGTGCATTTAGTAAATAGGAATGTTAGGCAAAATCACTGGACCTTTTGAAATATGTTGTTCTTATTCTCTACCCCTTTCCTACCAAATAAAGTTTGTTCACTTAAATGAAATGTACTGTAGGAAACACTAGTTGAATAGATGATGCTCCATCTATAGAATGGAGTACTATTATAGCTGTCACCAAGAGAAAACAGAAAACCAAAACTGTTTTATAACTTCATGCATAAGAGTTTTGTTTTGAAGGATGTGTGTGTATATGTATGCATTTATGTAAATATGCATATATTATTTAAAAAATTATGTGTGTATTTGTGCATGTATAAAATATTTCTGGAAGAATCTGTAATAATTTGGTAATAGTATTTGCTGTGGAGAAAGGACCAGGAGTTGATGATAGGGTTGGGAGTAAGACTTACCTGTCACTGCAAATCATCTCTGATATTGTCTGACTCTTACTATGTGTACGTATTACCTTTCCAATGGAAAAACATTTATATCTTCTTACCAATTAATTGTTAATAGTTCACAGTAAATATTTATATGTCATTTGAGATGCTCGTTTAAATGAACAGAAAAATATGTGTAGTTATAATTTGTGCTACTGCTTGTTTGAGTCTTCAGCAGCTAAGATACACACCACCAGTGATGTACATATTTGTGTTTTACAGAGTTACATCCATTTGGGAGAATAGTCTCCAGATCACTACAATTTCTAGTTTTGTAGGAGCATGGCTTGGAGCACTTCCTATTCCACTGGACTGGGAAAGACCATGGCAGGTTGGTTTCAATTACTTAAAGCAAACGTTTGTACAATGATAGTAAAACTGAAGAAGCAAACTAGTATGTGTATATATGCTGTTTTGTTGTTCAGTTAAGTAGGGATACTGATTCCCTCTGTCACTGTAATTTAAACAGCTTTTTATTGGGGCCTGTTCCAGTGCCTCAGGCATCCAAGTTAGCCTGGTTCTATCTTCCAGTACTATTTTTTGTACATGTATCAGTGAATAAACAAGCTTATTTTGTGAATACTTATAGGAGTGTTTAAAAACTTAGACTAGAAGTTGTAGAAATTCCCTATTTTCAACTTTGATATTCACTGCCCTTGTGGCCTTAGTTCATATTTTTTTATATTGAATGATGGCCAAATTTGATGTTGATCTTGAAATATTTTTTAAAAGCATATAGCAAAGTAATTTTTGAAATAGCATAATTTTTGACATGTGATACCAGAGGAAACTCACATCAGATTTTTCGTTTCCTGTCACAATGAAATAAAGCTAATGTGCTAGGTAAAGCACTATGAGATAAGTGCTCTTTTTAGCCCCATTTTACAGATGAAGAAACTGACACCTAGAAGATATGACATCAAGGTCACTGAACTAGTAGATGATGGTTATATCTTTATCTTAATATTAATGTCTTTGTAGTATGTCATCATATGGTTACTTTATAATTTATTTAACAAATTCACTATTGATCGTTTAGATTATTGACAATATTTTACCATAATAAGCGCTGCTATGATAAACATCTTTGACTCTATAGCTTCATGAATTTTTCTGATTATTTTCTTAGGGCAATTACTCCCAAATAGAATAATGGTATTAAAAAGTAAATGTATATTTTCTTTTTCCAACATGAAGAGAATGTTTTTCTGATCACAAGGATAATATATATTTATTTAGAAATTTTAAGCAATATTAAAATCATTAAGAAGAAAGTAAAAATTACTTTTTTCCCAGCCACACAGAGGAAACCTCCATTTGTATTTTGGTGATAATTTTTACAGCTCTCTCTCCATGTGTATATCTATTTGTAATACACATGTTATTTTTAATCTGCTTTTTTCCTCTCAACAGTATATTATGGAGCTCATTCCATATCAGTGAAACTTACATATATGTAATATTCCATTATTTGAGCACGCCAATTTTTTATGAAAGGACATTTAGATTGTTTTCAGTGTTCATTATTAGTATTTTATTATTATTATTATAGTTATGCTTAAATATACATCTTTGTGTATTTGTCTAGTTTTCTCTTTAGGGTAAATTCCTAGGTATTGAATGGCTGAATTAAATCTTTGATACATACCTCACTTGCCAAATGTGGGATCCAGCTTGTGTCTTGCACCTTGCTGCCTTAGGTCCCACTCTTTGTGCTTTCAGTTAGATGTTGTGTCTCCCACACAGTTGAGTTATTCTTTCATATTAAATAAGTATGTTGGATTTCACCTTTCCTATTGTGATTCTTCATTCACTATGTGAAATACCTGGATGGCAGTTTGTGATTTATAAAGATGTTGAAAGATTTCTAGTGATACCCAAAATCTGTTGCCAATTTACTGTTCACATGTCAGATGCAGGGCACTATGCTATGTTATCAATACCATGTGGCAAGAAAACTTTGTTAAAAAAAAAGACTTTCTGAATTTTAGAAGTGTATTGTCAGTTAAAGATAATTAAAGAGAGACAGCAGAGCAGCTTTAGAGTGAGGTGAATGCATACATAGCAACCAGGGAAGAAGAGAGCTTTATGAAAAAGTGAGTGGTCAACAATGTTGAATGTTCAGTGATACCTAAAGTCTAAGCTGGAGGTTTGGGGTGTGTGGTGTCACAGATACTCTTCCTACAGTTTTAGTGCTAGCAAAGGTTTCCTTTACATTTCCTCAGCCATCTCAGTGATTACTGGGAGATGGGAATTTGTACTCAAGCTGGTATCTTATTATGACCATCATCTACACATAATTTCATTCAACAGAATGTGAATGATTTCTAAATTGGGGGACAATCATAATCATTGAAAAGTATACATAGAAATTTTTTTAAACTGTAGTAGATTCATGACTTCAAGAATTGCAATTAAATCTAAATACAAGTATTGATAAATAAAGCACCATAGGACATCAGCTTTAATGAGTTGGTAAGATAATGAAATGTATCATAGACACATCAGTTTGTATATAGATAGGATAATTTGAACATAAACATTTGATATCTTATACATAATTTAAGTCTTTTTACACAACTATGCAGAAATAGAAATTGAATTATGGGGAGTAGGTGTGCATTATGAGATCTGAGTTTAGGTTTGCTTAGAAAAATATATATTATTTATAATCCAATTATCCATTTTGGGATTGTTCAGACTTTTAGCTATTGACTCATTTTTCTACCTCAGTACTTGTTTACAATAAGGGAAAGGGTAAGTGGGATCCAAATTGATGGTATCAGACCTTTAAAATTAATACAAAGTTTCCATTTGAATTGACTGTTTAAAAAGATCTTCTAATCGGCTAACTCAAATGAACAAGAGTTGGTCTTCATTATGAATGTTTCATTCAGCTAGAATATTACTAGCTGCTTAATTATCTCACTATTGAGTTGTTTTTAGAGTATTCCAAGTTAATGACCCACTTATTCACTATCATCTTTAAAATTATGATACATACTGTTGGGGAACTGATAGAATTGATGTATAATTAAAAATCTTTTATTCATATAATACTTACCTGCCCCTGGCCCTTTTAGCAGTTATTTACTATTAAAGCTAAAGAAATGATGAGGTTTCATTTTTTCTTTCACTTTTTATTTGCAGCAAAGTTTTTTGTTTGTTTTTTGTTACTGTTATTTTGTAATAATTCTAACTACACAGAACAGAATCAGCCAGAGAAGAAATAACTCAGATAAGGGAATATGGCATTTCCTAAAAATAGAGATTTTACCAGAACAAAATTTTGTAAAATAGTACTGTATACACTTTATGACCTAAAATATAACATGTATTAAGAAGAGATTTCAGTTCTTTGTTCGTTATAGCCCAATATAGATTTGGTATGTTTGTGGTAAAGCAAGCTTTTTGGGATTGTGATCTGGTTTTATTTATATTCTAGTCAGAGAAACAAGAGTATCTGGTTATGCAATTATACTTTCTTTAAACATACACACAAGTACACATATACAAAACCCCACAAAAACTATCACATACTGTAATTCAATTTTCTCAACTTTGAACTCAAATCTGACTTTGTATAACCTTCCTGAGGCCAAGCTAAAATAATGATATGAGTTCTGTAATGAGTTGTTTCAAGCATATTTATATTTTTAAAATTGTTTCTTCACTAAATGATTGGAAAGGCCTAAAGTATTTTCACTTCATATAAATCTCAGGTGATTTTAAGTAATGACAAATGATCAATGATATTCAGCATCTTTATAGTCAGAGGAAGCCTTGCCTTTGTAGAAGGCAGCACAGGGATTTGGTTTCAGAGAAGAGTGGCTACCCACTACATTGTTGGTCATCTTTGTTGTTGTTGTTGTTTTTAATATTTGAAAGTCATCTTGCTTCTCTTCCCTGCCTTAATTATTTGTCTTAAAATGTCAGCAAGAAAATAAACATTTGAATTTCTTATAACCCAGACAGCCTCCTTCATGGTATAGTTACTGACAAAGTAAATATTGGGACTGCAGAAAATCTTTGTACATTATAATTTAACTCTTTATCTGTTGTAATTAAATAGCTAATCAATAAATATTTGTTATTACTATTGTGCAAAGCATATGTTCTAAGTAAGTATAACAGATATTTAAATATCACCCAGGCCTAGAATTTAATCACTTGATAACAGTAATTTAGATTCAGATTGTGATTTAGATTTAGATTCAGATTTAATATGCTTTGAACATTTTGTAGAATACGTAGCTATGAGCTGGGAAATGTCTTAATATTTTCTTTTATCAAAGCATGGGCTAGTATTTCATGTTATAAAAAATTAGTGGAAGGTTAAGAAATGTTGGTTATTTTGAGCAAAGGAAAGTGACCATGAAGTTGTTAAACCCACATTTTATTAGTAGGTAGGAAGATAACATGATGATTAGGAGCTCTGGCATCAGATTACTGGATTTAAATCCTAGCTCTGCCACTTGCTAAAGAGGATTAAGTAATAAAATCCTTCTAAAATACTTAGCTCAGCACCTGACACATAGTTTTTGCTTAATTAATATTATAGGAATTTGTGACCTATAAAGGGAGTAGTTTAATGATTCTATTTTTAGCATTCCAAAAAATGCAAATTCTATTATTTATTTGAGTTCTCTTGTTAGAGAGTATGTTCATTGTCTCAGTGTGTTGTTTTATTCTTTCTGCCCATCAGTCATTCAGTTGGCAAAGTAGATGCTTAATCTGTCTATTTCTCTGGTATTTAGTTATACCAATTTAGGGTATTTGGATTTCATATAGTTTTCAATCCTGTCTGACATTTCATTCAGATAACAATAGAAAGAAAATGTAACACATGTAGCTCTGTGTATGTACCATGCATGGGGCTTGGCACTATCACACAAGTTATTTAATCCTGACAACTGTAGTGAAAGGTAGTTTCATTCCCATTTGTACACACTAGAAAGTCAAAGTGGGGGAGGGGAGGAGTACACATCTTGCTCAGCATTACTTGGCTGGTAGTAAGACAAGAGAGCCCCACTACTACACCATGACTCTGGAAACACAGCTTTTCTTTTTTAAAAATGGTCATAGTTTAGGTCTCTTTGGAATACCTTGAGTAGTTATTATATTGCATTTCTTTCACCACAGTGTTTCCTTTAAACTCCGTGACCAGTCTGGTGTCTGTATTTTAGGCCATAATTTAATACATTTGTAGGAGAGTATTTAAAGCTAATATGCAATGCTTTTGTGCCTAAGAAACCTACAAATGCCTTTAAACTATGGCCTTCAATGCTACTATCTCTAAAAGGAATCAGACAACCAATTCTCTTCTAGGACTTATTTCTTATAAAGGTAAAAAGAAAAATTGATATTATAAAGTATTTTAAACTGAATTTTAAATTTTTGAATTTTAGACACTTAAGATTATCTTTGAAACAACTGAAAAATTGTTTAAAAATATTTATACTTACTCCCCCTCAGCAGATAAATGAGGCATTGTTGTATTTAAAAATCCTTTTTTTTGTTTTCTTCAGTTTTACCAGGTTAAAAATTTAATATTTGTGAAATATATATTCATTTTCTAACGTCACAGATGTCATAGATAATGCTTTCATAAATTAAAACTAGAGATCATAAGATTATAACTAAATGAATTATTGCAAAATGCTGGAAAGAGGGATAAAACTAAGCTTATGGATTCAATTGATTGAAGAGTGGCATGTTTTTAGGTTAATTGGCATTTGTTACCAAAGGGATTACTCTGTTTTAGACCAAAATAAAATATTTATATATATTATAAGTTTCAAGCATAGGAAAAATGTTTAACACTTAACTGACAAAAGTGGTTTTGGATTTATATTATAAGTTTCAAGCATAGGAAAAATGTTTAACACTTAACTGACAAAAGTGGTTTTGGATTTATAAGTTATGTTTATTGTAGGATAATCACATTGATAATGCTCTGCTAGCAGACTTTCATGTGAGAGAGAATAATGCTGACCAAGTTAACTCATTTGCATGAATTGTGGCCAGGACCATTTAGTGTCACTTGGACAAGAATTCCAGACCAGAGACTACAATTCCACAAATAACTCTTCCTAAATCAGTGTTCTTAGTCATAGGAGAGTGGTTAGAGCATACACAAATAAGTGCAGATTTATAAGCAAAGGAATATATCCAGATGAGTAGATTTGTCTGTGCATGTATTTCTACATCAGACAATAGCATTTCCTTTAGGAATATCTGGAAAAACACATTGCTCAAGACCAAATTCAGAGAATATAAGTGATCATTTAAAACCAATAGATCAGCAGGCTTTGAAGAATGAATTCTGTCAATCATGCAAAAATGCAAATTTGTGGTAAACACAATCAACGAAACAAACATTGAAAAGTAGCTCATGAGAGATTTAGAACTAGCTGTCTGGGTTTTATCTTCATTTTTATCTAAAAACAAAGTCAGTAATCCCAATGGTTGTGAGTTGTTCTAAATGTTTCTAGGTATTCTGATCTGCAGATAGGTCAATTTTTCCATGTTTTCTGAAGCCCCCCAAAATTACAAGTAATTTTAAAAATTATATTGGAACACATTTTTTAAGTTTTATACAAAAATGTGTCCAGAATTAAATAATTTAATCTTATTTATACCTTAACTGCTTGGTTTATAGTAGGGGCTCAGTAAGTAGTTTGTTTGGTTTTTTTCCCCAGAAGTTTCTTATGATTTTGACAATAAATAGTTTTGAATGAATGAATGGAGTCATTTATATGAGACTTTTAAAATTAACACAAATGTCTACCAGTGATTTTTTTTTTTTTTCGAGACAGATTCTTTACTCTGTTGCCCTGAGTAGAGTGCAGTGGCATCATCATAGCTCACTGCAACCTCCAACTCCTAAGCTCAAGCGATTCTCCCACCTTGATCTCCCAGGATTACAGGCGTGAGCCACTGTGCCCAGTGTGGTTTAAAAACCAATATCTATACTTATTTTGCTTCTTAGAATTTATGAAAAATTGCAGCTAGGAGTAGATTACTCTTCTGTTTTTGAGGGGAGGCCACAAATGGTTAACGTAATGCTGGTATGTTGTGTAGCTATTGAGAGTTTTCTCTTGCAAGCTTTATGCTCCCCAGACATTTCATGTGAAGAATAAGCATGTATTAAAGATGATTGCATTCCAAGGATAAGGGAATGGTTTCTGCCACACAGTATAACATTAGTCATGAACTATTCATTCTAAACTGCTGGTTCTACTTATTACCTAGCAGTGTCAGTGACCTGAGAAATAATTGGATGTTCACATAAGTTTAATTTTTTCAAGTTAAAATATGTAACATACAGAATAATACTGCTACATGGTACTTTACAGCTTTCATGACAAATTTAAAAATATTACTTCATTTAATACAACAGTCCCACATTTTAAGTACAGTAGGTACTATTGTCCCTGTTTTGTAGATTGGGAAATTGAGGCTCAGATATTAAGTGACCTGGTCATATGGCCAGTAAGCAGCTGAATTGACCCCAAAACTCAGATCATTCTCACTCCACTGCCCTGTGCTGCTTCCAAGAAAAGCAAAGTAAAGCTCCCAAATAAAATACGACATATTTTAGAAAATAGCTTAGTATCTTAGTAAAATTATTTTTAAGATTTTTGTTGCACATTATCTAATTCTAAGTAAATGACCATCATTATAGGAAACCTGCAGCAGCTTATAAACTGCCATAATCAGTAGTGATATACCAAAATAGCTGTTATGTAGAATATCAAAAACTTGTGGGTATAATTTTAATGACATTACAAGTTTAAAAATTTATTTGTACTTACTATATATGAAAGGAACATAATAATGTGCATAATATAATCAAATAAACTGTATTTAAATTGTTTGCTCAAATCATGTAATTACAAACAAATGCCATCTGCATCATTGAAATCGGTCCTTCAAATTCAGAAACCAAAAGTAAAGGGTCACTGTTAATAAAAATACCTGTTACGGTAGAATAATGCATAGTGCAGGGATTCTTAACCAGAAGTCCACAGATGGGCTTCAGAGGTCTGTGAACCCCTGAAAATATATGTGCATATATACATATAGACACACACACACAAACATATACATGTGAAGATCATGTTTGACAAGAAGGAAACATGAATTCTGTTAGATATATTTTTAAAGTACTTTTAGAAAATTTGGGCAGATTTTTTTTTATTAGGAGCAATTTTAGAGGTTTTGTATTTGGGGAATGATGCTGGTCTGGATTGTAATGGCAACTTATTTCATATGTGCCTATTATGAATATAAAGGATTATTATCAATAAAGTTAACATGTACTCGTCAGTTTTACTATGTGTCAGATACTGTTACAGGTGTGGTTCTAAGTACCGCATAGTACATTATCTCATTTAATCATTGCAATCTTGAGGTGATTTTTATGATGATCCTCATTTTGCAGATGAGGAAACCAAGGCACAGAAAGGTTAAATGACTTGCCCACGCTCACCTATTTAGTAAATGGCAGAGCCAACACTAAATCTAGTCTGTTTTATACCAAAATTGGTGTTCTTAATCACTATTCTCTGTACTACTTAAAACATGCTTTGAAAAATATCAAATGCTACATAGAAATGTTAGTACATTTTTCTTTCCTAAAACATAAGCAGAGCGTTCTATAGCAATGCCTGATCAGAAGAGAGCAGTATGGTCTGCAGGTGGAAATAAGCTTATGTAATTTTGAAATGTCTTTCAACCAGCAATAATATTGATTTGTATAACAGAGAAAACATAAAGTTTACATCTGTATTTTGTATTATAAATTTAGCTTATTAAGGTGAAACTGTTTTATTTCTGAGAGAAAAATAACTTCTTCTTGGTACCATGTTCCCAGGCTCCATGTTGTGTAATATAGGGCCTTTGTTAATGTTGATTATTTTAAGAAAACACTGCCCTTTTTCAGTTTAAGTGATGAAGAAAATACATAAAAAGGAGTCATTTGACTTAGAGAAAGAACAACTATAGTGCTCTAAGCAGGATACATTTTTTCACATGATCTAGCCACTCATATTTTAAAAGAAGTTTTTCTTTTTAGTGGTAATCTTAATAATTTTACCCACTTGAGTTGTATTATATTTTGTTGTGCAACACAGGTTTTTTCCTATTTAGTGATTATTTTTTAAAACATTTAAATTTATTTAAAAATGGATTAAAAGATTGTAATTTTGGTGGCAAACACTTGTGAATGACTTCCTTTATATGAATGTCTTTGTTTTAAGTTTTCTATTTTCCTCAAACAAAACCAGATAATTCTATATAGCCATCAGATCACCATAATTTGGAGAAATGTTTATAGTAATATAGGCAAATTGTGTGCTTAATAGATGATACCATTTTTTTAAAAAAAAAATCCTATTTGTAGCATGAAGAATGTTAAATAGAAACATTTCTCTATGTGAGATCAAGAAATAGTTTTAAATGGAAAACCTTAGGATCTAATTATGAAAATACATGATTAAGACAAGTCACTATGAATTCTTTTGTCATGGTGTAGTCTTTACAATTTAAAGCAATTATAAGAAAGTTAGTAGGACATTGCTTGAGGAGTGGATACGGTGGGCAACCTCCCTCAACTGTTCCTTTTGCCATTCCCTATCTTGGTATTCAAAAATCATGAAAATTGCCTTTGGATGAAGAAATTCTCTTTAAAAAAATAACTATGTTACAATTAAGGACTGCTTATTTCAGGAAAGTACAAAGCCTGATCCATTACTAGCCAACAGTCTTCTAAGCCATTCCAACAATTTAATTTGCTGATGGCATGGATTTCTTGAGATTTATACAACATTGAATAGCAAGTGTTCCAAGATTTAACCTCTCATTAGACAAAAATTTTTTAACCAACATTTCATTTTTGGCATTCTATTGGAGGTGAAGTATGGTAGTTTAAACAATGTGTGAATGTGTATGAATGTGTTTGAGAACAAAGACCCATACTGAAATTACAAGTGATTAAAATACAGTTTAGTAACCCAAACTGGAATTTGGCTGGGATTCATGAGGGATTACTATTCTCCCTGTCCCTTGACAGTGAGTTTTTTAATGAAGTGTAGGTGCTCACACTCTGCCAGTGATGAATAGACTCACAGCATGAGAAAACAAAGGAAAGAATATTATCTCAAATGTTTACATAGGATGTTAAATAAAAATTACTAAGGTAAAAAGTTCAATGCTTTACATAGATAGTAAACTATGCATATTATTTTATTTGTAACCCCATATGTTAAGAAGGGACACTGTTAAGGTAACAATCACTTAAAAAGCAACAACCAATAAACCAATATTTAACTTGATATTTTAAAATTAATAATTAAAAATCAAATGAAACAGCATCTAAAGTAACTAAGTAATAACAAATTCCATTAATTCAAGCTCTACTTATTAGAAATATGATAATTCAATATGGACTAACCTAAACTGTACCTGTAGAGATAGAATAAGGGTGTAAGTTAGTGAAGTATTAAATAAGATTTCAGGGAGCCCCTAAACTTATTTTTAAGAACTTTAGAACTAATTCTCCATATGCAAAAACTGATTAACTACAAATTTCTTTTAAGTTCATTCATATGTGACATTATTTGAAGCAATGTATTTGTATTTCACTAGCAAAATTCATGTCAATAAAATATTTTTGAAGCATTTTATTTTCTAGATATTTCATTAGTTTGAAATAGTCATTCCAGTGATAAGTCTGAATTTCTATAGAAACCTAAGCGTTTAATGAAGACACATTTCTGAAAATAAGGCAATTTTTCTATAATCTGCTTATGAATAGAAAATAAATCTTTGGCTTTTAGTTAAAGTGGTATGAAGGATTTTGCAAAAAGAAATGCTAAAGAACCAAAGAAATTAAAAAGTTCTTAATAAGCAATGGGAAACTCCAAACCCCATCAAGGTCAGTAGAGTACCTAAGGCACCTCAGGTTCAGATAAGACAATCATCTTGCTTAGAGTTCTAGTAATCTATGTACATGATTTTTACCATCTTTAGAATGTGAAGCTGAAAAGGTAATGTCCAACAATGATTATTGTGAATAAGAGAAAATCATAAGAGTTGATAAATGGGAGAGACACTGGAGATCATCTGTCCTACCTTCCATATTTATAATAAGATGAGGAAACTGAGGCCCAGTCAAGAAAACAGAGGTGACACCAGTTTGTGTTTCCAGATTCCTAATCCATTTCTCTTAGGGCAGGACAAATTCTAGATTTTAACTTTCATTGGCTAGTAAACCAAGTGTAAAGGGTTTCAGAGATGTGCATTTGAAAAAAAAAACAAAACAACCCATCAAATCCCCATAGGCAAGTTGGAAATGTATAATACTTTACTGTCTTAATTCCTCTTTTACCATGTGTTGGACAACTTAGCGCATATGTTAATTGATTTATACAATTCCTTTCAATTCTACCTAAAAATAACAGACCAAAATTAAATAAGTTACATAAGATTCTATTTGAGCATACATAAGGCCATGATACTTAATGTGAACCACCATTTCTTGGGATAAAGACATCCAATGTCCAATTCAGAGAGAAAACTTCTTAATAGTTATCCACTAAGACTCTCTCCACTCTTCAATGGGGAAGATGATGCTTATATTTTCTAAAAATCTCTACAAAGCTTACATACAACAAGACAGTACATCCTAGATTTGTGACTGATATGAGCATTTAAGGCTGTCATTTTCAAGTATAAAAGTTTAGTGTTCCATTACCCAGTCTGTGCAGTAGACATAGCTATAAGCTCAAGTCATGGAAATTAACAAAGGCCCACCAAAGACATAAAGAAATCATAATTTAGGCAACAGCAAGTTTAAACATAGGAAAGACTAGAAAAAAATATATGGATTAGAGTATGTTTCTCTCAACTGTGTTAGGTTGTTCATACTGAAGCTCTAACACTATTGTCTGTTGCATGGCATTTGGAATATGGCAGATCTACAGCAGACCAAACAAAGAAGTTGAATTAGGTAATAGAACTAGTAATTAAGATGGTTCACCTCTAACACAGTTCTTTGGCCTATTCCCCCCAGAGAAAGATTAGAAATGGCTCCAATATACCAGATAAGCTTCACAGATGAATGTGAAAATGTGTCTCCAACTTTTTTTTTTTTAAGCTGAGCCTTAAAGCTAGGGACCAACACGCACAGCTTATGGATGAAATAAATCAACATTACTTCTTGATTGATGTACAGTTTTGACATGTAATATGGCTGGAGAAAATTGCTATCTGAAGCCAGTATTTTGTTTAACTTACACTCTATGTGTATACATAAGTTGTAGTTCTAGAACTTCTGCTATGGTTCCAACATCTATATCTGAAAAGTGGAAGCAGCTGCTCTGTTATAAATTCCATGTGACATGCTTGGATTCTAGGTCTTTTCTCTTTAACACAATTTAAGAAAGTTTCTTGTGGTTTGGTCAGCATACACACTTCTAATTTCATTTGATACACACAGCCAATGTGGGAATTAAAAAAAAAAAATACCAGCTAGTTCAGAGAGCTAAATTGAACCCAAGATTATGGCAAAATCTGACCCAAAATTTTAATTTGTAATTTTAGCATGTATCTCATGCAGATTGTGGAGCATCAAACTAAATCTACAATTGCCAGAAGCCTTGTTACATTTTAATGCACATTAACTAAAATGTGTACATTTTTTAGTGTTCATGATAAATGCAGTTATGACCTTATTACACTTTTGGCATTCTTTAAGAAAGCACATTAAGCTTTAATATAGAAATATTTAGGTTACACTTGTGCTCAAGTAATAATAAAACATTTGTTCTTTTTTGATCTCGTATATTCTCTCCTCAGGTATGGCCCATCTCCTGTACGCTTGGAGCAACCTTTGGCTACGTGGCTGGCCTTGTTACTTCACCACTCTGGATATACTGGAAGAGAAAGCAACTTACGTACAAGAACAATTAATTGGAGCAAAGGGAGAAGATACTTCTTTGTGCAGATTCTATATGGGCTGTGCAGAAATGTATGTGGTCAAAGGCAAGCAGCTCCATTTACAGCACTGTTTTTTTATTTAGTTATATGATGTGATGGTAGCTTTTTAAACTATGAAACCCCTGAGAGATTGTACCTTCTAGTTGAAATAAAGTATTTATAATAGATTGTGGCTTCAGATGCTGTTTACTGCTTCTTAGACCTTTAAGAAACATTCTTAATGAACTTTACAGAATTCTGAGGACAGGTTTGTTTTTTTTCTTTCAAGTTTTAAACTGCTTCATTATCTATAAGAGGTCTGGGTATAGCTGTAGCATTTCATATGCTTTCTGAGAGAAATGGACAGTTTCCTTGGCCACTGAAGATGTTTCTCACGTGATCAAACAACAGTTTATACATCTTGATCCTATTCTTTTTTTTACTGTGTGTTTCTTTGGAGTTAAAATGGCTATGATAGCCTCATCAAAAACAGTCTTCAATCCTTTCTGGGTTAAAGCTGAACATTCCACATAGCAGCATGCTCCTATCTGGGAAGGAGGAAAAAATCACAAATATAAAATCTTTTTTATATAATTAGTATGATACAAACACATCATTATAAGGAAAATTATGAAATACAGCTATGCAAAAAGAATAAAGTCATCATCCATATTCATAATTCCCCAGAGACAGCCAACTATTAAAATACTAGTGATGTCCTTCTAGACTTTCCATGAAAAATTCCTTCATTCATCAAATATTTATTGAGTATCTACTATATGTCAAGCACTGTTTAGGTGCTGAGGGTACGTCAGTGCACTCAAGAAGAGCCAAGTCCTTGCTGTGTGGCACTTATAGTTGCTTAGGTTACACTGGGGCAGAGGCACACAAAAAGGGAATAGAGAGCAGACGGTGGCAAATGCTATGGGGGAAAAACAGAGTGAGGGAGCTGCAGAGTGCTGAGGACAGTGGTGGTGGTCAGGGAAGGCTTCCCAGTGGAGAAGTTTGAGCAGTGAGGAATACCTAGGGGAAGAGCTCCAGGCAGGCAGGGTGACAGATGCAAAGACCCTGATACAGAAGCATGCGTGGAGCATTTAAGGAACAGTATCATATTGAGAAAGTGATATTTGAGCTGAGACCGGAAAGGAGTGAAATAATGAATAACATTCACACAGGGAAGAACATTCCAGGTAGAGGGAGCAGCAAAAGTATAATACAAAGGTCCTGAGGTAGAACTCTGGGGGAATGGCAAGAAGGTTAGTGTGTCTGGAGTACAAGTGAGGCCATGATATGGACTTCAGCCTTCACTCTGCGTGAACTGGGGACCCCACCGGAGGATTCTGAGCAGAACACAGACCTGACTAGGCTGACACTGTAAGACTTAATGCTGGCTGCTGTGTTGAGAACAGATTATCATGGGGTACAGACAGAAGCAGAAAGGTGAGTTGGAAGCTGTTCCAGTAATCCAGGCCAGAGATGGAGGAGGCCTGAATCAGGCAGAAGGAGGAGACGGTGAGAAAGAAGTGTCTGGACTCGATGTGTTCTGGAGGTAGAGCAATATGTTTTGCTGAAGGGTTGAGTGTATGATGTGAGAGAAAGGGAGGACTGGCTTGGAGGGTAAAATTAGGAATTCTATTTTGAACATGTTAATTTTGGATGCTTGGCCACCCAGGTGGACTTGTTGAGTCAACAATTGGGTAACCAAGTCTAGAGTTTAGGGAATAAAGAGGTCCAGGTGGGAGACAGAAATCTGGGGATCTTCACTTATAAACTGTTCAAGCCACAAGACTGAAAGCAGCTCATCTAGGCCTAGGCAGTGGTTTTGGCTATAGAAGAAAAGACATCCAGGAAGCTGAGTGCTGATTCCTGGGACCTTCAACATTCAGAGACCAGGGAGATGAAGAGATGGAGGAGACAGTTGATTCAAGAAGAAACCAACTGTGCCAAATGCTGCTGATAGGTCTAGAAATGGGATCGTATTGTTTTGCAATTACTCTTTTTCTTAAACTACATAGTAGATATTAACATCTCAATAGATATTTTAGTATGAATTTTTAATAGATGCAGGATTCTTTTTGCCATTATAAACAATGCAGCATCTCTGTAGCTATCTAAGCCCATCTCTAATAATTTTCTTTTTTATTATAAATTGACAAATTATAATGTATAAATATTTATGGGGTACAAAGTGATGTTATATATATACGCAATGTGGAATGATTAACTCAAGCTAATTAACATATCCATCACTTCAGATACTTATCATTTGTGGTAAGAACACTTGAAATTTACTCTCTTAGCAATTTTGAAATATGCAATCCACTATTATTAACTATAGTCACCATGTTGTGCAATGTATCACAAAAAACTTATTCCTCCTGTCTAACTGAAACTTTGTACCCTTGGACCAACTTCCTAATAATTTGCTTAAGGTAAATTCCTATGTATGGAATTGCCTGATCAAGTGTCCATGATTTTAAGGCTTTTGCATATTGTCAAGATTGCTTTGATTCAATGGCCAATCATACAACAGAGTGCCCATTTTCCTGCACCCTTGGAACATTAATTATTGTAATTAATTTCTCAATTTTTGCCAGTTTTATTGGTGGAAATTCAATTTACATTTGACTACTAATAAGTTTGAACATACTTCCTCCTCTTAAGCAATAATCTGCATATTTTGGGTGAATTCTCCATTGATGTTCTTAGCACATTTTTCTATTGGGATATATATGTCTTCTGATTAATTCATATGCAAGGATTTCCTGTATATTAAGGATGTTAACTCATCTTCCTGCCATACATGTCAAGTTTGTTATGTGACTTTTTACTTTATTTCTGGCATTTGATGTAGTATTTCCTTTTTATATAGTTAAATCATCAATATTTTCATTTATGACTTTTACCTTTATGACACTTAGAAGTTCCTTTTCTCCCCAAGATTACAAAATTGAATACATGGAATTTCTAAAGTGACTTGTTAGTGAAGCCATTTATCTTTTGCTTTAGGGAAAAGTGTCCTCCAGAAAGTTTTCTTGCTTTGTTAGGCCTCCTGATAGTACATTTTAAAAGACCTTATTAGATTCTGTTTCTACAAAGTCCTATTAAAGTCACAACATTTAAAAAATAGAATCCAATAACATTAGGGCCAAATAGAGAAAAAAGTAAACCTAGCTTTGGGGCGAGGAAGAATATATGTTAAAATGTATGATGTACATCACTGTTAAACATATTTTTAAAATGCTAATATTTTCTACCCTCTTTTCATAAAAAGGATTGGAGGAAATTTCAACACATTTTTTTCAACCTAGCCATAATTGTTTGGTTTTAACCACATTTAAACGATCATCCTATATTGCTCCACTACCTAACTCAATGAGTCTTAACTGAAGACAGAGCCTGATTTGGCACAGTATGAATGTTTAATTAAGAAAGGCTGAAAATATCGGCACCTGTTTCTGGATGCCTCTTTCTATATGTGACTTTTTTGGAAAATACTGTTGGCAGTGAAGCACAGGTGTAAGAGCCAGGGCCCCGGAGTCAGGCTTTGGAATGAAAACCATCTCTGCCATTTATGGCCTGCGGGACCTTGGGAAAGTTACCTGACATTTCCAAGCCTCTGTTGTCTCTTCTGTATAACAGGGGAAATAGATGTACCTATTGAGTCAGAGCAGCTAATGCACAAAAAGCACTCAGCACAGTGCCCAGCATACAGAAAATGCACAATAAATGTTAGCTTCTATTACCTTAGCTTCTTTTACATTTAATTTTAAATTCTGTAAATGTTCCATTACCTCTTTTGCTAGTTTCTGTCCTTGTTCCACACATATAGGTTTTTCTTTCATATCATTCAGTCTTGCTAAAGTTTTGGGGTCATCTCGGAGATCAATCTAAGAAAGGTCAATAATGTCCCATAATATTACAAGTCTTTAAAGATAAATCAAAACATGTAATCCCATTTAATCCCCATATACAAAAAAAGCTTAAACAAAAGACCTTAATTTTTAAAAACTAGTAATATAATTGCTTTCTTTCGGCACTATTTTTTCCAAAAATAGATAAAACTTACTAACTTGCAGCTGAGATTAAACACATGCATTTGTTAAACCTCAGGACCATTTTTCTGAGAGCAATCCCCCACAACAGACCACAGAGTTTATTCTTAAATGGAGAAAACCAAACCAGACATACCTGAGTTCCTATTAATAAAAAGGGTACATTTGGTGCATATTCCTTAAGTTCTGGTACCCACTCCTCTTTGACATTTTGAAATGAGGCTGGATTGACCACAGAGAAGCATATAAGGAAGACATCGGTCATTGG
This sequence comes from Cheirogaleus medius, assembly GCA_008086735.1. NCBI lineage: Eukaryota > Metazoa > Chordata > Mammalia > Primates > Cheirogaleidae > Cheirogaleus > Cheirogaleus medius. The sequence goes on from VBSM01002608.1 coordinate 139,032,372, forward strand.
GTAAGATAAAGGCCTCAGACGGTCATAGTCTTCCTAAGGAACAAAGAAAAACCTCAGAACATATTTATATTTACATTTCTATAGTGTTAATAATATGCACATCAGATTAAGTGGTCAAAGACGCCAATTCAGGAGCACTCCACAGATGGAAGGTACAGCACTCCAAATAAAACAAGATAATTCCACTTGTTTTTATTCTTCCTTTTGAAGTTCTGAGCACCAGTGGGGGAAAAAATAGGACAGTACTGTTAGCAACTACAATGCAAACTTTGAGAAAATACATTGTGATGACTAACACTGGCACTAGAAACATTTTTAACGGAAAAGTTTGCACAAAGAATCAAGTATAGCTAGATGTGGTCTAAGAATTATAATTTATGATAACTAATATAAACTGAATGTTTGCTAGTCTATATGCTTTCTGATGAGCTCTCTCATGGATTACTTATTTAATCCTTATAACAACTGTATAGCAAAGTACCTACCCTTGTCCCTGTTTTCCATTTGAGGAAACTGAGGCATAAAAGTTAACTTGTGGAGGGATGGCAGCCAGTAAGTAAAGGAGCTGGGATTCACACCCTCGCAGTTTCTACTCCAGAGCCTATGCTCTTAACCACTCTACAGCTTTGCTGAGATCTTCAAGCTTTGCTTTCCCCGTTTATACAGTTTTCTTTATTGTGTGTGTGTGTATGAAAATTTAAAGACAGAAACATATACAGTAAAATCCACAAAAATCCCCCTTTTCTCCCCAACTTTCATTCCCTTTCCCATTTTCATGTGTATCCTTCCAGTTCTATGCATGTATATACCTACAGCTGTACATATTCACACGTGTACATAAATGAAATCATGCAATACCTGTTGCTCTGCACTTTCCTTGTCTTGGAGGTCTTTTGAAATCAGAATTTGTTAGACTTCCATATTATTTTAAACTGCTTCTTCATGTTCTACAGAACAGCTATGCTCCGATGATTGTTTTAGCCTCTCTCTACCATAAAAAGTGGTGAACGTCCTGTTTTGCACAGACCATTTTATGTGACACAAAATTCTGCTTATTTACATTCTAGAGAGTGAGCAGAGTCAGGATTCCATTTTTGGCATGGCAGACTCTCATCTGGTTTCAAGGAAACTTTATTTTTAGCCTAGGCCACCTCCCCTCTTAAATGACCCACTTCACTACTAGAACTAAATGCATGTAGAACTAAGGGAATATTAAAACCCTCTTCCACTTGGAGTTTCAGCAGTAGTATTTCCCTCGTGGAACAATTTTCCTTTCATATCATCTGACATTTTTCTTAATATAACTTTCAAGTCAAGCATATTAATATCTCAAACTCTTGCCTTCAGTGGTTAACCCTTCTGTTTTTCTGTGATGCTTCTGAAGGGCACATCTATAATCTGGGCTGTGGACATTATAAGATTTCTTAGGTGTTGGCTATCACAGGACAAGAGGGGAAATATCATCCCCAATTTTCTGCACCTTTTATTTTTAAAACTGGAGGCCTCTAAATGGTTTGGACAAAAGCAGTGCTTTGGTGTTAAGAAATTAGTAATGAAGAAATCAAGTAGGGCGGGTATGAACCATGTTACAGCCCAGACAGTTACTACAAGAAGACTACTATCAAAAATATAACATGTTTTTAAAAGTCAGGTTGTGTTAAATAGTACGATTGGATTCATTAAAGGTACTTCCTGTACTCTCCTGCCTATTTCAAATGGCAAGTCTGTGAGAAAAAAAGAGACCGCATTTAATCTTGGCATCCTACCCACCAACTCTATGCTTCTGAGCAAACCTGCAGTTCGCCTAGTCTGGGAATGGGGCGTTTTCGTTAAAAATCACTCCTCATCCATATTTAGATTTCCAATTTTCACAGAAATAGAAATAGGGATACTATCCCATAGGATTATGAGGAATAAATGGAATAATGCAACTAAAGCACTAAGCATAGAACCTGGCACATAAAAGAACTCTACCAGTGCTTCAGCATGAAGCTGCACCCAATGGGAAATTGATTCTCCTATCCCTCTGCAAACCCATGCAAGGTCCCATGCGTCCCACCCTAGTCCTGCCTTTGCACTTCCCTCCAACCACAGAGAAGAAACTTCTTCAGTAAGAAATAAAATTCTCTACACTGGCATCAAAACAAATCAAACTAAAGTCTCTTGAGGGCAGTATGGTTTTCAGATTAATAAAAGAGAATGATATATTATTACTGTACAAATTAGTTATTTTGGAACTCTATATCCTTACGACCATTTAAAATGTAACAAAGAAAGAAATTACATTTTTTAAGAAAGCCAAATTAGATATTTTAATGAAAATTTTACTTTTCAAGCAAGTTTACCTCCTTAGGGAAAAAGAATTGTGTACTTTCTCTAGGGGGAGATGACAAGAAATGAAAAGTAATTGAATGTTAAGTTCTCCAGAAATGCTTAATAATATTAATCCAAATATTCTACAGAACATAAATCTGCTGTAGAGATTCCTTTTATAACCACAGTGAAGCCTGACTTTCTTCAGAGAGAGTCTTGTGGGCACAAAGGAAGGCAATTAGACCAATCATTTCTAGGTATTTGTTAAACCGCAGATTTTGTTAAAATAATTAAAATGTGAAGAACTGGAGTTATAAAAAAACAAAACAAAACAAAAACAAGTGTGTTTAGAACACCTTGGAGAGAAATGTTGCTTTTTAATTCTAAACTATCTAAATGAACTCCTTCTGTGTGTCATCTCTCGCTAAATAACTGGCAGTTATTAATAAGAATGAGACCTTTCTGCTTCCATTCAGCCTGAGTAATTAGAAGTCTAATAATAGACAGCAAATTTAAAAACTAAATTATCCCTTGTGCATACTTCCCTGAATCAGGTAAAATGGTTTATATCCATTGCACAGTATCTTGAGTGCATTTAATATAAAATGTTGGATGTAGGAATAAATACGTGGAAGCATGCAGAATCTTTCAGCTCAAGCCATACATTTTAAATTTGAGAACACAGAGAACCTTAAATGTGGAGCAACTGCCCTTACTTTAAATGACCACTTATCAAAGTCAGAGCTTCTCACAGCCAACTCTCCAGCGTCCTCCTAATTAACAAACCAATTATATTATAGTTCTAATAAAAAAATGTAGGTATTTAAACATTTCAGCATGGTAACTGGAACATTCTCAGGGGTAGACAAAAGCATATTAAAGACACCTGTCTGACGTCAAGACCATGAAAAAAATGGTGAGTTCAGTCAATAGGATGGTTGGACTGCTTAGTAAACTCTTTATCTTCTTACCAACTGGCTAGGTACCAGAGGTATCAATTATCAAAAAGTATATTCTGGCAGCTTAGTGATTAGGTTTTCCATTATTGAAGAGTCCTCTATATGTGAGGATAACAACCTTAACCCTTAAAAATATCAAACACTTAACACCTGAAAAGAATCCACAGCTAACAAGAAAATGAAGAAATGTGCTCTGAGAGGAAACAAAAGATATTCCGATGCAACAGAGAAATGCAGCCAATGACCACGCATTGGAGACCCCTCTTCATGTACGGCTCAGCCAGCGGTGCCCAAGAGCCTCTCTACATCTGCACTATTCTCGTCCCCTTCAATGTGGACTTGGGTGTTCCCTTCTACTTTAGTGATCTTTGTTGAAAATACATGTTTTTAGGATGTCTATGTCTATTTAAAATACATATACAAAACATGTATTTTAAATAAAACCACTCACATTGGACAGTTTAGACTCTACCATGCTTTGTTGGCTGGTATGCTGTCACACACTGGCCATTTAAAAGCAATCAAGCAAAGATTTATTGAGAATATACTGCATGGAAGATGTTCTAAGGAGGCATATGCACAAATAAAAGATATCATTGTGCCCTCTGGAGCTTACAGTTTAGTTGGGAATGCAAGACATAAACATATAAAAAGATAGTCATATACGACAATGGGAGAAATGAAAGTGTAAGCTGGAGCAGGTGAATATATAAATACTTATTAATCTAAGAAACATTACTAAGCACTTACCATGTGCCCAGGAAAGTGCTAAGTGCAATTATCAGGGAAATGAAGGAAGCACAAGATTCAAATACTATCTAATCTTTATAACATCTTCTAAACATTTGCAAAGCTCTCATTAAATATCTGTATGTTAAAAACAAGGCAACGAGCTCGAATGAGCAACAGTACCCACATTGTGCCTGTGCAGACCTCAAAGCCATAGCCGAGAAGAAAAGAAGACACCGCCAGCTGGTGTGGGAACATGCCCAAGGTTAGCACCCAAGAGGAAGAATTCTCACCGGTGGGGAGATACACATAAATGTGGAACAGTCTTTGCTCCTAAGAAGTTCACGTATGTTCATGTATGTGAAGTTCGTATGCGTGAACATAATATTACAAATCAGAATATGGTAAATATCAAAAGTAGAAATTAGGGGACACTAAGAAAAGACTTCGCAGAAGAGGCATTTGAGTTGGTCCTTCCAGAATGGAGAGGATTTGAAATATACAACCTACTAGCAACGTGGTCTTGGTCTAGTCCCTTATTTCTTAGTTTCTGTCTGTAAAATGGGAGAATGTCAGTGACAAATGTGGTGAAGACCATAAATTACTACAGGAATATATTACAACCCCAGATAATCCAGGATGTCTACTTTGATTTAGGAAATAGTCTTTTATCAAAACTTCCAAGAGCTCTCCTCCATAATAACCTAGAATAAGAAAAAGTATGATAGACAAGCCCAAGCCTTCCAAAATCTAACATAGCTTCTACTTTAAGAGATACATAAAATGTATAACAATTAAGTAAGAATGACCCTGACAACTGGTCCTTTTGTGGCACATGAAGTAGCAACTCTCTGTCACTTCCAAGGCACACAGTAGTAACCCCATCTGACACACGTGTTTCTAGTGAGAAGCCCAAAATAGGCACCCGGCGTGGCTCCTGAAACCCTCCACCCTCAAGGGGCAATATTGAAGAGGACTGAAGCTAGCTTCTGAAAATGAAAAGTGTTGGGTCATAAATCTAACATATACTATAAGCATTTCTACACTAATTCTTGGTAATAGTAGTCTATGGAACCTCATTTCCATTGTTTAGTCATTTTGCCACTTTTGAGTTCAATTTATATTTAACTTTGTGAAATGAAAATATCACTTTTCACTTCTTTAAAAATAGTACTACTACCTCCCAGTACTGTTGGATTAAAAAAAATTGGGGGAGGAGAAAGAATTTTTTAAAAAGTGCTACAAATTCCTAAGAGGTAATTATTTTTCCAAAACTTTTTAAACATTTGGTGTTTTCTTTTTTAATCTTCAGTTTGGTTGTGGAATGGTATTTATATATCACAAACCTGATTAGTTCTTAGTAAAAGAATTCTTGGCATTGAAGGTTTAGCTTCTTTCAGCAACTGACACCTTCGTATATTTTGATTTATAATAAGTCAGTCTCCTAATTAATTTACTAATTATTTAGGGGCCAGTGAAGCAGATCTTGGGCTTCTTTTCCATTGCTACCTTCCTTTGGCCACCAGACTGGTCAGAACTCCTGTTTAGGTTAGCTGGAGGAAAAGAAGAGAAAATTGACATCTGGTGGAACAGAAAGAAACCAGCTAGAGGACTGGCCTTGTCATTATCTAACTGTGTCATTATGAACCAGCACTTCCTCATCTCTAAAAGCAGGGAACTGAACTATAAGATCGTCCCGTCACATGGTGTAAAACGCTAAAACTAACATTTTTTTACCCTCGTGAAAAGCCCTAGTAACAGATTTAATGTGGGAGGAGGTTCAAACTAGTGGATAAAAATCAAGTTTTAGGATTCCATTTTATCTAAGCTGACCCCACAAGGCAGAGGATCAAGACTTAGCTAAATATGGCCCTCAGTCAAGCTTCATTTCCCCATCTGTGAAGGGAGAATAAATATAGCATACACATGTTAAGATAAATGAGAGAGCTGGTCAAGTGTTTTGAGCTCTTCAGCAGACAAGCCTGACTTTCCAAAAAAAGACAAACCACAACTTCAGAGCCAGTGCTATTTCTTTTGTGCATGGTGAGGTGACTTCCCTAGTTGTAAAGAATTTAGAAAATTCTACATTGTCTGGAACTATAATGACAAGTCTCTTTCACTGGCACAGAGGTCAGCTAGCCTTAGGCTTGCAGGAAGAAAGTAAACATCAGGTCCCATTTCCATGCGGTATACTCCTTTTCTAACTTTTCAGCAGGTATTTCATGGTCATGGAATATTCATTCATTCATTCATTCATTCCAATAAATGTCTGGCAACTAGTGCTGAGCACTGTGTATATGAGTGAAAACAGACATGGACCCTGCCCCCATGGAGTTTAGAGTAAAATACAGACGTCGGCAGGTGGTCTCAACTAGGGCAGTACAATTCTATGTTTGGGGAACATTTTAGACATTTGGGAGGCGCTTTCAATTATCAAAATGAATGGGGGAACACTACTGGCATTTAGGGGTGGGAGCCAAGGGGCTATATAACCTGTACGGTGAAAACAGCCCCGGGCCCCGCATGATTATGGAATCTACTGCCAGACATTCATAAATATGAAAAACACTTTTGTAGGAAAGCAGCCTCTGGTACAGCAAGAGTGACGCCATCTTGGAGTGAAACTGCTGGGGTGACCAATGTTTGACCCCTGCTTACCAAGGTGTTTCCCTGGCACAGACAAGCTCTCATAAAGAAACAAGCTTGTAGCACAGATAACCACTCGTAAAGATGCTTATCTCACTTTCCCAGAGGTCACAAATTTCACAAGAAAGTCCAAGACATGACTAGCTGCACATGTCTTTATCCTAAGAGCTTGCTTTTAGAAAGGATACTTTTTGGAGGATGGGTGCAGGGATCCACTGTCTGGCAGCCACCTTGAAACATCACTTCTGTTTGTAAGTCCCTGTTAAACATTTCTTTCTGAGACAGTGGATTTCTCAGCCTCTTTCTTCTCAGCTCCCTTGGCCTTTGGAGGTAGGTTTGCAAAGACCTGCTTACCTCGGAATACCTTTTATAATTACAAGAATCTAGGACCCAACTCTGTGTATATGTAAGAATAAAGGTTTTTGCATGGCTTTAATGAATTTTCTAGGAAGGTGATTTCAGTCCAAATTGAAAGAGAAAGACTATATTTTGTTTGAAACATCACAGGGGTTGCTTACCATTGTAGGAAATCACAAACCACTGGCAATATTGCTCTTAGAATCCAAGTCACCAAGAAAACACAACTATGTCAGTCAACATTTGTTGTTACATACATGGTAATTCTACCTATAGGTATGGGTACCTGTTTATATCATTATGGTTTCTGGAGTATTCAGCCCTGGGAATTAGGAATTTAATACCGGAATAAATGTTTTTATGATGAATTACTTTTATTTCTCTTTCTTATTCCTGCTAGGATGTTACACTGATTTAAAATCACACGTATAGGGAGGTTATAATACCTACAGATTTCACTTGAGGATAAGTAAAGGAGAAATACTTGTTATAAAAAAAGGGTGATGGGTCTGACATAGTTGAGGTATTGAGTCAGGCATTTAACAAACTGGGACGAAAATGACTATAAATGCAAATTGGGACATGTGCTATGGAAGGAAAAGAGCCAGGTTGTAGAAGAGAGAATAACCAGGAAAACCAGCATCAGTCTGGGCAGTCAGAAAGGCTTCTCTGAGGGGGCGACCTCTAGCCAGAGACCTGAGCCAGACACAGGACAGTGTGTGCAAAAGCCCCAAGGCAGAAAAGCCCTGACATACTGAAGGCCCTGGGACAAGGCCAGGTGACAGGTGGGGCTGGAGAGGGAGCCGGCCAGGACCATCAGGGCCTATCTGCAGTGGAAAGTCATTAAAAGGAGAGACAAAGGAATCACAAAATGTGATTTTTCAAAAAGACAATCTAGGCTGCTTTGAGGAGAATGCACTGGAGGCAGGCAGGAATGCAAAGAGAGAGGTTATTACAGTAATTCAGCTGAGAGAAGACAGAGGCTTGGACTAAGAGGTAGCAGTTGACAGGTAGAGAAATGGCAGATTCTAGATATGTTCTGGAATTAGGCTCAGACTTGGGCGATGAGCTGGATGTGGGGCTAAGGAATAATTTGGTTCTGGCTTAGGCAGCTGGATGGATAGTATCTTTCACAGGGATGAGGAAGACTGAGGGTGAAGAAACACATTAGGGAGAAAACTCTAGAGGCCAGTTTTGGACATGTCTAGCTTGAGATGTTAAGCAGGTGGTTGGAGGAGCTCTCTGCCTCTAAGTTCCAGTCCTGGCTCTAATATACGCCCTCTTTTGGCTGAACTGGAAGCATCTCAAATTTGGAATTTCTGAACTAAACTCATTTATTTCTTCCCCCTCCAATCTGCAACTCCTTCTGAGTTTACCATCTCAATAAAAGATATCCCCACCCAATCAGGCTGCAGCAGCCAGAAACCTGGAAATCCTCAGGATCAACCCCAAATGCATGCAGAGCATCAACTCCTAACCTAAACGCACATCAAATGAGTCACCTGCCTAGCTAGTCTCACTGTCCCTTCTCCCTCTCCATACTTCTTCCCTGGGCCATGCCTACTGGTCTTCCAGGCTTTGGTCTAGAAATCACTTCATCCAGCAGATCTTCCCTGAACCCCCAAGTCAGCTCAGGTGTCCCCATGCTCCATAGTTCCATAGCACCATGGGCTTCTGTCATCCTGTTTTTTACACTGTAATATAGCTGCCTCTTTTCTTATCTGTATCTTCCATGGGCTTCCTGAGAGCAGAAGACTATTGTTCAAAGGCTCATGGTACCTGCTTATTAAATTCTTGCTGAATGAATGAGGGTGGCATGTGGGAAGGGAACGTCAGAAAGGTTAGCCGCAGGAAGATGGCAGGTGGCTTTTACCGTGCTCGCCTGTACCTCCTTCTCTAGCTACAAAGCTGGAGAAAGTGGATCAAATACCTGAATTCTCCAGTAACAGGCTCATTTCCCAGGCTGCTGTCATCACTTTCAGCCAGGAATCAAACTGCCTCCTGTGATCAGGGCTGTTTTTCTGCACCACACCAATGAGTCCACCCCACCTGCCTGAATAATGTGAGCTCTAAATATGAGAGCCTCAGACTGAGCGATACTTTCATCATTTTGGTTCCTGCTACTGCTTTTCACCACAGCCTTCTTTTCATTGTCTTGACATTTATTAGATATTTTACCTAGGCATGAAAGACATTGTCTACCCAGCATCCTTCTCCTACTTCCTCCTGATTTAATTCAAGACCCACCCCCTCCTCCACACAGACACATGCCCCTGGGGACCCTGACCCCATACTTGGCTGTGAAGAGAGTCCCTGGTTGGATTAAACCAATCATTGGGTTTTATTCCCCAACCTTGCCCCTCCCACACAGTCATTGGGTCTTGGGTGGGCACATGACCTATGTTATCCAATCAGAACAAAGTATTCTGGGGCTTGTCTACGGGAGTTCCTCCCACCCCAGTATATAAGGCTTTCCCACGGCTTCTCCTCTCCCCCCCCCCCCCAGGATATAAGACCCATCTTTGCTGCTACCTGGGCCAGTGCCATGGTCTCTGTCTCACCACCAGTGTATGTACATGCAACAGCTCAGTCCCAGACCTGCACTTATGCCGGGGACCGGCTATTGGGAAGGAGGCGTATAGGCCTGACACTTCCACCAGAGCGGCCCTCTCAATCTTTACAACACTTGGGCTGCAGAGGCTGAAGTCTTTCACTGACATACACGCACACGTCCTTCTAATATATGCAGACGGCAAGCAGCAAAGAGAAGACTCCGCTTACTACACTGTGATTAAGGCCGAAATGCTGCCTTTTTCCACCTCTAGAGGATGCAGTCAATCTGTGTGGAGGAGTTGAGCCAGGGTTGGGGAACCCGTGGCCTTAATTAAGGCCACATGTGGCCTTCTAGGTCCTTAAGTGCAGCCTTTTGACTGAATCCAAATTTTACAGGACAAATCCTTTTATTTTTATTAATATATTTTTGTTCATCTTTTATATTTTTATTTTTTAAATGAATGTATTTAAAATACCATAGAATAAGTTTCAACGAAGTAATCCTCCCAGATTGACTGGCACAATTAGAACATTAGTGAGCCAAAGGGCTAAGTTGACAGCTGCTACACTCAGGATTTAGTTCTAACTTCCGCCACCTGACTGGCACCACTACTGCATGAGGCTGGTTGGCAAGAGTTTATGGGGGTCGAGTACACCAGTCTGTTATCAGCTTTTAACAAGGTGTACTGTGTTTCTGTTTGAAGTGGAATTTGTGAACAGTTGCACAGCTTGACAGTATTCTTTTTCTTTTTTGAGACAGAATCTTCTTCTGTCACCTCAGCTACAGTGCAGTGGTGCCATCATAGCTCACTGCAACTCGAATTCCTGGGCTCAAGTGATCCTCTTGCTTCAGCCTCCTGAGTAGCTGGAAGTACAAGCATGTGCCATTGCACCTGGTTAATTTTTTCTATTTTTAGTAGAGATGGGGTCTCACTCTTGCTCAGGCTGGTGTCTAACTCCTGACCTCAAGGGATCTTCCCACCTCAACCTAGAGTGCTAGGATTACAGGCGTGAGCCACCGCACGTGGACTCAACAGTATTTTTAAATTCTGTCTGCTTTATAGCCCATCATGTCAAAAAAGACCAAGAGAACACTGAAGGAAGAAAATATATTTTTTAATGAGGATTAGGAATTGTGATATTTTCTTGTTTCTGCTAAAGATAAGATGATTTGCTTGCTTTGTGATACTGCAGTATCAACATTAAAGAAATTCAATGCTCATCAGGATTATAACACTCATACGGACCACAAACATTTTAAATTAGAGGGAGAAGCATGAAAGGTTGTATTGCAGAAATTAAAAGATGAAAAGCAAAAGCAAAGGCAATTCTTACAAGCAGCAATAAGACCTGGAAATAATGCCACTGAAGCAACTTATAAAGTATAATAGATTATATACTTGGGAAAAAAGAGGAGCCATTCAGTGATGCAGAAATTGTGAAAGAATGCATTGTCAAGGTTGTAGGATGCTTAGATCCCAATAATGTTTCAAAGTACAAACAAGGAGAACCTCTTTCAAGGAGAACCATAACTGATCTACAGTATGAATTAGACTTCAACTTAGCAGAACAACTGCATGCAATATTTCAAAACAAAAATATACATTATTCAATTGTTTTGTCTGAATCAACTGATACTACAGACTCGGCACAGGTTTTATACTCATTTGGGTCATAACAGAAGATTTTCTTTGCTACGTAGTGTTACTGACTTTGGGCACTCTTGCCAGTAGAACATGGGGAATAGATATCTTCAACAACTTTCAAGATAAATGTCGTGAAGTTGGACTGAATTTGATAAATTTAGTGAGTGTATGTGCTGATGGTGCACCTTCCATGACAAGAAAACATGAAGGGTTTATTGCACAAATTTATAAAAAGTATTAACAGATCCAGATGCTCTCATTTCTTTTCATTGTATCTTGTATCAGCATCTCTGTGCTAAAGCTACTATTGTAAGTGACACTTGCAACAAGCTATAAGTATTGTTAACTATATTCATGCAGATGCAAGACAGCATTGTCAGTTTGCTAACATGAGGTATTCAGTGGGGATTTGCAGTATCATTCTACAGTGCATTGGCTATCGCAGGGATAGGTGTTAGCCAAAATTTTATCTCTTTGAGAACAGATAGTTAAATTTTATGAAGAACAGGATCAGCAAAGTGAATTATTGAAAGAAGCTTTCTATAGGAATACAGCATTTCTGCATTATATCATGTCAAATCAAAATGAATATTTCTTTGCAAGGTAAAACTAAGTCTATATATGATATGTGGCCAAAAAGCCCAAGCATTTCGAAAAAAGCTATCTTTTTCAAAACAATTCTTCAAAAGGAAATTTCATATGAACATTTTCCCCAGTTAGCAAAGGTCACTGATGATCAGGATGATATATGTGAGTCATTTGAAGAATACGCAGCTGTTATAGACCTATTAATTGGAAAAGACAATGAAAGGTTCACTGACTTTGAGAATCATGACATCACACTCAAATTAGGATTTCAGCCTCACCTAGTTGATATCACCAAGGCACCTAAAGAACAACAGCTGGAACTGATTGAGCTCTCAGTAGATGACATTTTAAAGTCATTGTTTGCTGATAAGAAAGATCCAATTGAAATATGAAAAATGCATTTTGCCCACACCTTTGGCAAAATGCCTGAAAAATGCTTTCTTGCTTTTCAACCACTTATTGTTATGAATCTTCATTCTCCTACCTAACCCAAATCAAGATAACCCCACAAATGACTGATACCTATCCAGAGAATCAACTGAAACTGCCGGCCTCCATGTTGCAACCAAATATTCAAATGCTTTCCAACAAAAAGCAGACACAACAAAGTCATTAACACGTTGACTGCCACACTAGAAAAAAAAAATTTTCCCTAGGGCCTCAGTGTTTTATTAAAACAAACAATCCCTTCTAATTTGTTACTTTTTGTTGTTTTCTGTGTGTGAGTGACATGCAATGCAACCCACATTTTTAGAATTAAATCTTATTAATTGTAACAATAGGAACATCAACAAGATTTTCAGGAACCAACTGCAGGGTTTTGCTACATGAGGCCCCGGGCTCAAAGCTAGCCTGAGTTAAATACATGGCAGCCAATGTGTGAAAAGGTTAGTTAACTTTAAAATTAAATAGTTTTCATATTTTGAAATTATTAAGTACATAATAACTAGATTTTTACAAAATAATGTACATTTTTAAGTATATTTAATTGAAGTTTCTTGAATGCAGCCTTATTTGACTATAGCTAAGTTAATGCGGCGCTCCAACATGAAAAAGTTCCCCACCCTCAGTCAAGCCATGACTAACAAACCCACGTGCAGTCTGAGTACTTGAGCCCCACTCTGCTGGCCAAACACACACAGCTCAGTCTGCCAGCTGAGAATGAGGAAGGCTTCCCAGCAGGCAAAATCAGGATGACCTCACAAACACCTGCATACAACAGACCTTTTAAAAAATACACACAATTTCTGTTTGGGTGATGAAAATGTTTTGCAAATAGATAGAAGTGGTGGTTGTACAACATTGTGAATGTACTAAATGTCACTGGATTGTATGCTTTAAAATGGTTAAATTTATGTGAATTTCGCCTTAATTAAAAAATATATACACAGATTCACAAGTGTGCAAAGGTGTGACCTTGCAGGTATATACACACACACACATTTTTCTGAAAATTCAGAGAGGTGCTGCATGCAGAATTACCTTGTGGGAAGTCCCTGGAGCCCAACCCATCAGCTCCTCACAACCTGCATCAATCACCACTGCACACTCCACACGGCTGAGCCTGGCTTATCCTCCTTGCACAGGTTTGCTACCCTCGCCTTACCCTCCCTGTTCCGTATTACTTCTCTTCATCTCTTCCTCTCCAGCTCTGGCCTTTTGGCACTACAGAAGGTTCCCTGCGGGGCTCTTCCAGGCCTGTAACAAGCAGCTTCATCGCATTACTGCAGCCTGTTTAACTACTCGCAGCCACGAGAAGAGTGCCTGCTCGCGCTGTCATGGGGACCCCGACTGCCCACTGGACCTCCACCGACTGCCCATTGGACCTCCACCAACCGCCCACTGGACCTCCACCGACTGCCCACTGGACCTCCACTGACTGCCCACTGGACCTCCACCGACTGCCCACTGGACCTCCACTGTCAGCCTAGGAGACAGCGCAGCTCCCACTTCACTGATGAGCAAACGGGGGCTCCAAGAAGCTCACTCCTTGTCTAAAGACACAAGGATTGCTGGGCAGAAGCAAAGCAGGATGCAGTTCTCCTAACAACCAGTTTAGGATCCCCTCCCGCCCCCTCTGTTTTAACCAGGCAGTTATTGTAGGTTTCAGACACAGACTTTCTGAATCTTTGAGTTAGGCTTCCCAGCTATGTGATCTTAGGCAAGTTACTTATCTTCTCTCTTTGGTTTATCTGCAAAACTGACTACTAACAGATCCTCCTCTTAAGCTGCAGGGAAGGTAAAATGAGCTAAGGTATGAGATGCACTTAGCACTGTGGTGGCTGCTAATTTACAAGCACGCCTGCCTGGTAGTGTTCCCTGTCACTCAGTTTCAGCAGATTTGGGGCAGAGTAATAAACAGGCAGAAAAGGAAAACTGAGGGTAAAGTCAACTTTGAGAAAAACACCCAGAGAAGTTTTGCTGGTTTAAATAAGTGCATATGTTTACACGGCAGGCAAGGACCGTAGAAATTTTATTTAAATACCTAGAAAATAGCTAAACCAATATACCTCAAATGTGTTCCTTAAAAAAAAAAAAAACGCTGGCTACCGAGACCTGGGAAGGGGAAAGAGTCAAGACGCACAAGGGCTTTGCTGTGGCCGTTGCGTCCTCCCGGCTCCCGTGGCATAGCCGCAGGCAGGTTTAAGTGGCTGACTGGACACACGTCTGCACCAGCATCCTCTGCGTTCCAGGAGGATGAGCCAATCTGACAGCTGATTTCAAACTCTAAAGAGCCTGGCTAGGGAGACACGTGCCATTCACCTGAGCACCCCAAGAGCCAGTGAAACAAAATCAAAGAGAAACAACCCTACAGACCAGCAACAACGACAACAAAATACAGCTTATAAGACAAGTACCAGATAAACTGTCATTCCAGTGCTTCAAGTGTCCATTCTCTTTTGTGTACTCTCACAAAGCCCTGGGAGGCAGTGCTGGGACGGGTGCTGTCAGCCCTCCCTCCCTCCAGGGCAGCTAAGCCCAGGCACCGGGTGAGGTGGTGGTGAAACAGCTGGGCTGGTAGGGGTGGGAGGGGGTGGTTTCAGACGTAGAGGTGTGTGGACCCTGTGACCTGGTCAAACTGTACAGCTCTTAGTCACCCCGTGCTGCCCACTGAGTCCTGCAGTCCATGGTCAAGATTGTGCTATATGCTACCTGGAAAATCAAACAATGTATGTCTCCTGTCAAAGAGCCACTGGCTTAGTTAAGCAATCGAGTGAGACACCCGCAGCAGGGGGAGGTCACAAGAACAGAATGCAGAGCTAGGGTCAGAGGGCCTGGGCGGAGGTCCAGGGTTGCCTCTCAGGGCCATGTGCGTGACCTTGTACAAGTCATTTCCCTGTCTCTGAGCCCATTTCCTCACCCATTAAAAATAAATAAATAAGGGCAGGAGAGGGGTTGACCATATGACCTTCCTCATAAGGTCACCGTTAGGATTAAATGTAGGCACAAGATTAATGAGGAGAGCCCTAGCTGCTAAGTGCCACGAGAATTCAGAGTGGAGAGAACACGTCCACCCTTGAGGACAAATTGATATTACCTGATGTTCTCTGCTAACCTCCCCATCAAGGCTCCAGTCTCCAGAAGACTTGGCCAGCTCCCCACTGCACCCTTTAGAAGTCCAAACTCTGCAGCCCAGTGTTCCAGGGCTGGCAGTGCCAGGCATCAGGCTCTTTTTCCACCTTAGATTTGATGGCTTCCCTGATGAACACCTACTCTGCAACCAAAGTGAACACAGGCTGCTCCCACACTCTCCCCACCCACCCCAACCTCTGCCGTGTGACTCTTCCTGTGCTTTCTCTTGGCCTGGAAGATCTTGTTCTAGCTGTGCCCCCTTCCCACCCCAAGCCCACACATACATGCCACCTCTTCACCCAGGAAAACTGTCCAGACACTCACGTACCATCCCCAGAGCTGGAGGTGCTCTTTCCCTATATAGAATCTGGGGTCTAGAGTAGGATACCCCAGTCATTTGAGATAAAGTCACATTTTGAGAACTAAATTAATGAAAATCAAATTATAATGGTTATGGCAGCCTTTTGACTAAATCCAAATTTCACAGAACAAATCATTTTAATAACGGGATTTGTTCTGTGACATTTGGATTTGGTAGAGGGGCCGCAGTTGGGGATCTGGAGAGCCACATGTGTCCTTCAGCCCACAGGTCGCTCACCTCTGGCTGTGGCCACTTTAAGTCATCTAAGATGACTGAGGCTTGAAAACACCCAAATCTAATCAAGGTGACTGAATGTAACTAAAGAAAGCTATAATCTAATAAAGTACATTTTGGCTTGTCTGAAAAATATGTTAACTGAAAATTCTTGGTCCATACAGACTCTACACTGAGTCTAGCAAAGTAGAAATTGCATAATTAAAATATTAGTGTCCACTCAGCTCTGCCCAATGGTAAAATGCTGGCCCTGGTGGACACAGAGATCCTGGTCACTAGAAAGCCATGCAGTTCCAGGACTCAGATGAAACAGAAATCTCCTACCAGACATCCAATTCCTTTTGCTCCAAAGCCTGAATGCCAAGCAAGTTCCTTATGAATTCATTTTCCCAGGTGCCTTGAGACAAGCACTGAAAAGAATATCCACCTAAACTTTGCTCTTCATATTTATGTTTTCTAACTATAAAAGAAAAAGGAAGACTTAATTCTCAGCCAATTGGACACACACACTTATCTTTGATCTCTCCAAATCCTCTAACACATACGGTAATTTAACAAACAAACAAAAAACAATAAAGCCACAAAGACAAAACAAACAGGAAAAGAGAAAACAGCAAAAAAAAATTTAGAAGCTACACAGCAAAAGTACAGGTGGAACTGGTTTAGGCTTAGCAGACCCAGGAAGCCAAATCCTGCCCAGCAAGGAGGGGACTCCCTGGTGGTCAGAAGGTGTGGGAACCAGAGGAGCATGTTCTTCTGGAGGGGGATGGAAGGTGGAGCCACACACAAGAGGGTGGACTGAAAGTCTGTTTAGGAAGCAGTTTGATCCCAGGTCCCCTTCTCAGTCATGGTAAACTCTCTCCTCAACCCTGGTGAAAGGCAGAGGCTATTTATTCTCTGGAAAGCGCAGAACGGGGCTCCCTGCATGGCAGAACCCAGGGCCAGGCAAACATACTAAACACACAGAGCCCCAGACTGCTTCTTCCACTTGCCTCCCAGAACACTGGCTGCCCAGCATGGATCCCTCAGGCAGGAGAGTGGACACTTTTCTGGGGACTATGACCAGCCAAAGAGGAAAGGCCAATGTCACCTACTGACATTACAGGTTCCCAAATAAAAAGACCCCAATAGATCACCCTACAACAGTAGTTCTCAACTGGGGGTGGGGCAAGTAAGGGGTGACGTTGCCCCAGGGGAACATCTGGCAATGTCTGGAGTCATTTTTGATTGTCACAGCTGGAAGAGGTGTGTTACTGGCATCTAGTGGAAAGAGGCCAGGAATGCTGCTAAACACCCTACAATGCACAAAAACAACCCGCACAACAAATAGTCCAGCCCAAAATGTCCACCGTGCTGAGGCTGAGAAACTCAGTCCTGCAGGGAAGAACAGAGTCGGCCAGCCCCACCCACATGCAGCATCTCACACTCGTGGTGCCTCTCTCAAAAATATGAATAGACATTTGACAAAGATTAAAACGAGAGACCATGCAGGGAGCCAGAAACTTCAAAAGGCTATCATTAATATCCTCAGAGAAACTGGAGAAGATATTCCTTCAACAAACAAAACCTAGAAGATGCTAAGGCAAAAAAGGAACATCCAGAGAAAAGGAAAGGGCTCTTAAAAATGAAAACTAGAATCACATTTCAAAAAAGGAATAGAAGGGGGAGATCATAAACTTGAGGAAATTTCTCTGATATAGAGAAAACAGTGAGAGAGCGCAAATGTATGAAAAGTAGAGGACCACGCCAGGAACTCCAAAATCTAAACACTAGAAGTTCCAGAGTAACAGAAGAGACTGACTGAAACTGAAGAAATCAAAGAAATAAACCAAGAAAATTTCTCAGAACTGAAAGACATGAGTTTCCAGACTGAAAGGCCTACAGTAACCAGCGAGACCCTACCCCAAAAAGCCTGGGGTTGTGAAATCTCAGGAGGGTGAAATGGCAGATTCTAAACTTCCACAAAGGAAAAACAGGTTCCTGATGACAGATCCAGGATGGGGTTGGCAGGGGACTGCTCAATAGTGTAAACAGGAGCCGAAAGACCATGGAACAATGCCTTCAAAATTATGAAGGAAAAAAATATATTTCCAATCTATTTTCAAATTATCCATCAGGTATGAAGGAAACATTTTCCAATATACTGGGTGTCAAAAAAGTTGCCTACAGTGAATTTTTTCTCAGGAAACTAATAAAATATACATTCCACCAAAGTGAGGATCTAAATCAAGAAGACATGAGTCCTGAAAACGAGGATCTAATACAAGAGATAAAAGCAAAGAGAATCCTAACAAAGATGAAGGAAGTCCCAGGATAACAGCTGTGCAGCAGGCAAGAGGCACCAGCCCAGGTGGGAGCAGGTTAAAAGGCTCAGGAGAAATGGCTCAAAAGAAGAAAGGGACAGAATGTCAGTTGGTAAGTCTAATTGCATGGAGGGCAAGTTTAGGGTCAAATAGTTAAGACAAGCAGTGAAAACAAAGCAAGGGAAGAAAGAAGATAATCATTAACTCCAGAGAAACAAGAAGCGTTGTTGTACAAGAAGGAAAAAATAATCATAGTATACCATGTGGCTCAGCTGTGACAACATAGTCACAAAAATATAAACATTGATCATTGGTCAAACCGAAATTACAATATAGCTACTGGGAAAGGGCAGATGAGAAGTGGAAGGTATGTCTGAAAGAGCTAAAGCCTCATCATTCATGGTGTGAAGTCGATAAAGAGTATCTGTTACTAAAATAAACAGCTAAGA
This sequence comes from Cheirogaleus medius, assembly GCA_008086735.1. Lineage (NCBI taxonomy): Eukaryota > Metazoa > Chordata > Mammalia > Primates > Cheirogaleidae > Cheirogaleus > Cheirogaleus medius. The sequence continues at coordinate 139,051,083 of VBSM01002608.1, forward strand.
GCTGAAAGTGGTTATCTCAAGGGAGTGGGAAATGTCTTTTCTCTAAGGGAAGTGGATAGGGATCTTTTATTTCCTCATAACAGGACCTTCTAGAATTGAAGACTCTTTAAACCATCTGATATATATAATTTTGATATTAATAAAAAAAATAAAATGACTTTTTTAAATTGGGAAAAACAATAAAGTATAAAGAAGTAAATTTCTAAAATTATTCAGTATCACCGCCTAGAGCCAACCCCTTTAACATTTTGATTATTTTGTTCCAATTTTTCCCCTGCATGTTACATACACATGCATTTTCTTCAAAGTTTTAATCATGCTACATATATAGTTTTGATTCCTGCTTTTTCACACTTCAAACATCATTAGCCTTTTCACATCTCCTTAAATATTTGTTGAAAGCACAGTTTTTAATGACTATTACTCTAATATACATCATTCTATGATTTAACAAGTCTCTTTTTACTATGCATCAATGTGTTTATAATTTATCAGTATTATAAATAACACTGTGAAGAATATTGCTTTATGTAAATCTCTGTGAACCCTGAACGTTTTCCAGGTATACATTCATAGAAACAGATCATTGCAAATTCAAAGATCTTTGCCAAATTAAGCTCCAACTAGTTGTGTTAGTTTTTATTTCCAAAAATATCCCATAGAGTGTTCACTTTCTTATCTTGTAGGTATCAATTTTTCCCATCTTATCCAATTTGATCGGTGAAAAAAAAAAAGTTTTTGTTTTACATGTCTTTGCATAGTGTATTTCCATTAGCTATTTGCTTTTCTTCCTTCGTGAGCTATTGGTTTCCTTTTTATGTCCATTTTTCCACCAGGGCCACATGGAAGATTAATTCATTGGCAACCTCATTTATACTCTGATCTCTTTGGAGTTAACATAAATCAGGCCCATGGACCTGATGATCCAGAAACACTCCAATAAAACCATTTCTGAGTCTAAGTGGCCCCACCAAGACCCTGCCAATCTGGCAGGCTCTAGCCAAGTAGCCAGGCAGTCGGGCACCTTTGGGATTCTTCTCACACTTTACTATTTTCATGTATGTCCAATTTTCTACTTGCATTTTGGCCAGTTTTATATATCTTCTCTTCCTGCTGGACTCTAAACCCCTACAGGAAGAGAACCCTATCTGATGGATTTCTGTGTTCCTCGCCTCACTTCTGTTTAATGGATACTCATATATTTGATGAACAAAAATATCAGGGTGTGGATGGAGGTGGGAGAAAATGTGAACAGAGGCACGGACAGAATAAGAATACTGAACCGTAGTGGGGAGACCTCCCCACCTCTACCTGAGGCAGGGACGAAGTCCGCACTCCAAGTGCGTGTCCAGCAGAACTTCACTTTCTGCCTGAAACCTTGGAAATGGTTGGGGTGGGGGGTGGGTGGCCATGTAAGCAAGACTGACAAAAAGGAATAAAAAGGAAAGGATTATTCAGCCATAAAAAGCAATAAAATATTGATACATTCTACAACATGGGTGAACCTTGACAACATTATGCTAAGTGAAAACAGCCAGACAGAAAAGGACAAATATTACATGGTTCCATTTATATGAAATGTCCCGAACGGCAAATCCATAGAAACAGAAAGTAGATTGATGAGTGGTTGCCAGGGGGTGGAGAGAGGGAAATGGGGAGTGACTGCCACTGGGTGTGGGGTTTCTTTTGGGGGTGATGAAATTGTTCTGTGAATTATATTCCAATAAAAAAAAAAGGAAAGAAAATGAAACTTACATGTCAAGCAGTTTGATTGACCAGGAATTTCTCTGAGTAATTACTTTCTTCATAACACCAGCTTGCTTGGACACTGAGACTTCCATACTGTCCTATTTGGGCAACAGGAGGCAGGAGACATTGAGGTCTCCCTCCCTGTCAAGGCCAAGTTGAGTCAGCCCCTCCCTGTGTCACTCTGGAGGCATACCTGACCGGAAGCTCAGTGAAGGATCCATGGGTCCAGCCTTGCTGGAGAACAGAACATACCCACAGCAAATATTTTATCCAAATAGACCTGGCAGCCTTTCTGCTAATGAGCTCCCTGAGTTAAGAAGTGAGTCCCATTGTACTTAAATGGGCAATGCATTAAAATAACCACCTATAACCTGATTTTAAAGCCCCTCAAAAATGTGTAGACAAGCCAGAATCCCCTTTCAAATGAGCTGATAAGAAAGCCAATATGGAGGTGACGTAGAGTTATGGGAAAGTTTCTTTCCATAATAATCCTGCCAATAGACCCCCCTAAATCTAACACACACTTAGTTCCTTCTGGGGCCCTCAACTCTTGTACCAAGTGCCATGTGCCACATTCAGTCCCTACTGAAGGGAGGAGGGCTTACAATTGGAATGGGGAGTGAAGATTTACACATGAATAAAACCAAAGGCTGGGTTGCAGCCTAAAGGAGGGACCCAGCCTCCCAGGGTGTCCCAGCCTCAGAAGGACTTCTCACTTTCTACAGCCTGGAGGAAGAGAAGCTCCCACCTACATCAAAAAGCCCCAGAGTTCCTTTTCCATCCATCCAGGGCCAAGGAGGCCACTAGAAACACCTTTGGGCAATAAGCTGAACTCTGAATCAGCTCATGGGGGAAGACAGCCCTTTGAAAATTAAGCTAGAGTAAATGGAATTTTAATTGAACTGGATGGTCAGAATTAAATGTTCTCTCTCTCTCTCAGTGGCAGCTCTTAGAGGGGGCATACTTTGAGCCAACTCATTTATAATCCCAACTATGATGCCATTTTTTTTAAAAAAAGATGATATTTCTAGACAGCAATAAGTTTGGAAAAAAAGAAAAAGTGTAATGGGGGAGGAGGGGGAGGAGGATGGAGGAAGAGGAGGAGGCTGGCGCAGAAAGCTGAGGTCAGCCAGAGGAGTAATTACTGCCCTGAGATGGCTGTTTGAGTGACACAGCCCTTCCTCTCCCTCCAACCAAGCCTCGTGACCTGCCTGGGGAGTGTTCATACAAAAAGGGCGTCATCGTCCATCTGAGGCTTTGGAACTAATTTAGCACAAACCAAGCTGCCATCCTTCTCAGGGTCAGGGTAAGTCACACCTGGAGTGGTGGCCTCAGCCATGGTGAAAAGACCCCAGTCCAGGTCTCCTCTCTGTCTGGCTGCGTAATGTGAGGGAGAAGAAATGGCTTGGCGCTTAGGCCCCACCAAGGAACACCCAAGGAGCCTACTGGGTGCACAGCCTAGGCCAGACAGCACTCTCCCAGAGCCAAGGGTGCCTTATGAAATTCCGCTTCCACTTTCTCCCAGCAGTGCCTTGGCCCAGCTCCACCAGGCAAGCTGGGTGGGCAGCGTCAGTGGCTGAATGATTCAATTCATTGCCACAGCTCTGGAGAGGCCCAACCATGTGTGAAGAACTAGGAATGAGGGTGTATGGGGGTGTGTTTGGTGGGGCGGGGTGTTAAAAATGAATCAATCATGTTCCTTGTACTCCGGGGACAGTGTGTGAAGTGGGGGTGCAGGAGTGTGGTGGGGCGCGGGGGTGAAGGTGGCTTGCTAAGTAAGAGAAAGGTACATAAGGACACAAGGAGTCAGTAACTCAGTGGCTCTGACATTTAGCCTGCACCTGAATCACCCGAAGGGCTTTTTTAACAGAGCTTTCTTAGTTTCTGATTCACAGGATCTAGAGTAGAGCCTAAGCACTTGGATTTCTGCCAAGTTCCCAGGAGATGCCTGTTGGTCTGAAGACCACACTTTGAGAACCAGTGCCATTATTCAAACCGTTCTTGAGGATCAAGTATATGTAAGAATCCAATCTGAGCACCTTCTCCACCTAAAAAGCAACCTGGAGAAGCCCTTGCTCAATTTAGCTCTTATTAGCACTTCATCTCCTTGGAAGGACAATCCCGGCCTCTTCTGTGTCCCTGGCAAACAGAACCTGGCTCCCCTCCCACCAATCACGGTGAACCAACCCTCCACTGCACTGTGGGTGCCTCAGGCAAGGCCTGTGCCGGACCTATCTCGTAACCCCTGCCCTGGCACAGGCCTGGCCCAGATCTGGCGCTCAGGCACTGTTTGCTTGCTGGCTGGCTGAATGTTCTCATCGAGTCTTGACTGTCACCACAGGAAGCAGCCCAGGCAGGAGGACGTGGAAGCCCTCACAAGGGTGGTGGCAATGGGGATGGCCTGGGAAGCCGAACAAGGCAGAGAGGTTTTTGGGTATGTTCAGAGAATATTCAGATGAAAGAGGGACAAACATGTTTGAAGAGTCAGTTTTCCCCTAAATAAAGAAACACTTAAGAGGAGAAAAGAAAGTCTGGGTTAGCCCCTGTGGGACAGAAAAGACACCTGTCATTCACAGGCTGAAGCTACAGCAAGCTGATGTCAAGTCCAGGCTGGCGGGCAGAACAGGGCAGACAGAGCCCAGAGGGGCAGAGAGGGGACACTGCCTCCCTGGCTTGAGGAAAGTCTGCCTATGCCTCAACATGGGACATTTCCCCATCCCTCCTTCCTGAGAAGAGGCCAGGGCATTAGGCAAATGGCATGAGCTTCTTCCATACATTCATCAGCAACGTGGCCACCAGCGCCACCCCAAGCATGCATGGTGATTTATGGACAAAATGACAAAACATCCTCAACTTGGGGGGGGGGTTGCGGGGGGTAGTGCAAAAGTTTTTACAGGATCCATTTAGCAGCAGCCCTTACATGTTCCATCTATAGACACTGCTCCACCAACTCTTCTATCTAGAAAAGCAATATGCTTAGAATGTACTTTTCATATGAAATATTCAACAATAGAATATATGCAAAGTAAAGGAGGCACTTCACATGGTCAAGCTGACTAGCACGAGTAAGGGGGGGAGCTGGCAAGTCCGCAGGAATCTGGAGAGGTGGCTGGTTCACTATTCCTCAATTTGAAAAGAAACAGTGACAGCAGTAAAGGCCCCTTCCCCCACTTTCTTTTGTTTCTATTAAAATCAACAAGCAACAGGGCACCAGATTAATATCTCTATAATTACTAAGTTGTCAGTCAGTGAGTGAAAAACTCCATAATTTAGTTAGCAACCCTACTGCACATGTTGACACTGATAGCAGGGATCTGGGGGCCATAAAAAGACACATTTGGGCCACCCCCATGCCTGCCCTCCCCACCCAGAATATGAGCTCTCTGCACCCCTCTGCCTGCATGACCTCATTTAGTCCTGTGCTTCCCAAACCTTCGCTTCATGGTTCGCAGAGAAAATGTGATGGTGGGAGTGGGGGAGCCATGGGTAAGTGATGGAGGTGGGACTGCTCAAGCTAGAAGGGACAACCTGAGCCCTTGGTTGTCCCAGGCCCCACCCATCTGCCCTGAGGACAGAGGAAATCCCTTATCTGATTTGATCTAACAACCCTACAAGAAGATACTATCATAATCTCCATTTTGCAGATAAGGAAAGGAGGTTTTAGGAGGCCAAGCCCCTTGCTAGGAAGTGGCAGAGCTGGGGTTGGACCCTGGCAATCCTACTCTACTGCCTCCCATCTCTTCTGCAAACCCAGATCTTCCAAAAAGCCCCTCCCTGCCACCTCTTCCTCTTTAAAACCCTGCAGCACTCGATTTCACAGGATGAACTTCCCAGTTGGGTAGTGGACCTTTCTGTAGTCTGATCCCCCTTGCTTCTCCCACAGAAGGTCTGAACCCAGGGCAGGCACCGAATCAACACCAGCTAAATGGAGTCAGTGTGGAGCCCTCCAGAGCTGGCCTGCGCCCCCACTCCCAGCTACCGCTGATTGAGCACCAGCCCATACAGGGCGACTAGATACATAACCTCTAGTCCTTACTGCGATCCTTCAATGTAGAAATATCTGCCCCTTTTACACAGAAGAAAGAGGGACTCACAGGGGTGAGCCGGCTGTCTGGTGGTCTCACAGCTACAAAGAGGCAGAGCTAGGGTTCAAAGTTCATCTGGAGAATCTGAAATCCACACTCTTTCCATTGCCAAACTGCCTCTTCCTAAGATCTGGGAGCAAGAGGTCTCAGGAAAAATGCAAAGGCCCAAGCCTGAGAGAAAGTGTTAGGGGACAGGCCCACTGGTGACTGCTAATCTCCCTGGTCTTGTACAGGGACAAAATTGGTGATCTGACCCATACCAGCATGCCTGTTACTCCTCTGCACCTTGGAGACTTTCACTGTATTACCACAGCTTTTCTGGGCAAGGGGTTGTGCCTGAAGCTATTACTTAGCAGCTATCACCTTAGCCTTTGGTTAACCTTTTAGCAGAAATGAGCTGACAGCCAAATTAGCATCAATTCATTTGTAGACATATTTGTTGCATGCCTACCACCAGGCACTGGGCTGGGCACCGGAAATGCGGTAAAGAACGACAGACAACCCTCATTCTTACACAGTAAGAACCGGCCCAGGAGGTGCTGGTAGTGGGTGCAAGACAACTCTACCCCGGGAGCAGGGGGACCCCTGAGAGCCCGGACAGCCCAGCCTCCCTGCACGAAACACAGCTGCGGCCAGAAACTAAAAGAGGAACAGGAAACTGCTGAGGGCAAAGAAAGCGGCTCTCTGCCCCAAGCGTGCCAAATTAGAGCCCCTCAGGGTGGGAAGAAATTCAGCTGAGGGTCACGAATATTAATTGTTAAAAGCCAAAAGGCAGGTGTGGGCTTCTGTTTTGTTTCTCTGTAACTGCTTCCACTTCCTCCCCTTGCAGGGTGGCTACTCTGTGTCTGAGGTCTCATGGTTGTACCCACTGCTGCCAACACACCTGCCCTCGCTGGAAACAGACACCCCCATGGAGAGCTGCTGTGTTCGTTTTGTTTTAATACCATTAGATCTCATCTCTGGAAACCCCAAATTCCACAACCAAACCACAAAGCCCCATTCTCCAGAAGGCCTCTGACCCATGGGGTTTAAAGCAGAGCTTCCCACCCTTTTCATCCCACGGCACCCACAGCAAGTGACAACATACGCCTGGCCCCCTTGAGGCCGGCTACTCCCCCAGACTCCCAGAGCTCAGAGGACGGCATCTCAGCACACCTGTAACACTCGTGCCTCATCCACCAGTGGGGAAGCTTTGGTTCAAAGAGTGGAAATGTCACCAAACCTCAGGAGAATCATGATGGAAGTGGAGAAGACAAACGCATCAGGGTCCAGGAGGGGTGAGGTACAGGTGAGGCCCAGAGACCAGTGAGAGCCGCAGGGACTGCCCTCCCCAAGGTCCCTGCCTGCCGGCCCACAGTCTGAGCTGGCACAACCCAAACCCGCACCAGCGTCCAAAGCAGGGAACACAGGGCGTTCGGTGACAGCAAAGGCTCTGGAGTCAACAAAGGCCGCACACTTTCCCAACATGGAGGAGGAAACCAACATTCCCGTGTGGCACGGCGCAGCCTGCAGATATAAATAGCTTCTAAAAAGGTTAGCAAAATGCACAGATGACAAATCTACAGTGGGTTACTAAGGGAAACCAGGATGCTTAGTGCCAGCACCTCACCTGTTGCAGCTGATGTCTGGGAGGAACCCAGTGGCTCCTCCCAGACTCCGCTCACTGGGCCCCTCAGGGATAGAGCATGGGGCTGCAAGGACCTGGAGCCTATTGTTGCCAGTGGTCATTTCCTAAGCCAGCAGTCCCCAACCTTTTTGGCATCAGGGACCATTTTCACGGAAGACAATTTTTCCACAGACCGGGGAGGGGGGAGATGGTTTCAGGATGATTCAAGCACATTACATTTATTGTGTACTTCATTTCTATTATTATTACAGTGTAATATATATAATGAAATAATTATACAACTCACCATAGGTTGGGCAACCCTATCCTAAGCCTACTGATGTTCCCTGCAAGCTTTCTCCAAAGTAGGAAAACCTTTTCCCTAGTCACATGTCTGGTTCCCGCAAGCCTACTCACTCCCAATTTCCTCATCTGGGAAAAGCCCACCCGGAAGGGTGTCACAAGGATGCCCTGCCTGAAGGTGAGTGGCAGTACCCTTACCCTTTGTCCTTCCCCTTTCCTGTCATACTGGGCCCTTGGGTGCTGCCCTATGAAAGGAAGCAGGCGCGACACAGCAGGGCATGCTGATGCGGCCTCGGGTGGAGATTCCCTTCTGTAGGGGAAGTGCCTCCCCAGGCACCCAGACAGCTTGCAGGGCAGCCCCAGCTGCTGGGTTATGTCAAGTGTGAAACAAATGTCACTTGTCATTGAAAAAGCAACCTCAGGGGACACCGGAGTAAAGGATATTTGTAGTTGTCATGGATGCATCCCTGAACTTGTATGTTTAAGCTAATGGACATAGCAACAGTATACCCCAAAGCATACACATGGACTTCCACACACTGAGACAGTGGCTAAATCTGGAACTCTAGGGATCCCAAATTCACCCCCAGCACATATCCTCCTGAGTGGATATTCTGGGACCTGGATAAACTGGGCTTCGGTCCTTCCCTGCTCAGGGTATCAAGTTCTGCCTTCCTGCCAAGGATTAAGAGATCAGCCCGGAGCCCATAGCTAGAGAGCGGCTTGCCAGGCAGCTCCCCACCAACTTGTCTGGACGCAGGGAGAACTCTTCCCACTTCCCCTTCACTCTACTCTGTGCAGAGGCAGGAGGGAAAAATCTCATCTCTCCTGTCCCTCCCCGTGCAGCCCATGGGGCTGCTGCGGAGCCTGCACTGAAGTCCTGAAGGCCGGGCTAGAAAGGAGAAGCTCCGCACAGGCCCAGGCAGGAAGCCAACCCTCCCCCACCAACACACTGAGGCCCCCAGTGAGGAGGAAGGCGCCGCTGTCAACTTCTACTCCAAAATGCTTGGCAGTCAAAATGTCACACTGCTCTGGACCACCTGCAGGCTTGGCCAACAGAGGGAGGGTTTCCCTTTGGCAGCAGTACTGGTGCTGGTGAGTGTGCTGGGGTTGCTGAGGGATGTCCCCAGGCAGAGCACATGATGGGGACTGGTGTCCAACACTGTCTCACTCCCATTCTCTTTCTCTCTCTGCTAATAGCAGCAGAGGTCAAGTGGAAAGCAGCCTGCTCTAGAAGGCCAAAGGTCATCTACAACAATCATCCTGTGACTGGTAGATTCCCAAATATATAAATTGAGCAAATGATGCCTGTGGCTTTGAACTTGACTGGGGTCAAAGAGGGGGCCAAGAGTGAGCAAGCAGACTAGAGGTTCCAACCTGGGCGAGGCACCATTGCTGTTATTCAAACACAGTGAGTACCCATGTGCATGAGCGAACATTCTGAATGGAAGGCAACTGCTTTCCAGTGCCATAAGCTTCTTCCTCATCCTGTCTTACCTCTCTGAAACAAGAACCAACTGAATCCTACATACCCTCCATGTTTCTCAAATTCTGCACAGAAGTCTCTTACATCAGTGGGGATGCAGGCTCTAGTTAAGAGAGAAAGCCAGCCAGGCACAGTGGCTCATAACTGTAATGCTAACACTCTGGGAGGCCAAGGCAGGAGGATCTCTTGAGCTCAGGAGTTCGAGATCAGCCTGAGCAAGAACAAGACCCCATCTCTACTAGAAACAGAAAAAATGAGCCAGGCATGGTGACACATGCCTGTAGTCCCAACTACTTGGGAGGCTGAGGCAGGAGAATCACTTGAGCCCAGGAGTTTGAGGTTGCTGTGAGCTAGGCTGAAGCCACAGCACTCTAGCCTGGGCAACAGAGCAAGACTGTGTCTCAAAAAAAAAAAAAAAAAGAAAAAGAAAAAAAAGACAGAAAGCCATCTGACACAACAGGGTATTGATGGCAGAGAGCATTCAGCTTGGGCCCATGGTCCAATGATGGGGACTGGGGGAATTATAAAGTGCATGGCTGGCTCCATACCTCTTTTGAAAAGGTCCTAGGATCTAGCATTCTAGCGGAATTTCTATTGACACCAGGCATAATACACTGTTCTCTGCCACCTCCGACTCCTCCCCATAAAACCACCCATAGTGGAGTACAATAAATTCTTGTCATATTTATTACAGACCTACTAGGCATGAAGAAGTGTCAGCTGCTTTTACATATGTTAAAGAATTTAAGTCAGGCTGCAACCCTGCAGTGTCGATTCTAATTATCCACATTCTTACTAGATCTCAAAGAAGGTAGATAATTTACCTAGAATCACATAATTAGTGTAGCAAGGTGAAGATCTGAGCACAAGCCTGTTTGGTTCCAAAGCCCGTGGGCTTTCCTCTGCTGCCCATCAGGCTTAAGAATTTCTACACATATGTACGTGTGTATATGAATATGTATTTATTTATCATTATTATTGTAAGATGAATCTGATATGGATTCATAGAGGCATGGGGTCTTAAAGACCAAGTGCAACACAGGAATCTCCTATATAACACACATGAACAGGCATCTGAGCCAGACACTTCTACCTATGCCAGCAACACGGCATCAGCCATGGTACATCTCTACCTTAAATTGATTATTTTGCATTCCCCAGGTGCTTAACATAGCACTAGGTATATGATGGGCATTTGTCATTTGTTCTCATTAGCAATAAACTCTCAAATGCTGAAAGATGAAATATCACTAACTCTGGCTAGGCATGGTGCTCACGCCTGTAATGTCAGCACTTTGAGAGGCCAAGGCAGGAGGATCAGTTGAGGCCAGGAGTTTGAGACCAGCCTGGGTAACATATGAGACCCTGTCTCTACAAGAAATAAAAAAATTATTCAGGCATGGTGGTGCATGCCTGTCGTCCCAGTTACTCGGGAGGCTGAAGCAGGAAGATCACTTGAGCCTACAAGTTGGAAGCTGTAGTGAGCTATGATGGTGCCACTGCACTCCAGCCTGGGTGACAGAGCAAGACTCTGTCTCTAAAACGAGAGAGAGAGAGAAAGAGAGAGAGAGAGAGAGAGAGAGAGAGAGAGAAAATAAAGAAATATCACTAACTGTGATCCAAAAACAAAAGTCTTAGACACTAGAAGAAACACGAAGGGGGCCTAAAACATATGTTGGCCAACAGAGTAGATGTCCCACCACTGGGAAAAGCAGTAGTATTTGTGCCTTACTAACATGTTGATCCTGCTTGGTATATATCTCACAATCCTCCACCAGAAACAGTAATTACGATGATACATGTGAGTGGGTTCAACTTCGGGTGACGCTTTGGATCTAAGTTCTCTCCTCTGTAGAGGTGCCATACAGAGAATGGCTATGAAGATTCCAGGTACGTCTATGGGCACACAAACAATCCAATCAACCTGGTGGCAGCTCAGCACTCCCATGGCTACCTATGTGTATAACTACCTCTAACTAGGGCAGATTCAGACCCTCATCCTAATCCCAGCAACACCCCCAAGTAGCTGTGTGACCTCAGGCAAATAACCTAGCTTCTCTGAGCCTGTTTCCTCACCTGCAAAAATGGAGTACCACTTATCTCACAGGGTTGTTTTGTGGAGTAAGCAAGGTAACATTTGCCTGTGGCTGCCCCAGGCCTGATATGTAGAAGGAACTCAGTAAATATTAGTAGGGTCTGAATGTGTTCAGAACAGCTCTGACTTATACACACCCTGTTGCATAGGAAGTGTGGTCAACAATGATCATGGTGACAAGTAAAGGAGATAAGGGAAGGGGAGGTAGTGAGAGAAGTTAAAATTAGAGGCAATTTTAAAAACCTCCCTCCTTTCAACCACTAATGTCAATCTCTTGTTTATCAACTGTACTACTTAAAAGTTGGTCTTATTTGATTGAGTGAGTTCTGCCTCTTGCTCTCCACACCCTCTGATGAAGGCAGAAGAAATAACAGGTACAGGACAGGTTAACCAAAAGGGGCTCAAGAAAGCTGAGGACTGTACTGACCTGGGCCAGTTTGGTGAAAGGGGGTGGCCTCAGGCACCTTGAAGTGCCAGCAATTTTCTACCCTCAGATGTTCCTCTAACTTAATAGTTTAGAAACCAGAGGCCATAATCAAGGCACCTCCCCTACAAGACATTTTTGAGAATCCAATCCAGACTCTAACCTAGTACCACAATTCAGAAATCCAGCTGTAGACAAGCTCTAAAGAACAGCACATGGTGCGTGCCAGGCTCAGTGTTAAGCATTTGGCATACAATATATGCCCAGGAAGATGGTCTTTTGTTTTGTTTTGTTTTTGAGACAGGGTCTTGCTCTGTTGCCCAGGCTAGAGTGCAGTGGCATCATCATAGCTCACAGCAACCTCAAACTCCTGGGCTCAAGTGATCTGCCTGCCTCAGCCTCCCAAGTACCTGAGACTACAGGTATGCGGCACCACACCCAACTAATTTTTTAATTTTTTGTAGAGACAGGGTCTCACTCTTGCTCAGGCTGGTCTCGAACTCCTGGCCTCAAGCAATCCTCCTGCCTTGGCCTCCCAAAGTGCTAGGATTACAGGTGTAATCCACTGTGCCCGGCCCATTTCACAGATAAGGAAACTCTACTACTGGACTTTTCTCAAAGACACTCTCTATGAGCCTTTGAGTCCTTCAGAACTGGAGTCTGCATGACATGTGGAAACTTCTACCTGAGTCCTCAAATCTAATCATAGCTCAGTATTCTACAAAACTTCGTCACACACAATCATCTTGGGCCCAGAGCAAACGTGGGTCTGGGAAGAGGTTGAAGCTGGGACAGTAAGATAAAGAGAAGACCCAATCCTTTAGGAGCACAGCCTGGTCACTTCTGATTTGCAAAAACTGGCAAAAGGCTGCAAGGAGAAGTGTGCATTTTCTTTCTACAGAACAATCTCTCCCAAAGAAAACCCCGGCTAAGTCACCTGGCCTTCCTGAGCGGGGGGGAAAAAACCTCTTCCTCCAAGATTCACACTGAACTTCTAACCCTTCTTCGCCCACACCCACCCCAGGGAGTGGCTGGATGGTTGTTGTTTCTTTTATTTTTTCCCTGTGGTCCTCTGGTAACACCACAAATTACGTTTTCAGGGACTGGAGTCCCAGAGTGCAATGATGTTGTAATAAACATAACCAGGACCAAATGCCTTCCCATCATATTAGATGATGCCATTTCCCACCAATCAGGCTCCTCGGGCAGGCAGACCACTCACCAATGAGGGACCAGACAGAGGCTGTGAGGGGGAGACCTGGTCATCTGCAACTAAAAATAAGGGCGCTTCACGATTGGTTGCTGCCACTTTGCAACAGGAGTTGGGACCCACACACCAGGCGCGCCACACAGAAAGACCCACACAGGCAAAAACTTTCCCAGCCCAGGGGCTCACATAGGTGGGCTGATCTGGGTTGGTTGGTTGGTTTTGTTCGTTTTCCTAATTCACTGACTTAATAAAATAAATAAAGACCTAATCCAGAGGGAGCCCCTTACAGACACACCCTCCCGCCTAGACACCTCATTTTTCCAAGGCCCTTAGCAGCCACACAGAATTGGGGAAAGGGAGGGGGGTGCCAGCCAGAGGCCAAGACACTCACCTGTCCGGCCGTGTCATAGAGTCCCAGGAGGTACTGCTTGCCCCCCACGGTGACGCTGACTGCAAGGACAGAAGTGGGGGCGGGGAGAGAAGCTCACAATGACCTGGGCTCTGGGGCAATTTCACTCCCCACCTGGACCCTCCTCTCCCAACCCAGCTGGAGGCGTGTGGGCGCTCTCCGGGAAATGTCACCCATTTTTCCCTTGCGCCCAGCTCACTGTGAAGTGACATGGGGCCAAGGTGTGATGTGGCCCCCAGCTGTCCACCCCAGGTCCCATAGCCACGTCTTGCCCGGGCCCTCCAAATGTTTCCCCCAGGGGCTTGGGGCAATAGGGGAGGCGGCTGTGGGAAGGTCACGGAGGTCGGCCCAGAGCGCTGAGGGGGTTGGCGAGGGCGGGGAGCAGGGGCGGAGGGGGGGTGTAGGAAGAGGGGGTGGATCCGCAGGCGAAAGGGTGCCAGCAGCAAAGCCGCGGGGGTGGGGCCGGCCGCCTGGCAGAGGGCGCGGCGGGGGAAGGGTGGGGAGCGCG
>VBSM01002608.1:139072807-139092563 GCA_008086735.1 Cheirogaleus medius
AAAAAGAACTGAAGTAATGATTTGAAGACATTATGGCCAAAAATGTTCCAAATTTAATGAAAACTATAGACATATAGATCCAAGAAGCTCAACAAACCCAAAGCAGGATAAACACAAAATAAACCGTATCAAACAGGGCACTTTGTAATGAAATCACTGAAAACCAATAATAGAAAAAAATTAAAAGTAGGAAGGGAAACAAAGATAGAAATAATTACAGACTTCTCATCGGAAACAATGCAAACCAGAACTTAATGGAACAGCATATTGAAAGTGATGAAAGGAATAAAAAAAAAGGAAAGCATTGTCAACCTAGAATTCTACATTCAGCAAAAAATATCCTTCACAATTGAAGGTAAAATAAGTGTTTTTTTAGACAACAAAAGGCTTAAAGAATTTTTTTTAAACCAAAAGATCTGCACTACCAGAAATATTAAAGGAAGTTCTTGAGGCAGAAAGAACATGCTGCCAGATGGAAACTTGGATCTATAGAAGTGAAGAGCACTAGAAATGGTAATTATATGGGTATATATGAGACATTTCTTTCTCATTTAAATAATTTATTTAAAAGATAATGGACCATCTATAGCAAAAATAATAGCAATATAAACATGGTTTATAACATGTAGAAATAAAATCTATAACAAAAATAACACCAAGGAAAACCAGAAATATATAAAATCCTTATATATTTTCTAAAATCTTTACATTATGCATCAAGTGGTATAGTATTATTTAATGTCTTAGTCCATTCCTGCTGTTACAGAAAAATACCTTGGACTGGGTAATTTATAAATAACAGAAATTTATTTGTCATAGTTCTGGAAGCTGGGAAGTCCAAGATCAAGATGTTGGCAGATTTGGTGTCTGGTAAGGGCTCGCTTTCTACTTTCGAGATGATGCCTTGTTGCTGCATCCTCCAGAGGTGGAGAAATAAGTGTTATGCCCTCACATGGTGAAAGGGGCAAAAAAAGGGACAAACACACTCTGTTAAGCCCTTTTATAAGGGCACTAATCCCATCCATGAGGACTCTGTCCTCCCAAATCACCTCCCAAATTTCCTACCTCTTAATACTATCACCTTGGTGTTTAAGTTCCAACATGAATTTTGAAGGGACACATGCACTCAAACTATCGCAAAGGTAGACTAGGAAAAATTAAAGATGCATATTGTAAAACCTGGAGCATTCACTATGAAAATACAAATATATAAAACAAAGATATAGCTAATAAGCCAATAGTAAAGACAAAATGAAAGAATAATAATAATAATAAAGGCAGGAGGGAGCCAAGACCATCCAATAAATCATGCTGAGACAACAGGATAACCACATGCAAAAGAAGGAATTTGGATTCTTACCACACAACATACACAAAAATTAACTCAAAATGAAAGAACAACCTAAATACAAGAGCTAAAACCATAAACTCTGAGGAGAAAACATAAGGATAAATATTTATGATCTTGGATTTTGCAATAGTTTCTTAGATATGACATCAAAAGCACAAGCAACAAAAGAAAAAACAAAACTAGACTTCATCAAAATTAAAAAAAAATTTCTGCATCAAAGGATATTATCAAGAAAGTGAAAAGACAACATACAGAATGAGAGAAAATGCTTACAAATCATGTACCTGGTCTAGCATCCAGAATATGTTAAAAATAAAGCTCTTACTACTCAACAATAAAAAGACAAATAATCCAGTTTTTAAAATGGGCAAAGGAGTTGAATAGACATTTCTCCCAATAAGATATACAAATAACCAATAAGCACATGAAGAGATGTTCAACATCATTAGTCATTAGGTAAATGAAAGTAAAAACCATAATGAGGTACCACTTTACACCCACTAGAATGGCTACAATTAGGGGTGAGGGAAGGAAAATAATGAGTATTGGTGAAGATGTTGAGAAACTGGAACTTTGTACATTGCTGGTGGGAATATGAGATGGTTCAGCCTTTGTGGACAACAGTTTGGAGGAAAAGTTAACAATTGTACTGCTAGGTATGTAGCCAAAAGAATTGAAAACAGGCACTCAAACAAATATATGTGCATGCCATGTTCATAGAAACACTATTCACAGCAGCCAAAAGGTGGAGACAGCTCAAATGTTCATCAGTGGATGTGTGGATAAAGATTGTGATGTTTCCATACATTGGAATATTATTCAGCCAAAAAAGTAATGAAGTACTGATACATGTTATGATGTGGATGAACCTCCAAAGTAGTATGCTAAATGAAAGCAGCAGCAGACATAAAAGGTCACATATTGTATGTTTCCATTTATACAAAATATTCAGAACAAGTAAATCCATAGAGATAGAATACAGATTATACAGATTGGTGGTTGCCATGGGCTGGGGGGGGTGGAGTGGGAGGGGAAATGGGGAGCATTTGCTTAACGGGGTTTCCTTTTTGGGGTGATAAAAATGTTTTGAAACTAGATAGAGGTTATACAACATTCAATGTACTAAATGCCACTGAGTTGTTCACTTTAAAATGGTTAATTTTATGTTATTGTAAAATTCACCTCAATTTCAAAAATCCACTGCACCAACCAAAAAAAAAAAAAAGTCAGGAAAAAAGGAATAAAGAACAGCTGGGACACATAGAAAACAAATAGCAAGATGACAGACCTAAACTCAACCATATTGATAATTATATCATCTGTAGTAACACCTGGGGAGGGGCTGGGACAGTGACCCTACTCTCCAGGGAAAGGGGGGGAAATGAGAACCTTTGTGTTTGAGGACTTAAAGGACAAGCTGTTTGGCCTTGAATGAGGGCTGGGGAAGGGAGGAAGATGTTAGTTCTGGGTTTGTAATCCGTGGTTGCCTGACCTACCCTGAGACAGTGGCAGAGTCTGGGGACAAGACCGCCCCACCCGCCACCACTATCTCATCCCTGTGCACAGCCGGAACCTCCTCTCAGCTTCTGTTCTCCCTCTCCTGGAGCCACCCTGGTCTGTCACACGCTCTACGGAGCCAGGGGATCCTAGACCGGGAAGGGGAGAGGGTTCTGAAGGTAGGTGGTTGGAGACAGCCTGCATGCTGGAGATGTGTATGGCAGAGCAGCTGTGGCCTAAACTGAGTGTTCCTGAGACCTTCAGTTAAAGGTGGGAATTTTAACCTTCAATCCCTTTGCAAAAGTGTAACCGAACAGGTTATGAAAATACTGAAATAATTTTATGCTGGTTGCTAAACCCTCCCTCCTCTGATCTCCTCGGGTGCCCCAATCACCCCAGGCCTTTCCCTGGATCCCTCTGACCCCCTGGTTCAGTATCTAAAGGGTTACCGTCTGGCTGAGCAGAGGGTGGTCAGGACCCTGTTCTGACTGAGGCAGGACCACTCTGGTTGGCCAGGCGTTAATTACACTGTCATCCCTGATTAGAGCGTAAGTTAGGCATGTGGGAGCCTTCCCGGACCTCCAGGTCACCTCTCTGAGTAGAATAGACTTAACCAGAGGACCCCAGGCAAATTCATTTAAGTAACTTACAGTTAACAGGTTCCTCCTGAGCTCTTTCTTCCAGCAATGTGGGCAGGACAGGAGAAGGTTCTTAGGTTTACTTAGAGTGGGAACCTGAAAATATCATAAAGCCTGTGAAACAAATGCTGCAGGATTCGGGAGAGTCCAAGGTTACAAATCTAACTCTGACCACAGGCAGCTACAGCCACACCAGCATTCCTATCCCCCCAATAAGGACGAAGCTACCCGCCTCCCCTATCTCTGTAGGTGTTACTCACTACCCACCCTCCCAGAACTCTCTATGAAACCCAAGGCTTTCTCCCCTCCCTTAGGGTGGATGCTCTTTGGCCTCCAACCATCTGCACCCTGATGTTCAAAATAAAACAGCATTTTGCTACACATGAGGGTTTGTGTGTCTCCCTCTCGGCTCTGGACCCAACAAAGGTGTCTCTCTGTGGCAGAACACTGCGTCACCTTCCCATTCATCATCTTCACCATTCCTCTTTCCTGTGTAAGACTGTTGACAGTCTATAGGGGAGACAGTATCCTTTCCCTTTAGGGGAGACAGACCACCTGTCTATTCATCTATGGGTCCAACAAACCATTATTATTAATACTAAGCTACTGCTACATACTAGACTCTGTGCAAAGTGTTGAGAGATCAGGGAGGTGATGCTTTGCAAGTGACAACATCTAACATTCTAGCTAGCACTTTACTCAGCTTGTTCATGCCTTCTGTTATTTGACCTCCTTAGCTCCACCTTGAGGGTGACAGACTCCTCATTAACATCCTGATTTTACAGATGCAGTTTTGTGTCTTTACCAAGGTGAATTCCGGCAGATTGTGAGCATTTTATCCAGATCGCCTAGCCTTTGAGTAACATCAGGACTGGGGTCTGAACCTCTGATGCCAAGTCCAGTGTGCTTCTCGTGACACCATGCTGCTGCCCATGGAGCATCCGAGGCAGAGAGAGACTTCCTATTTCAGGGAAAGCCTGGTCCCTGCCCTCATGAAGGGGGAGAAGGGAGACCTGCCTCAGAGGAGTTACATCCTGTGATGTCCCATGTCTACCCGACACACGGGCATGCTCACTATTAGCCATATAAACCCCTTACACACCATGTAGCCGGGGTCTCGGGCCACACTCACCCACCCCCTGTTTAGGGGGTGAGTGCTTTGACAAGTGGATTGAGTGGGTACAGGAGACCTTCCAAGGATCTTTTTAAATAACAATAGGTGGTTGCTTTCCTGCTTCCTAAGGAGGATGAATTCAGTTAAGTTTTAGGGCAGGTTTTTCAAACATTTTATATTGCAAATGACAGTGACAAATACATTTTTCATTGTGAACCAGAAAACATACATATACATATTACATTTGTGTGTGTATGTATAACAAGTAAAGTTTGATAAAACAGTACTTAACCTTACTGCCTGTAATGAATTCTGGATTTTCTATCCCATTTGGTTTCATTTCTTTTTATTCAGTGGTCTCACAGCCCGCTAAAGGGTCACAGTCCACACTTTGAGAAACCCTGGTACAGGGCTGTGTTTGCTGGCTGAGCACCCTGCCACGCAGCTGGGGCCAAGTCCTCAGGACCACAGAGGGGTAAAGAAAGAACTCTGACAACGCAACAACAAAAAACAAACAACCTGATTAAAAAATGGGCAAAGAACCTGAGTTGACATTTTCCAAAGAAGATATGCAAATGGCCAATAAGCACATGAAAAGATGCTTAATATCACTAATCATTAGGGAAATGTAAATCAAAGCCACAATGAGATGCCACTTCATGCCTATTAGCATGGCTATTTTGAAAAAGAAAAAACAAAAAAAAAACAACAAGTATTGGCAAGGATGTGGAAATAATGGAACCTTGTGCATTGCTGGTGGAATTGCAAGGTGGTGCAGTTGCTGTGGAAAATGGTATGGAGGTTTCTTGAAACACTGAACATAGAACTACCATATGGTCCAGCAATTCCACTTCTGCCTGTCTACCCCCAAAATTGAAAGCAGGGACTGGAACAGATATTTGTACATTCATGTTCCTAGCAACATTATTCACAATAGCCAGGAGGTAGAAGCAACCCAGTGTCTATGGGTAGGTAAATAGAAAAACAAAATGTGGTATATATACACAATAAAATATTATTTAGCCTTAAAAAGGAAGAAAATTCTGACACATGTACAACATGGCGAACTTTGAAGACATCATGGTAAGTGAAATAAGCTAGTCAAAAAAGGACAAATATCATACGATTCCACTTACAGGGTACCTAGAGTAGTCAAACTCGTGGAGACAGAAGTAGAATGGTGGTTGTCAGCAGCCACGAGGAGTTGTGGAGTTAGTATTGAATGAGTACAGAGTTTTAGTTTGGGAAGATGAAAAAGTTCTGGAGATGGATGGTGGTGATGGTTGCAAAACCCTGTGAATGTACTTAAATGCCACGGAAGTGTACACTGTAAAATGGTTAAATGGCAAAATTTGTTATGTACATTTTACCACAATAAAACAAATAGAAAGATTTTACTTTTATTTATTGTTTATTTATTTATTCATTTTTGAGACAGGGTCTTGCTCTCTCTCCCAGGCTGGAGTGCATTGGTGTCATCATAGCTCACTGCAACCTCCAACTCCTGGCCTCAAGTGATCCTCTCACCTCAGCCTCCCAAAGTACGAGGATTACAGGCATGAGCCACTGTGCCTGGCCAGATTTCACTTTTAAAATGGAATTTCCAGCTTGTCCAAAAAAAGCAGATCTTATAACCCTCAGTTCACATTTTCTAAAGCAGTGAGTCATGGCCCTAGGTAGTGTTTGCCCCTATAGACAGGGATAGAACTGAAGGGCTTTTCTTTTTGGAGAAAGTGCCGCTGGAAACCTTTAGCTATGTAACTTTGAGGCAAATGGTTCTTGGGGAGAACTTGACCACTTTGAAGTAACCTACCTGCCTGCAGATGTTGTAGAAGGAAAAATTAAGTTGTGAATAACATAAATTATTTTGGGAGAAATGTTTCTTCCCCTGCCTGTAGGCATTAGCTTTCTCTAGCCCTTACCAAAGCCCACTTTGCCACTGGGGGTGGAGTCCTTGGAATAAAATTGTATGTGGCCCTTACTCATCTGCAGCTGAAGCAGAGACAAAGCTTTTCAGGTACTTGTGATTTTCTCCCTAGGTATCTCCTGTTACTTTCAGACCAATGCACTCTCTTGCTCTTATTTTCTCTTCCAGCTTGCCCCGGAGGGAGCAGGGCGCCTGTTCCTACTTTCCCCTACCCACGCCCTGGGCCAAGCTGCTCTGTCCTGTGTGGGTCAGATGCTCAGCTCCCACACCTTGGGACACATCTCCTTCCACTCTCAACACCTCATCTCATACCTAGGACCTCATCTGTGCACAGTCTCCATCTGGCATTGGGGTTATAGCCAGACTCTCCTGCCCTTGCCACTGCCAGGCTGATGATCTTCCTGAACCCAAGTTTGGCCAAGTTACAAGCCTGCTTAGAGCCTTTGATGGGCTCTTTTGCCTAATGCTGCAACTCTCAGGCTGACCTTTCTAACCTTGCCCAGTCTCACTGCAACACAAACCTGTTTAACCTGTACCCAGACCTCCTACCTCTTCCCACCATTGTCTCCTTACCCACAGCATTCTCCTTGGCCAGACTCTTTCTTCTTTCTACTATGCCAGAGGTCTGTCCTTCAATGCCCATATTCTCTCCTCCTGCCTGCCTGACCCTGTGCCCACAGGACCACTCCCTCTCTGGAAACCCCAAGGCATTGCTTCAGTTGGGTCTTTATGAAGACTTGATCAATTCTTGTCTATTTGAGCAAATTCTCCCTAATGAACACTACCAACTGTCTACCTTTTCCAGGTGACTTGCCTCCAAGTTAAGGTACTATGTTGATGTGCCCTGAAACCTCATTTTCTTGTCTGAGTTTTCCTAAATTGATTTATGTCCTTTTATTCATCTCCATCCACCTCTCTCCACATTGGTGTTCTAGTGTTACTGATGGAAATTCTCAAACCACCCACTACCTGGTTTCACTGTCTGCAGGGCAATGCATTATAAAAGAGCCCATGATGAGCTGGGAAGAGAGGCTTAGGGATGGGACCTCTTCATGCTTAGCCTTCTTGAAATTGCTGATTCCTAATATACCAACTGCCATGTGATGACCTGCTCATGGGTTCCTCTCCCTGTTACATTGTGGGCTTGGGGGGCAGACCTGGGATCTGCCTTGTTCTCTATTTCTCGT
This sequence comes from Cheirogaleus medius, assembly GCA_008086735.1. Classification (NCBI taxonomy): domain Eukaryota; kingdom Metazoa; phylum Chordata; class Mammalia; order Primates; family Cheirogaleidae; genus Cheirogaleus; species Cheirogaleus medius. The sequence goes on from VBSM01002608.1 coordinate 139,080,522, forward strand.
GCCCTCACAGTGCCTGGCACATGTAGGTGTTCAATAAATACAACAAAGACAGGAAAGGGGATGCCCTCTTCCCACATATTTAATATTTGGAATCCTCAAAGGAGTCATTATTCTTGTGAATTTTCCCACCTATTTCCTGGGCCCTACAAGTTGCTCTGTGCTCCCAGGTCTGGAAAGCCCCTTCCCTTCCTCACTCTGCAATCTGTAAGTGTCTGGAGGCCCACGCTGACCACTGCTTCCTTTTTGGCCAGGGGTGGGGAGCCCACACCCAGACACATCTGACCTCAGACGTGCTTACAGATCCCAGCTGGAATGAACAGTTGCTTCAGGGGCTGGGCAGGCTCCAGGCTGACAGACACATTTTACCCACAGAGCACTCCCGCCGTTCCTTCCTCCAGCGATGCTGTGGATGCTGTGCTTCCCCCGGGAGCACCCAGGCTCAGGTAGGTGACAGTCCTGGAAGAGAGATCTTCAAGTTCATGTTGCCTCTAAGGACTCTTCCTATGCCCACAAATACACAATCACCCGTTTGGAAGTGTCTCCTTCCCCCAGGCCATATGGAGGGGCTTCTGGGATGCTGCCAATGTTCTATCTCGTGATCTAGGTGGTAGTTACAGAACATTTGCCTCATATTAATTCATTAAACCGTACATTTACATTCTATGTGCTTTTCTGAGTGTGTATTATGTTTCACAATAAAAAAGGCACAAAAATGAAGTCATCCCTTCTGCCCCAATCCATGTTTAAGGAGCACCTGTCTGCACCCAGCCCTGCTCGGGAAAGAGATTCTTATTCTCAGAGTTTCCTGGAGAAAGCAAAAATATTAATAACTGCAACAACAAAGGACACTGAATCCAACTCCAGGTTGTGTCTGGAAAACAGGCCACACTGTCGTCATTTTGAGGAGGAGTCCAGAGATCAAGGAGATGGTTTAAGGTGGGGCTTAATCTAGGCCTGAGAATGTGAGTGGGATTTATTTAGTGAGTGGAGGGGAGCGGAGCAGTGCATTTTAGCCAAGAGAACAGATGAGCTACAGCTGTTACGTGGGACTGAGCCTGATGTGTTTGGAGGCAACAAAGAGGCCCCGGTAGTGAAGCGTTTATGGGATGTAAGTCTGGCTTGGAGAGGCCGACCTGTGGCCCCCAGCCCCAAGCACAGGCAGGGGGAGTGGAGGGGTCTGAGCTCCCATGCAAGAGCAGACATGTGCATTTCCCATTTTTTGTTTGTTCTGTTGATTTGCTCAAGCCACAGGCCCATGTGGGCTTATAATTCCCATCCCAGACAGACTGGAAGTCACATCTGCCAGACACATTACACGGGCACACGCATTCCTGCAGACACTTGCTCAATCCCTGACCACCCTGCCCCAGCCTGCAGCTGCCTTCAAGCCCAGCACTAATGAGCTGTTGAGAAGTGGAGGTGCAGGAAGGGGATGTGAGAGCTCAGGACTGCAGATTCGGGGACAGGGTTGTATGTGTGACAGGCTGCGAGGTGACTCCACCTCACCCCCTGCCCAGAGCCCCAGGGTTGGGGAACTTCCCCCACCATCACCAAGGATATGGTGGTGACCTGAGATTTGGGCAAAGGTGCCATGAAGTATTGTGGGGGGGGGGGTGTCCCTAAGTTCCAGGCAGGGCTACTAAGTTTAATGCAAGGAGGCAAGACTAGGATATATTTCTGCTCGAGTAGAAATCAAATCATTCATAGTTTATCTGACTGTGATGAGGAGTGAAGCCTAAATCAGAGAAGGGATAATAATAATAATATTAATAGTAGTAGTATTAATGGTAATGATGATAGTAATAACACTACCAGGCATGAAAATTAACTATGGGCCTAGCATTGTGCTAAACATTGACTTCTCTCACTGAATCCTCACAATAATCCTACGATGTGGGTGCTATTATTATTTGCATTAGACAGATGAGGAAACTGAGGCTTCAAGGGCTGTGCTGCTTTTCCAGAGTCGTGCAGATGGTAAGTGCAGATGTAGGATCTGAATTCCGGCAGTCTGGCTGCGCGGCCCAAGCTGCACAGGCTGGCGATGCCCACCGAGGCCTGTCTGGGCGTGGAGAGGCTGTCCTCCCTCGTGGGCCTGGGCACCGCAGCCCCCATGGCGAGTGTGGCTTCCTTAAAGACCATCTGGTAGATTTTGCTTGTGCTCGTTTCTTATTAAACAACCATTGGATTTGGCCTCACATGTGACTCACATACAGGGAAAGGAGGCCATGCTTTGCCAACATAACAGCTGTATTTTTCATTTGTAAGTTAACAAATTGGCTGCCTGGGTCCACACACCTATCTGTTGAGAGGAGCCCACCCCAGAGCTGAAGCCCACCAGGTGCCAACTTAATTGAGATTCTGAGTGTGCCAGGACAACCCTGGCCACGGCTCGGGTGCCAAGGAAATCCCTCTTGGCCTCCTCATGGAAGACTTGGCCAGCCTTCCCCAGTGACAGCCTGGCTCTTTGGATTCACGCTGCCCGGTCAGCCTGCGAGGGTCGTCTGGACAAAGAGGGAAGCAACACTGCCAGGTTCCAGGGTGCGTTCCAAGTTCCACATTCTGCGTGCAGACTCCCGGCGCCGGGGCAGAGGCAGGCCCTTGGCAAGGGACTGGTAAGTGTTCTCTGGTATGTTTTTTCCTCCACAAGCATGTCCTGGAGCTTCTTGGATCTTGCATTCTTTCTGCTTTCATTGACGGTGGCTCCCAAAGCCGGTGATCAGCATGTTTACTCAGGAGCCGTCTTTTTAAGTCATTAATTGACTTGTCTTATTTAGGAGCAGAGCATGTTTTGCTCTCTTTACAAAAATGCAGTTTTTAAAAGAGTACATCGTTAAATAATGGGGAGTAGATAAGTTAATTAATTGTCTTTTTAACTTCCAATGACAGTTTATAAGGTTGAACCCAAGGGCTTGGCCTTTGTCACAAACACTGGGCTGTTTTTCCACTAAGCTCATTGAGTGGTACCCCTTTCTGGGACATTCTTTTGTGTGTGTGTGTGTGTGTCCGTCCAAAAACACATAATGTGACATCTACCCTTGTAAATTTTTAAGTGTACAGTCGAGCATTGTGAACTACATGCATATTATTGTACAACAGATCTCTGGAACTTTTCCAACTGCACCCCCACTGAACAGCAACCCCCATTTCCCCCTCCCCCAGGCCCTGGCAACCATCATTCTATTTTCCCCTTCTCTGTTTGAGTACTTTAGATAACCCATATAAGTGGAATCATGCGGTATTTATCCTCTGTGACTGGCTTATTTCACTTACAATAAAGTCCTCGAGGTTCATCTATGATGCAAAATATGACAGGCTTTTCTTCCTTTTTAAAGCTGAATAATATTCTATTTTATGTATATACCACATTTTCTTTATTCATCATCCATCAATGAACATTAGGTTGTTTCTGCCTCTTAGCTATTGTGTATAATGCTGCAAGGAATGGTGTGAAAATATCTCTTTGAAATCTTGTTTTCAATTCGTTTTGATAAATACCCAGAAGTAAGATTGCTGGATCATATGGTAATTCTGTTTTTAATTTTTTAAGGAAGTTCCATACTGCATTCCGTAGTGGCCGCACCATTTTACATTCCCACTAACGGTGCACAGGGGTTCCAGTTTCTGTACATCTTTGCCAACACTTATTTTCTTTTTCTTTCCTTTTTCTTTATAATGGCTGGTGTGAGGTGTGAGATGATGTCTCATTGTGCTTTTGATCTGCATTTCCCTGATGATTACCGATATTGACCATCTTTTCGTGTACCTCTTGGCCATTTGTATGACTTCTTTGGGGAAATGTCCACTCAGGTCCTTTGCCCATTTCTTAATCAAGTACTTTGGGTATTTTGTTGTTGTCATTGTTTTGCTATTGAGATGTAAGACTTCCATATATATTTCAGATATGAATTCCTTATGAGATACATGGTTTGCAAATATTTTTTCCATTCCATAGGTTGCCCTTTCACTCTGTTGATTATTTGTTTTGCTGCACAGAAGCCTTTTAATTTGATGTAATCCCATTTGTCTATTTTTGCTTTTGTTGTCTGTTCTTTTGGTCTCATATCCAAGAAATCATTACCAAGACCAATGTTATGAAACTTTTCCCCTATGTTTTCTTCCAAGAGTTTTATAATTTCAGGCCTTATGTTTAAGTCTTTAATCAATTTTAAGTTGATTTTTGTGTATGTCTAAGATAAGGATCAAATTTCATTCTTTTGCACATGGACATCCAGTTTTAACAACACCATTCATTGAAGAGATTATCCTTTCCCCATTGTGTTGTCTTGGCGCCCTTGTTGAAGATCATTCGGCTGCAAATGTAGGGTTTGTTTCTGGGCTTTCCATTCTGTTTTATTGGTCTATATGTCCTTATGCCAATATATACTGTTTTGATTACTCTGGCTTTGTAATATGTTTTGAAGTCAGGAAGTGTGAGACCTCTAGCTCTGTTATTCTTTCTCAAGATTGTTTTGGCTATTTGGAGTCCTTTGTGATTCCACATGAATATAAGGATTTCTTTTTTTCCTATTTCTGCAAAGATTACTATTGGGATTTCGACAGGGATTACACTGAATCTGTAGATCATTTTGGTTAGTACGGACATTTTAACAATATTAGGTCTTTCAATCTGTGAAGGTGGGATGTCCATTTAATTGTGCCTTTAATTTCCTTTAGCAATGTTTTATGGTTTTCAGTGCACAAATCTTTCATCTCCTGGTTAAGTTTATTTCTAAGTATTTTTTGATACAATGGGATTATTTTCTTAATTTCTTTTTCAGATTGTTCGTTGTAAGTGTATAGAAACAACTAAGTTTTGTATGTTGTTTTGCATCCTGCAACTTTGCTGAATTTATTCGTCCTAACAGTTTTTGTGTGTGTGGAATTTTTAGGATCCTCTGCATATAGGATCATGTGATCTGAAGACAGAGATAATTTTACTTGTTCCTTTCCAATTTGGATGCCCTTTATTTATAATTTTTTCTTGCTTAATTGCTCTAACTAGGACATCCAATACTATTTTGAATAGAAATGTCCAGAGTGGGCATCCTTATCAGGGCATCCTGATCTTAGAGGAAAGACTTTCAGTTTTTCATCATTGAGAATGATGTCAGCTGTGGACTGTTCATAAATAGTCTTACTATAGTGAGACAACTCCCTTCTATTATTAGTTTTTATCATGAAAAGGTGTTGAATTTTGTCGAATATTTTTTTGACATCTATTGAGATAATCGTGTGATATTTATCTTTCATTCTGTGAATGTGGCACATCACACTGATTTTCATATGTCAAACTATCCTTGTATTCCAGGGATAAATTTCACCTGATCATGGGATCCTTTTTAACAGACTATTGAATTCAGTTTGTTAGTATTTTGTAGAGAATTTTTGTATCTATAGTCATCAGGGATGTTGGCTTATAGTTTAAAATTTTTTTCTTGTAGTGTCTTTGGCTTTAGTGCCAAGTCATGCTGGCCTCATAAAATGAGTTTGGAAGTGTTTCCTCTTCTTCAATTTTTTTGGAGGAGCTTGAAAAGGATTGGCATTTTTCTTTAAATATTTAGTAGAATTCACTGGTATTGCCATCTGGTCCTGGGCTTTTCTTCATTGGGAAGTTTTTGATTCAATCTCCTTATTATTTATAGGCCTGGTCATATTTTCTGTTTCTTCATAAGTCATTCTGGGTAGGTTGTATGCTTTTAGAAATTGATCCATTTCTTCTAGGTTATTTAATTTGTTAACAAATTATTGTTCATAGTAGTCTCTTATAATCTTTTTTATGGCATCAGTTGTAATGTGTGCTCTTTTTCAGATTTTGAGTCTTCTTTTTTTCTTAGTCTACTAAAGGTCTGTCAACATTGTTTTTTTTAAAAAAAACCCAACTCTTAGTTTTATTGATTTTTTTCTATTTTTATACTCTCCATTTCATTTATTTCTGTTCTGATCTTTATTATTTTCTTCCTTGTGCTTAGTTATTTCTTCTATTTCTACTTTTTGAGGTGGAAAGTTAGGTAATTTATTTGAGCTCTTTCTTCCTTTTTAATGTAGGTGTTTACTGCTATAAACTTCCCTCTTAGAGCTGCTTTTGCTGCATCCCATAAGTTCTGGTTTGTTCATTTTCATTTGTCTCAAGATAGTTCCTAATTTCCCTTTTTATTCTTTAACTCTTGGTTATTTAAGAGTGTGTGGTTTAATTTCCACATATTTGTGATTTTTCTAGTTTTCTTTCTGCTATTGCTTTCTTGTTTTGTTCCATTATGGTTGGAAAAGATACTTAATATGATTTTGATCTTCTTAAATTTGTTAAGATTTGTCTTATGACATAACATGTAATATATTCTAGAGAATGTTCCATGTGCACTTGAGAAAAACATGTCGTGTGGAATGTTCTGTATATGTTTGTTATGTCCATTTGGTCTATAGTATTGTTCCAGTTCTCTGGTTCTTTACTGATCTTCTGTCTGAATGTTCTATCCATTTTTGAAAGTGGGGTATTGAAATTTCCTACTATCATTGTGTTGCTATTGCTTCCTTCAAGTCTGTCAATGTTTCATATATTTGAGTGCTTTGATGTTGGGTACATATATATTTATAACTGTTCTATCATACATGTGAATTGACCCTTTATCATTATATAGTGTCTCTGTCTCTTGTGACAGTTCTTGACTTCAAGTTTATTTGTCTGATATAAGTATGGCCACCCCTGCTCTCTCTTGGTTACTACTTGTATGGAATATCTTTTTCCATCCCTTTACTTTCAGCCTACACATGTCCTTAACTCTTAAGGAGTCTCTTGTAGACAGGATATAGTGAGATCTTATTGTTTATCCATTCAGCTACTTTATGTCTTTTGATTGGAGCATTTAATCTATTTACATTTAAAGTAATTACTGATAGGGAAGGACTTACTTGCCATTTTATTAATTGTTTTCTGTCTCATAGCTTTTTATCTCCCTTTTCCTTTCTTACTGACTTTGTGTTTTCACTGATTTTTTTGTAGCAACATGCTTCAATTCCTTTCTCATTTTCTTTTGTTTATCTTCTATTGGTATTTTCTTTGTGGCAACCATGGGCTTACATAAAATATCTTCTAATTATAGCAATTTATTTTAACCTGAGAACAACTTAACTTCAATCAAGTAAAAAAACTCTTTCCCCCACCACATTGTTATTGATGTAATGAATTACATCTTTTTATATTATATATCCACTAACATTTTTATAGTTATAGTTACTTTTTATATTTTTGTCTTTTAACTTCTATACCAGAATTAAAAGTGATTTATATACCACTGTTACAGTGGTATAGTATTCTGTATTTGCCAATATATTTATCTTTACCAGTGAGCTTTATACTTTACTTTCAGGTTGCTGTCTTGTGTCCTTTTGTTTCAAATTGAGGGATTCCCTTTAGCATTTCTTGTAAGGCAGGTGTAGTAGTGATGAACTTCCTTAGCTTTTGTTTATCTAGGAAAGTCTTTGTTTTTCTTTCATTTTCTAAGGACAGTTTTTCTAAATATAGTATTCTTGGTTATCAGGTTTTTTTCTTTCAGCCCTTTGAGTATATCATCCCATTCCTTCCTGGACTGCAAGGTAACTGCTGTGAAATCCACTGGTAATATTACAGAAGCTCTCTTAAATGTGACAAGACTTTTTTCTCTTGCTGCTTTCAAAATTCTTTGTCTTTTGACAATTTAGTTATAATGTGTCTCAATGTGTAGTTCTTTGGGTTTATCTTAGTTGGAGTCCATTAGACTTCCTGAATCTGATTATCCATTTCCTTCCCTAGTTTTGGGAAGTTTTGGGCCATTATTTATTTAAAAGCTTCTTGTCCTTTTCTCTTAATCTTCTCCTTTTGAGATTCCCATAATGTATATTTTGGTCCTCTTGATGGTGTCCCATAGTCCCTTAGGCATTCTTCACTCTTTCCATTCTTTGTTTCCTTTTACTCCTTTGACTGGATAATTTCAAATGACCTGTCTTCAAGTTCACTGATTCTGTCTTCTGCTTGATCAAGTCTGCTGTTGAACTCCTCTAGTGAAGTTTTCCATTTCAGTAATTGCATTCTTCAGCTCCATACTTTCTGTTTGATTCATTTTTATATTTCTGTCTTTTTGTTGATATTTTCATTTTTTCCTATGTTTGTTGAGCATCCCAGGGAGTGTTTTAAAGATATGGATTCCTAGACACTATTGGTAGAGATTCTGATTCAGTAGGTGTGGGGTGGGACCTGGAAAGCTATATTTCTTAAAGGCCCCCCAGGTGATTCAGATACACATCCAGTTTTGCAAACCACCCTCCATAAAAAGACTACCCTCGACTCCTCCTACCTCCCAGCTCTTTTCAAAGTACCATTATCTGCCTAGTAGTACTCCGCCTCTTTGTATCATTGGAGATCTCTTGAAACCCTTCCGCCTCCAGGCACCTTCTGGATTGAATCCTGTCTGACCATCAGTTTCTTATGACTTCCCCAGGGCTCTTCACCCAAAATGTGGATATACTTTCCATTTATGTGTTAATTTTATATTTCTACTCTGTTGGTTTGCCATCTGAATCTTAGGCCATCACTGCCTAAAGAGCTTCTGGATAGGTCTGCCCTAAGTGCTTCATTATTATTTGATGACAAAAAGACAGTGAGTGCAGCAGGGATGGAACTCAGTAGACCCAGGTTCAAGCCTCTGTTCCTCTAGACTATGATCTTGGACAAATTGTTTTCCCTCTCTGGGCCTCTGTTTCCTCATCTGTGAAATGAGGGGTGTATATATGGTCTCCATGACCCTTCTCTTTAGACTCTGACTTTCTCTCTCCCTCTCTTGTGCACTCTGTAGCTGAGGGAGTGGAACTCTGAAGACACTCCTGAAACTCTGCCCTAAATCAAAGGAACCAGAGAGTCCACCAGCACTCCCTCCACCTCCCTTTCTGAGAGCAGCCATGGCCCTGAGTGACGTCGATGTGCAGAAGCAGATTAAGCACATGATGGCTTTCATTGAGCAGGAAGCCAATGAAAAAGCAGAGGAAATAGACGCCAAGGCTGAGGAAGAATTTAACATTGAAAAAGGACGCCTCGTGCAAACCCAACGACTGAAGATCATGGAGTACTATGAGAAGAAGGAGAAGCAGATAGAGCAGCAGAAGAAAATCCAGATGTCCACCATGAGGAATCAGGCAAGGCTGCAAGTCCTGAGAGCCCGAGATGACCTCATCTCAGAATTACTCTACGATGCAAAGCTGAGACTTAGCAAGATTGTGGAGGACCCAGACATCTACCAGGAGCTACTGGATAAACTTGTGCTCCAGGCTCTGTTCCGACTGTTGGAGCCTGTGATGATCGTGCGCTGCAGGCCACAGGACCTCCTCCTGGTAGAGGCTGCAGTGCAAAAAGCCATCCCCGAATACATGATGGTTTCCCAAAAAGATGTGGAGGTCCAGATTGATCAAGAAGCATTCCTGGATGTGAACGCAGCTGGAGGCGTGGAGGTCTACAGCGGCAATCAGAGAATAAAGGTTTCCAATACCTTGGAAAGTCGGTTGGATCTCTCAGCCCAGCAAATGATGCCAGAAATACGAATGGCCTTGTTTGGAGCTAATGCCAACAGAAAGTTTTTTATATAAGCCTCCAGGAAGTGAAGCTCGTGTTGAACCAATAAGCCATAGAAGTCAAAGTTATTTGGCCAAAGGAAACTATTAATGTTTCTTCCTCTTTGCTGCTCTGATATTGTTCTATATCTTGCATGAAATACTCTTTGAATAGCTAAAGGCATTATAAAGTGTTAACTTTGGAATAAAGCCCAAATTAGTGCTCAGGAATTGAATTCCAGTTCACCCATACACACCACAGCTTCTGTTCTGTTCTGTAGTCTGGGATAAGGAAGGTCAAGGCATCTGTTCTTTAGTTTGGCCTCGGGTGAAGTGTGAGTGGTGTTCCCGGCCTGCGGGCCTGGGTGCTCTATGTTTCTCTAATGTGAAGTGAAGTGTGGTTTCCTTCTTTTGTTTCAGCTTCAGTACCTGAACTCATGTTACTGAATGAGGTTTAGAGGTCTTCTTCATGTGTACAGGGCCAATTTCATGGGCTTATGACCAGCATAGTCACACAGAAGGGCCTAGCACTTGGGGTTTCATGCTCTGTAGCTGCTGCCCTGAAATTCCTAATTTTATCTTGGATGTGTGTTTTGTAAGTGAAGCCTAATGGAAGATCGGAGCCTGTGCCAGAGTTTTGCAGCCATGGCTCATGCGTGGTGTTGGCTCCCAACACCTACCCTCCCTGGGGTGGGTTCATGGGCACCCACTTTCTGGCCCTCTGGTACCCTGGACACCGCCTTGGCCGCCTGCCTTACTCAGTGAGCACTGCTGCCCTCTGCCTTTGGCCAGGGCCTGGTGTGCATGCAGGAAAGGCCACAGTGGGTTGTGCATACTCTGTGGAGTTGTAGGGCCAGGCACAATGGTGGCCATGTCTGTTCCTGGCTGGCAGCTTCATGACACATTCAGTAGGCAACTGAGGGAGGGTAAGTCTCTTGCCCACCAGATACTGAGCACATCTTGGTGTAGAGGTTTAAAAACCCCGAGAGTTACCTGTCTGCTGTGAGGCAGCCAGCTCACTGGAAGGGGAGATGCCCGGTTCAACTTCCTGATCCTGCCCCAGGCACAGTGTACAGGTCTGGTGGCTGGTGGGAAGGGGAACCCAACCATTGTCAAACTTGCAGGACCCCTGGGAGCTCTACACTTGGCCTGCAAGTGAGTTCTCTCCTTGTGCCCAGTGGAGTGCTCCCTTGGACAGTTCAATGCCAAGGGGAACTTCAGCTCACCTCTTCTGCTCAGCTTCAGGCACCTTCTGGGAGGAGCCAAGAAACACAGATGGTGAAATTTTGGTGATTCTGCATATGGGCATTGCACAATAGAAAAATGAATGGTAGAATTCATGCTAATAATTTAAAATTTTAATTTTTCTTTACTTAGGAAGGCATTAAATAGAAAATAAACACTATGAAAAGTCAAGAGAGAGTCTGCAGAAGAAAGGAAAAAGCTTTATATTTTAGTGCCTGTAACGGTACTTCTTTTTGAACAAAGGATCTCACATTTTCATTTTGCTCTGGGCTCTGCAAATTATTAATGTAAAGCTGGTTGTGCGTGTGTGTGTGCAATTTAAAGTCTAATCTATGCCTGAGTATACTTTATTTATTAAAATAAAAGTTTTTGAAGAAAAGAAACCCCAAGCAACTCTGCTGAGAGCAAAGCCACACACAGTCCTGTGTGGCTAGGACTCTGTAAGGAACAGAAACTCCACGAAACTCACACACAGAGTAGGAGACAGGCACTAATAAACAGGGATGTGTCACAGGACCTAGGGGCAGGAATCAACCATGGTCTCAGGAGAGGGCTGGGATTGGGACTCAGAAAGCCATCTGAAAGCCTCTGTATGGTCACTTCCTTTTCTTTCTTTAAGGAGTGACTTTCTCTGCTGTCCAGTTAAAATGGAGCAGTACTCATGCCACACAATTCCAAAGTATACATGTTATATAGTTCCAGAAACAAACCACTTTCTCTAGAGTCAATTTCACTTTCCTATAGGGAGTCCATTTGGCCCAGCTTCAGTCAGATGTCCACCTGTGGTCCAGTTGCTGTCTGGGGCAGTTCCCAGAGAAAGAAGGGGCTTTGTCAGTTGGACAGACTCCCCCAAGGGGAGTAACTTCTATGCCAGAAGATAACCCCAAGGGTATCTTCTATGTCAGATATTTTTAGTTTCAAATTCAGTTATTCGGTGAACATTTTCTAAATGCCAGTGAAGAGCCAAACCCCGTGCTGGGTGCTGGGCTGCAAAGAAGATGATGATTTGGTCCTGTCATTTAACTAAGGTGGCAACAAGATAGTGTGGCAAGTGCCCGTCTAGTGCTGATGTGAGATCCTGTGGGAAGATAGTGATAGGAAGGGAGGGTCACAGGCGGCTTCCTGGGTGTTGGCAATCAGCTGGGGGAAGCACCCCAGGCAAAGGAGGGAGCATGTGCAAAGGCCCTGTGGTGAGCAAATGCAGGGTGTGCTAGAGGAACT